>OW679194.1:3457309-3690266 GCA_940337035.1 Agriotes lineatus | reverse complement strand
GCATATGAAATGAGTGGAAATAACTTTCGTATGGAAATAAAGTTTGATAACATTATTAAACGCACAACTTTAAATTTTAAAATGCTAGGATTTGGGGCGTCAAGACGTCAGGGAATACAATGCAAAAATTATACGTCAAACAATTGAAGATAATAACAATATTAAAATACTACGAAGGAAGTTAAGCACTGGGAAACAAAAAATAAATAAGACCAACAAGGAAATCTAATAACGAACAAAACAGAGATTCTTACAATAGTCGAAAACTTCTACCGAAGGCTGTACAATTCCATACCAATTAGAGCGGACTATAATCGACAACAGCCAATAATTATGAGCGCAGGTTCTGAAGAGATACCGGAAATTACAACTTCCGCAATATGTGCAGCACTCAGGCAAATGAAAAATCGTAGAACACCTGGCAAAGATAACATAACTGGTGAAATGTTGAAAAATGGAGGACCAACATTAATGCACGCCTTAAAATTGCTATTCAACAAATGCCTGGATGAAGGTAAAATATGAAAAGACTGACACAACGCGGAGGTCATCCTAATATTTAAGAAGGGAGATAACACCGATATAGAGAATTATCGCCCGATAAGTCTACTGTCTCATTTATATAAATTATTGATGAGAATCATAACAAACAGATTAACGGCAAAGCTTGATCAATACCAACCAGTGGCTGCACTCTGGCTTTCGGAAAGGCTACAGCACTCTGGATCACCTTCAAACATTAAAAATACTGATTGAGAAGGCAAATGAATACAACATTCAACTTCCCTTAGCCTTTGTAGACTTCAGAAAAGCCTTCGACTTTTTAGAAATATGGGCCTTTCTCTCGGCAATGGACGACGCGAAAATTGACTCCAGATATTTGCGCCTCATAAAAAATATATATAAAACTGCTACTTTCTGAATTCAAATAGACCAGGATTCTAAAACTAATAAGATCCCAATAGGCCGAGGTGTACGTCAAGGTGACGTAATCTCCCCAAAACTGTTTACACTGGCCTTAGATAACATATTTAAAGAAATGCAGTGGGAGAATAAAGGAATTAAAATCGACGGCTCATATTTAAATCATCTACGTTTTGCTGATGATATTGTACTCATTAGTTGTGACATAAACGAACTTCGAACAATGCTAGAAGATCTAAAGCAGGTATCATCAACAGTGGGACTTGAAATGAACGCCAGCAAAACAAAAATAATGAGCCCAACAGGAGAACATCTGGAAATTCAAGGCCAAACTATAGTAATCGTCAACCAATATATATACCCTGGACACTCCGTAAAACTTGGCAGGGAAAATCAAACAGCGGAGATTGCCAGAGGAGTAGCGTTGACTTGGTCGGCCTATGGAAAGCTGCAATATATTTTGAAAGATCTCAATATGCCCATAAGCCTGAAACGGAAAGTATACGAAGCTTGCATACTGCCAGTTTCAACGTACGGTCTAGAAACTGCCACATTAACAGACAAAAGTGCAAATAGACTTAGAACGATGCAAAGAGCAATAGAACGAAGAATGCTTGGGATCAGTTTAAGAGACAGATTGCGAAATGAGACCATCCGACAAAAGACCAAATTCACATACATTATAGAACCTGTCGCACACTTTAAGTAGCAATGGGTTGGGCATGTAGCGAGGCAACATAACAGCAAATGGTCGAAAAAGTTAATACAGTGGCGCCCTAGAGAAACAAAAAGGAGCATAGGTAGACCACCAAAAAGATGGTTGGACGATATAAGGAGAACAGCAGGCACACATTGGCAGCAAACAGCTCACGACAGAAAAGCATGGAAGAGATTAGAAGAGGCTTATGTCCTGCAGTGGACAGCAAATAGCTGAGAAGAAGAATTTGAGGCAAAAAATATGGAAAGCAAATGCTTCAGGAAAATTGTTTTAACAATTGAATCGCTCATAAACTTGTCCAAAATGTTCTATTCTGTGCCAACTGGCTCCTTGTCTGGCCAAAATCTCCAAGTGAATTTTAACTTAGTTTTGCCGAAACATAACCCCACGTTTTGCCAATGAAAAAATTTCGCATCGTACTTGGTGCTGTGTGATAAACTAACTATGGGTTAGGGGGCTACTACACACAAGAATCTCCTAAACAATGTTCGACAAATTCTACGGCAAGAAAATCTGTTTGTGCCAGCAATTTTTCTTTTGCAAGTGCAACTTTGTTAGTTACTCATTACTTTAACTTGTTAATCTCTAACGTGCAAACAAATATCACAGCAATATAGATATCATCGTCAAGGGGAGCAGTTTCCTAATAGATTTTTAGCATTATATCACCGGCATATACTCCATATTGCGTCCACAACATGAAAAAGTTTCACCTCAGTGCTTTTCCAAGTACAATTACTTTGACTACGGATAGCGAATTTTCTTGTTATTTAACCCTACGAATCACTCCCGCTCCACTCAGCTACTGGACTACTATTCAGGCTTGTTGCAGATTTCTCCTTAACAGTTTACACAGTGAAAACCTAAACTAGTATTTAATTGTGTCCACTTTTCAATTAATAATAAATGCCGGGTAAGATATCCTTGAGTTTAAGCAAAAAATTATTGGAAATCTAAATTTTTTGACTCAGCGCCAGCGGTTGGCAAAGGTTAATAAATTTTATGCAATAGTTATAAGTAACATACATTCTATACTGCAAATGTAAGTTTAAGAATGTTAATCTTCAACGAAACAGAATAAATCTAAAAATACCAGTAATATACATATTGCAAAATATTGATTTGAGACAACTAATTTTTTTATGTGGCTTTTACACATAAAGAAAAAATAAGGAATTTATTGACTAGCAAACAGATAATTCCACTATTTCTTAGAGGAGGTGATAATTAAAACTAGTAAGAAAGTTCTTGCGCAGTAGAAGGGCACATAGGCTATAAATTTAAGTGCAGTAAATGTGAAGACAAGAAAAACTTTACAGCAAGAATTCTTATGCAAAGAATATTTACAATATTGAAATTTAGCAAATACGTGTCTTGATACATTACATAATAAATAATATAAAAGCTACTAGTTTTTTCTAACTTATTCCGATTGCATAATAAATTCCAAACCTTCTTCGCTTCTTGAATATACTACAATTGACTGGAAACTGCTAACTTTGCTTCAACGCATTTTTATTGTAAAGTTATAATGTCAACTGGAATTAGTGATCAACAATTTTAAATAGCTCTTATGGTGCTCAAGTAGTCTTACTTCGAATTTCTGCTCGTTGTTGCTATAGGTCTATTAACTTTGTACGAGTACGAAGTTGTGTAGTTCAAGTCATTTACACTTCGAATTCGTGATTGTCATTCCCTTCATTCAAAAACTTTCCGTATGCAGTTTAAAGTTCTGGATATTTTTACGGCCAAGAGTTTCCTAAATTTTGAGAACCCTTGGATTTATTTTCAAAGCTATTCCATGACTTTGTTTGGGATTTTCTTTTGGTGACACTTTACGAGTGAAAAACTCGTCGATTCTTGAGTAGATTTGGCCTTGTTGGTGAACTGTTGCAATATCTGATTACTTCAGCGCATTATTGCATTTTAGAAGTCTAACATCTATTCTACGGCCTAATGCTCAGTTCATTTTTTTCAGACCTTTCTTGTTTTATTTTCTTTATTTATTTTGTCTTGTCGTTTCCTATTCAGTGTATTTTTCATTGTGCATTACTGCTTCGATGATTCTACGTGGGTTACAAGAATACACGTGCTACTTCCCGAAAATCTATGGATGTTTGAAGTAGTTTCGCTTGCTGTCCTGTCCGCCTCTTGGATTGCAGATTTGACGCTGATAAAAGTCGGAGCCTCTATAGTCACGAGCCCATCTCGACAGGCTTTTGTGGATTTTCCAATACGTGTGGCAGCTATTAGGTCAGGTTGTTTAATTGTTCTATTATTTTGCACATTTGGCATCGCATTTCAGGTTTACCGGTATGAGAATGATCCCTGGAGAATAGAATTTTAATTAAAATTTCTCTAAGCAGCAAACAACCATCAACTGTTTACTTTAACTTTAATATAACTTTGCCGCCGGTGAACAACCAGCCATTAATCATCGAATTGCATACCTATTGTTTTTTAAGAATATTAAATCGATAATTGACCAGATATCGGTGATATTCAGCGATAAGGCGAAAAATGTGTGTTGCATGGAAAAATACTACCAGGCTTTACGTTCGGTGTAGTATCGCTTAGAAATGCGTCAGCGAGTCACCTTAATTTGTATATTTTTAATAATTGATGCGTTCCACGTAGTGTCGTTTTACAACTTCACTCAATCGATTCCGTGCGCTGTTATCAAATCATATATTTTAGCTTGTCCGTATACTATCAATGCATTGAAATTGTTGTAATAATAAATATATTGCTGCGGTCTAATAGTTTCTATTTAATTTAAATTCTTATTTTCAAGGTTTTATTTTAAAATTTATTTTTGAATCTTACCTTTTGTCCACAGTCTTTTGCATGTATTTGTAATAACCTGAGTTATTCGACTCTATCTCATGGTTGCTATTAAAATCAGATTAAGAAATAAGAATGAACAACCATAATACCAGATATAGGACAATTGTATTTATTAATTAATTGATAACTGTCTTTATCATATGTATAACATCTTTAATAATAATATTTGATAATACTTAATATCAGTTAAATTAATTTTAGATTAATTTTACTGTTTGTTTACAATTTTATGTTTATCTAATTTATGATTCAATTGAATTCAATTTTAATAACGCTGTACGTAACAGATATATTTTATATTTCTAATCTCTTTTAATATGTGTGTTGTTTTAAGTTGTCAGTTAATAGACTCACTTTGTAAGCCTCTATCTTCGAGCTCTTAATCTTCTATTCTCTTCTATTCCCCAGATCTGCTACAGCTATTATTGTTGTGTTTGGCAGCACATTCTTGAAGTGGTAATCGATGCACACGCTAAGATTTTAGTTTCACACTAATAATTGTCTATCGCACTCTTTAGGTGTATGACAATATTGATAGGTACATACCAGTACATTAACTTCTAAAATTGACTATTAAATTCGATTTCAAATAGGACTTGTGTCAATTCAAATTATATTTTTCTACAACCCCTTTAGTTCTGGTTATTTCAAACTAACCTCAAAAACCAATGGTTATCAAACAAACGATAATACAGTTTTCTTTGTTACCTGTTATGACTTTTCTAATTGTCATAATTCATATTTTTAGGTTAATAGCTTTGCATTGTGTATGTATTCAATTAATAATAATAATGGTGAGGCATTAACACCTCCTATTTTAAATAGAACACCCGGTATATTATTACATTTTTGAATTCAGCTTGAAATTCTAGAGAAAATTTCTCTCTTTAACTAACACTATTTTGTAACGTTTTTGTAAAATTTTTAATTTTTGAAAATTTTTGACAAATGCTTAAAAATTTAAAATCAAATTTTTGGCTAATTATAAGATCACTGTAAAAGGAAGTTGTGTGCGTGTATCACACCAGATTTTTGTATTTATAGAATGCTTTATCATTTTATGATCATATCAATATATTATTAAAGTTGTGACTGCAATGTTTGTATTTTCGGTTCAGTACTAATATTAACCCCTTTTAGAAGTCTGTTCGGTATATTCTTTGTCTATTGAAATCTTTATTTTAAATAATTATATTGTTCATCTTTGATTCTAGTTGTTAAAATTCGAAATCTACTAGATCTATTTCTTTTTAAAACACCCTGTAGTTACTTCTTCATTTATGTATTACATTTGTTAAAATTTTCTTGATTTTTTGAGAAAGAACGTT
This sequence comes from Agriotes lineatus, assembly GCA_940337035.1. Lineage (NCBI taxonomy): Eukaryota > Metazoa > Arthropoda > Insecta > Coleoptera > Elateridae > Agriotes > Agriotes lineatus. The sequence continues at coordinate 3,684,449 of OW679194.1, read as the reverse complement.
TTGAAATATAGAAAGAACTAACAAATGTGTAATTTGATAGTAACAATTGTAGAAATAGATATTCATTTTGATACGATCGTCAGCCGGAATTTAAAAATTAAGCCGGCACATAAACACTCGCATCGATGTTAAAATTATGAGGGGGCCATAAATTGCCCCTAAAGCTTAAAGAAACGAACGTTCTCGGGCCTCGCCTTTCTATAACAAGCGACCGCCGTTAAACGGGAGTTCGGAAGTCCGTTTGACGCGAGCTGATAATTTCTAAAATAACAAGCACAGATGACAAATTTCTCGAGCCCCTGCAGTCGCCGTATCCAGTGTAACAAAGCTGAAGATGCCCTTAACCGGACAAAGCCGGGTTTCCTCTTTGCGCGCGGACGGAAGTAATAAAACAAGTCCATTAAAAACTCAAGCAGTTGACTCCTTCAAAAACGTCAGAACAAACTACTCAAAAAATCCCATAGAGCAGGGAAACAAAAGCTTAAGCTACATAATTCACGGAACTCGGGAAGGCAAGCATGGTCAACAGGTCCACGACGACGGAGGTACAAAACACCGATCACCAGGGGCCATAAATTAACTGGTCGGCATAATGAAAGCTTGAAAAGGCCGGAGCCCAATCGCCCTAACGGCCGCACGCTTTTCAATCGCCAAAATCAGCCTTAAAAGCGCCAAGGGTAAAATTAAAATAGTGAATATTCAGAAATAGCAATATCTATTTAATTAAGGCTGTACAAATAATTGAACTCTAAGTGTTGGGAATCGAAGGTTGCGCAATATTTACAAGGAAGCCGACGGACGGCAGCCCAGCCCAGAATCTGGCGAATGAGCAGGCCGCGGAGGAAAATACGTTTGGAAATTACACAGTCGCCGCGGAGTAATTAAGCGGCGAGTTATATTTATCCCATTCAGGCCGTGTTGGGTATCAAAATTTAAGTTTTTTGTCCGCAAGACGATGCAGCTAAAATCAAACCGCTAATTAGGACGCGCCGGGAATTAGCATGACGCCTTGCACAATTGCCTAAATGAATGCCCCCCAGAAATCTGTCTTCACGCCACGGCCCAATAAGCATCGAGGGAGGCAGCTACCCCGGGGTTTGGGCCCTTTAATAGAGAAACCCTGGCCTTAGGAAATCACTCTCGGTCCGAGTCCAGCAACCAACAGCCATCCAAGGATCAGCAGCCACCTCCAGGAGTTCCAGCCAACCTCGAAGGAAGCTGCCTAGTTTGGACTGCCGCTCACGGACTAGCCGCCTCTCTGGACTCTGCTGCTCCCAGACTAGCTGCCTATCTGGACTCTGACGATTCAGAAAGCTGCCCCTTCTGGACTCTGCCGTTCACGGAGCTCTCGCCCACGCTGGACCTAGAGCATATCACCTCCGTTGGACTTAGCACCGCCGTGTCGCTGGGCTCAGCCGCCTGCCGTCTTCGAGAAACTTCAGCCGCCGCCCCGAGAGGACGGTCATCGTTTGCACCTGCCGCCTACGCCGTCCCCGGACGTCCAGCCACTTCAGCCGCCGCCCCCAAGAGGAAGACAAGCGCCCGCTCCCTGCAGCCCCAGCCGCCGCTAGGACGCTGCGCCCTTCAGCCGCCGCCTCGAAGGATTCCACCAGCCGGACGCTGAGCCACTTCCGCCGCCGCCCTCAAGAGGACGATCATCGCCCGTACCTGCCGCCTACGGCGTTTCCAGGACGTCGAGCCACGTCAGCCGCCGCCCCCAAGAGAACGATCATCGCCCGCCCCTACTGTCTACTCATCCCTAGGACGTCGAGCACTTCAGCCGCCGCCCCCGAGAGGACGAACAACGCCCGCGCTTGCCGCCTACGCGTTCCCAGGGCGCCGAGCCACTTCATCCGCCGTCCCCGAGAAGAAGATAAGCGCCCGCTCCTGCAGCCCTCGCCGCTCTTAGGACGCTACGCCCTTCAGCCGCCGCTCCGGAGAAACCCTACAGCAACTGACGACGGACGCCAATCCGCCAGCTTCTTTTTCTGGGTTATATGTATATATTCTCTAGTGTAAGTTAATCTGTACAAAATAATAAACTATAATAAATTGTTCTCCGATTAATCAACTGTTTAGCAGAGGGTAACGCCTCCTTTCCTCTTTCGACTGCCGCCATTTTTACCACCGCCCCGTTGAGCTAGTTGGAGGTGTGTTAATTGACGCCCGGAACGTGAGGCCAGCCTTTGGAAGGGACCAGAGGGAAGTCACGCCCACAATGGTGAAGTCGAGAACGAAGAGGAACACGGAGGAAACCCCGAGTCGAAACAGCGAGGATCCGCCTCACGGAGCGCAGCCAAGCGCGAGTATGGAGAGCACCGAGCTTTGTAACAGCGAGCCGCTGCTCCAATGCGGACAGAGGACGCCACCGCCCAACAACACTCTGCTTCAGGCAGCCGAGATGCTACCCCTGATGGCACACCAAGAGGCGAGTCTGGCCGCCTCCGCCGCCGCAACAAACACGCAGCAAACAGCAGAACCACTTCTGGGAGTGGACAACAACACCCAGTGGCGCCCAGCACAACAACCAAACATGACAACAAGTCACCTCACTTTCTCAGAAGAACAATTCCAGGCACTGATCAGCAAGCTGTCATCACCAAAGAAAGTAGATCCGCCGCCCACCTTCAAAGGGGAAGATTTGGACCACCCACAAGACTTCCTGGACGAGTGCGCCCGGTACCGCGCGCAGAGCGAATGCTCAGCCGCTGAGTTGCTCAAGGTAGCAACTAACGCCCTACAAGGAAAAGCAAGCCAGTGGTGGCGGCCGTACGCCTCGCTACCCTTAGCCTGGACAGAGTTTGTGGACAGATTCAAGCGAAGATTCGACAGTCCAGAGATCCGAGCCTCGCTCACCACGCAGCTATACGGCCAGAAGCAGGGAGGACGTGAAAACGCCGAGATCTTCCTACTGCGGAAGCTGCAGTTGGTTCGACGTTTGGAAATCCAGCAGTCCCCAGCATCCATGATTCCGATAATGGTGGAGCTACTGAAACCAGCTCTGCGCCCCTACTTAAGGCTCGCTCCGCCAATCACCGTAGACGACCTATTGGACAAGGTGTCAGCCGTCGAAAAGGACTTGGAGGACCAAGCGCCGCCCCCGGTTCGCGAGATCCGAACTCGGGGATATCCAGAGCCCAGCCTGCCCCGCTGCCATTTCTGCCCAGGGCGTCATTATAACAGGGACTGCCCCCAGCAACGCGACGCGGGCCCGGCACGAAACCTTGCCCCGCCTCGCCTGGCTCCACCACCAGAGGACGCCTCAGCGCCTCGCCCCCAAGCCGGCCCGTCGGGAAACGAAGAGCGGCTCGGACGCCTGAACAGCGAAACCTCGCCTGCGGCCCGAGCCAATGTTACCTATTAAGCACAACCACTAGTCATGCCCTTCCGCGCATCGCGGTGAGGATAGGGCCACAACAGCAGGAGGCCTGCGCACTGGTGGACTCCGCCGCCACCCACAACTTTCTTCATGCAGACTGGGTACAGAGAAAGCATCTCCAACCCCATCCCTACCCCACGGCTAAGATGGCCCAGGAAAACGCCACGATGGCGCTACTAGGAGAAACCCAGGTACAGCTCCACTTAGGGCAAGAAAAGTACCCTCTTCAGTGCGTCGTGGCGAAGGATCTAAGAGAGGATCTCATCCTCGGGCTACCATGGCTAATGGAACAAGGGGTTACTTGGGATTTTACGCGCCGCTGCCTGCATCATGGCAGACACCAGAGAGCCACCACGTACTGCATCGATTTTAGCCCCAGCCAACGTTTCTCCACCGCAAGCTTAGAACCCGATAAACCTACGAACCATTTCCTTCCGGAACGGGAAGGTCGACTTTACGAAGTTACGAAAGACCTCCCCGAGATACAGAGACCGCCCTATCGTTTCCCGAAGGAAAAGCAAGGAACTATCGTCGAGCACAAGGAGAAAAGGCTAACCAAAAGGTTCGTCGAGCACCGGCTCGGTACAAACTACGAGCTACCTAAACGGCCTCCGCCCCGCCAACCCGAGAAGAAAAAGAAGGAGCCACAACTAGAGCAACACCCACCTCAGCCCCAGTCCGACCAGGAACAGGAGCCTCAGAAGGTGGAAAAGAAGCTCGTAGTTTCCGCCTCCGAATGCCAGGTCGCCACCGTCGCGAATCAACCAGTGGAAGTCGCCCACAAACCAGCCCACGTTGCTGAAACATCAGCACCGGAAACCCTTTCGGCCACAGAATTAGGAAAACCAGCAGAGAACGCCGAGATGCCAGTAGTAGGAGAAAAACTCCAAAACCGCTCATGGGACGTCATCAGCCGGCTGCCACCGCCACACCACATTCGTCAGCACACCAGGGCAACGCGCCCGCCCACGATGAGAAGTCCAACAAGGGATCCCCGCCACAGACCATCCCAGAGCCCCAGCACTTCGCAATCGGAAGAAGCAGAGCTACGAATACCCCCAGCGTACGCACGGTTTGGCAAGGAGCTACACCGACCTGGGGAGTGGCAGCTACGACCTCCAGACTACACGCCGACCAACTACGCCCTTCCCCTGGCCTAGCCATTTAACTAGGCGCGGCTCGAGAACATCGGAGAAAGGGGGGATTGATACGATCGTCAGCCGGAATTTAAAAATTAAGCCGGCACATAAACACTCGCATCGATGTTAAAATTATGAGGGGGCCATAAATTGCCCCTAAAGCTTAAAGAAACGAACGTTCTCGGGCCTCGCCTTTCTATAACAAGCGACCGCCGTTAAACGGGAGTTCGGAAGTCCGTTTGACGCGAGCTGATAATTTCTAAAATAACAAGCACAGATGACAAATTTCTCGAGCCCCTGCAGTCGCCGTATCCAGTGTAACAAAGCTGAAGATGCCCTTAACCGGACAAAGCCGGGTTTCCTCTTTGCGCGCGGACGGAAGTAATAAAACAAGTCCATTAAAAACTCAAGCAGTTGACTCCTTCAAAAACGTCAGAACAAACTACTCAAAAAATCCCATAGAGCAGGGAAACAAAAGCTTAAGCTACATAATTCACGGAACTCGGGAAGGCAAGCATGGTCAACAGGTCCACGACGACGGAGGTACAAAACACCGATCACCAGGGGCCATAAATTAACTGGTCGGCATAATGAAAGCTTGAAAAGGCCGGAGCCCAATCGCCCTAACGGCCGCACGCTTTTCAATCGCCAAAATCAGCCTTAAAAGCGCCAAGGGTAAAATAGTGAATATTCAGAAATAGCAATATCTATTTTAATTAAGGCTGTACAAATAATTGAACTCTAAGTGTTGGGAATCGAAGGTTGCGCAATATTTACAAGGAAGCCGACGGACGGCAGCCCAGCCCAGAATCTGGCGAATGAGCAGGCCGCGGAGGAAAATACGTTTGGAAATTACACAGTCGCCGCGGAGTAATTAAGCGGCGAGTTATATTTATCCCAATCAGGCCGTGTTGGGTATCAAAATTTAAGTTTTTTGTCCGGCAAGACGATGCAGCTAAAATCAAACCGCTAATTAGACGCGCCGGGAAATTAGCATGACGCCTTGCACAATTGCCTAAATGAATGCCCCCCAGAAATCTGTCTTCACGCCACGGCCCAATAAGCATCGAGGGAGGCAGCTACCCCGGGGTTTGGGCCCTTTAAATAGAGAAACCCTGGCCTTAGGAAATCACTCTCGGTCCGAGTCCCAGCAACCAACAGCCATCCAAGGATCAGCAGCCACCTCCAGGAGTTCCAGCCAACCTCGAAGGAAGCTGCCTAGTTTGGACTGCCGCTCACGGACTAGCCGCCTCTCTGGACTCTGCTGCTCCCAGACTAGCTGCCTATCTGGACTCTGACGATTCAGGAAAGCTGCCCCTTCTGGACTCTGCCGTTCACGGAGCTCTCGCCCACGCTGGACCTAGAGCATATCACCTCCGTTGGACTTAGCACCGCCGTGTCCGCTGGGCTCAGCCGCCTGCCGTCTTCGAGAAACTTCAGCCGCCGCCCCGAGAGGACGGTCATCGTTTGCACCTGCCGCATACGCCGTCCCCGGACGTCCAGCCACTTCAGCCGCCGCCCCCAAGAGGAAGACAAGCGCCCGCTCCTGCAGCCCCAGCCGCCGCTAGGACGCTGCGCCCTTCAGCCGCCGCCTTCGAAGGATTCCACCAGCCGGACGCTGAGCCACTTCCGCCGCCGCCCTCAAGAGGACGATCATCGCCCGTACCTGCCGCCTACGCGTTTCCAGGACGTCGAGCCACGTCAGCCGCCGCCCCCAAGAGGACGATCATCGCCCGCCCCTACTGTCTACTCATCCCTAGGACGTCGAGCCACTTCAGCCGCCGCCCCCGAGAGGACGAACAACGCCCGCGCTTGCCGCCTACGCGTTCCCAGGGCGCCGAGCCACTTCATCCGCCGTCCCCGAGAAGAAGATAAGCGCCCGCTCCTGCAGCCCTCGCCGCTCTTAGGACGCTACGCCCTTCAGCCGCCGCCTCCGGAGAAACCCCACAGCAACTGACGACGGACGCCAATCCGCCAGCTTCTTTTTCTGGGTTATATGTATATATTCTCTAGTGTTAAGTTAATCTGTACAAAATAATAACTATAATAAATTGTTCTCCGATTAATCAACTGTTTAGCAGAGGGTAACGCCTCCTTTCCTCTTTCGACTGCCGCCATTTTTACCACCGCCCCGTTGAGCTAGTTGGAGGTGTGTTAATTTTAATACAGGAACTCATCTAAATCATCAATAAAGGGAGATGAAAAATCTGCCCAGGATCGATTTTGCAAAAGGGAGAAAAGTAGATACACCACGCTATCTAGAATAAAGGCTTAACGTAATAGAAGACGAAACGCTAAAGGTGGTAGCAGCAGAAAGATTGAAAACGGTCAAAAACCCTTGAGATTGAAGCAGCCGAGGCGTATTGTTTAAGCTAGCATTTCATATTTCCATTAATATCGTTTATATTTTTGAAAGTAAAACGAACACCGGCAGCTTGTGATGACTTCAATGCAATGCTATTTTCCTAAATTTGTTATTGAAATGTGATGCCCGCTATATGACATTAGTGCTAACATTACTAGATTTAAAAGATAGTATAATAAATGCGTGCTGCTTGGAAAACTTTGAGTGTGTGCAGTAAGATTAAATTTAGATATGAACATTATTAAGCAGAATTATTTTATAAACGAGCACAGATAACGAACTACTGTTCATGTCACGCACTTTATTTACCCTATAACAAAATTTGAAATAGAAACTACAACGCTTTCTTCCTGTGTGTATATAAATAGCAGGAGACCAGTAAGACAATATGAATGGAGTACGTATTTTCTATCAATACAGGTTCTACGGATGGTCCTAATGAGAAAATAATTTAGTATCGATATTGAGAATATTAGAAAATGAGAACCATCGAATATTAATGATAAATAAATTGCGATTGGGTAAACACATTATAACTTCACGGATGACTAAATAAAAATTGTTTAGTGTTCCTGGCAAAGGCATTTGCTTTTAAATTAAATGGATCTGTGTCGCAGTTTTTCTTTTCGCAAGGTAAATTTAAAATACCATAGATCTATAAACTGCTCGTCAGCGAAATACAATTTTTAAATAAATATTACATAAACAAGTCATGTTATACGGGTTCCGGAAAGTTTACCAACACTTTACCGACGGAAAGTTGACCAAAAGGAAAGTTTACAGAAAGGAAAATTTACCGAAAGGAAAGTTCGCCGAATGGAAATTTGACCGAAAGGAAAGGAAACATAATTGACCAAAAGAAAATTTGACCGAAATTATAAAAGCCTATACACGGTTTTCAAAGTTAAGTCGGCACTATTGCTAACTTTGTTATTATTGGAGCTACAAAGTCAGTTAAATAGGCAAACTAGTAGTCTTTTTTTCGCCAATTACGATGGTGAAAACTGAATCAAAATCGAACATCGCGTTCGCGAGTTATATCAAAAAGTTAAATTTTTTCAAACGGGACACTTAATATACAATATCCACAATCGATAGGAAATTGAATTCTGAACAAAAAGTGTCCTGTCTTTTTATCCTAATGTCAAAAATGACAAAGGTATTGATGATTTTTCAAATTCGTCAAGGTGGCTGTGTTAGTGGCAATTTTGCCTTATCATAAAATAGAAATTAAAAAGAATATCCATGAAGTGAAACAATATCGTTTATTTCAAATTATTCTATGAACTTATAAAAACAAAACTCAAATTAGATGCTCAAAAACATCACCCTCTTGCTCCAAGCATTCTTGAGCCCGCTTGTAAACGCTTCTAGTGACCCTGGCAATGACATAACTCGCGAACGCGATGTTTGATTTTGATTCCGTTTTTACCATCGTAATTGGCGAAAAAAATTCTACTAGTTTGCCTAGATAATTGACTTTGTAGCTCCAATAATAACGAAGTTAGCAATAGTGCCGACTTAACTTTGAAAACCTTGTATACAGGGTGTTAATTAAGTACGTACACAAACTTTAAGGGGTGATTCCTTGATCAATTCTAAGATAAAAATTTCATACAAAAAATTTCATACAAACATGGGGCCTAAACGGCTTCGTTTTCAAAATACAGAGTGTTGAAGTTTTAATAAAAATATTTTCATTCAAAGGTTTCGAAAACGACTGTAGGTATTCTAATGAAACTTGGTGTAGGTTAGCATTTCATAAAGTGGCATTGTTCAGTCAAAATAAATTTAATTTATTTTCACCAGTGGCGTGCATCGGGGCGACATCGGTTACCTTATTTTAGAAAATCTTGTACCCCACTGTTTTTTAGCCAAAAGTTTTGTAGCTATTGTAAGATTGTTTGTTATTAAATAATATTTTTTAAAAACTTCTTTAAGCTGTATTTTGAAAACGAAGCCGTTTAAATCCCATTAAAGTCCAATGAACGAAATTGCTGTTACAGATGTTCCCGTTTTTCTGGAAAAGGTTTATTCTATCAAAAAAATAAAAGATACATTTTTTGTATGGTTTCAATGGATAAAGCTAAAAAGCTTGTCTTATTGACTAAAAAACAGTCGCGTACCAGATTTTTCTAAAATAAGGTAGCTGAGGTGGCCGCGATGCACGCCACTGTTGGAAATAAATAAAATTTATTTTGACTAAATAATGCCGCTTTATGAAATACTACCATACACTACGTTTCATTAGAATACCTCTAGGTGTTTTGCAGATTTTTGGAAAAAAGATTTTTTTTAAACTTTAACTTTATCTTGAAAACGAAGCCGTTTAGATCCCATGTTTGTCTACACTTTTTATCTTAGAATTGACCAAGAAATCACCCCTTAAACTTTGTCTACGTACTTAATTAACACCCTGTATACATAGACAAATTTATAATAAATGGAAAATGCTGTTACATTAATTATAATATATATAATCTCGTAAAAATAACACAAAGGAATACATTTGCTACCTTGAACCGTATCATAATCTAAAATAAAAGAGCACTTGTAATATTTGTAATTGTAAAATAAGTGTCGTGCTCTATGTATATTGCATTAGTATGGTGGTCTGCCGTATTTACTTTAATGCTTATTTAAATTTGATAATTTTAAATTTCAATAATTTTTTTTGTTATACTTCAAGTAAATTATAGGCTAAGCTGTCGGATTTTGTAATGGAATCAATTACTTTATTTTTCTCAGTAGAAAACAGACATTAATGGTCCAACCTTTTTTTATTAAAATTAATTTGACGTATGTCAATGTCAAAAAATGTTGTTCAAATCAAATGTGATTCTTCTTGTTAAGAATGTTAATCATTTTTTCGTAACCAACCCAAACATTTTCCTGTCTGCTTATTTTCATTTTATAGAATCCTGAATTATGTAGTATCTGTTATCCCATCCTTTATGCCCACATTAGATAACGTTTAAAAATAAATCTGCATATAAATTCTAATTACAGAATCAACTACATCAACAATTCAGGTTAAGATCTTTATAACTAAACACTTCACTGTCCGCTATGCTTTATAGTCTTCGAGGAATCATGCCATATTTGAGAAAAGTAAGAATTGATAAATACTCAACACAGCAACCCTTCTTCTAAATTCAAAATTATTGAAGAAATAACACCTGTCTTCAACCGAAGATAAATAAAACAATAAAAAACTATATACCTCTAAATTGATATCGTCTCAATATATAGGATTTTATAATTTCGGTCAATTGTGTTTCGGTAAACTTTTCTTATTGTCAATTATCCGTCGGTAAAGTGTTTTCGGTAAACTTTCCAAGACCATGACATACAAGGGTAGTTCATCAAGCATCGCATCTAATACACAGAATTTGTATATAAAAATACAGTATGATTGTATGACTATAAGAGTAGTAAGTACTCAACAACGGGTATTTCAAAGGTTTTGATATCTGGTCTTGCCATACCTTTCCAAATTCATAGAAAAACAAAATTCCAAGACTTTTGGAACACCCATTGCACTGAAAATCAAGTAATGGCGGTGTTTGTATTATTCCTGAGTAACCACTATAAGGCAAGAGACTTGACCAAATAAATATATTGTCCTTACACTACTATAAAACTATTACGTACCAATTGAAGGAGGCTCCAAAACATGCTCAATATAATCAATTCGAATCCAAAACCCACTCCTCCATGGGAATTTCCAAAAACTGCATAGGTAAGTAGTATGTCCAAAGTATTCAACAACCCAATAACAATGGTTGCCGTAGTAAATAATATCTGCCATCCAAATATTTTGTTAAATAAAGAAATTTCGTCGACTAAACTTTCATATAGTTTCGATAATTGTCGTACTTCATACTCAGGATAGTACTCTGATATTTTCACAGGCATTGGGCCTATAATAGTTATGTTGTCTCCACGCCGAGAAAAAAGAATGATCTTTTGCAGCATATTATTCAACAGCTGAATTCGACATTTCAGTGAAATAATAATATTATACATTATCATTACTGTAACATACGAATAGTAATTTTGCACATCTCTGAAGATGTAATTCCGAAATTGACGAAACCCTAATTTCGTAATCCACACGTAGGCATCGTAAGCAAACAAGGAAAACATTATAAGGTGGCCTACAAACAGTTCCACAATCAAAGTCTTCCGCGTCTTGTCAGTCACCACCGTGTTTTTGGGAAAACATGCGTCTATTTCGTTAAACCCATCAAACATCATATAAGTGCTGTGACGCATCCAATACGTTGGCATCAGAACTGATAACACATTTGCTATAGTTAAAACAAAGTTGAACACTGCATCGGTCACTATTAAAGTTGAGGCTGAGAAATGCGGATAACAATCGTATATTCTTCCGATAGTAGAAAGAACGTATCCAGTGATTAGAAATATAACCACTAGCACTGCATAGCCGTTGCAACTGCCTTGGCTTGCAGCTTTCGTAATTTTAAAGCTGTATGGTGGAGCAACTGCCAGTACCACAGCCAGACTATGCAGAGGCTTTATAAATTCGACTCGGCAACACGTCTCACTCATTATGCTTCAGGGGAAGGAATCACCGAAAAGACCTGAAAGAAAAAATGCGTCCGTAGATTAGACAAGAATAAATATTTTATAGGGTAGCGTTTACGCTTTATCGATATGGATGTTCCTTTGTTAGCTTTAGTAGTCAGATACGGTATGAAACCGAGTCAACTAGGTATACCTATGCGTGTGCATTAATGAAAATGTCAATTGCTCAAACATATCATCTAGTTGGTTAATGAAATTTAATTAGCCTTCATTAAACAAAAATAGGAAGAGCTTTCAGGAGCGGAATTTGTAATAATTAACTTTGAGACGTCCTTGCACATTATTATAACGCGTGAAACTCAAAAGATGATTATTTCGAATTAAAACACTAGTTTAGTGCGTAGTTATATTCATTATCTAAAGTGCTGTTAAGGTATTGAGGTGTGTTTGCTTTGGTAATAGTTTGTACAGCTATATTTAATTTCCTACCTCAGCGACAGCTTTGGTTTCTTTGAATATTAGTTAACATTTTAACGTCGAAAGTTTAATAATATTCAAATTTAATTTTGCTGCAAATCCTGTGTGCTTAAATATACTGCAGTTAAATGTTAATGTCAAACAGCTTCAATTAATTAGGTATATAGGAAAAGTGTTATACAGGAGAACTTCACTGGAAATGTTAATGCTCGGTCCATCTTTTTAAGAAATCCAGTACGAGTATTATGCCACTGATTAGTTAAACGACTCAGATGGTATTTTATATCCTATTGTGATCAAAGTACAAGTACAACATCATGACAGTCGTTAGTGGGGTTGGAAGTCCTCATAACTGCACAGCGACGCCTGTAATTGGCCTAACGGCTGTTGGCTGAGTGCAAATTAAATAAATTAAATAAAAATAAATAAAAGTAAGTTTATTTTATTACTGACTTTTTAAAAGCAACACAAACACTAATGTTATATATAAAAAACTTGCACCATTCGGATCATCACAACCACTGCTTTCAGATTCTTCTTTGACGTGAATTACAATATAATTAAAAGTAGACAAAATAGATGCAATACTATATGGTAGAAATACAGACAATAAAACAGTAATTTCTAAAATATTAACTTGAGATAAAAAGAGGTGATGGCTGACAAGACCAATCTGAAAGGCAGGAAGATTTATATTACAAACGATATAACGCTCATAGAACATACACATAGGGAAACATTATTTATACAGCAAAATACGAGAAAAAACTGAAGAAAAGACAGAAATTGTAGACAAGAAGGTGATAGTCGAAGACCAAAAATATATTTGGAAGAAAACCCCGCACAAATGAGAATAGAAAGAAGATGACAAAATTAGAATTAAAAAAGTCAGAAAACAACAGGATGGATCGATGACATCAGAAATGATACGGAGAACGAAAATGGGTAAAAAAAATAAAGAAGTGCAATCAAGAAGAAGAGACTGAAAGTTATAATCAAAATTGAGACATGGAATGTGAGAACTATGATGGTACCCGAAAAAATAATAAAAGTCGGTAAAGAAATTGCCAGAATGGCTTACGTTCCAATCAAAAACAAGAATACTAAAAAAAGCTGCAGAGCACAAATGAAGTAATATCAAAATACAAAGCAATAATCGTGCTGGACGATTTTAAGGTACAAATAGACAAAGAGGACTGGAAAGCATACATTGCATTATAAGACACTGCAGCAATTAAAATAAATAGTACAAATTCTGAGGCCCAACCAAAACACAATGAAACATGGATGATACCACACCAGAGCTATGGCAACCAAATAGATGTGATGGAAACGAGGAAGAAATGTGTTAATGATTATTTCGAGCTTTGATACTGGTAACTAAACTAAGACAAAAAACAAGTTAACGTAACATGGAAAAATAATAGAATAGGCAGTTAAGAAGTTAAATCAAAAAAGTATAACAAAATCACATAAGCAAAATGAATCAGAACATTTAGGAGATGAAATTAAAAAAACATGAAACAGAAGTGGGGAAATGTATGTAAACATGGAATATGCAAAGCAGCAGAAGTAATGATAAGGTATAGAATGGTTTGACGATGATTACCTAAAGGTGACAATAAGAAAGAGAGATACTGAGATAGAATAGAGCACAACTAGGAAAAAGGAGGATAAAACGTTTTACAAAAAGAGTGAAAACTTGGCCGAAAAACTATTAAAAAAAGATAGCAGAAATAGATCGACTATAAAATTAAAAGTAGCCGAAGAACACATAATTCTGCAAAGATACCTACATGCAAGATGAAAGGGAAAATACACAATACAATTGTGAGAAAATATGGAAACATCTTTCTTACGGATTTCCATAAGTCTTTCGCCAGAGGTGGATATCTACGATCGTTTTAGTGGCAGTTTCAACTGTGTCCGACATTGTAAGAATAACCGGAACTACCCGAGCTATAAATGTTTGAATTATTAGTAAAGTAATGATTAAACCGCCTTCCAGCTCAAGTGAGTGGTTTGGGGGTTAACGGGCTAATGCCCAATTTCTTTTGTTTTTATTCTTTTCCCTTCTTATTTGGAGTACGTTTTTCCGTTCGAGTAGGTATTTCGTGCTCGTGTGCATACACCTGTTCTACATTTACTCGTTGACTATAAGTTGCTTGTGCGCAGGTATTCTTTCTGTACTAATGCAACCCTTCGATTAACTCGCCGGCACTGGAAATTTCTCATGGCTCGAAATGACTGTAGAAAATTTCAACTTTCAACTCCAAATAAGTTACGAGGTACTCCGTTAGTAGGCAACATGCCCGGCATACTTTAGAAAAAGAAAAAAAGTCGATTGTTTGCGTATGTACTAGCAAAATCCATCCGCCGAACCATTAACTCGACAAATTTAGTTAAGTTGCCTGTGTATTTTTTGCGTGGTAGTATAATTATTATATATTATAAGAACAGCAAACTGTTCATCTTAGAGACGCAGAGGTGTTACCTTTGTATTTTAACCTTAAAAATTGTTAGCGAAAGTTATTGTGACTTACAATATAATTAAACAACACGCACCCACCTACGATAATTATTAACGTTTGGCAGGAGCTTCTCGACCGTACTTAAAGTACGGAACAAATTAACTCTTAATATAAGTAAGCGATATATTACTCGTACTAGTATCCGTTCAATTTAGAGATTAATCACGTTTGCCGGTTTCCATTGCCAGTCTAATTTAGGTCTTCTAAATTTCATTTGTGGGAGGATTTTCTGTGCTGTTTGCACATAGTACCTACTTCTTAGTAAAAGCAGTTCTTTAACATAACTTATTATTTTATTTATTTATTTAAATCAAGGTGCATCCACCTATTAGGTTATTAGCACCAGTGTTACATTAGTATGTTACATGATATAGATTAATACAAAAATTATATCTAGGTAAGGTATTGTAAAAATCGGTTATAGTGATCAAATTGATGTCTCATTAGATTTGGGAAAACAGTTTGGAGTCTTTTAAAAAACGTATTAACTTCTGTTCGTTATCTGCACTGTTGTCAAGTATTTCTGATATTTGCACTGCCATTTCTATCTTTACTTTCATTTGTGTGTACTTTTGGCACTCGACAAATAGATGTTTCTCTGTGATTGGTAGATTGCATGTATCGCAGATGTCTGGTCGTAGAGACGGACTGGTGAAGAGATATTGTTGAGTAATTCTCGTGTGGCCGATTCTTAGTCTTGTGAGGCATTGCTGTTCTTCTTTGTTATTTGCATGTGTTACCCATGGTTTTGTTGTAGATTTGGTGTCGCTTGATTTATTGTTTATCGTGTTTTTCCATATTTCGCTCCACTCTTCTTGAATTTTCCTTATTATTTTGATCCTGAAGTCTGCCGATAGTATGAAGTCTTTTGTGGCGAGAGTTGTGTTGGTTGATGCTGCTTTTGCGGCTAAGTCTGCTTCTTCATTGCCAAAAAAGCCCATGTGTGAAGGTAGCCAGAACAATGTTACCATTTTTCTTTGTTCGTATATATTATTTAGTACTGCGTGTATATTGTGTATCAGTGGATTTTTGGAGTACATGTTTGTTATGATGTTAATTGCACTAAGGGAATCGCTGTATATCACAAATTTTGTATCACTATTTTGTTCAATAAATTTTAAACGTTGCAGAATGCTGTATAGTTCTGCTGTGTATATGCTTGTTATTGG
Organism: Agriotes lineatus; assembly: GCA_940337035.1. NCBI lineage: Eukaryota > Metazoa > Arthropoda > Insecta > Coleoptera > Elateridae > Agriotes > Agriotes lineatus. The sequence goes on along the minus strand of OW679194.1, from coordinate 3,668,835 downwards.
ATGGAGTCTGAATTGGAAGGTCTGTTTATTTGCTATAAAGGCTGAACCCACTCCACTGGCACTTTTTGATGCATCTGTATATATATCGACATATTCTGTCATTTGATTTTTTAATTCAAAGAATGTTTGTTTAAAGATTGCTGGTGATGTATCGCTTTTGTTATAGCGTGTGAAGGTTGGTATTTGATTTGGTCTTGGACTAATCGCGGGATTGCTAGGTTTAGTTGCTCTTGGATGTTGTATACTCTATTGGAAAAGTCTGGGGATAGTTTTTGGTTAGCAATTGTGGCTTGGTGGTGTGGGCTTGGTGTGCCATGCGTGGTTTCAGTTGTATTTATTGCATATGTGCGGGTTAGTTGTTGTCTTCTTAGATATAGTGGTTCTTCTCCAATTTCTGCTAATATACTGATGGTGGGGCTGGTTCTAAATGCTCCTCCAATTATTCTCATAGCTGAATGGTGAACTGCTTCTAGGGATGCAAGTGTGGTTTTACTCGCTGAGCCATAAGCCTGGCTTCCATAATCTATTTTGGCTCTTATTAGAGCTTTGTAAATACGCAAAAGCGTTTCTCTGTCAGTGCCCCAGCGATGATGGCTTAAAGTTTTTAGTAGGTTTAGTCTTCTGTTATAATCTGATTTTAGTGTTTGAATATGTTCTCTCCAGGAAAGTTTTATGTCAAAAGTGAGGCCTAGGAATTTGATCGTCTTTTCATATAACAATGTTGTTCCATGAAGAGTAATATTCGGTATCATTGGGGGGTGTCGCCTTGGTTTTTGTTGGGGGAGAATTTAAATCCAGTTGTTCTTGTCCATTCTTCTAGTTTCGTTATAGAGTCTTATATGTATTCTTGGACGTTGTTTATGTTTTTTTCACCGGCAATATATTGCTATATCGTCCACATAGATAGATTGTTTCGTTGGTAGTGATATTGTTTTCCCCACTTCATTTATGGCTATCAGAAATAAAGTTACGGTTATTATGGATCCTTGTGGCACCCCGTTCATTTATGTATGGCTTTTTGAGTACGCTCCTTCTATTTTCACTTTAAAGGACCTTTGTTTGAGAAAATTGCATATAAAGTGAGCAATGTTTCCAGTAAGACCGTATTGCACTACCGTTTTTAATATATGGTGTTTCCAGGCGGTGTCATACGCCTTTTAGAGATCAAAGAAGGTCGCTATGAGAAATTGTTTATTATTATACGCAGCTCGGATTTCAGTTTCCAGGGATAGTATAGTTTATGGCACTGAGTCCTTGTCTGAAGCCAGTTTGTGAGGAATCGATAATATTGTTCTGTTCTAAATACCACATTAGCCGTTTATTTACAATCTTTTCCATAAGTTTACGGAGACAGCAAGTGAGCGCGACGGGACGGTAGCTCGTTTGTTGGTTTTTCTTCTTGTTCGATTTTAGAATAGGGATAATTATTGACGACCGCCATATATTTGGAAAGGTATGTTTTTTCCAGAGGTAGTTGTATGTCTTTAGTAGATATATTTTTGATTTCTCGTTTAAGTGCTTTATTAATTGAAATGAGATATCGTCAGGGCCGGGGCTTTATTTTTACAAGATGCTAGAGCTTCGTCGAATTACCAGTTCACGAAGGGTGTGTTAATTGGGTGGTGGTGTTGTTCATCTAGGTTGATTTCTTCCTTTTCTTTGTTCAGTCTATAGTTGAGAAATGCTGGATCATATTGTTGATTGCTTGAGTTCTGTTGGAATACATCTGCTAGTTTGTTTGTTATTTCGAAGGGTGTTGTTAGTGCTGTATCATTATGTATCAATTTTTTTAATCTGAATTGCGTATTTGCAGCCTTCATTTATTTGATTCACCTCCACATTTCTTTGGGGGTACTTTGGTGATTTATAGTCGACACGTATGTTTCCCATTATCGTTTTTTGCTTTCTTTAATTGTTCTCCTCGCTATTGCTCGCAATCTTTTAAATTCTGTTAAGTTTTGAGTTGCTTTATGTTTCTTATATGTGTTTAGGGCATGTTTGTAGTTCTTAGTGGCTTGTTTGCAATTTTTGTTTCACAATGGTACTGGGTTGCTTAGGAGTGCGTTTTTTTGTTTTTGCTTATGGCAGTTTCTGCGGCATTGTTTATTTGAGTTGTGAAGTTGTTTACTATTGTGTCTATGTTTTCTGACAGATTTATTTCTGTGTGTGTTGGTGTAGATAGGATTGTGTATATTTCCCAATTGGCTTTGTTAAATCTCCATCTTTGTGGTTGATGAGCGGGTTCGTTGTTGGCGTGTATATTGTTGGTCTGGAGGTTTATTTTTATAGGAAAGTGGTCGCTATCGTATAAGTCTTCAAGAACTGTCCATGTTATGTTAGATGCTATTTTAGGGTCACATTTGGTAAGAGCTATGGCCGAGAAGTTTCCGGTTCATGAGTCGAAATGGGTGTGATTGCCATTGTTTAATAGGAATATCTTATCATTGTCTATGAGACGTTCAATAATTTTCCCTGTTGTATCGACGGTTGTGCAACCCCATAAGAGGTGATGTCCGTTAAAGTCACCGGTTATTACAAAAGGGGGCGGCAGTTTAAGAATTTTATTTAATTCGTGATATTGACTTTTTTGGATTGGTGGTATGTATATGTTGCACAATGTAAATTTAAATGGTAAAAATAGTTTGACTGTTGTGGCTTCCAGTCTTGTTACGATTGTGATTTCTTCCGAGTAATATTCATTAGCCACTAGAATTGCTACTCCGCCACTTGCATGGCCATCTATATGGCGACCCTTCCGGTAGGTGACGTATTTTCGTAAGGTTCTTTTCTATGTTGTCTTCAGGTGTATTTCTTGAATATATACGCACTTTGGTTCGTATTGTTTGATAAGTCGTTGTAGGTGGTCTACACGTTTGTAACAGCCGTTGCAATTCCATTGTAATATGGTTGTATGATGCATTGTAATGTATATGTTTAGGAGTTTTTTGTGGAGTTAGTATTCGGAGTCGGAATTGGGTGTAAAAACTTTGATTGGTTTCATTACTGTTCCTAGTCGGCTTATTATGTTATTAGTTATTTTCGTGAATTTAGTCTTCATTTGGTTGTTTGATTTCTGGGTATAATGATTTCATCATTTCCACTAATTTTAGTGCATTTTCTGTGTATTGTTTCGATATACCCAATAATTTAGTAAGTAGTCCTGCGATTTTGTTTCTATTTTTCCGTATGGGAGTAGTATTTCATCTATTTGAAGCGCTTCTGTATCTGACTCACTGGTAATATTAGTAGTATCTTTGTCGGTCGTTTTCAGTTTAAGTTTCTTATTAGCTTTGGGTTTTTTGATATTTTTCTGTAGTCGTATAGGTGGTAAGCGACTGATGTTTGATTCTGTTTCCATTTTGGCGTTTTTTTCTAGATTATGTGTTTGTTGTATATGTTCTTCTTCTGGTGTTGATAAATTTATGATATCTTACAAAGGTCGCTTCGCTGTTTGTGTAACGTTTGTGGGTTGTTTTAGCTCTGGGCAGTTTTCAGCAATGTGGTCTGGTGCATGACAATTAAAGCATGTTGTATTGGTTGATAGAAATATTCTATAATTAGTGTCATCGTAATTAAGATGTATTGAATCTCGGATCTGTAGATTTCCAATTGGTTCTACGTAGATTTGTCTGCGGAAGCTCAAAATGTGATTGTATTGTACATTGATCAGGCCGGCCCTAAGGAAGTTGGCGAAACCAATTTTAGCTGGAGGTCTCGGAGACTATTTTCGATTATTTTATGAGGAATGGATGGACAAATATTTGATAAGATAATTTTTTGAGCAGGTGTAACGAGCCGTCGTAGTGGTATCTGGTGTCCTTCTATTTCTATCGAGTTGTAGCAGTTTAATAGTATGTCTACAGTTTGTTTGTTTGATATCGTTGGATATCTTTGACGCAAATAAAATATTTTTTGGACCAATTATGTTGCCAATCGCTATTATGTACTGTTTTAAGTTAATGCCATTTACGGAATTTAATAATAGTGCGTCCTCTTTCTTTGGGAAGTTCATTTGGTTTGCGCTGCCTGCGAAAGTTTTCTTCGTTTGAGTTGGAATGGGATTCATTTGGGTATCGCCTCATGGAGGGGCTAATTCGTTGGTTAAATGATTAGGGTTAGGATATAGGTTAGGGCGTTGAGATAGTACGTGTGGTTCATTACTTACTAGATTATTGTGACTGTCATTCCTGTAGTCAGGAGTTCCAGTAATAGTGGATGTCATAGTTACGAATTTTGGAGATACTGTAATACAGCGGGCAGTAGCCCGTCTGTATGTTTGTCGTTGTTGCTAGTAGTATTTCTTCGATGAGGTGTATTCAAGAGAATTTAATAAAGCACTATTTGGTGATATAGTTATCGCACAGACCGCACGCTTCGTATTAACGAGTAAGATACGTGTAGTCACTGTCGCCGTTCGCACGGTACTCATACCTTATTATAGTAAACCAGTAGTAATAATTTTGAACATTTTGAATATTGTTGCATAATAATCCAGCATGACAAATAAATTACTATTTTTCTGATAGCTTGCCGATGATATTTTCTTGTGTCTTTGTTCTGGTGTTTCTCTATTCCCCTTCAGCCTGTTTTGTCATAGCCTATTTACTTTGTTTGATTTTACATAGTCTCTTACGGCGAGCTATTTTAACGTGACGCCCTTACAGTTTATGCTTTGTGTAGTGTTACTGAAAACACAAAATGCTTTGTATTATTATAACAAGGGATTGGAAACTGTAACTCGATATAAACTTTCTTGCTTTTTTAATTCTCTGAATAAATTTCCAAATTTACGACTTACCTATGTTGGACACCCTATATAAAGGGATGATACAACACGCAGAAGGATAAAAAACAATTGAGAATACGCAGAAGAAAAAATAGCATATATAAAGTGTGAAGTAAGGTCCAGGAATAAATCCAGCATGTACTGTAATAGTATCTGTAAAACAACCATTAATTATGGCAGCGTAGAAAAACTTTCACATCAATAACTTTTTCCTATTAGCTTTTAGATTTTTGTCTTTTAAGGACCCGACAATCTAACCATTTTAAAGTATCTACTTTCGGTCTAAATTGAGATATTCCAAGAGATTCCCTTTTTTGGAATTTCTAACATAGTTTTAAAGAAAGTCTTTATCCTGCGAGTAGTAATATGTTTCAATACCACAAGTTCTCTTCATAGATCGCCTTTCTTCTATCTTAACCCAATTATCTTTAATATTTTGCAGAAAGAAATGAGTGCACCCTTCTATATGTCTTGTTAACGCAGTTTAAAGGATTGACGCCGCCACGGCTTTTATGCAGGCGGAGAGGCGCAATGCGTTGCACTTCTTCACACAGACTTACCATCAAGCGAAGATGATGAGATTCGGAGTACCTCGTTTTGTGAGACGATATTGTCATGTTTTCATCTGTTTGAGTATAGATGGAATTTCATCCCAGTTTTACAGCGGATATCGCAAATGCTTCTATTGCACTTGTAAAGCCGTCTCCTCATCGACGCTATCCGCTGCCTTGAACCACAGTAATCTTTTCTAGCTTCTTCCAGCGCCACGGTCTGCTACGGTCCAAAAACTAGGTTATTAAAATTGACTTCTGTCGCTTGTATACCGTCGTAATGTCACGCATGTAGATAGTTTACGCTGATATATTGCGGGTCTCAGCTTTTTCATCTGTACCTGGCGACAAATGTCTCTAGTTTGCTGTGTTGTTTATAATAGGTCTCTGAGATATCATATTGCTTGAGTTCGTGTGAAGCAAAGTGCAGTACACGCTTCCATTCAAGCGAGATAAGCCGCTTTTAAGAGAAATCACGAAGCAAGGAAGGATACATTTGTGGGCTGCGCACGCATATTTATAGACGCCGAGAAAGATTTCCTGGCAAAATTCCCCCTTATGTAACCGGTTGACTCCATCAGGTGGCTCTCCTAAAAATAACAAAAAAATGTATGCGCTTTATTAGAGGTATACCATTGTTTTCATCAACGCGGGCGAGCCTCACTCATTCCACAAACTAGTCAAGCAATCTCTCAGTTTGTGGCGTGTCGTAAACGAGGTTTTCTAACAATCTCTTCTTTTGAGCTTCGAGATAGAGGAGTAATATGTTGCTGTCATGGAAAAAACAAATTGCAAGTAGTATTAAGTAAACGTTGAGAGCAATTGAATTACATACTTTTCTTATACGTTTTATAAATGATATTTTTGATTGCTACTTTATTAAAGTCGTCAATGCTCAAGGCGGGCTTTTTCTAGTGGTTTTCTTTACTTTGGACTGCAGATGGGCTTATCAGTTTTCACCCTCCGGAAAACCGCACTTGCAGTGCTCGCATTTAAATCCAGTGCATTAGCCAGTCGCTACAATAATTTAAATAATACTGCCTGCAAAGATGGAAGAATAGCCATTAACATATCTATGAATGTTATGACTCATGATATCCGTATTTTGTTCAATAGTTTATCGGTTGCCATGTACGGTAATGGTTACCATGTACCATAATGGACTAATACCGTTCAGATCAGTTATGACTTAATAACCAGCCTACTTTTGAATATGTAAACAAGGGATTAATATCCTGCAAACCGATAAAATTCATAAACGCACAGCTGTTAATGGGAGCAAATGACCTCTATTGTTACATTTGATTTCAAAGTAACTTAATAACTTAGCAATCAACTTCTTTGACTGCCTGCATAAAGCTTTTGACATTGTTAAAAGAATTGCTTTCGTACATTACAAAACAAACACGTTAGGCATTTGTTTCGACAATAATAGTTTCTGATATGTTAAAAAGCAAGAATTCACTATAATTTTATTGCAGTTATGCTCACATGGTTTAATATAAATTCATTTAGTATAATCGTTTCGGAGTTATAGCTTCCTTTATTATGTCTTGTTATATATGATTCTGAAATAATGAGTTGAATCACAATAGGAATATTTGACTAATGAGAGCAACTATCACCCACTTCTTTAACCGTCTTCACTTAATTATTATATTACAATAACAGTAGATAGTTATTAAAATAAGACAAAAGATATATAACATGTATTAGCAATAATTTTATTAAATCTTTAATGATTGCCAAATATCCTTCAGTTTACGCCGGCAACCAAATAGTCATATTTCGTATGATTGATAAAACAAATATATTATTCGTTCTTTTACATTTGTAGCGGAAGTTTATACGAGATAATGTCTGGAAGTTAGCAGATGGCCAATAAGGAAAATCAATATCTATGTTGGACTACGGTAAATAGTAACTAAACTGCTCAATTTCGTTTGAAATGCATTGTTAGTTAAAAAAAACTTATTCGCAGCATATCATGATCAAATTGAAGTTTGCCGTAACTTGATATCAGTGATTTTGAAAGGTATAGATATAAATACTGCATGTGTCAAGATTTGTAACATACATTTTTTGTACTATCTTCTTCTGTGATACAACATATGAATATGCTCTATCCCTTTCGCAATTGCGACCACAGCACCCTAGATAAATAACACACCACGTTTCTTTTTGTTTTTCAAAAACGTACGTACTACATTTTTTTATGAATAACACGTAAACGTGGAACTAAATTATGTTTGTGGAAGAAAAACCCATGCGCATTTGAAGTTGTGTACATGAAGTGGTAATAGTATAGGGGCACCTTGATTGTGATATCAAATTAATTAGGTCAATTAAAATCGCGAATTAAATTCAATGAAATTCGCGGTTTGACCAAATAAATTCCGCGGTTTAACCCAATTAATTTCGCGGATTGCTCTAATTAATTTTGATATGTGCTACTGATTAAATTACGCGGCGGCCATTTTTAATTTGCTTCCGGAATTACGCGGCGGCCATTTTCAATTTTCGCGCGAATATTTGAAATTGAAATTTTTCAGAATTTTTTCCAAGTTTAATTTTTTGAATTTAAACTTCCCGGGGGTCGGCCATCTTGGTTTTCTGTGTGCGCTCTTCTCTCGGCGGCTGCCAGTTTTAATTTTAATTTAGCGTTTGTTTTGAATTTTTTATTGGTAAATCTGTCTCTCTCTTCTGCTCATCGGGTGTTGGTTGTCTCTCTTGCATTCACAGAATGGATGTTTAATTTAAAAAAATCTTTGGCCGACTCGGATTTGAACTCGCTACGTTCGTGTTTATATTTGGCTTGCATCCTTGTACGCCTCTCGACCACGGAGGGCTACGGATTTTAAGGTGTGTACCGGAAAACCACTTCACTGCTCTGACGTCACGTGTCCATATTTTTAAAACTAAATATTTATTGAAAATTATAAATTATAAGAATGGAATTGCATCGTCTACGGTATAAAAGATTGATACGATTTTTAAAAACTGATTTCGTAAGTGGTTTTGCTAGAATTAAATATTTATTTCCGGCAACTGTTGGATTCTCTATAAAATTTCAAACAAACTTTTATCGATGGCCTGTTGGTCTATGTGCTTGTTTAATTTTATTCTCAAAGTTCATTAAAATATCAAACTTTAAACTTTGAAATGACACGGCTGCTTTATGGTCAAAGAAATTTGCAACTGTATTCGTGTAATTATTGAAATAAAAAATGCAATCAATTACGAACGAGCAAATAGACTTTTAACATTCGATTATTTTATGAGATTACAATAAAGGTCCTGAGAAAACAAATGCATTGTCACCGTGGGATTCTGCCTGCGGGTTCTTAAAAGTCGTTACATTATTTTTGCTCGAGAAATGGACAAGTTTATGCCTGCAGGATTTTGGGGGGCATTTTATTCATTTACTTGAGCGGTGGGCCGCATTCTGGTCTCTGCCATCGCCTGTGAACAGTGTCTTGTTGTTTTATATATGTATACAACTTTGTGAGTTTTGCGCATTAAAAATGGATTAGTCGTTATCCGTAATTTCAATCCTCGATTGATTCAAGAATGGGCTTCATCCCAACGATGAGTTTATATTAGCGGCTTTCAAAATCATCCAAGGTAAGATAATTAACGGCGGTGTAGTTCTGGAGCCTAATTACACGTTAATTTATTCTGATTTGTGGCAAACCGTGGGGAAAATCAAAGCAAGACGTTCAATGGCTTGTCTGCCGTTAAGTAAAAATTATTTCTTATATTAAAACGTTATCAAATGTACACGAGTTTCTTTCCTATGTATCTACAATTTTAAAAGCATTACAGCTTAAACTCAATTGTTATTATTCATTTTTAAATCAGTACATACACCTTAGACACGCTCATATAAAATTAACAATTTTTGCAAGTGGAACCAACTACAGCTGCAGTGGATTTAACTACGTCATCGCGTAATCGTAGATTGCTTGAATCGGAGGGTGCAAACAAATCGCTAGCGATAAATGTAAATGTCTTAACATTTTATTTGTATTTAAATTAAATATTCCTATTCTATGCAAGCTAAACCTATTTTAAAACGTTATTAACTGTATACGAGTTTCTTTCCTATGTATCTACAATTTTAAAAGTATTACAGCTTAAACTCAATTGTTATTATTCATTTTAAAATCAGTACATACACCTTAGAAACGCTCATATAAAATTAACATCTCTTGCAGGTGGAACCAACTGCAGCTGCAGTGGATTTAACTACGACATTGCGTAATCGTAGATTGGCTGAATCGGAGGGTGCAAGCAATTCGCTGGCGATAAATCTAAGTGTCCTAAAATTTTTTTGTAATTAAATTGATTATTCCTATTTTATTCAAGCTAAACCTATTTTAAAACGTTATTAATTGTATACGAGTTTCTTTCCTATGTATCTACAATTTTAAAAGCATTACAGCTTAAACTCAATTGTTATTATTCATTTTTAAATCAGTACATACACCTTAGACACGCTCATATAAAATTAACAATTTTTGCAAGTGGAACCAACTGCAGCTGCTGTGGATTTAACTACGTCATCGCGTAATCGTAAATTGGTTGAATCGGAGGGTGCAAACAAATCGCTAGCGATAAATGTAAGTGTCTTAACATTTTATTTGTATTTAAATTAAATATTCCTATTCTATGCAAGCTAAACCTATTTTAAAACGTTATTAACTGTATACGAGTTTCTTTCCTATGTATCTACAATTTTAAAAGTATTACAGCTTAAACTCAATTGTTATTATTCATTTGAAAATCAGTACATACACCTTCGAAAGGCTAATATAAAATTAACAATTTTCCAGGTGGACCCAACTGCAGCTGCAGTAGATTTAACTACGTCATCGCGTAATCGTAGATTAGTTAGATCGGAGGGTGCAAACAAATCGCTGGCGATAAATGTAAGTGTCCTAACATTTTTTTGTATTTAAATTAATTATTCCTCATTTATTTACTGCATCAACGTTATTTTCAAAGAGTGTTTATCTGCTGTTGTGCCCAATGCAATAAAATTATCGTTAATTTCAGATACAACACGCACTCCCCGCCCAACCTCCAGCAACTCACGAGATGAAGTACTTTAGCATCCTACGTGAATATCAGAAGGAGATTAAAAAGTTTAACACTACGTCGGCCAGCGTGACATTGAAGTTCAAACCATTAGAAAAAGAAAATCAAAACCCTATGATTTGGCTTGAGGTAATATAAGAATAAATTTTCATTGGTCCTAGTTATTAAAATATTTCTTACAGGATGCATTCCAGGAACTTCTGGAGTATATTCTGCAAAATACACAGTCTACCAATCGTGTAGGCATTATGTTGCAAAATCATAATTTCCCCGAAAAGCCCCTGGGGATCTCTTTTAGAAGAGTCGATCAACCATCAGTTGCTGTTATTCTAAACGTGGTCGAAAAGGTAATCCAAGGAACGCGCAGTTCTTTGCTCAAGATGCGATGACGGTTAACATTGATAAGGTCAGTCTGCCTGTAGGTCGAGGTCGAAGTCGTTTAATAGGTAGTAGTTTTCACGATTTTTGCAAACTAAAAAAACAAGGTATAATAGTAGTGCCCATTAAAGATAACATGTGTCTTGCATCGGCTCTTGTGATTGCGATTGCTTTTAGAGATAAAGATGAAAAGTTGGAAGAATTAACATTAGGTTTTCCTAGTTTGTTTCATAGAGCTCTACGACTCTGCACGGTTAGCGGTGCCGATTTAACTGATGGTGGTGATTACGAAGACATTCTAAAATTTCAAGTAGGTATATTTATCAAACTATACAATAGTAGTGTATAATTCGAGAATTGGTAAAACAACGTATTTTGAAGGCCCTCGCACTAGAGATAGAGTAGTACTAAAATTAATTTTAGAAGAAAATTACTACAATGTCATTACAAGTTTAACTAGTGCATTCAGAGCCAGTTATTTTTGTGAACTTTGCAAAATTAAATGTAATGATAAAGCTCGACACTAATTGCATTTACACATGTCCTTGCTGCCATGATAGTCTACCGTGTAATATTATGCTAGATAGCTTAACGTGTTCTGATTGTAATAGGGAGTTCAGGGGCGCAGAGTGCTTTGCTAGCCATAAAAAATCAGGACTGTGTAACAAACTTTACCGCTGCTCTATTTGTCTACATACTATCTGGAAAAACGAAAAGGGTAGAAAGCATAAATGTGGTCACAAATGTTGTCAGATATGTAAAAAGTCACAACCAACGAGGTATTTTTGTTACATGTCGCGGAATATTAAAAAAAACAAAAACACCTCATACGTTTTTATTTATTTTCTACGACTTCGAATGTAGAAAGGAAACTGAAAACTTATGTAAACCAGGTAATTACGTTCACAAACCGAACCTTTGCGTAGCGGCACATGTTTGTTTAACCTGTTCAAATAACGAGAATTTAAAACAAAATTGTCAAAATTGTGGTGAAAGGTTGCATGTTTTTCGGGAGGATCCTGTTAATTCATTTTAAAAATATGTTTCGAAATTAAGTAAAAAATTTAAAGTAACAGCTATCGCACATAATGCAGGGGGATATGACGCCAGTTTCCTTTGACGCGAGCTAATTAAAAATAGAAACAGTTAGGATTCTAAACTTATAACAACAGGCCGGAAAATAATTTCAATAACATGTGGATCAACTAGATTTATAGATTCCCTACACTTCATCCCTCTACCTCTCTGCAAACTTTCCGGGAATTTTGATTTTCCAGATAGTAAAGGATATTTTCCGTACCTATTCAATACCGTTGAAGTATGTCAGTGCTTTACCACCTATTGAATACTATGCTCCAAACAATATGAGTACTTCTGGTCGTGTAGCATTTATTGATTGGTATAACAAACTAACGGAAAACGGTTACATTTTTGAAATGGAGAAAGAAATTGTAGAATATTGCATAATGGATGTGCAAATTTTAGTTAAAGCGTGTTTAAGATCTTGGAGGTTATTCACGATCGAAAATGGTGTAAATCCCTTTCAAGAGGCTGCAACAATTGCTAGTGCGTGCAATTTAGTATTCAGAAGGCGTTTTTTATCAGACAACATCATAGGTATAATACCACCTGGTGGATATAGGATGTCGGACAATCAATCGCGTGTCACAATTAAATGGTTATCGTGGGTTGAATATAGTAGCGGTATAAACACCCAACACAGTGGTAAATCTAAAGAGTTCCGATTACCTAATGAAATATTAGTAGATGGGTATTGTAGGGAAAATAACACCGTGTATGGGTTTTTAGGCTGCTTTTGGCATGGATGTGAAACTTGTTATCCTTTTCAAACCACCGATTCATTTACTGTTGGTAAAAAGTCTGACGCTATGTTTTTACCCCGCGAAAACACTGAAGCTAGGGCTACCCGCATTTGCGATAGTGGTTACACGTTAATTGAAATGTGGGAATGTCAATTACAATTTTTTTTAAATCAAATTTGGAAGCTAAAAATTATTGTAAAAATCTTCCTAGTTTAAAACACGACCCGTTAAGCCCTCGTGACAGTTTCTATGGTGGTCGGACAAATGCTGTCAAGTTGCACCATAAATGTGAATCAGATGAAAAAATTTATTATGATGTTTGTTCAATATACCCTAGTGTAAATAAGTATGGTAGATACTCCATAGGTCATCCGAAAATAAACGTTGGTAATGAAGCCTGCTCGCGTTTATCTATTGATGTAATGGAGGGTTTTGTCAAATGTTTAGTCCTCCCACCAACTACATTGTTTCGCCTTGTACTTCCCTATAAAATTCATAATATGTTTATGTTTATTTTATGTCGAACATGCGCTGAAACTTTAAATAAGGCACATGCACTCATAATGACGAACAGCGTAGCTTTGTAGGAACGTTTGTGGCTCCTGAGTTAAGAAAAGCGTTAGAGAAAAACTACAAATTTTGTGAAATTTTTGAAATTTGGGAATACCAATCTATGCAATATGATAAATATTTAAAAAGAGGTGGACTTTTTAGTGGGTATGTAAACAATTTCAGAAACCTGAAACAGGAATGCTCAGGTTGGCCAAAGGATTGCACTACAGATGCAGAGAAGGAAGCATATATTCTTAAGTATTTAGAGGCCGAAGGAGTAGCTACAGTTAAACAAGGGAAATATAAAAAAAATCCTGGGTTAAGATTTCTCGCCAAATTAATGCTCAATAGCTTTTGGGGCAAGTTTGGACAGCCGGAAAATTTAATGCAATGCTCGATAATATCTAATCCTGAAGAATTTTTTAAATTGTTGGTAGACACTGATGTAGAAGTCCATTCATTTTACCCATTGACGATGACGTAATTGTAGTTAATTGTAATAAACCTACAGTCTGTAAAGCCGTCATCAATAGTTAATGTAGCAATCGCAGCTTACGCAACAGCTCATGCAAGGCTTGAACTTTACAAATATTTAGAAATATTAGGAGAGCGTGTTTTTTATTTTGATACTGATAGTTTAGTTTTTATATCCAAAACAGGTGATTGGATATCTGAAACGGGCGAGTTTTTGGGGCAGTTAACTAACGAAATTGAAGCATATGGTGTAGGGAGTTTTATAACAAAATTTGTAAGCGGCGGGCCTAAAAATTATGCATATAGACTGCATTCACCTGAGAAAGATACAGAAATTGTTATATGCAAAGTTAAAGGTATTACGTTAAATTTCAAGAATTCGAATGTGATTAATTTTGAGTCTATGAAGGAAATGGTATGGAATAGATGGAATAATGGATTTGAAAATAGTGCTTTATATGTTATTAATGATCGCAAAATAGCTCGTACTTCAAACTATGAGATAATATCAAAACCAGAGCAAAAAAAGTGTCAAGTTAGTTATAATAAACGTCGGAGACTTGCTGATACCTTTGATACAGTACCTTACCGATTTAGAATGCCTTAAAGGGGTGTGCATTTCATTATATTAGATATAAGATTATAATTTTAGTATTAGAGTAGTTATAAAGCTGTTTTTCATATAATTTTTGGACGCAATTTCTCTGGTAGCAGTGTAATAAAGTAGTTATTATTATTTCTCCGTCTGTATTATTATCATGTATTTAATTAGAGATTGTGCTTTACCATCTGTATGTATTACTTTTTTTCATAATATGCTTATATTATAAACCATTTGTAACCGGCTTGTTTTAATTTATGCAATAAAACAGTCGAATATTGTGAAATACATTTTTATTTATTAAATATTGTGTGACAATTTATCTGCTTAATTACAAACTATTTGTGTTTTTATTTTCTAAATAACATTAAGGGCCGGTTGTAGAAAGCAATGTTAAGTCTCGTGCTAGCTAACATCGCGTCAAAGTGAACAAAATCGCATCAAATTTTGTTTACTAATGTATTAGTTACCATAAAGATTTGAGATTTGATTCGTTTTTGTTCACTTTGACGTCGCGTTGGCTAACACCAGAGTTAACATTGCTTTCTGCAACCGGCCCTAAGTAAGTTTATTAAGGTAAAGTATTGGATATATAGTGCTTTTACATAATTGTCATTAGAAACTAAATTATGGGAGAACATATTTACAACAGTTAACATAGACACATCATTCATTTTAAAATATAAATACATTAAACAACATATTCCGCAAACGTTAGAGCTAAAATCTTGCAATATTTTTGGATTATGAGACCAATTGATTGAATTTTGCTGTAAAAATTTTAAATGATAACCGCTTAAGGGCCTACCGTATGAATCAAAGTACTCCCCATGTCCATATTGGTCTATATACACAGCATTCCAATGTTTCCCAGGTCGGTTTGCTGCATCTGTGTTGACGATAATGGCCACAGGCCTCACAATTCTTGTAGGAAGTTGATCAAAAGCAAAAACATAGCGTTTCACATTCAAGAGACTTGGTATTGTTTGCAATATTTTCTAAACTTTCATTGTATTCATTGCGCCACCAATCGGATAAAATTAGTATGTTTTCCAATGCACACACCGGCGAATGAATGTTGTGATTAAGGCAACGTACGGCAGCAGTAGTTTTTCGCAGAACTTTTAAAGTCGGGCACTCGGGATCCTCCAGATTCACGACGCTTATATCAGAAAACTTAGAATCTCCTTTTTGCTTGGCCTTTAACGTACACTTTTTCAAATTTTTTGAGAAATCTTGCTAGCTCAGTTTCAAACTCATCAAAATGTATAGAACCAGAATTCCATGCTAGACCGTAATGTCTATGCTCCAAATAGTTTATTCATTTTTTAACGAAATAGGGCAGAGTGACATAATTTGCAGGGGGTTTTAAAACGAAGATTGCTAACTGATTACCATCTGCTGAAATAACAGCCACTTCTTTTGGAATAAACTGCTTTTTCTCCCCACGGACCCTTGCAGCTCTATGAATGCACTGTCCATCCTGACGAAATGTTTGAGCATGACTAAATTTTAAAAATTGTTGCAGGGTTTTTAACTACTAAAATCTACCACAACATTTCCGTGTTTGTCAATTTCCACGACGTTATCGAACTCGGCATAAACTAAACAATTAATAGTTTCTTCTAACGCTTGTTCTAAACGTAATGAGCCATTTTTAAGAAGGTTTCAATGCGTTGTGGCATTTGCAGCCAAATCGGGGGTTAAATCAAAAGCAAATAAACAGTAACCATGGGGGTAACCTTCACGTTTTATTGCATTGCCTTCATCGAGAAAATGTATGCCACTACCTGAAAATAGTGTGTGATATGCTTGAACGTACATGCCATTCTTATAGAAATCAGGCTGTAGAGGTTTTGAAGGAATTTGTTGACCATCGATGTATAAGGAAAAATAATTGATTTTGTAGTTATTAAAATTGAAGGGGTTTGCTGCATAATGGCCGTTAAATGCTTTATTCTATACAAAGCCTACAATGCATCGTTTTGGTAACTGCCCCAAAAAAACATTATCTAAAGACTTTCTTTGCACACCTGCCGGAATAGTTAACACTTTAACATCGGCTCTTGTAATGGGGTATTTAGCAGGAGCAGTCGCCAAAGCTTTGGTATGAGCTAGCAAAATGGACGGGTTTATTTTCATTTTTTTCACTAGTAAGCTGGCATCACTAATTTTCACTTTGAATGTAGATCCTTCAGCTGCCATTAAATTGAAAGAATCTCGGGATCTGATAAATTTTACTTTCATTTCAACTCCATTGATAAGAATCTTTTTTATTGAATAAATCGGAATGCACATGACCCATCATTTCGACTTGTTTGCTTGCAACAGTAAAAAATTTCCGTTTTACCTATCCTTCATTATACGTAGTGGTGTCATCCATTTCATTGGCTGTGTCGTTGTACCATAGTGTGCATGTTAAATGGGATGATTTAGCACCATTACCGTAATTCAGCAGAGTTTCAATGTATGAGCGGTATGCGTATGTATTGTTTGGGGGCTGACAAGCTTCTGATTGAAATGCATCTCAACTTGATTAAACATAGAGTGCATCCAATTATTAACAGGGCCTACAACATATTTGTCGGTCAATGATGTATTATCTTGTTTAACAATTTTAGCAGTAATGTATAACATGGTCTGACTTAAATCGATATAATCGTTACCGTTTCCAGGCACAATAAATTCAATCGGTGCATAATCGTTAAGCGAAGAAAGAGGTTTGTAAAAAATCCATTGTCCATTTTCAATGCTGGTCTGGGTCGCCGGCAAAGCGAACAAATCTAGCTCAGATTTAACACACTCGCAAGACTGTGCATGCAAAAACGCCATTGTGAAAACTACTTGCTGGTAAAGATATCGGAGTAGGTGGGCTTGCTCAGCTTCTTCCTAGCGATTTTTCTTGTAGACTGATTGTAAGGTAATTCAGGGTGCGTTGCCTTTAATATCCCAATCCTTCCATTAGAGTATCTATTTTTCTGTCGGCTTTACGTTTGAGATTCTTTCCAGCCTCCTGTACACGGTTATGAAACGCTTCTCTTATCGGTCGATTTTGAGTACCATCCCCTAAAATGTTAGCACCTGTCCTTAAAGATTCTTTTCCAATAACTTTAGCACCGGTTTTAAAAAGAGGTAGGATACTACGAAATATTCCTCCAAGAAAACTTCCGACCCATGTCCTTTCTGGTAGGGTAAACCTCTGTAAATCGCTCCAAACCCTTGGCCGGCCTGATTGGTTTGTTGATAAGGACAATCCATAGCAGCTACTGTAACCTCTTAAAGTGTAGTTTTAAACTCAACGTTCCAAACTCGAATGGCATCACACCCGACGTTTCGGTCCTTATATTTATCTCGATATTCTCAAATTCCCTCTTCATGACATTTATATAATGAGTCGGCGAAAATATGGCGTCTCTGTGACAACCGTAATTATAATTATCAGAGGTCACGTTATCAATACGAAGAAGCGGTGCCAGGACACCTTCTACAAGCTGTGATTCCACAATATCGCAGTAAATAAACATTTGTGATAGTAAACCAACCCAAATATTGGCGGGGTGGCTGGGTACAGGTGCTTAAACTATATTTATATCAGGCTTATAACCAAGTTGTAAAGCCAGACGTTGTGAAAATCCTAACATCTTGAATGAAGATGTTTTAATTTCAAGGGACACTCGTTTTGTTACTCTATTATATTGAAAATTCAGCAACTTTTTTAATAATTCGTGACTGTTAATTTCGGCTGTAATATGTTCAATGCTTTCATAATTGCCGGGCTGAATACAGATTACGTGCCATCCATCGTTACCATAGTAAATTTGCTCTCTATCACTTTTAAAATATGCATTAGCGTTTTGCATTACTTTTTTCAACTCAGTATACGTTTCTTCTCCGCTTTGCTCTTTAGGTATTTCTGTGCGATAATAGACTAGATTTTCTGTATCTGTCACGGCCAAAAAGGAACATGGATATTGCACTTCAGCAATACCTGTAACCCATTGGCCGGGTAGCCTTATTCGTTTAGGGAGCTGCGTTATGAATTGTGCTGTAGTGTTATTTGGAAATTAGTCCATAGAACTATTGCTAAGCAAAGTTAGATAGAACTCGTCGCCTGTATTCATATTTGTTGAAGACTAGTTGCAGGAATCCAGGAGTTGAACTTGTCGTTATAATTTCTCCACTTTACAACGTACTCTTTGCGATGACAGCGCCCTTTCTTTTAACACTTGTTCGACTTTAAACAAGGCGTTATCATCCAAAGTCACTGGCTGTAATTCCTCTTCATAAAAGGCGCCCTCTATCGCATCGTTGTTTAATCAGCTATTTCGTACACAGGTGGCTTTCTAATAATCACTTTGTTAATTATAAACACTTCGCCGCTCCAATTAGTTTCATATCCTTTCTCGAATGCTTCCTTCGTTCTACTAATTCGTACATGTTGGCTCACTTTATATTTGGGCTTCCCGTCCACTCCCATCCCATTTCTGTACAGATTGTGCCACACTTCAAGTATATTGCCATGATTTACAGCGGAGGGTGCCATCTTGATGCTTGAATGATAGCGGTTGTTATACGAAGTCAGTAAATTTTGTAATAAGTCTATGTATTTGTATGAATTAGAGTATGTGAAATAGCGCCACATTCTGGTTTTTAATGTTCTATTGAAACGTTCAACGACTGCGGCTTTAACATCGGGGTTTTGCGTCACATAAAACATGATATCGGATGTAGCAATAAATTCTTATCCTTTATCGGTTTGTAAATTTATGGGCGTGTTACCCACTTCAGCAAATATTTCACGAAATGCGTTTATTACTGAAGCAGCCGTTTTAAATTTCAGAGGCCCAGGCCATTTTACTAAACACATCGATTACGGTGAGAATAAAATTATATCCGTCGTTGTGGGACGATAAACTACGCATGTTACAGAGATCAGCTTGCCATAATTCGAAAATGTTGTTAACAATGTACTTGTTTCTAGGGAATTTTTTTCTTGCAGTTTTGTGAATAGTATTTGCATCCTGTTTCTTTAACCATTCCTTTACTTCACTACTGTGGCGACTACTTTTTACTGAAGAAATTAATGAGTTTGCGCCTGAAATGCCTAAAGGGTTAGCGGTATCATAGTAGATGGAGTCCAAATTCATTCTGCTACGTTATTTTTGATATCGATCTTTGAGCTGTTTTCGGTGTTTTTCGCGTTGAAGGCTCTTGCTTGGATGTTGTGGCAGGCGCTATTAGCTTTAATTTAGGCTCGGGATCGACGTTACTCTCCATCTCTGATTTACTCACGTCTAACACATTTTGACGTTTAGGATCCCCCATCAGCACTTGAGGTACATTATTCTCTTTAATGTAATCAATGAACTTGTGTCGACCGGGCGGATTTGTAGTTTTTCTAGGTCATGCACTAAATCAATAATGTTGGAAGATGGTAAAATTCACCTTTTATGCTGACTGTTCCCACTCCACTTTATCTGACATTCTTAGAAGTCGTAAAAAGGCTTCACCGTTTTTTTTTAAGTATTAAGGAGCGTCGATAAAATATATGCATCTAAAATACCACTGTTGTTCGATTCTATAGGTATCTTGATTGACTGCCTCGTTTGATCGGCAAAATTAAGGTATCTTTGTAACACCTGATTGTACTGGGCCCATTTATCGTGATCGGTTAATATAGACGATAAAACCTTTTGTATTTCACCATCAAGCTGCGATAATATATTTTGCTCTGATTTTTCTGTATCCTTAAAGCGATGTATGAGCTCAGGCGGTACAATCATCATTTTCTTGGCATTTTCCATCTTACTTGAAAATAGAATTCAATACGCTAGTAATTAATGGGGCTAATATCAGTGGCAGGAAAGCACCCCCTTCTGTATTAGTATTTTGCGCTTCTTTTTTATAGACTCTCCATGCTTGAATAAGCTCCTAAGAACAGTTGTATGCTTCGAGATCTTTGATTTTTGATTAGTCGATAAAGGTATTTTTCCTTTTGAGGTATTATGCACACACTCGCAGATGCAATGGATTTGTTTATCGCCTACGGCTTTTAATAATGCGATTCGCTCCTTGGGACCAAGTTTATGTAAAGCACGCAACAACTCCGAATTTCTAATTACTGATCAAGACATCACTAATGCATGAGCGTAATTTGGGTAGTGTACGAGCTTTTATACCCCTTTTTCGGAATATAAATATAGCACGCCCAGTCTTGTCGAAAAATCGATGTTTTATACCTAGCTATATCAAATGTACTTTGCTTTAAGTCGAATAACAAATACCCATGTGCCCTAGCTGTGGCGTCCTCGTATATCTCTTGAAGAAAGCTCGAATTTTCTGGACATATCTGTCTTGTTAAATGCTTCATTTGAGCTCTATCTCGCGGATTTTTGAAAAGAATAGTGTAATGAGCATTTAGGGAAATATCTCGCTGTCTTTTTCCTTGGTGAAAAATGTTATGCGTAGTAAAAAAACACACTAAGGTTACGATGATGGCAGCCCTTTGTAAATATGTCAACGACAAAGCCATTTGTCTCATTCATTAAATCGTAGATTATTAAAAGCTTGGATTCGGACCCCTCAAAATATGCTATGTCTGGCAGAGCTTGTTGAAATTCGACTAAAGGCTTTAATTTTTCGTACAACTTTTGCCACTCGCCATAACACCAAATAACTTCAGCGAAATTTACACTGCAGAGTTTGCTCATATTTTTCAGGAAATTTATTACAAAAAACAATTTGCCTGATCCTAACGGGCCTGCCACAATAGCCGAAAAAAGATGTGAAGACTGATGCTCCATTTTTATGCTGTGAACGATTATTACAGTATGGCCCTCGTGAATAAACTAACTTAAAAGTTAATACGCTCATAATAAATACATAAAAAATACATGGCAAGTGAGGGAATCGAACCCACAACCTCTCTCGAAACCAGAACTTAAATCTGACGCCTTAACCACTCGGCCAACCTACCTCATGTATAAACTAACTCTCGTCACATAATTAAAAAGAAATACAGTTTAAAACATTTTTTATTTACAAATTCATACACGGTTTCATACAAATTAAGTCATGTACGATTTCATGCGCTCATCTGTATCAATCAGCTTCTGCAGCTCTATAATAACACACATTTTAAATTTGAACACAAGTTCCCACAACAAGATGTCGTTAGCGTACCCCCAGCGCAAAGTATTAAAAATGATTGAATGATCAAGACACCAATTTTCTGCATGTACTTTTTCAATAATTACTTCAGCAAAATTTTCGAAATTACATTTTGCACGTTTCAAGTCGTTGATTTTAACCACCATTAAGTTATACATAGGCAGTAAATTTGACAGCGTGCCATACATCACGTAAAGTGTAAATTTGTTCGCGGGGTCCTTTGGAATAATCCTGCAAGTGTCGTTGGTCACATGTTCCACTGTATGTTCACTTAAATCACACTTAAAGGTTCCTTGTTTTGCCATCGCAAACATGTCCGGTAGAGCCTCCAAAAAAACAATGAACGTGCATGAAACGCCTGCCCCAATGTCGGACTTCAGGATTCTTGCCACAGGTGAAAAGTTTTTATAAGGATCCAAACCCAAATGAACAACTTTGCTAGAACTATTGTTTAAAGGCACATAGAGATCGCATAATAGGCGCTTCTTTTTACGGCGGGTTTGCCGGATCTCAGGGGTCATCACAGGTGCTACGTCGTAGGAAGGCATCATCTCCTGCACGAACACCCGCAGGTCCTCCTCGGTGGCGTTTAGCTGTGGCGAGGTCCTCAGTGCCTCCTCGGCCATGGCTGGTGGTTGAAGCGGTGCACCGTGTTGTTTTTTATTTAAAAGATACGTTTTCCTACTTGTTTTTTCTGCTGCCGGTCTTCTGCTGTAAGGATCGACTGCTGCTTGATGTTTATGAATTCTTCGGGAGTCCATCTCGGCTGCATTAGTAAGCGGTACACTACTGTCTGGATGGTTAAAACAAATCGGTGCAGTGTAGGGTAGACAGCCGATTTCATACAAAGCACGAAAACATTACTTTAGGACCAGCCAATAAGCCTGCTCAGAGCGTACAAGTAGAATTACGCAAAACCGTCTACAAGGCTGTTTAAAACCGGACAAAGCAATGTTAGTCACAGCAACAGGTCCCAGCCTGTTTTAAATTGCAAACCTCCTTATACAACCGAAAATTCGTAATGCCAGGGAATACGCGTATTTTCAAACAAATTTTAATTTAAAATTTAAAATCGACGCAGAAAACTAAAAATTATAGGCGTGGCAATTTCTCAGCTATAAATTTTAAAAGCGACAAAATCATATATTCACTGGTTTTAAGGAAACGGCTTGCAATTAAATTAAAAACGTCTAATTGTAATTTCCTCAGACAAAGTTTAAATTGATATTATAATGAAATTTGAGCATAAATTTAAACAAGCACATAGACCTATAGGCCATCGAGAAAAGTTTGTTTGAATTTTATAGAAGATCCAACAGCTGCAGGCCAAATCTCTTGTCCGCGATGCGACAGGCAACGACCTGTTTGGCCAATTGATAAAAATAATTTATTATATATAATTAATACCATCAAAACCACGTACGAAACCAGTTTTTTTAAATTACCATCAGGCTTTTAATACCATAGACTATGAAATTCCACTGGTATAAATTATAATTTTCAAGAAATATTTAGTTTTAAAATATGGAAGTGTAACGACACATGAGTGAAGCGGCATTCTGCTCAAACCTTAAAATCGAAGGCGCTTCGGTGGCCTAGCGGCATAGATCGATGCAACCCAGATGTGGATATAAACGTAGCTGGTTCAAATCCGAGTCGGCCCGAGATTTTTTTAAATTAAACCTCCATTATGTGAATGCAAGAGAGACAACCAATGCCCCATGAGTACAAGAGAGAGAGACAGATTTACCATTTGAAATTCAAAACTGGCGCTAAATTACAAATTTCAAAATGCGAGAGAAGTGCGCGCGCAGAAAAACCAAGATGGCCGACCACCGGGAAGTTTAAATTCAAAAAATCTGAAAAATTTCAAATTAAAATATTCGCGCGAAAATTGAAAATGGCCGCAGCATAATTCCGGAAGCAAATTAAAAATGGCCGCCGCGTAATTTAATCAGTAGCACATATCAAAATTAATTAGAGCAATCCGCGAAATTAATTGGGTTAAACCGCGGAATTAATTACGTCAAACCGCGGATTTAATTGAATTTAATTCGCGATTTTAATTGACCTAATTAATTTGATATCACAATCAAGGTGCCCCTATACTACTAGTTGTTTTATTGTAAGAAAGTACATTCGTCTAGTACCTAGAAAAAACTCTTGCAAATTATAGTCATGTTGCTGAAGTGTATCGTGTGTGAGCATCGCCCACGTCGATAAAAAACTACGCTTCGCAGTTTTTATTAATCAAAGCAGGCGAGGCGTGTGGCAAAAGAGCCTTTAAATAAAAATTTGTATAAAAACCAACACAGAAAACTTGAGAGATCCTATAGAAGCTTTCTAGAATGCCTAAGGTGTGCCGATTACTTTGAAATTACTTGAAAATATAAGGTTCCTTGACATCACTATAACATATAACGTTTTGGCATGTAAATTTTGGCGCCTTAGCTTCAGGGTTGGTAGCGGAATTACGACCAAGATAAATACTTATACATTCCTTTGCTTGAGAAAGAGATGGTACCAAAAAAGTATGTCTTGGTTATGTTGGCACATTAGGTGAACCTTGTGTTTGTATGTATATCCTTCAAAATCACTGCTTGATATATACCCATTCAAGCAAATGAACTACCATAAGTCAGAGAGAACTAAATTACATCTTGTCATTGAACTATTTTCCTAAGAATATTCAAACACTTAACGAAAACCATTTTTATTGACCGTTATGATTATTACACTCGTTGTTGTTGTTAAGTTAAGATATGACTAAATTTTTTATCTTTCTTTCCAAGGCCTACCCTAAATGAGTTTTTTTTTTGGAAACGCGATAGGTAGAGCAATCGAAACCAAGTCGCAACAAAGGTTGTATAGAAACTAGAATGCAAGAACTGTTATGTTTATTTGAAACTTTGATGAATTCTACATATTTCTATATATATTAATAATGATTCTTGTGAAATTGAATTTAGGCGTAGACCGTATAGCCTTTGTAGATAAATATCCAGCATTCTCTAGCTGCACTCGCGTAAGCATCAATGCGATGGCCATGCTATTTGGTGGTTCGTGTTGTTTGAGAACCTGGAGAACAAGGATACTTAAGCAGAGTTGGCTTCGGTGCTACTTGTGCACCATATTCATTAAAGTTTCACAAAACATTGCAACTCGCTTCATTAGAGTGAAAGTCGCTCTAAGACTGAAGGTAGGTAACGGTTCAATGTAATTTGCAATAGAGTAAACCGTAGAATTTAGCGATATAAAATAAAAAAGGTATCAGAATAAAGTTTATTAGGAGTTTTAAAAATACAGAAATGAAAATTAGAAATATTAATTTGCAAATCTTTAGCACTCTGTATAGCACTAATACTTAAAGGCACTGTTTATCACTCGTACAGTAATTCACAAAGACATAACTTTTGTGAATAAAATCGTTTTAGCTCCAACCGTTAACTGTAGACCAGTGGTTCTTAAACTTTTTTCTTAAATTGCTGGTGGTTTCTGAAGTACCCCTTAAGGCTATTGCATGCACAATATTAGCATAAGCTTTATTACTGCAAAATAAGGAATAGTTATTAATGATTGAGGAATTAAAAAAAAATAGAAAGAAAAGAATACAAAAAATGCACATACTATAGACATTTTTGGTAATTTATATCAGAAAAATTCTAACAGTACTTGAATTTAAACAGAAAAAACACAAAAATATTCATAAAATAGATAAATCCCAGGGGTGTTTCACTTTCGGCAGTCAGTGTACAAAATATGCCATCAGGACTGAGCAGGACCTGGCGGTACCAGACAGGATCTAGAGTAGGGTGTTTTGGAATGTTCTGAGACAAGGTCAGGTCAAGGTTGCCACCCCCCACCACCAACAATATTAAGTTCAAGGCTAAGTGGTGGTGGGGGGTGGCAACCTTGACCTGACCTTGTCTCAGAACACTCCAAAAGAAAAAATGTTTAAAGTGAATGACCTCAACCATTTTTTCAAGGTACACACTCCTTCAATGAGTTCTACCCCTAATTTCAAGAGCTTTTGCACACTTACCTTGACCTACCCTTGTCTCAAAAAAGAATCTTTAAAGATTTTTTAGTGTCGGCATGGACCTCCACCACTGCTATTCACAGGTGTCGTTTCGAGAACGTGTACACTAGCACTGTTTCAAGATCACTAACACTTACCTTGACTTACCCTTGTCTCAAAAAAGCCTCTAAAAAATTTTTTAGTGTCGGCATGGACCTCCACTACTACTATCTACAGGTGACGTTTCGAGAACGTGTACACAAACACTTTAGAAAAAAAAATATATGGAGGAAACTAATATTTATTTTTCTATGTACAAAATTAACTAAGTTCTATTTACAAGATTAACTAAAGTACACTAATATACACACTAATATTATATAACTTACGCTACTCTTCACTAATTAAGGTGTGTATTTGTCCACTGTCACTAAAACTACCACCGTCAACATCGTAGGCTTCGGTGGACACGTCGGAAAAGACTGAGGGTGCATGTGAGCTGGCGTCGAAGTCTGAGGGATCCCAACTCAATGATACTTCAGCATAGTCGAGCTCAGCTAAAGCTGCAGCCTCTCCAGCCAACACCCTGTTCACGATGTCCTCCAATTGGGGGACGACGACGAAAGCCTCCCAGTTCTGCGCTGACAGATGTCCAGCGGTGTAGTTGAAGAACAACGTAGAGGACGAGGGGGTCAAAGATCGCAGAAGCAATACTAGCGGTTCTTCTGGAGCCGGTGTCCAAGCGAACCGGCTCAACAGTACCGCATCCAACCGGCAGATAATTCTGCACGTGCCTCTTCGGGAGCGTACACAATTGTCAATGATATAAAATTTATGAAGAACAACATCTTAACTACACGATGTTTGTGAGACAAGTGTTGCACAGCGTTGAAAAACAGAGTTACCGGAAACACATAACGTTACGGTGAAGGTCGTCTAGTTCTATGTATACTCGAGTTCAAGTGCGGTTATTCAAAGTTTATTTATATGCACCATGAATGCAGGGTTCGAGTAACATGATATCCTGAGCACGTCAGAGAACCACACTGACCACAACCGCATTCCACAGACTCGAGTTCAAGTGCGTTCATTCGAGTTCATATGCACCATGAATGCAGGGTTCGAATTAGGATGAATGCCGGCTACTAATTGCCTTAGAGTGAAGGTCTTCTAGTTTAGGAAAATGCAACCACGATAGTATTTCTGCAGGAGCGCTGGTATAAAGCATTAAACTATTGTAAAAAAGATATTTGGGATTGTCGTCAAAAAAGTGAGCCAGTAATTGATTTAGAAAGTGAGAAGGGAAAGGGAACAAAAATGTTAAGTCGGTAGTCCTGTCGTCACCAGCACAGTAAATTCCATTATCAGGAACATAATGAAACAACACTCGAGGACGGCTAAAACCACACTGACCACAACCGCATTCCACAGTTTAAAGCTTCTAGTTTGCTGCAGTTCATTCCTATATAGGTCGGAACCCGCATTCAATATTCTAGGTCATGAAAGTTTATTCCTCTATGAGTAAATCCGCGATTGCCCGAGCACGGCAAAAACCACACTGACCACAACCGCATTCCACAGTTTAAAGCTTCGAGTTCGCTGCAGTTCATTCCTATATAGGTCGGAACCCGCATCCAACATTCTAGTTCATTAAAGTTTATTCTTCTATGAGTAGATCCGCATTCCATGATTTCCCGAGCACACTGACCACAACCGCATTCCACAGTTTAAAGCTTCGAGTTCGCTACAGGTTATTCCTATATATAGGTGGAAATGCACATTCAATAATTAAACATTAGCAATGAGGGCCTCTTACAGTCGGTGTGTTAGATGCAGTGGTCTATTGTTTGCGCTGAGTGATGATCTTAGTGCTCCTTTGTATCCCATGATAGCAAAGGAGGATGCTAAGAACATGTGATTGTGTACTTGCGCCTCCACGGTGAGTAGTTCAAAAACTCCAATTCAAGTAGTGCACGATATTGTAGTTGCCCGCCCTGACGCTAACGTAAGATTAGCATGGCTGCTAACAATGTAAGCGCACCTGCACACCGCAAAAGTGATTCCATTAGTAGCACCCCTGCTAAGCTTCCTAAGCGTCAGGACCATTCACTGTTGAAGGCGCTGCTTACTTCTAGCAATGTGCAACCGTCTAACAGAAACACACAACTTGCGCGATATGTTTTTAAATAAACATTACCACGACGATGCTGCCGAGGCATGTGGGGCACACAGCTTTTGTGCAAGCAACGAGTCGCCTGCCTTTCAAGCGCCGCTGGCTGCTACCGGGAATGACCCATCGTCGTCCTCTTCCAAATTGGTGAGTATGTTTTTCCATTGCCGAATGGAGATTCTACTGCGCTATCGCAAATTTCGTTCGAAGTGAGCGAACTAATTGAAAATGGTCCTGCTAATGTAGATTGCATGTTGGCAGAATTTGAATTGGAAGCTCCCGTGGGGGACGGTACACTACCAGACCTCGCCAACATCACGAGACAGTAGTTGGTTCTCCAACAACTACATCTACACCATGTACACCTAACGATGTACCCATTGCTGTAGATGTTGTGATGTCTGGCTCATACTGACTCCGCACCCATCGATGCTGAGCCGGAGAGGGTAGACTTCACGGATGAGAATTTGCGTGAGATAGATGGCAATAGCAAGATGCAATCAGCCTAGACCTGTGGAGACTCCTCCGCAAGCTGTAGATACCACCCGCGGTAGCTGCAGAATGTGTTGTGGAGACTCGTGCCGAAAGGCATAACAGGTTGTTGCGTGCCGCCGTGGACATCCGCCTCCAGGAATTAGAACAGCACGAGGCGTCTCTGTCAAGGCTAGATAGGCTGGCGCGATTTCAGCGAGGGCAGTTGCGGGTGAGGAGCCGCCAAGTCGGCAATCACTGCCTAATCCGCACCGTGACTGCTCGAAAGTTGAAAATAAGTCAAATTGAAACACTTGTTCGCATTATTTCCAACATATTAAGGATGTTAGATGACTAGGTTAGGCTATTGTTATTGTTTCTTGCCTCTTCTATCCACACCCCCTCCCTCACTTATAACCTGTCTACTTCCTCTCCTGGCCGACGTAATCCAAACGCCCCCATCGTGTCGACTGGCGCGTATATACCGAGAACCATTGCCCGCGTGCTAATAGAATTATCGGTACATATTACCAATTTGGATTGCCCTACTGCTACAGTAATGATGCACGTTTGCGAGCAATGTTCTAGCAAATTTACGCGTCGGGATGCCTTGCTGCGGCATCGGCGTCAGAGTTGTCCAAGCAACGTTCTCTATTCGCCTAGTGGTGAGTTTGTTGTTCTCCGTCTCTGATATATATAGTCAACCATGTCGGTCAGTTGCAGATACTCCTATGGATGCTCCTGCGAGGAGGGTATCCAATCTTCGCGCTCCAGAGGTGAGAGAGAGTGCTACGAAGAAAGCTCGACTTAATCCCCCTCAGGTATATATCAATTGGTAATTATAAAACCGGAGTGATTGACATGTTCGTAGCGAATGCTGCAGGACCATGTACGTCAACTGGACCATGTACGTTAACTGGACCATGTACGTCAACTGGACCGTCTACGTCAAGGAACATGTCTGTGAGCTCTCGCCCTGGTAAAGATATAAGTACGTATGAGTGTGTGTGAGTGGGCGGTGTAGTTACGATTGTTGTTACAGACTCCCGCTATTGCTTCGTATGCGACGAGAATGTTCCCGTGCGTGGCTTCGTTGGGCACATGCGAAGTAATCGTCATGCGTTGCGAACCGGGAGGCCAGGCCTGGATGATGGAGTGGCACCCCTGCAGTCAGCCTTTAGGTCCCGGATTGCCACGTACAGAGTTACAACCATAAATTATCATATAATGGTCGAGGAGTTTCTGTTAGAAATTAAAGAAACTGTTTTGATTTTATTGCGAAGGCAGCTTAAAAATTTAAAGAGCTTAAAGGTGAATTTGGAATTATTTGGATACTTCGTTTTAGAAAGTAAAGGATTGGAAGAAATCAAGTCATTTAACACGCGCAATGAAATTGTAACTTTGGGTACCGACTTCGATGTATTGTATGATAATTTTTGAGGCATCTTGGATGAGAAGGTGTCTGAATTTCAGGAACGGGAATCTGGTAAGTTGATGTAACCTCGACGATCGCTGTATATTAAGAACACTTGAATTGTTGCAGGCTGGGCTCTTAAGCAGTTGCTGTCGTTGGCCGTCGCCGTCAACAAATACAACCCCCTCAGAGCTTCTTCGTACCTACCACTGCCATCATTTATTGAGCGAAAGAAAGCTATTGTCAACGTTCAAAACAAGGATGAGTACTGTTTCGAGTGGGCGATTTTAGCGATTTTTCGGTTAACGTGTATGGGTTAGAGTCGCGTTTGGAAATCGAAAAATGATTTGGGAAGTTGTGGGACCTTTGCATTACTCTGTCATGAAGCGGTTGAGACACGTTAACTTGCTTCTGTTAACTAATGACGAGGGTGACAGTCATTACTGTTGCATTAAAAAAATTCTCGCCTCGTTTCGCAGCAAATAACTGCTAGAAAAGGGGCAAAACATTTTTGTGACGGATGCTTGCATTACTTCCGTACTGAACAGCACTTGCGCCAACATATGAAGTTCGATTGTAATCAGGTGTATACCAAAATTCCAACCGATGAGTAGATCGTGGACAAACTTGGTGAAACAATCCCACAAAATATTTTGAAATTTGAAAATTACCATAAACAATTAAAATTACGGTTCGTTGTCTACGCAGATTTGGAGACGATTTTAAACCTGTACAGGAACCTGATACGCAACCAGACCTCGAGAGTTCGTTTACAGTTAAGACGTGCGAGCATGTGCCTTACTCGTTTGCATATTCTATAAAGTGTTCGTACGACGACAGTCTTTCTAAATTTCAAACGTACCGCGGTGAAGATGCTTCAACTGTTTTTATGGAGCGGTTGGATGCAGACGTTCGTTATTTGTATGACAATTTTTTAAAAGGCGTGGTTCATTTGGCGACGATGACTACTGCGAAACTTTAAAATTACGAGGCTGCTACGTCGTGCCATATATGTGATCGACCCTTTGTGACCGATCAGATTAGGGTGCAAGACCATTGTCACCTGACTGGAGCGTATCGGGGTGCTGCACATTCTATCTGTAATCTAAATTTCAAAGTTCCCAATTTTGTGCCTGTCTTTTTCCACAACCTAAATTATGATTCTCATTTGTTCGTCAAACAATTCGCCGTCGATGGCGAACAGATCGATGTGATACCTCAACGAAAGAAAAATATATATCCTTTGGCAAGCATCTGTTAGTAGATGAAATCGATTTTGGTTACAAAACGCAGAAAGTTTATTTACAAATTAGATTTCTAGACAGTTACCGTTTTATGAATCGATCTTTGAGTACCTTAGCTGATTATTTGGCTGACGATCAGTTTTATGAAATTAAAAGGTTGTTTGGGGACGATGCAAAATTTCAATTAATGAGACAGAAAAGCGTGTTTCCATATTTCTTTGTGGACTCCTTCGAAAAATTGAACCTTGCGAAGTTGCCTTCGAAGGTTCAGTTTTTCGACTCTCTACATGAAGAACACGTCTCTCAAACTGATTACGATCGTGCTGTGTCGTGTGTGGAACACCTTCGACTGTCAAAATTTGGGTGACTACTCGGACATTTATTTAAAAGCTGACGTGTTGATTTTGGCAGACGTGTTTGAACATTTTAGGAAGTTATGTTTGGAAGCATATAAGTTGGACCCTGCCCAATATTATACGGATTCAGGTTGGGACGCTATGTTACGATCTACGGGTGTCAAATTAGAATTATTAACTGACATGGACATGATACATTTTCTCAAAAAGTCAATTAGGGGTGGTATAAGCACATGTATTGGTAGGAAGGCTATTACCAACAATTGTTTAGTTTCAAATTATGACTCCTCCGAGCCTACATCATTCATTATGTATTTAGACGCTACAAACTTATACGGTTTTGCGATGCGTCAGTATTTGCCGCACCGAAATTTTGAATGGCTCGCGGCGGAGGAAGTTGAAAATTTTGGAGTGTTTGAAATTGACGATGAGGCGGATACGGGTTTTATTATGGAGGTTGATCTGCAGTATCCTGAACACTTGCACGACGACCACAATGATCTACCCTTTTGTCCGGAACTTAGGATTCCCCCGGGTGGAAAATATAAATGTCCAAAATTGATTCCAAATTTGTACCATAAGACCAAGTATGTGCTTCATTATCGAAATTTAAACAATGTTTAGATGCTAGTTTAGTTCTTACAAAAATTCACAGAATTCTTAAATTTATTCAATCGCCCTGTTGCGCTCATATATTGATATGAATAACGCGTTGCGTAACCGAGCACGAATGAATTTGAGAAAGATTTTTTTAAGGCTAAAAATAAAGCGTTTTCGGAAAGACGATGGAAAATGTCGACAAGCGATCGGACGTCAGGTTGGCGAGCACGTGGGACAATGTCGGCAAGAAACTAGGTGCTGCAGCTCTAATTGCCAAAGCAAATTTTAAGGATTCGGTAATTTTTTCTGAAAATTTGATTGCTGTGGAACTTAATGAAACAGTTGTTTTGTATAATAAACCGATCTATGCAGGTTTCACTATTCTGGACTTATCTAAAATTGTAATGTATGAGTTTTTTTTATATTTTTTGAAACAAAAATATGGCAATAATGTCTCCCTACTGTATACAGATACTGACTCGCTAGTAATTCACGTACGACTGACAATTTCTATGAGGACATAAAAACTAATTTAGATCTTTTTGACACTTCAAACTATAAAATCGGTCGACACGGTATACCTCAAACCGTATCGGTCGTCGGTAAAATGAAAGACGAGTACGCAGGTGTTCCGTAGAACAATTTTTTGGAGCCGGTGCTAAGTCCTACTGCGTGTTTGTGGGAGGGAAAGAAGTAAAGAAAGCAAAAGATGTGCAAAAGGCTGCTGCCAATAAATATCTCACTATGGCAACCTATCGCGACGTTGTTGACAATGTGAGTGGTCAGGTTTTTTGCCAAATGTATGTTTTTCGCTTTCACAAGTATACACTGAACTGAAGAATAAAATTGCGCTATCATATCGGGATGATAAGCGCTATCTTATTCCTCAGTCGAATAACACTCTAGCATGGGGTCATGTAGATATAGGCATGTCAGGTGCTAGACCGTTGGACAGATTACTGGAATTATTGCAAGACGATCAGTAATACTACGAGCGGATCAATAACAGTACATTTTTTTTGTCGTTTACATGGTAATGACAGTTTATTTCTTGCAAAGAGTCTCACGAGATTGGTACGTTTACAGAGGTTTTCTTTTCGTAGATATTTAGACATAATTTGATTTCTTTTGTATGTATAATTAGTTACTATGTAATTGTATCGTAAAATGTTAAGTATACATAATTTCATTTTTGTACAATTTGTTATTATGTAACCATATCATACTATGTTTGTAAGTAGTCATCATATAACATTCTCATCTAGTTCCAATTTAAATGAAATGTGTAATGTTGTTTAGAAGTAGTAATGGATATCTACAGAAAAACTCACATTGAGATCTGTAATGTTGTTCAGAATTAGTAATGCATATCTGAAGAAAAACTCACATAGTTGTACCAGTCTATTAATTAAAAAAAAAGATATGTACTACAAAAAAAATGTTTTTATTTATTTGTACGTTTACAGAGGTTTTCTTTTCGTAGATATTTAGACATAATTTGATTTCCTTTGTATGTATAATTAGTTACTATGTTGTATCGCAAAATGTTAAGTATACATAATTTCATTTTTGTACAATTTGTTAATATGTAATGGTATCATACTATATTTGTAAGTAGTCATCATAAAACATTCGCATCTAGTTCCAATTTAAATAAAATGTGTAATGTTGTTTAGAAGTAGTAATGCATATCTACAGAAGAACTCACATTGAAATCTGTAATGTTGTTCAGAATTAGTAATGCATATCTGAAAAAAAACTCACATAGTTGTACCAGTCTATTAATTAAAAAATATATTTACTACAAAAAATGTTTTGTTTTTTTGAGAGTACTACATCATTTCTTTAAGTTACACGAGATTGGTTTTAGGTATCCAAGAATTGTGTCGCTTGTCGAATCCCAACCACTTTACATACAATAAGTTTCCTTTCTTCTTCAGGACCCTTTCAACTAGATATACGTCTGAATGTTTTGTTTTTTGCAGTTCATGCTCATAGAATCCTCCTTTAATTTCCTGACCTTCTTGGTTCGTGAGTCGATAGGTTGTAGGGTTTGTAAGTCGAACTGTAGATATTGTAAATATTTCGTTGCTCCAGCTTGGCGTGTACCTCTTGCTAAATGCCGAACGATACTTGCAAATGCGTACCAAGTCCCTTGTACGAAACTTTTGAGGTTTCGGGTCCACGATCTTTGTGTAACTGTACGCCGTGTTTAACAAAAGTTTTGCATTCTGTAAGTTTACTTGGGCAGGTTTCATTCTTATTGTGCGATGCTTGGTTGTGTTATACTTTGCTACGATCTTGGGTAGGATATCCAACCATTTGTAGGACCCTTGCAGGCTGAACTGCTTCCACATCATGTTCTTCAGTGTGCGGTTACATCTCTCCACTATGCTGCTCTTCATACTAGAATACGTGCTGTAGTGATTGATATTGTGCTGCCGCATTAATAGTTGAAAAGCGGTGTTGTAAAACTTTTTCCCCAAATCCGTTTGCAAGTTTTGCGGTGACACCTTTACACTCCTCAACACCTTACCCATGGCAGCTGTTACGTCCTTTCCTATTTTACGTTTTACGGGATAGGCCCACACATACTTTGAAAAAGCGTTAATCACTACCAGAATGTAACGAAAGCCCTTATTGACTTTTGCATAAGGAATCATTTCTACCAAATCCGCTTGATATAAATAGTTCAAGCCTTTTAGTATAACGCGCCTTCTCTTGAAATTTTTTCGTGCTGGTTTGTGGAGTTCGCTAACTATGGCTTCTTTAAGGTTCATTGTCAACTGTTTCTTTCTACACTCCTACGGGACATTTAAGCAGCAGTTGCACGTATAACTTATTGTTTATGGATTCGAATTGCAGTTTATCTCCTCCCCGCAATGTCTTACCGACAAGCGTGTCCTGTCGGATGCCGTTGATGTGTGATACTACCAAAGGTCCGCTGACTTGAACACTTACGATCTCGCCGGTTGTTAACAGAAAAATGTACTCGTTCTGTCCGAACATTTTGGAATATCCGATTTCATCGTACCCACGCCCCACTAGCAGCAGTGGTACTTCTATATGGAGTTGATTTACATTTTTCACTTTCATAAAGACATGTCTGGGATGCGCTGCGTGTCGCGTGCTATGGTAGTGCCGTCCAAATTTGTCGATGGGCATTACTATATCGCCGGCTGATGCTTTCTGACCTTACCGCTATTGACACTCCACTTTTGTACCCCTTAGTAGATTATTTTCGCGTCTCGTAGGGCTTCGGTGATGCGAACTATCTCATTGGAATGACCCGTGTGTCCAGCTGTCTGAGAAGCTATTAATATACGCAACCGATTCACTAATGAGTTGGGATCCTTCCAAGGAACGTATTCTACTTTTTTGTCCGTCACTGTTAGTAATCCTTTGCCACGCCGTGATACCTTCGTCGCTGGTCTGCCGGAGCTCTTATGGTTGAGGAGGCAGTTAGAGGTCGTACTATTTTCATGTATTTAGACCCTGAGTTACCACTGATTCTTTGTGTGGGGTCGAAGTTTACATGATTTGCGGCGGACCGCTCCACTATATCATGATATTGCTCTAAATCTGTTGTTTTGTATATATTTGGTTTCTTTTTAAACATCAATTCGTAAAATCCTGGAGTGCCTTTGTAGACTATTCTGTTGCCGTGGTCTGTAATAACGATATTTTTACCCTCGAACTTGATTTCTTTATTTCTTATAGCAAACTTATCTCCCTCTATGTCGAATCGGACTCCGTAGTGCAAATCGTACTTGTTCTCAGTATCTCGTATCATTCCTTCCACGTATTTTCGAACTAACCCTTGAAATTGTTCTAAATATTGACCAAGAACTTCCGGTGCCAGCATTTGTTGGATGGTTTCTCTGGCCGCTTGTACAGCACTTTCTTCTGCTGCTCCTCAATAACCTCCGTTTGCAACTGCTCATCGTATTCCTCTAACGGTTCACTCTCGGGTAACACATGCGTCTGCAAAAATCGAGGTGTGGAGGTGTGTGATGGCCCCGGTGTGGAAGTGTGTGACGATCCCGGAAGGTTTGTCGCAGAAACTCGGCCTGGAGTGGTTATCGCTCGCGGACGGGGCAAGGTAGAGGGAGTGGATACTTTACGTTTAATTGTTATTGGCAAATAATTCACTTTTCGTTCGCCCACTGGCACACCTTCTTGCTTTATAGTTGTCAGCAATTCGGTGAGCGGTTTGGAAAGAGGTTTAAATTGCTCAGCTAAAATCGATTGGAATTGGGCGGATTGTCGGGTTTTGATAAGTTCCCTGGCTAAACGCTTATCCATGTTGCAACTCCTTCAGTTGTTGGTAAACTGCTACCTTCCCTTCTTTGGCTGCTGTCTATATATTAAAGTAATTGTCGAAACCTTTTCTATATCGTCCCGCGTTGGTTTCGCTTTCTTTATCGATCACTAAAAATCCGTGATCCTCATTCCAACAATAAGAGAACAATGCTTTAAACTTGTCGAATGACATGTCCGTGTTGACATGATCGTCGTAAATGTGCTTCAGATTGGTGTTGTCTTGTTGGAATATGATGACGAGATTTGCATTATCTCTTATGAGCTGCTTAGGAATAGATGAATACGTCTGACATAGATAAAAACAATCTATGTTTCGGTGACGTCCGAAACAAAAATAATCTCGAATTATGCTTTGCGTCTCGCAAGCTACGTCGTCAAAAACTATCACGGAATGTTCTTTTGCTTCCTGGGGTTTGATCACCTCACAATCGTTACTATATTCGAAGAATCCAATGTCTCGCAATGGTTGAAAGGCTGCTCTCAGATAATTATATTTGGGTTGATCGAGTGTTTTCGAATATATATAAAGGTTTGCGAATCGCAAGCCATTTCGATGCACTAGTAAACTGATTATGAGGTTGGTTTTTCCAGATCCGGATCGACCTATGACCACACATCGTTTACATCCTTTACCTAGTAAAGCGCTGTGCTTTCTGTAAGTCTCGGATATGAAATTTATTGTGTGATTTACTACAGGCAAGAAACACCCTTGCTTCACAATCTTGACGTTTTCCATCGTTTTCGCTCGGAAGGAAACTGCGCTCTACCCGCCGTGCGTTCTCGTTGTATATGTTAATTCCGTTTGAAGAACATCAGTCGTGTGTAAGTTTTTAAGATGAAAGCTACTAAGCGCAAACAAACCAGTCATCACCGAACTGCCAAGCGGAAAGGTCGCGGTTTCCTGAATACCCTTATTGACAAATTACCCTTTGAACTACACATACCAGGGTACAAGTTTTGCGGACCTGGTATCCGATTTAAAAAACGTCTTTCTCGAGGCGATCGAGGAAGGAATCCTCTGGACGAGGCCTGCAAGCAACACGACATCGCATACTCACAATCTAGCGATCTTTCGACACGTCACGCGGCAGATAAAGTTCTAGCAGAGAAAGCTTGGGAACGTGTTAAAGCAAAAGACTCTACTCTTGGGGAAAGAGCTGCAGCCCTTGCTGTGACTGGAATTATGAAAGGAAAGACGAAAGTCGGAATGGGTGTGAAACGGAAGCGTACACGGCGAACGCATTCCAAACGGGTCGGTATCACAGTTCGCTCGCATTCAGGAGGAGCTTTAACAACAAGGAGGAGGAGGCGGAAGCGGTCAAGACTACTACCTCTTCCGAAGAGAGGAGGCATATTGCCGCTTGTACCCATACTTGCTGCATTAGGAGCATTGGGATCCCTCGGAGGTGGTGCTGCAGCAGTCGCTAAAGCAGTGGGAGACTCAAAGGCTGCTAAAAAGAATCTCCAGGAAAAGGAGCGACATAACAAAGCTATGGAATCCATTGCTCGCGGAAAAGGGTTATATCTACGACCGTATCAGTCAAAAAACTACCGTTGAAGCTGCCGCGCCGCGCGTTAACCAACATCGATATTACAGACTATGTTAAACGCCTAGAAATTCCACACTTTAGGGGAATATTTATGCGGGATGCCCTGCCTATCAAGATTCGTAAACGAGAATGTGGTGCCACTAACTTGGACCATGATGTAGGACCTGGCACGCATTGGACGGCTTACGTAAAAGTCGATACCTTTGTTCTGTATTTCGATAGCATCGGTCGCTTACAACCTCCAACCGAATTAGTGAAATACTTTCGTAGCGACGGTGGCAATAACACGATCACGTATAATTCTAATAGATATCAAAGACTCATGTCATACACATGCGGTCACCTGTGTCTCAAATTCCCATATAACTTTGCGAAACCGCTTTTGTCGGCAGTTTAAGTGTTACGCTTCATCATGTCTAGTATATTCACTCTGACAGGTGATTGATCAATCCTTACTGCGAATTTTGACCCCGCTATTTTCTTAGACGACGGTAGCGAATATGTTTTGAGGTTGTTAAGTTTCGAAACCTACAATACTATTGCTAACATTAGACCTCCCAACAATGAATTTCATCTCTTCGGACTACCTCATATTACTATACCTGAGGGTGCATACGAAATTACGGACATTGCGGACTTTCTGCATAACCAACTTGAGTCTAGCGGAAGTAATGGGCGGATGCTGCTACGCGGAAACAACAGCACCTTAAAAACCGAAATAAAATCGAACGTTCCACTCGACTTTACATGTGACAATACTATCCGAGAAATGTTGGGATTTGACAGCAAAATGTATGATGCGAATATGTGGCATGCAGGTGAACATGTTACGAAAATTTTGAACATTAACTCCATCCTTATCCACTGCAATATCTCTGTCGGTTCCTATAAAAATGGTAAGCCTGGCCACATCGTTCATCAATTCTTCCCCATAGTGCCGCTGGGTACAAAATAGTGGAAACCCCTAACCCTGTCATTTACCTACCGATCAGCACGAAGCAGATCACTAACCTAACTGTTAAAATACTGGACCAGACTGATACCCCCGTCAGTTTTAGTAAGAAAACCGTCACGGTAACGTTGCATTTAAAGAAGTTATAGTGGGGTTTTCGATTCAACCCTTCACCCTACCATGTCCAACCCAGTTCGTATAAGAGACGTTGTCCACAGCCTTGTAAAATCAGTTCAGCTTCGTCCGCCGAGCAGTTAACAAAGGCAAACAGAGACTTCTTGCGATCGTTGGGTTTTAAAGTGCTGCCATGAGTATTCTAAATATTGGGGAACGTGTCCTTGTCGACAACTCCATCGTTAGCAATCAGTTGCACACCCATCAACCGTATACAAACCGTTTCGACTATAACGATGAAATTCGAATTCCAATTCCTGAAGATATGTCAACTCTACCAGGTTTGAGCTATCTATACATAGAGGGAAAATTACGGAACGCAACCGGTGAAGTTACGACGGCTAAATTTCTTAACAATGGGTTGGCTCACTTATTTAATGAAATCCGATACGAAATCAATGGTGTCGTTGTTGATTGTTACCTAACCTGGTATTACATCCCATTAAGGGATATGTGTTCTACAGTTCTGATGATGTTAAAAAGCTTCAAAAATCTGGTTGGTTGTACGCCGCCAATACTCACATTACCGATGCACAGACCAACTTCAGTGCCTGCATACCGTTGAGAATGCTGCTAGGCTTTGCCGAAGATTATGGAAAAGTCATACTTAACATCCGAGAAGAGCTTGTCCTGATTTGCAGCAATACCGATGCCGTCGCCGTATTCAGTGCTACCGTAGGAGAGACTGCTAAAGTTACGATTGACAAGCTGTATTGGGAAGTTCCACATGTCACTCCAGGTCTTGCTCAAGAATTATATCTAACCAAATACATTGACAAAAATATCGACACACAAGTAGCGTTTCGCAGCTAACAACTTCATATCATACCAGGCGTTAATGCCGTGACTCAACATTCTCATGCCATTGCAACAACCACCAAATTACAAACCCCCAGATATGTCATATTAGGTTTTCAGACGGAACGTTCGAGGCTCATCTCTAAGGACAATAGTCATTTCGACAAAATTAATCTTAGAAATTTTAGAGTTTATCTCAACACCGAACGTTTCCTCTACGATAATTTAAATAACAATTATGGTCTGAATCATTACGCCACATTATACGAAATGTACTCCAAGTTTCAATCGTCCTATTATAACAAGACTGACGAGCCTTGGTTCACGCCCAATGAGTTTGTCGACAAAGCACCCATTGTTGTAATCGACTGCTCCCATCAAAAGGACTACCTCCACGCGACCGCTGTAGTTTCTCGAGTTGAATTTGAAACTTTCGCAAACGTGCTAGCCAACACAACCACGTATTGTCTCGTTCTTCGTGAACGGGTTTTTACGTACAACGCTCTGACAAAAGCAGTAAAACAATTGTAATACTCCGAAGCAGGTCTTTTTTTGCATTGTACTCCTACTGCCGTCTACTTTCTGATTATTGAAAAAATATAATATTAAAAAATTCACTCGACTAGGATTCGAACCCAGATCTCCTGAGGCGCAGTGTCTAGAATTCCCTTTAATGCATATAATGCACCCCAGGCGTCATACCATTAGACCACCGAGTCCTCAAACTATTTAATGAAAAACGGCGATGACCTTCGGGATAATCGAAAGTATAAAAAGTTGCGCATTATCATGGTCTCGTTAGTTGTTTTATAACTTACGTCAAGTTCGCACACTATTCGTTTACGTATAAAATAATGGATCAGACTCCAAGTGACGATTCTTCACATGAAATCACATTAAAGCACGCTGTAAAGTTGTGCTGTGCTTTCTGGTTTGAAGATGCAAAAAACAATTTAGATAAAATAGTGAGAAATTCCTCGGGACTCAGAAATTTAGACTTGGAATTTGACGCGTATGTAGTGAGTGCTATGGCTGGCGATACCCAAAATCAACAAGAAAAACGGAAACGACTGATTGCCAATTTGGAAAAAAACATTTTAAAATATTTTGCTAGAGAAGGAAATACATCGCTGACGCTGGATGTGGACTACCACCCAAAGCATCCCTTTGCTGAAATGTTGGAAGAACGTGTCTCAGTATTCGATCTACCGTGTAAATCTACAACGAAAAAAAAACTCTACACCAACCGGCATGTTTACACTTCAAGTTAGGAGGGGATATGGCTCGCTCTTCTGGAGATATATTTCAAATATTGATCACCTGTAACATTTAAATAAATATAATTTTTACATGGTTTATTTTGATTTGACCTTGAGTTTAAGGTCATTGTTGAAGGCTAAGGTGATTTTCTAGATCACATCATTTTCAAGGACGAACTCTAACACCTCCCACCACTCGACCTTGATTTCAAAGTCAAACTCTAGAACCTCTTCCCACCAAAAAGAAAAAAATGTACAAAACGGTGCGGCTGTTGGCTAGTATCGGTCTGAACGAACAAATTTGTGAAAAGAAGGAAAATGAAGAAGAGTGTACAGTTTGACGACTCGAAGAATCAGATGTACAATCTGCATACGTGGGCGTATGCGTATAAAGAAGCTCGGAGAGGAGTCTGGCAACAAGAAGCTATGGATAAGATGAGGTTCAAGCGGAGGATCCTTAATGTGGAAGAGGTATTGAGAAACTTCTTCAGCTCAAAACATAGGGATAAAGTATACGTAGAACAATATTCAGCCTTTGTAGATCATTAGATTGTACATTGTTAGATTATATATTGTTTGAAAATAAAAAAACAATAAAATTTAAATGTTTTATTATTCCATTAAGTAATGATTATACCGTGTGTCCACAGGGTTTCGCACCATGGAATCAGAGCAACGTTAATTTATCCCAAAGATCAGCTCTTGCTTTTACGAAGACAGCTTAATGACAAACCCTATTACATTTATTTTTATATGGCAATAAACGATTAGTCGTATTCAACTTGACGTATGGTGTCAAATTCGACGATAGCAGGTTAGGTTTTGCGTCAGTTTTGACACAGACTGACGCAAAACCTAACCTGCTAACCTCCAATTTGACATAGACTTACAGTGGCACCAACATATTATTCATACGTTGTATAGCCATGACCATTCGAAAACGTTCGAAGGCACTTTATTTGTTACTTGCAAATTCAATTTTAATGGTCAATGCTTAGCAACCGTTTGACTATCTATTGCCACCGGAAGAGTAGATCTTTAAAATAAACTAGCATCACTCCAGCTCCATGGTGCGTAGTCTCGTGGACGCACGGTATATATGGTAAACATTAGACAAAGCACAATACCAACAAGTTTTAGCATGATACATGCAAAGGGGTTGTGTTGGACTGAGTGGTGGTTGCTCCGCAATTTCAATGATTTGTGTTGCGGTGTAGCGTTTCAGAAACTCAGCCTTTTCTCTCACTTTGACATATATCAGTTCAGCGTCCCGCAGAAGGCGCCACAATATGGTGGGGAACAGGTATGCAGGAGTAAATCCATCCTTCCAGGCGATGCAATGATGGTTTTCCATTAACCAACGGGCTTGCTTTTGCAAATTCTGAGGCAGTGCTTCGAAAGGAAAGGGTTGTTTGAACACGTGGTAAGCAATACTGGTTCCATCGTAAGCAGCAAATTCCTTTGGAGTGAAATTCTTGTCGGTTGTTTTGAATCCTTGAATATCGATAACCAATTTCATGTTGCCTCAGAGAACTAGCTGAACGGCTAAAGGTACTGGCGCACTCACACTTGTCAGGACACAACGAAGTTATGGTCGGATAACTAGCTGGACGGCAAAGTAATACTACCCCCCCCCCCCCACTCACCGTGATAAAACTTGCGCAGAAGAGTTACACCTGCTTGACCACTCTCGTCAGAGCATTGTACGTATAAGTAGTAGTTTCTTCAGTAAAAAAAAACTCTAACAAATAAACATTACATAGTATAATATAATAATATAAAAAAATAATTTTTTATTTCTCACTGTGTGCAAAAATATATAAAAATTTTTAATACTAGCTTAACTAGTAACATTTTCTTCTTTAGTTTCTTTCGCTCTAGTTTCTTCTTTAGTTTTTGCTTCATCGTCTTCTTCTTCTATAAATTTGTTTACTTCACTTAGCTCATGATGTAACCCGAGACCTTCCATCAGATTTACAAAGAGCCTTCGATTTATCACATTATTTAGAAACAATTGACATACTTCTGCACCATTTTCATATAATCTTTCTCTCGTGTGCAACTCTTTATCGGTATATCCGCTCCGCCCCATACCATACACAACTTCATGTCCTGCGTCGAATGCTAAGTCCTCACACAAACCTTGCAGATTTCCTATGGCGCTGCGCATATCTGTAGCTGGCGCTCGAGCAGCCTCCGAGTAACACATCCACATTACGACGACAGTTGCTGCCCAATTGCTTCTAGTTCAATATCACACCTAACACTGTCGCTAGCAAACGTCAGCAGTTCGTATAGACACAGAGTCTTCTCCGACAATTCGTCAAAGTTTTGTAACGTAACCTGTAGGTTTTGAATATAATCCTCAGGTTGAGTTGGCGCTCGCGTTATTGCTGTTGAATAAAATTGAGGAAACTTTAAGTTCTTCAATTGTGCCAGTTTTCGTCCAATTAGAGTGCGAACTCTGTACAGCTCTTCCACAGTTTCTCTCCCCAGGTAAACATCCGATCCGTCCTGACCCTGTATGCGTAACACCTTCACCGCTTGAATCGTTGTGAATGATAGGAGTATGGGTCCCAACTGAAGCGGTGGCCACTGCCCAGCTCCGGAATAAAAATAATTTGTTATAATTCCCTCATTTTCTAACAGGATTCCCCACTCGGGTTCCAGCAGCTGAACCCAATTATTGTGATTTCCACGTATTTGTATTACTGGTACAAATCCACCGCTGGTTTGTAGACCCACACATACAAACTTAGTATGTGAATTATTTAATCTATATGTACTACTGTTAAGGAGCACTGGACACTGTTGCGGTTTAAACTTCGTGACACCATCGAACTCTGCTTGCCCGCTCTTCACTAAGCCAAGAACTTTGGTAATGGTTTCCATTCTTAGTTGCACTGAATAAGAAGATGTTCTGCGATTCCTACTCCTGCCTGCTCTTTTTTATCTACTTTTCGAAGGTAGTGGTAGAAGGGAGTTACAAGGTTGCCCACGGTCACGGTCAAGTAGGAGGAGTACCAAAACTAGTGGCGGGGGGGGGGGGGGAGAATTGGTCAATTAGAAATAGCATTTCAACGAAGTAGCAGTTAAGCGAATCGAGTGTCCGTAGAAGCGTTAGAGTAAACTATAATGCCGCTAGATAAATTTGGAAGGCATCACCTTGGCCATCCCTCAGATCATTCCACTGATCCTCCTCCTCAACTGTTTCTTTTCCAGAACTTGGCAGATTTTTACTATGAAAAGGACATAACTTTACCCTG
This sequence comes from Agriotes lineatus, assembly GCA_940337035.1. Classification (NCBI taxonomy): domain Eukaryota; kingdom Metazoa; phylum Arthropoda; class Insecta; order Coleoptera; family Elateridae; genus Agriotes; species Agriotes lineatus. The sequence goes on along the minus strand of OW679194.1, from coordinate 3,624,805 downwards.
AAGGCTGGTATATTCTACTATTCGGTAAATTAAACTATACAGTTCAATTCGCTGAGGCTGTTATATCTTCTGTCAATACGAATCCTGCAACTCCTACAATTATTTTGAATGATAGCCATTTTAGCGCTACAGAGTTGACTGGAAAGACCTTGAAAAGGGATGACGTGCTGAAATTTAAAGCAGTCAACGACATTCCTGTTATGTATGTGGAATTTCATCTCAAGGCTTCCATCCTAGTGGAGTCGCCCGGTCAGCCTTGAACAGCTATTCCCCCCTCTCATTCTGGATTACCAACTATATAAGCGTGTCACAACCTTACAGAGTTACAGTCGCTAGTTTTCATTTAACCATGTGTCTCGAAGTATTTCCGCCATACCTCCGCCGATACGAGCACCGCATCCAGACCTGTAAAAACTGGACTGGTGTCATACCTGCAGCCTCTCTTGCACGGGTTGGATTTTTCTACTTTTAAGACAGCCATGAAGTCCAGTGCTTTTGTTGTGAAATTTGTATCCACAAATGGGTACCGGAAGATGATCCTCTAGAGGAACATTTGCGCTGGTCCGAACATTGCGTCTTTGCGAAGATGTGTAAAAAGTTACAACAATTAACACGAGTTAGAAGGGGTCAAACAGTTTTTGGTTGCGGATCAACTTAACATAAGTGATGCCTTACAGAGAATTAGTGCACTAGACTTGACAATTCCTAATTAATGTATTTATACTTAATAATAGTAGTTTATTTATCAAGAACGAAAAGTGGCATTTTAAAGACGAGAAAGGTGTTTACGTCCAAGGCGTTAGCCGAGGACGGAATTACTTGCGAGGACCTTTAAAAACACTTTTTGTTCGTGGTGAATACAACGGTTTATTTCATACTGCAAGTTTAAAGAATTTTAAATAAAAAGTTGTAAATCATTTCAAATTTCATGTCAACAACTGACGTATAATTTTAAAGTACTTGAACTTTAATATTTCACTTTAAAGTACTAGGATTTTAATGTTGCATTTTTTGTACCAAAAATAATCCGAAAAATGTCATTTTTGACATCAGTATGAAATAAATGAATTTATAACACTTTTTTTCGTTTTATTCATTGTCGTTGTTCCTTTAGCCGTCTTCACAAGTACATTCTTCTCGCCAACGAGCGAGCATCATTTCAACAATATGAATCTCACAACCCCGCAGTTCGTGGAGGTTCTTGTTTGAAAGGGTTTGAAACAAGGTTAAGTCAAGGTAACCATCCAAATACGATTTAGCCTTGAACTTAAAAGCAGAGGCCCTTGAACTTAAAAGCTGAAGTACTTGACTTTAAATATTTTTTTCTTTGGAGTGTTCTGAGACAAGGTCAGGTCAAGGTTGCCACCCCACACCACTCGACCCGCCACCTCCCACCAACACTTAGCCTTGACCTTAATATTTATGGTGTTGGGAAGTGGCGGGTTGAGTGGTGGGGGTGGCAACCTTGACCTGATTTTGTCTCAGAACACTCCAAAACACCCTACTCTCAAATATTTATACATTGTTAGCAATGGGCACAATTCACACTATAGGTAACGCTCAAGCTCAGGTCGTGCCCATTGCTAACAATGTATAAATATTTGAGCGGAGTGAGAGTGGATCGTGATCAAACCGTGAGCAGCCCGATAGTGTGGAACGACCCTTAGTAGTTCAAAACTAGTTTCTACACATGGGAATTATATAAATGATATTGAAAATGAAATAAACATAAAAAAATCGACACCGAGTATTGATATTTCCGGAGTGTGTGGCAAAGTTTTCCAAATGGTACTTGGACAAAAAAGTGGAGGGGAGTTCGGAAGCGTCACTGGTTCGAGGCAGTCTAAAGTAGAAGACCTACAGATGGAGTCACAGTTACTCAACACAACCTAACATACACAATAGAAGTAGTGTGGGCAACCTAGCATATGCAATAACTATTAAGAATCCGCAAAACAATATAAAACGAAAGAGGAGGTGCGGATTCATTTCTATGAACAAAGTCCTAAAAACCCACCAACCGTAAATGTAGATGAAAGAAGAAGGAAACCGGAGAAACTTGTTTTTTTTCAGCTTCCTACGGAACCTGTTTTCCTCTTTAGCTACAATTGATGCGTTATCCCATTGTATGTAGTGCTCTTTGTTCCAAACGTGTTTTGCGATCTTGGATTTGATGGTTTCGCCCTTTCTAATATCTTTGCGGTGTTCCGATAATCTCACTCATAGGGGTCGTTGTGTTTCCCCTATGTATTGTCTTCCACACTCGCACGGTATGCTGCAGATACAGTTCTTTGAACTCTGATCTTCGTTCTGAGGCTTGGTATGCGTCATTATGCCTCCTAGAATTGTTGTAGACTTCAAAGCAGTTCTTATGTTCAATCTGCTTCCGATTCTTCTCAGTTTGTCGGAAACTCCTCGGATGTATGGTATGGTATTGTATTTATGTCCACATCTTTTAGCGATTGGTTTAGAGTTTTTTTTGGCTAGCCACTAGCTTGCAGCATTTCTTTGATTATCTCAATGCCCTGAAAAAGGTCGGGTTGTTTCGATTTCTGGGTTTGTTTATGAGTTTGGGGTTCTAATAAAAATTCCAATTTTTTTAATTTTTCGAGCCACTGCTAGCACCGCCATCTTAAAGAAGTGGAGCTTAAATTCGGGTTTTTCCGCATTTTCTTATTACCAGCGAAGACAGAATGTCCTACAACTTTTGTTTGAATACATTTTTTATAAGTGAGATAAATTCCGAGCTGCAGGCTGTAACGTAGAAGGGATTAATAAACATTTCAGCAGTGCTTTGTTTTGATCAGATTGTATAATAATGCTTCTTAATTATATATGACTGCTACTATCTCGTGTTTTAACACCACGAGAAGGTTTCATAATGTGTGAAGAGTCAAATAAATTAGTTAACCAGACTGCCTAAGACGCTGACGTGTTAATCGTTATCATTGCTGTTTTGCGAAGACATCGATCTCCTGATGCTACTGGCAGGATTAGCACCATTCAATGATAATACCTACCTTTGGAAACCAGGAAGAGATAAAACTGCAGTAAAAATGTACTCCGCAGAATCATTGAAGTATAAAAAAGCAGCCGGAAACATTCTATTTTTACATGCTGTGATACAATATCTGTTCCTTTCAACAAAGGAAAAACAAACATTGTTAACATTGTGTAGAAGCATCTAAACCAACTTCCTAAAGTATACAAAAAGCAGGACACCGAGCCAGCAAACAATTGCAGAGGCAGGAGAACAATTTCTTGTCGCTTTGAATGGTGGTTGCATAGAAAACGAAACATTGGATGCATTGCGCTACCAATATTTTGCAGTCCATCACGAAAAGGTAGGTCAATCTTGCTGCTCTTCCACCAACAACTGATGATGCACGGTATCACGCGTTCGGGACGTCTCATCCAGTCCAGCCGTAATATGGAATTACAAAATTTCTACAGAGTGGGGCTGGGAACGCAGCAATAATATGGTTACTGCAGTGACAAATACGAAGGGTCAAATTCCTAAGTCTTTGCTCAGTTGTATATTATGCAAATACAAAAAAAAAGAGAATGGGGCGAAGCATGTAGCCGCGTGAATGCAATTTTGCAATAGAGGATCATGCGAAAATGTGCCATAAGTTATGATCGACGAAGATGAAGAAAAGACGTTATCGACTTGTGGGTGTTTTCTCAGGACAAGGAAATGAAAATTTTTAATCCGAAACCGACAGCAACGGCAATCTTTTTTATTAGGAAATAGGTACGAACCAACTAGGACCATCAAAGCGACAACTGTAATAAAACGAAAGAGCGACTTTCACTGTAATGATGCAAGCTGCAATATCTGGCAAAACATTAGTCGGTATGGGTGCACAAACAGCAACAAGGCCAAATCTGCCTAAGGATCTTCATTCTCAAAGTACGCAAACAACACGAGCCGCCAAAGAGCATGGTCATCGCGTGAATCCATTGGCGAATTCACAAAGTGTAAGGCACATTAAGCCAGAGAATGCTGGGTGTTTTTTCACAAAGACTACGCGGTCTAAGCCGAAATTCAATATTAACATGTAGAATTCGAGTAACCGCGAAAGCTTCAAATATATGTAATAAAACATTTCGATTACAGCTATTAGTGGATTAGGTCTATTAGGGATACCACAATAAAAGCACACCGTCAACTCTACCTCATGATGGTATGGAAACGCCTGAACAGCATCTACTTAATAGTTACTATGTATGGAAACAGTCAATATGTAATTAATAAGCAATTACCATTAATAATACAGAGAATTGTTGGCATTTTCATTAATCGCTCCATTTTAACTTACAAAAAAATATTTCATTCAAAAGTTGTAGGAAATTGTGTCCTCTATAACACTGATAAGAGTTATTTTTGTCATAAAATGCACTAGTAGGGAGATAATGCTAAATAACCGGTTTTGTGAACCATTTTTTCAAGGTGGCGGCGCGAGCGCCGCGGCGATTGAAAAGTAAGAAAACTTGAAATTTTTTAGACACTATAAATGAAAATCTTATTGTTCGTCGTCTTATAAACATATTATGTCTGTAAACAAGCATTTGCAAAACCATGTTCATTAAATCTTCTTTACTTGAAATAATATAAAAACAGAAACACCATGGCAACAAAAGAATAAAATCATTAGTTATACTATAGTCTTTCAGGTCTAACACAAGTAAAAATGTAATAATCTAAAGACTAGTATTTATTTCTGGTACATATTTAATAAAATAACAACTATAAGTTTTACATTAGAGAAGATATTATTTATTAAACTGTATTAGAACAATTACATAAGAAGTGACAGATCCAAAAATTGCCAGCACCACACGATAATCGATAATAAAAAATCCGGCAGCTGAGAACATTGGACAGCGTTGTGAGACCATCTGTGCTAACAACGTGAGTTCATCTTGTAATGATTTCTGCCGGCTACTTTTAGGAATAATAATTGGAAGTTTTAGCAGAATACTAAAACATATATCTCCTGTCTGTTGAGCTTCTTGCCAAGCTGCATTGCACGAAGCTGTCACTAGTATACCAAGAAGCTGCAAAGTCATGCAGGGTTACAATCATAAATTAATTCTGCAAAATATATGATTTCATTGGTTACTCTACCATTATGCACTTCTTTAACTTAATAGTAGTATACCCTGTAATTTGGAGGGGTTTATTCAAATTGCTATTAACAATCATACATTTATTACGGTTATTCTATAGCACACTATATTTATACTAAGACCAATTTGCAAAAACTAATACTTACAAATTGCCACAACGTGCAGAGACAACCCAAAATGATCAAGTCCATACCAAATGTATTTCTTTCGATACCATTTTCTACAAATATGTAGACTGTTATTGTATCTACAGCTTCAATCAATGTCATCATAATCGACAATGTCAAGATCAAGATCTGCCATCCGAAGATTTTATTATATAAATGAATCTGTAATATTTGTTTTTCATAAATCTGCGATATTTTCCTTACGTTCTTGTGAAAATTGAATTTTTCTGGTTGTGCATGTGACTCTGGGATAGAGTAGCCAACAACAGCAGGAGATAACATTTCTTTCAGTTTACTATTTGTTTGTTTCAGTTTGCAATACATCAATGAAGCTGAATTATACATTATCATCACTGTGATAAACAAATGATAATTCTGAAAATATCTAAATATGTAGTTACGATATAATGTCATTCCTAATCCTGTTATCCACACGTAGGCGTCGTATGATAGTATTGCTAAGAATATCAAATGTCCCAAAACCAGTTCGCTGTAAAAAAGCGTACAGTTCTTTGTTTTCTTACTATTGCCGTTGCCTAGGTAGTTATCAACCAGCAAAAATATGTCTTTAAACAAGAAAAAAACGTCCATATGACAAAATGTAGGCATTAAAACTGTCAACATGTTAGTTACAACCGTACTTAGATTGACTCCTATATCTGTTACCAGCAATGTGGAACTCTTTAGATAGGGATAGGAATCTCTTGATCTACCCCATAACGAGTGTGCATCTCCACAGATTATCATGAAAAATATAACAAATGCGTACCATTTGTACCAGTATCGTTTTCTACCTGTTTCATCTTTAGTTATATAGTGGTGTGGTGGAATTATTGTTAAAATATTTCCCAGTCGGGTTAAGGGGTCGTTGTTATAGACATATCTTTGATGTTGAGTCAAAGTCGCCATATTTGGTTTTATCAGTTGTTGTATTATTGAATGATCACAATGCTTTTCAGTTTCTCCGTTGAAACGTTATTCTTGTCACTCAATTCTAATGGACTGACGATGTTATCGGTTTTACCAGTTGGGTCACCCTAAAATAACCACAATGCTTTGTTAGTGTCTCTCTGGAAAACTAATTATCATGAGTCAGGAAATGAAATGACTAAATTAATAACCATTAGTCATTAGTTAAATGAGCTACGACGCATTTGGGTGTACGTCTATGTATATTTTATAGAAACATTTAAATGAATGGAATTTGCGCACGAATTCGTTTCGTCGTCTCATACTTCACCCTCATGTTGCGTGGATCAATAAAAAAGATATAAATTTTTTTGTTTACAGTTCTTTGTAAAAACGTTAAAACACTCAGTTGAAGCGCGTGTGTTTAATTGTTGTTGGTAGTCAAGCACTGCATTGCATTTTTGCACTTTATTACTTTACTTGTCTAAAAATGACGACGAAACTATTGTAATCGCAAAACAATTATCTTTTGAGATTTCTTCAAATATTTACGTTTCAGGGTCCCTAGATACAGAAAATCAAGTTTATCGATTTCGTCTGGCTGTCTGTCTGTCTGTTCATCCGTCTGTTTGTCTGTCTGTTGGCGGAATAACCAAAAAGGAAGACGATATTTTGGATGCTGATTATATGTCTACCTGCCCCCAAACTGAAAATATTTCGGTCAAATACAGGGCTAGCCTTTTAAAAAATTACATTCCTCTATTTTTGCTTTAATTTAAGAAATATTAGTTAACTATAATTAATATTTTGCACATACCTAGATCAGGCTATTACCTATGAAGGTAAAAGGCATATTTTGGACCTAACATATGCAAGGCAAACTGCTTAAAAAATTAAGGTTTGCCCATATATCTTTAACTGCCGGTCTTATAAAGACCACTAATCTGACGTTAACTTTAATTCGCTGTTAAAATAAACGAAAGGGCATCAAAACGTCAGTGCTTATGACATTTTATTCATTAGATTAATGGCCTTTATAAGACTGGCTGTAAGAGTTTTAGTTTCAAAAATTCCACTTGCGTGGGAAGCGTCTGCAAAACCCTTACAGATTTTTTAGATGTCAAGTTATAAGGGAGATAGTAAGCAAAATGGCATCATTATTCACACTCAACTACGAAAAATTCCACATTTGGAACTGACGTCATAAAAATGCATTGTAAGTCTGGAGATTCTATTTTGTACAACAGAAACAGAGAGCGAGCAAAATTTTATAAAATGTTAAATACTCTACTGTTTGAGTACTGATATAGTTTCTTTGGTAAAGTTTTAACAACTTATAATAGTTATTTACACGGAAAACTTAGTAAATTAGCGTTTATGGGCGAGCCGGATAATTTGCAATCCATGAGTAGTCCGGTGAGCCCCAATAAAGGCTAATTGCAAGCGAGCCGCGTACATCATTTTATTTCCTGTATCTGAAAATCGTAAAAATTAATATTAGTGATTAATAGAGAATGTATGTATTAGAAAACACGCTGCTTGTAAAGTCGCCAGGGCAACATTTTACAGGCACGGTGCTAATTTACCGAGTCAGTTCAGACAACAGTAAACGACCATTTAACAAGTCAAGAAGAAATACATATTTTTAGAGTACTATATACTATTCTCTTCAATAACTTAGCAACCACAAATGTCAAGCAATTTAGTGGAGGCTGATAATCCTTAAAAGCTAAGTTTTCTTTGTTAACTTTTAATTTTATTACATCTTGTCGTTGAAGAACGGGGACAGCTTCAATTTCCTAAACGTTTGGTAATTAATATTGTAATAAACTATTTTTACCACTTGTTATTAATTTGTAGTAATGAAATATAAATAAGTTATATGCCCAACGCATATTAAATAATAGCATTTCAATTCTCGTCTAATTCTGTCAGCTACTCAAAGATTCGGCGATTTGACTTTTTATTTATTTTATGGTGTAACTAATCAGCTAGATAGTCTGCCCTTTTCAGTAATTTAATCGTATATAATTATTATACAGACTAGTCCCGGAAACATAAAAACCTTAATATCAACTGGTTGGGTTTCTACAAAAGTTGGTTTTATGACAACTTTGTTAAATAGTATGAGGTCAATTGCAAACCAATGATATTTGAGATCAATATAACATCAAATATTTCATATGCATCTGCCATTATAAATACCTTCACAATCAAATTGATATACACATAATCGAATTCAATCTTTTATTATCAGAAGAAAAACAATCTCTTATTTATTTATTGGATATATAATTATATCAAACCTTCTAAATTCTTTAGCAACAGTAGCAGTCAACTAGATTGCTTGGTCGAACTCACGACAGCAGGTCGTTAGATAAAAAAAGGCAAGAGACACACTAGGGCGCCCTGGAACTGCTGCAAATATCCGCCTGCTTCTTAGGACGTCTTCTGCAGCCACTAGATGGTTTTAAACTTCTACGTCAGCAACAATGTGTCCTGTGGTATCTATACAATACTCCAAACCAACTCTTATTGAAGCTTCCATTTTAGATAGTGTCCTAAAAGACTCCAAAATTACTAGCATGAGCACTCCAATCGTAGTCCATGCCAATACCATCCAACACTAGAAATTTTCTATTCAAAACCTAAAACCCCACAACAAATTTGTTGATGATGAACCAGAACAAAACGTTATTATTTGTAATTTTAACTTATCCTTTTTTAAGGTAGTACATATTAAAGAAAATCAAAATAAAGATGGAAGAAGATATTATACGGTGTATGCAGAAGAGAAGTAAAATTAGTTGGAATAGATGCAGAATTTACGATGCTGTAGAGGTCACCAGGTGTTTTTCGTGCAGTGGATTTAATCAGCCAGCGAATGCAGGTCAAACAAAGCTTATCCAAAATGTTCAAGGCGCATCTGATCAGTGAATGTCGAGCGACAGATAATGACCTAAAATTTGTAAACTGTGCACATGCAGTGGAAAAATTGAGAATGAAATTAGACACAAATCATCCAACTTGGAATACGGACTGTGCAGTTTTTAAACGTAAGCTAGAAGCAAAATTGATTTTTTAGAGTAGGCGAAATGAGTGCTGAAATCAAATATTTCAATTACCAAAGTATGTTAAAAGATATAGAAGAATTGGAAATTTTAATCTTATGGAGGAGCCCAGCTTTGCTATTCTTAAGTGCAGCCCGCATTGCAGATGAGGTAGAGGATTGTGAAATATATTTTCTAGGTTATAGTCCAATAAGGTGTAGTTCTCAAAGTCGACAAACTGGAGCCGTGGTTATAGTGTTAAAAAACAATATCCAATTTAGGGTAATATCGAATATCGCATATAACAAGAATTTATGGCTACATTCCATCTGTATAACAAAAGGGTTTTTTAAGGTAGTGTATCATTCTCGGAGCTCAAGGAATGGTGAATTTTTAATGAAATTTGAAGAATGGTGTAACCATAGCGAAAACTTAACTATAGATGATTTTAATATTGACATGTTCAAGGACAATTCCAATGCGAAACCTTTAAGAAATCTAATTCAACATCTAAGCATGAAACAATTAGTTCAGGATTATACAAGGATGACTACAACATCGAACAGATTAATAGATTTGGTAATAAATAACAATTCCAATCTAATTTTTGATGTCCTAGATTCACCGAAAATCACTGACCACAGTGGAATTGAGGTTAGATTTTATAAACAATGTATAACCAGCGAGTTCAGAACGGTACGTAGAAAATTCTTTGTTCACTACTCACAAACTGCTTTATTAAATAAACTGGCTAATTACAACTGCGATATAAGTAAAAATGTGGACATTGCATCTGCAGGAATTGTGCAGTCTTTGCAAAATTGCTTAGCTGATCTGATTACGAACCGCATTAGCAGGGTGAAAAATACTAGCGCATGGTATTCTGCTGATTTGCAACGGTTGCAGAAATTTAGAGACGCGTCGTATTAAAAGGCTAAATTATCTGCAAATGCAAATGATTGGAAACATTGTAAAGAAATCAGAAACAAATATAGCAGTTTGATTAAAGAAAAAAAAAATTGCTACTATGATAACACAATTAGGGAAAGTCAAAGCGATTCAAAAAATATGTGGAAAATTATTAAACATATAATTAGAAAACCAGAAGCAGAATTTACACCGAAAAACGTTATATTTCAAGGAGTAGAAGTAACTGATTCCAAAGAGATAGCTGAAAATTTTAACCACTGCTTCATATACATATAGTATTGTCGACTTAAATCGTGATATACTAAACACCGATTTTGAGGAGGCTTGTTACGGTTCTTTTGTAACTTCCCATGTACTCGTAGAAAATTGCTAGTTGAATTTTATTCCTAAGTATTAGTCCGTGGTTTCATTTGGTAATTTTGCATGCATTAGAATAGGCCTAGTTAGTTGTATTTTAGTTTTTAAACATTTCATTATAATTAATAGGTAGTTTCGTATGCACTTTCCTTAGTAATTAGCTAGATTTCATTATTTAAATTTATTTTGGCTCCATTTCAGCAAAAATATTTAAGCCTGGTGGTTAGGCAACCGTAAGCGCAATAATTATAAACTATTCCCTGACATGGTTTGTTGCTAAAGGAATGTTGTTATCTCTAGATGCAGGATCATTTTTGTAGATCTTCTGGCCCAAATTTTGGAAAGTGTTTGATAACTTGTGACTTGTAGACCTGTAGGTGTATTTTTGGGATCTCTCTTTCGAAATTTGCGTACTTACTGGATGTTGGTGCCTTGCAGTTTAATGCTTCAAAGAGCCCTTTGGCTTGGCTCACCTCCGAATAGTTTTATGGAGGATCTAGAAGCACATATGCCTTTTTCCACGTTTGTAATAATTAGTTACTTAATTTACTTACGTCTCGTCGCTTCGCCGGATTTTCGGGTCAACCCTGCACGTTCCCTCTGGCTACACTTCAAGGTTATGTGAGCTAAAGCCCTGGCTTCTTATTCAAGGGCTCAATTGGGAATTTTTGTACGTTTTTTAGCCATCTCCCGTTGGGATCCAATCTGTCGACATGTGTACATGTAACTGACGAATTGCCTATGTATTTCGCAATCCCAGTGGACTCCACTAGGGAATAAGAGCCTGCAGTACGCCTATTTGCAAACCACCCGCTGCCTACGTAGCTTGAACCGCTATTAGCAGCCGATGCTGTGACCTTCACCTCTCTGCTGCCTCCAGGTGTGCCAGTCTGCCAAGGAAGCAAACGGAAAGGTTAGACTTGGATGTGTGCAGGCAAGACACTCGTATAGTGTTCTCGTTTAGATTTATGTTAGGGCTTGCCGCAATAGTTATGTTGCCACTTTTTGAAAACTACTGATTAAAGTTAATTAGGTTTACCAGAGATCTGTCGACCTTGACATCGAGTCATCGGCACGAATGTGTGGGAGGCTTCGTTTATATTTACCCACCCTCGTTGCTTCACAGCGGGACCTTCTACAAATTACAAATTAGAGTAACATAGAACTTCGAGTTTGGAAATGATTTTTGTAGAATGGTTTTTTTACTTAGCCGGTAGCACGTGATAGCTGTGTTTGACGGCTTAGCCGCAACATTTACTCGGCCCCTTCTTACTTCGGGGGTTCGTACTCCGCCATTTCCGTTCAAAATTTACAACTTGAAATTAATCATCTATACGTCGGCTGTGGCTCGTGGACCGATCACGGTGGCCGCTTAGGCAAATTCAAGTTATCGCAAACCGATTACGCAAATCTGTTTTACGCCTGTTTCAAACCTGTTGAGAGCAGATTCAAGTACTTTCTGTAGTATTCATGGATACCCTGACGCCTTTTCACTAAGGAACCTCGACGTTATCGTATGGCCATACTAAACGCACAGTATTTCTACAAGTTAAACATTTTGAGCGTTGCCTAAACGTCAATGCGAGCTAAAATTCGGGGCTAAACGTTATCTAGAAAAAATAAAACTTGCATTGCCCTGTACCGGCGTACTACTTGTGCTCGCTATGAGACCTCTATATAAATATTGTATTTTTTTTTATTTATTGCCTATGCGGCGCCCGTCCATATTTTAAAGTGTTTGTTTTGTCCGCAATATATTTTCCTAGATATATATATATTTATATTTATACTTGCATGCGCGTGTAATGCACTATAGTACTCACAATTAAATAAAGCTGTGATAATTTATTGGTCGTTACTATTCTATTTGTTCTGCTGGATTTATCTTCTCACCTTGTGGTGGTCCGACGCAAGGAGTAGACAACGTCGAGGAACTGGCGCCCTCTCCATTTCTATTCTTTTTCAGCTTAGCTGGAACCCCGACTCTTCTCGGCGAGTTAGCCCAATTAGGGCGATATTTACCAGCCGGCAAAATACCTACTATAACTTTCGCCAAAGGTAAGGCCAAAACCTTTATCCTTTTTCATACCTGGTCCTGTTAACATCTTTAAATTTAAGATTTCTTTAAAAAATCTTAAAAAAACAATAACGAGCATAAAAGGAAAGGGTAGCACAGATGGCATTTCTATTCAGGTTCTAAGAGATGCATTGCCAATCCTCTGATAAAATAAATGAGTTATTGGGAGCGGAATATTCCTAGAATCTTGCAAGAAATCCAAAGTCATTCCCATCAGAAAAGTTGTGGGTACAAAGAAATGTGAAGAATTTAGATTAATTAATACGTTGCCCATGTATGAACAAATTTTAGGAAAAATTGTAAAAGACCAATTGTATTAGTTTACCGAAACAAATAAGATTATAAGTGGCAAAAAATCCGGATTCAGAAACAAGGATCTGTGTGAAACGACATTAAATCTCGTTTTAGCGAATTGGAAAAGTGAAATTGATCAACAGAAAAGTGTAGTGGGTGTGTTTCTAGATTATAGGAGTGCTTTTAAAACAATCGAAAAAAAAAATGATAATTTGAATATATGCCGGTTGCATAACCGTTGCATAATATTTTTTACCAGTGGACTATTTGAGAATAAAAAAAACAGTTAGAATTATGATTGCTTTTAATTAATAAAGCCATGGTAAAAATAAACTATTCGCAAAAAACGGGCCTTGAATTTGTAAATCGCAGAGCTCAGGAAGAACACTCAACGTATTTCGTCTCTGGACGCTAGCAAAGCGAAATGGTTTTCTCAAAAACAGGAAATGGCTTTTTCTTTTTTTTTTATTTCTCCACTGGTAAAAATATTATGCAACGGTTATGCAACCGGCATATCTTCAAAGTATCATACTAAGTTGTATAACTACTTAGGTTTTGTTACAGTTTTTAATTAACAAGTTTTAGTAGCAACTGACAGTGGAATGCTACACCCCATCCAAGAAAGAGAAGTAATATTTCCATCTCCAAACCTAGATGATCAGGTGAGGTTTCATTAGTGATAACCGTAAGATTGGTTAATTTATTAATTCAAACTAATCGGTAGGGACGACACCAACTATTAACTATGTATGTACAACAATTACCTATAAGCTAATCAAACGAAAATGGAAAATGATTAATAACTATTACTATAGGGAGTAGTCAAAGCTACTTTTCCAAACTTATTGTGTGAAAAAAAATCGATAAATCTAGAATTCTACCATTAATTTCCCTTCCAGAGACAAACAATCTCTGCAAATTCCGTTGAAGGAAAGAAATCAGCTTTGGAGGCGTAGTCCATTTTAGAAAGCTACTTTTTATCTTGCCTGTTCTACTTTCAGAAGCACTGACAAACTTCTTATAATGTACAGTCAAACATTAACTCCACCACCTGGGTAAAGTATCTTAAAAAGCTAAAGACGGCACCTCATCGGAAACCACCAAAAAAATTACACACCCTCTGTCATATCGGACAGAAGTCTCCAAAAAAACAAGACTGCACCCCATAGGACACAGTTCACTAGAGAAGTGCTATGCCACAACTCTATGACAATAAGTTAAGAAAGTCTGATGGTTAAACCACCTAATCCATTAAAAATACTAAACCTATAGCAAATGAAAAAAAAACTAACTACCTTAACCTAACATCTTCTGTGAAGTCTGGTTGATGATTAGTTCCGGGCTGGATATCTATTATGTGCCAGATGCCTAAGTTTCTGTCGTTTAAATGTACCAATCTATAAGTAACAGAACCCGTGACCTCAGCTGCTTTTGCCTTTATGTATTTCTGGGCTAACTTTTTCGCAGAACCCTTGGCTGCATCTGAAAGTACTGGTTTACGTTTCCAAACTACATCACCCTTCCTAAAATGCATAGACCGTTTTCTTAAGTTATAATGGTGTTTATTCCGTTCGTAAGCATGATTAAGACGGCGAACTACTTCGTTATAAAGAGGGGACAGTTGATTGACGTCTTTGACTATCTGTTTGCGGGTCTTTAACGATATATCGTCTTTTTCCAGATTTACTAACCGACGATAATCATCACCGTGGGCGGAGACAGTTCTGCCAAAATTTAAAAAAGAGGGAGTGAGACCTGTGACCTCACTAACTGCGTTTTTAATCGCGTGAGCTATTTTAAAAATCCGAGCTTCCCACAGTCTTTTACATAAGATGGGAGATTGGTGGTGATAACTGGATTGGTACACTCGACTGGATTTACTTGTGAATGGTAAGAAGCGTTGTACCAGAATTTTTGAACTTTGTACTTCTCGATTAATTTTTGGAAAAGTCCACCAACGAACTAAGGTCCGTTACCACACAACGATTTGGAGAACACCAAATATTAGAAAAGCATCATTCTTGAGAAACTAAACGATACAAGATGCTGTTGCTTTTCTAAGGAGTTGTACTTGGACCAATGGGTTACTACTAAGATAGAAGTATAACCCTTAGTTGACCTAGGTAAAGGACCAATTAAATCTACCGAAATTAATTGAAATGGGTATTTGATCTTATTCTGATTTCCCATCATGTAACGTTTCACTCTCTTATTAAGGGCGTCAGAACCTATACCTTGCTTAGCTGTAGTTGGAGAATTACTTTTGGCTCAAATATAGAACAGATAAGCAATAACAAAGGAGAATAACATAAACGAATATAATGTGTATAAATAGGTACATTAATAATTCGAAATGAATTGTATTTCAATAAATACATGAGTAATAACGAGGTCGGTGTTTGCTGGGGCTGCAACCCCAATCGCATGGGAGTACTGCAGGCTAGAGTACCTGTATACAGTAAAAGTAGAGCAAACGCAGCAACAGCATTTCATTGGTTGGATCCCTTTTGGATCCCATTAGAATTTAAAAATTTAGTTGGCACGTGTGCCTTCGATTTTTTGAATTAGTGACATTGAAATTGTCAGATTTATTGCACTTTCGAAGTAAGTACATATTTCATTATCATGATCGGTTGTTGCGTGCCGGTGTGTAATAACCGTTCAGAAAATGGTATACATCCTGTAAGCATACTCAAAAATCCAGCAACAAAACAAATTTGGTTAAACAGCATCGACAGAGGAAATTATAAATCCAAACGACCAAGAACGTGAAAATCATTTTGGAAAGAATCAGAGGGAATTTGGAGTGCGCTTTAGTTTTCATGTTAGGTAGGAAAACGAGTGTCATCTTAATTTTCTTTTTATTTCATTAATCCTTACTTTTAGGAGTTATTACAAGTAGATGGAAGCAAGCCAGTATAAAATGTTAAAATTGAATCACTATTTGGAGTCCTACATTTAAATATTATTCAATCTATGTTCCTCAGGTTTAGATGTGAAAAAAAAATTTATATAGAGTTGGCTTAATACCACTGTATTTACTAGTTAATAAATAAAAGTGCATTACATGGCATTAAGCACATTTAGTTTCAACTTCTTACCACGACTAAATACAAAATAATGTATAGTCAACTATAACCTATGACAGTTGTAACTAACTTCACAGGATGAATCCCTTCATTATATTAATGTAGTCGACTGTGAAATTGTAACTAACTTCGCTTCATGGATCCTTAAATGTCATCGTTTGCCCTACTCTTACTATATACAGGTACTCTACTGCAGGCCTGCTGGTGATGGCTCGCTAAAACGCACGCCGGATCTTCTAGCAGCGAGTCCAATTAGATCGGATGTCTTGCTTACAGGTTACGCACTTCGGTTCTACTGGGAGCGGTTGTAGCTCTTTTGCAGCAGTGGTGATAACGAGTTGTTTACAGGAGATGCCTACTGCAAATATTCCGGATTAAATAGCAAGCTGGTAAAGGTTCAAATGTTACCTGCATCCGGAGCTAGCTTTATAAACAGCAGAGCGATCTGTAATTATTTCCGGCGTTTTGGAAATCTAGCGGCCGTCGCAGCCCGAATTTTCAACACAGCGGCGGCTTCGGAATTTCCGCTGTTTAAATGGCTTGGTACTGGAACTGGGATGCCTTCGCATGCGGGCTTTTGGGCAGCTTTCAGGGCGTTGGCGGCTGGTTTTACAGGTGAGCGCCTTATCTAGTGATCTTCAGGAGGCGGCTTCTGGTATGCGGTTGCGGCGGTAGATATCTCGGAATGCTTTAATGTCATCAAAATTAATTTCGTTGAAATGCGGCCTTCTTCAATACAATTAAAGTTTACGCTCTGGATTCAAGCGAATACGGACAAAATATCAACGGCGGTCTGGTTCGGCGGGTTACAGATAAATTAAATTGCAAAAGTATCTGTCTCGACTTGCAATTAACGGCGGTCTGGTAGGACGGATTACTGGAAAATAAACTTACAGAAGTCGCTGTCTCGACTTGCAATTAACGGCAGTCTGGTTGGACGGATTACAGGGAAATTAACTTGCAGGAGTCACGGTCACGACTTGCAATTAATCGGCGGTCTGGCAGATTCCAGAAAGTTAACTGCACTTATAGGCTGACAGATACGCTGTCATCTCCCTAAGGGTTTATTATAACTGATTTTATTTCACTAGACAGGTACGCTGTCAGGATAAAATAAAATCAGATCAGGATCGAAAGGAAGGTATCTGGAACAAAATCTCAAGATAATCTTGGAGCGGCCATGTATTTCCGTTTTGTAGCTTCCGTGTGTTGTTATCGGTGTACGGGTTTTTTCCTTCATGGGAAAGAAAAAACTCTCCTGCGGTTCTTTCGCGCGGTTCACTCATCGGCATTAAGATTCTATTATCCTTTTTTGTCGCGGCGGCTAGATGTAAACGCTTGATAACGCAATGAATTAAATTCAAGTACTTTTTAAGTATCGTTGGAATTTTAATTGAAGAGAAAACGTTACAATCAAACCAGGAAGTAGTTGAGAAGAGTACTTACTAGCCTGACATATTACGATGACCCTGTTTGTTATTTTGGGACAGAAAATAATCATTTAAAATAGGACAAATCATCACAATTCTCAGGGTAAATTTTACTGTGCTAACTTTGACTGTCAGTAATTTAGACTAGTTAAAAATAAAATGTAATTGTTACTGTTCAAATGAAATGGTTAATTGCTCTTTTTTATATTTTATGGAACTGCAATAATTGTATGCTAGCTCCGGCAGAATACAAAACTGCTTTTCACAGGTGGATTCAGAATTCGTGTTTATTTGAAATTCATTTTAGAGAATTTGACACGATGTAGTTCACATGCGCGATTCTAATACATATTATTCATAACCTCACAAATTGACGTACGAACACAAAACGTCGTCAGTGCAAAGATTATTTGAATAGTTAAATAGTAAAATTCAGCAAGGAAACGTCGGGTAAATTGATTTAAAATCCCGCCCGGCAAGAACTGAATCGCTTTTTGTTTTAGCTGTGACGTAAACCAACGCTCGATGCTTTTCTATTCTGATAACTTGAAAATTCTAGCAAATTCTCAGATTCTAATGAGGCTGTCCAAACTATAAAGATTGGGGCGTAACTGGACGCTTGGAAACACGTTGGGTACCTTCCACAATGTCTAACCTTGGAATTCACCAGCTTTCTGAGACCCCGACAAAAAAATAAATTGCCACTATCCTACCTGGTAAAACTAGCCGAACTTGGCTAGGAGATGGACGCAGGTGACGCTGTTCGATTGTCGGTCTCGGAGTAGTTTCCTTGGCAGCAAATTTCGTTCAGGATGCTCTTGCAGACCCCTCTGCGCTGTTGTAGTGCAGACCTCTGGGTTCCTCAGCTTAATTGGGCCGGAATCCATGGTCGGAGATCTCAGATGCTCGGCTGCCGTTGTCCACTTGGAGATGGGTTTAGAAAATTTGGAAAATTTTTGTTGCAGAAACTGCCACAAACACTTCCACAGCTGGGTAATCACTCGTATAAAAGAACTGTATACTTTTTAATGCTGGTAAATTGCTTTTTCTTGAGTTAAAACATTAATTAATGTAAGCACAGGTTTGCACCAAGCTTCTAATAATTTATTAGCAATTGTTTTCGCCGTATTATAAACAAATTAGCATCGCGTTGCTATGTTACCGCAATCTGGTATTGTTACATAGAAATTAGTTTTGATAACAAATTTACATCAATAGAGCAAAGTTTGATAACATATTTCTTACTATTAATATTTGCTTAAATCTAAAAATTGTGTTTATTGCTTACAACTAAAATTGTTCTTTCTCGTTACAAACAAACGTTTTTTTAATTCGATCCTTCCAAGAGGAGCGAAAACGAGCGTTTTCGCTCCGCTGGGAAAGAAAGTATTTTAACTCTGTGCTTTAATTGACTTTGTTAAATATTTCGCACTGCATACAGAGCTAAAATGTGAGCTTAAAACCATCCCAATATATCACATTTTCTTATGTACTTAGCAACATCTGCTTTCATCTTAGGCCAATAATATGTTTCAGCAATTTTTCAGAGTCTTAAATGATCCTAGGTGACTTGAGGTAGGTTCGTCATAAAATTTTTGCAAAAGATCTAACCGTTAAGTTTTGATGACCACGCTTTTTTATTCTATCAGGTTAGACAAGGTTCTATGTTTGTTTTTGACGTACTTATATAGAATATTATCTTTGACTCACCAAGCAGCATAACTTTCAGGATGACCAGTGATTCTACTAATTATATTTCGATACCAGGAATAAGAGTCCTTTTCGTTCAATGTCATCATGTTAACATTAACAACAGGAATATGGTTTCGTGATAACGCATCAGGAACAACATTAAACTTTCCTTTACGATGCTCGATGTTGAAACTATATTGGGACATTCTACCTGTCCAACGAGCTAATCTACATGTGGGCGATTGTAGTTTATGTAGCCACAAAAGAGCATAATGATCCGTAACGACTTTGAAATGGGTAAGTTCGATATAGGGACGGTATTTATCTAGGCCGAATAAACAAACATGCTAAACACACCTTTTCAGTTATGGAATAATTTCGTTCTGAGCTAGTCAAAGAAAGACTGGCATAAGCAATGACCTTCTCTTCCAAGCCTTCATCTTGCAGTAAAACTGCTCATATACCAACATCACTAGCATTACACTGAATAATAAATGGTTTATTAAAATCTGGGCTAGTCAATATGGGAGCAGAAACTAACAATTTTGTGAGCTCTTGCAAAGAAAACTCTGCGTGCTCATTCCATTTGATCGACTTCTTTTTCTGTTGACCTTTAATTAAATTTAACATAAAAGAGGCTAACGTTGAAAAATTTGGGACAAACCTCCTATACCAACTTGTCATTCCTAAAAATCTTTTCACTTCCGTGGAAGTCTTCGGAGGAGAAAAGAAATCTATTGCTTCAACTTTAGAAGCATCTGTGGGTAAATCATCTCCATCAACTAGGAAACCTAAATACGTTAGAGAAAGTCTGCAAAATTCGCATTTTTTCTATATTTATGGTGAGCCCTGCATTCGTTAAGCGGTTAAAACCCTGGGTTAGCGTGTCTAGATGTTCTGTAAATCTTTTAGAAACAATAATGACATCGTCCATATACTCAAACACGTTGCTTAACTCGGGGGCAGAAATATTTTCCATCAATCTCTGTAAGGTTTGCGCACTGTTGTTGAGTCCGAAATAAAGAACTTTAAATTCAAATAATATTCTACCAGAAACTGTAAATACAGTCTTTTCGCAACTGTCAGGGTAAAGCGGTATTTGCCAAAATGCTTTCTAGAGGTCAACGGAACTCAAGAATCCATTAACCATTAACATAAGGTAAAGGGTAGGCATCCCTTTTGGTAACCTTATTCAATTGACGACCATCAAAACAGAACCTTAAGGAACCGTCTCTCATTTTAACCATGACGACGGGAGAATTCCAGGGTGAAAACAGATTTTTGAATTACACCTAATTTTAGCATTTCATCGATCTCTTCATTTACAGCGTCTAACGTGACAGGGGGCATTGGGTAATACCTTTGTTTGATGGGTTTAGCATCGCCAGTATCAATACGCGGAACGACCATATTTGTACGACCAAGTTTAGGACCACTAATGTATTGAAATCTATTAACAAGGGCTTCCAAATTTCGAATTTGTTTGTTGGAAAGACCTTCTCTTGCCAGAATAACTTTAGTTGAACTGTTCACGCCTGAAACCTGAAAATGGCTTAATTGGAAGTCATAACTAAAGTTAAACAAGTAACAACTATCGGCTCCAAGAGTAAGGGGGGCTGAAATAGTGTTAGAAACTGAACAACTAACAATTCTAGTTATTCCATCTATCGTTAGGGGTAATTCTGGTATTCCTAGAATAGATTGATAACTTCCATCCGCTGTTTGCAGTTTCATTTGTACACTGAGCATGGTTAGGGCTAAGTTAAATGTATTGAGCAAAAATAATCCTTGTTTACCTACTATTGTTTGGTTAGCACCAGTATCTAGGAGAGCTAACAAGGAAATGTTTTTAACTTTGACTTTAATAAAAAGATGATTATTCTTATAACAGTGGGAAAACGTGGAATTAGTTTGAGAATTTATACAAAATAGGATTGCCGCAAACGTAGCAGAAGAATGCACGTTTATTACTACATCTATGATACGTGTGTCCTTTTTCTAGACAATTCCAACACGTTACATTTGAAGAAGTTCTTACAAAGTGTCGAGATGTAAGATTGTTTTTGCTAACATTAGGCGATCTACCATATAGTTTATTAGCAATGGTGGATAAATGAACTTGAAGTTTCACCGGGGTTGGGATTTTACATGCTACGTCTGGTTCTAAGGGGGTCCTAGCAGAAGAAAAGTTTGGTCGAAACTTCTTGTTTCTTTCCTTCGTTTCCTCTAAATTTCGACAAATAACAATCAGGGAGTTTATGCTAATACCATAGGTTAACGTAAGATGACTGCTATAATATGGCTGTAGGTTTTTTCGTATGTATTGTAATTGTACATCTTCGGGAAAAGTTCAGTTTAATCTGTTGAAAAGATTAATCGTGACTGTAATAAAGATGTGAGGATCAACATCTTGTAAACAAGAACGAATTTTATCCCATAGTACATCATTATAATCACTAGGCAGATAATGTCTTTTCAATAATTCTACTATTTCCTTCCAACTTCTGATCTTATTTCTAATTGACCTAAACCAAATTAGTGCTTGATCTTCAAATAAATCTATAGTTTCTAGGAATAACTGTTCGTATGACAAGTTTCTGGCTTACTCTCAACTCTTCTACTCGTTCTAAGAATGAGTTGACACCCTGACTAGTAATGTTCGCTGAGAACTTTATATTCCACTTGGAAACTCGAACTGAATTTACCGAAAATCCTGTCTGATGACTACAGTCTTGGATTTGGGATAAATTTAAATTTTTCATTCGCTCTGCCAAATGATCTACCGGTTCTGATATATTAAACTTTACCTTTCTACTGTTAAGATGGGGAGAACTGTGAGAGGGTTAAAAAATTGGATCTAACTGGACTTCAGAAGCAATATTAAATAACCGTTCAATATTCTGTACAGGCGAGTCTACCCTATTACTACTAGGAATGGGTTGTTCTGACTGATATAAT
The DNA here is from genome assembly GCA_940337035.1 of Agriotes lineatus. NCBI lineage: Eukaryota > Metazoa > Arthropoda > Insecta > Coleoptera > Elateridae > Agriotes > Agriotes lineatus. The sequence continues at coordinate 3,602,719 of OW679194.1, read as the reverse complement.
GCCACCATCAAATCATTATAGTGCATAACGTTATCTTCAGCTACCTCGGAAATAAATACAGATAATTCTAACCATTGGTCTTTGGGGTGAGTCTATTTCGTTCTAGTCTTATCATCTAATGAAGCAGCGAAATAGCCTAATCTACAATATAAATGTTGCAGTTTGGTGGTCAGTCTATCATGGGTAGTTAACAAGGGTTTATCTTCAAACCCTCGAGCCAAAAGTCAAACATGTTTCAGCCTACTGTCGGAGAAATCTATTTCATGGGAAGTTTCAATGGTAACCTGTGAGTACCTAAGTGGAACTTATAAATGTATCGCACCTCTCTATATTCAACCGGGTTCTTAACAATTTCCTTTTTTCATCTAGGCTTCTATTTTCAGGGTTTATGTTACGAATGATCAACTCCCAGTGTAATTCATCAGAAGCTCGGCAGTTTACCTTCATCATTTTGGAAATAATGCGAATGAAAATTAAGAGACAGAAAAGATTCAATATAAAGCAGCCTAACGATAATTGTTAAACCCAAGAACTGTTACCTTTATAAAGAGTGAGATATTAATTTTAACTGTGACTGTACCGTCTACTCGAACCTCGCGTTGGGCGCCAACTTATGTGTACCAACTATAAGCAACCTCTAGAAGGCTCACATAACTTCGACTAGCTTAATTTTCAGCTGCTAACTTCATCTTTGCATAACGGTTTTAGGTTCACACTAAGAAAGAAAGTATTGGGAGCTAACAATTTTAATAAATTGTAATTTGGGAACAATATATACATAAATATTATATTCAAGCATGCATCTTGTATTCGAAATTACGGTAAGAGATGGCAATTAGGGAATGTCGTAGAATAAGGAAATGAGGAATTGAAGTTATATTAATTTAAGAAAACATTATTTATGTAAATATAATTATTACTAAAGCTTTTAGCTTTTCTTTTAACGTTTTAAGCGTGTGAATCTAAAACCTTTATGCAAAAGTGAAGTAAGCAAAAATCCCCCATTTATTATACCCGTTTGGCAGCCAAGAATTGAGCTAATCGGGGTTATGTGAGCCTTCTAAAGGTAGGTTGCTTATAGTCGGTACATAACTGCTGAAAATACTACTGATCCCGTCAAAAAAATAAATACAGATCTTTAGATAATATCCGCCTGCAACATCGATGGGTAGACTGAATAGCCTAGCGGTGTTGTTGCCGGTCCCAAGGCCAGATAAAAGAGGAGGGACATCTACAAACCAGGCCAGCAACCTACTTGTAGATGTAACGTTATACTGCTCACAGAAACTAACAAAAAGCCTCGGAACCTGGACGGATAAATGAGTTGACGAAAAACATAGAAAACGAAACAAAAAATGATGGAACAAGAATATTCTTAGAACTGGTACATGAAATACTATGTTCTGGTCAAAAGGAGATCGAGAGTTAATTCAGAAAATTAAAACAAAAAATTATGATATGCGCAGTATCATCAACCACAACAAAAAATTATGATATGCACAGTATCATAAACCAAAACAAAAGGAAAAGGTAAGATAAAGGTTGCAGATTACATATTCATTTATAGTGGTCTACCAAAAGAAAAAAGAGCACAGTCTGGAGTGGGTGTACAATTGCACGAGATGTTTGAGGACAACATTGAAAATATTAGCTATACTACCGATAGAATCCTACATGTTATGCTTAAGTTTGAAGACACAATAATACATCTAATTTGTGTATATGCTCCTGATACAACGAAAACTAGAGAAGAAACATTCTATAAAGAACTGCAAATAAAAATTGATAAAGTGCCAGATGGAGAAAAATTGCTTATCTTGGAAGATTTCAACGCAAGAATAGGAAATAATGTATTACCATCAACCATGCGAAGATTTAATGAAAATGTCAAAAATGACGATGGTGATCTACTTATATCCCATTGCGCAATGAATACTCTAAGAATTAACAATACGTTCTTTAATTTGTAGACACATGGAATACACACTTCAAAAATCTATATAGCCAACCAGATGAGGATATAGTTGAAGGTGTAGAAGACTTAAACGAATTAAACATGGAGGAAATCATTATAAACAGGGAAGACGTAGCAGATGCAATAAAAACCCTAAAAAATACAAAGGCCACCGGCCCAAACTCAATAACTAACGTAATGCTTAAATATGGAGGAGACGGATTGAAGAAAGCTCTACAACATCTTTTCAAAAAATTATCGATAGTGGAACTATGCCGTCAAGCTGGAAATCAAGCGTAACTATTCCTATATTTAAAAAAGGAGAAAAGAGAAAAATAGAAAACTATAGGGACATAACTTTACTAAACAGTACACTTAAACTTTTTACCAAAATTATACATCGGAAGCTTAGCAAGGATTTAGATGAAATCGGTCTACTACGGATGCAATCTCTATCATAAGGCAACTTGTAGAGAAATCTTTAGAATTTAATGTACCTCTATAATATATGGATTTTATGTGTTCTTTGTTACGACCTGGATTTGCAAAGGTTGCAAAAACAACGAAACAGATGCGAATTATTTTACGATGGTCTAAATATACGAATATTAAGTTAATGCTGAATACGTTACAAGGGCTGTAACGAAGGATAGCGAAGGGCGGCCCTTACCTGTTGGCGAAAGTTGTATTAGGTATTTTTCCAGCTGGTAAATATCGCCCTAGGTTGGCTAACAGGTTGGCTGCAACAAAACTATGGGAGTGGGCGCCAGGTTCTTGACGCAGACAAATCCTTGGGTCGGACCTCCCTAAGGTCAGAGATATACCAAGTAAATCAAAATAATAGCAGAACCATTAACTAGTAACAATATTTATTTCGAATTTGGTTCTATAGTGCAAACAACGAAAAACTCTCAAGAGAAACATACCAACAATATACATATACAGATAAAACAAATCAACCGACAAAATAAGTGTATCACAGCCAATACATATCACAAATAAATATAATAACCAATATATAGTTAACATCAATAAATATCACAAGTTGACTGATAGAGTAACGAATAGTGCTATGTAATTCTAAACTAGCCAGAAGGGCGCTAGATACCTAGTAACTACCTAGATAGTGTTCAAATCTTAAACCAATTAAGTAAATGCAGAAGCCTCTCTAAACATCAATACAGCGGCGGTCACCGTGAAGCGGCGATAAACACAACACGTAGTATGACTAAAGTAACCTATGATCAAGAACACAAAAACTCTAAATACTCAACTAATCTCCTTTAAGCGGAGTGGAAAACAAAGGGTGCGAATAGCGCAAGCATAAAGTAAGGCCAACACTCAACTCCGATAGTTGGTTTAATATATTGACTTTACTGCACAGCTAAATTTAGACGAGGCGGTACCAGCGGTTCATGAGATTTCATTAGGGATGCTAGGACCTATAAAGGATTCTTAAGGCATTATCTGAAGCTCCAAGTCACTACTTGCGGTCATTCTAAACCCTAAACTTAACTATAAATTCAGAAACGGGCAGCTGGTTAAACTCAGAAATAAACTCGTTGGCGGTAAGCGTAGCCACAGCCGCACAATACAAACATTTTGACAGCTAAGGCGAAACTCAGATTGATGTCGAGCTTAATGCACTACACGATGCTACGTACAGTTAAAGTGATTACTAGAGCAGCCTCAACACAAATAAAAATAATCTAAACCTGGCTGCTAAAGAACCGGGTAAGTATACCAATTAAACCAATATCTAATCAGTCAAGTAGGCACCAAAAATCGTTAAGCACAAAATACTAATATAGTAATTTAAAAGGTCATAGTAATCAATTCAGATTAACATAAATGTACAAAACTAAATCACTAAAAAACTTCAGGTACACACGGCACGTGGGGCCGAGCTGCTGGTGGAGACGTGGCAACCAGGTAGTTCGCTGGCTATGGAGACGGCTCTCCACAGGCTGCAGATGACCCTCGTCAGGTGCTACGAGGCAGCGTTCGCAGGGGGAATGGCAGCAGGTCTCAGCTGCAAGAGCGGGCGGCCAGCCGGCTCGTAAAAGCTCCACATGATCCAGGCAAGGCAAATCACACCAATACGAAGAGAACCAATCCAAGTAAAAGGCATTTCCAGGGTAGTAAAATAAAGGCTTAAGATGTAAAGCAGCAAATCGTTCAGTCCAGCGTGCAAAGCAGGGCTCTCCAATTAAATCAGTCAGTAACGAATCGAATGTCGGTAATATAACCCAAATTTACCGGAACACTCCAAAGAGGTTACGATGCCTCTCATATCCTTCAAACATGAAGTTCCCCACCTTATAAGGGGCGATCCAACTTACACGAAACAAGACTCGCCAGGAAAATGGCTGAAAATTGCTCAAAAACGGTCTAATTCAGCTTATCAGAGTTTCAAAATTTGAAAGTGGGCCATCAGAAAAACTGAAGAATGCAGAGTGAGGTTTAAACTCATTAAGACAGAACTGTACCTTATTCAAAATTGAAAATGATCTTAATAGGGTTGCCTAGCCATTTCGTGAAAATTGTATTGCATATTTAATATGTGAATTGCGAAATCTAATTAGCTATTTCAGCTATTGTGTGCAAAACGACAAAATGAGCGTAACAGGGCTAAGTATCAAACCGCGTATTTATTTTAATACAATGGTTTTGATTTACAAAGCTGTTAACAATTTATTACCAAATTATATGTCGGGTCATTTGATACTAAATGCCGATTTTCATCAATATAAATGAAGGAATCGATTTGATTTTAAGCTGCCTAAATTAAATAAAGCGATTATACAAAATTCTCTGTATTACAATCTACTGAATGTCTATACGTATTGGCTTTTTCAGGATGTAAAAAAATGACAAACATTTACAGTTTTAAAAAATATTTAAGCAGCTTTGTAAAACAATACAATTAATATTATAGTTATTAACGACATAAGGCCGTTAGATGCAATAACGGCCGAATGTCGTTGAATATTTTTCATAACACCTACAAAAACTTAAATTTTAGAGCAATTAAGTTTGGCAATACTGAAACGTATTGTTGGTGACACTGTCTATGTCAAATTCGATGTTAGTAGGTTATGTTCTGGGTTAGTTTTGATACAGACTGACGCAAAGCCTAACCTGGTCACCTTGAATTTGACATAGACTTACAGTGTCACCAACTATATATTTCAGTATTGCCAATGTTAAAATGTTACTGTTCTCTTATTTCTTAACGACCTAGGCTGTTATAGTAATTAACGTATTAAGAGGGATAACCCAGTCTTAACATTCGAGCATATTTTTACCACTCGAGCGAGCGCAGCGAAGCAGGAGTGGTAATTTATGTGAGAAATGTTAAGACGGTTTCCCCTCGAAATGCGTTGATTAGTTTATTGTTTATTGAGGCAATAATTTTGAATCAATAATAATTACTAAAAAATGCTAAATCGAAATCGCACTACCATAAATATGTGTGATGTTGCTATAGTGAATGCATGTTAAATGTATCTTAACATTTGAGGACGCGAGTGGATGCATGTTAAATGAGTGGATGCATGTTAAATGTATCTTAACATTCGAGGACGCAATCATGTTAAACACTGTTTAACATTATTCTCCTTTGCATAGAATTTCGGCTTAGACCGCGTAGTATTTGTATATAAACACCCAGCATTTTGTGGCTTAATGTGCCTTGCACCTTGTGAAGTCGAGCAAAAACCCGAGCAATGGCCATGCTTTTTGGTGGCTCGTGTTGTTTGAGTATCTTGAGAATGACTTTCACTCTGATGATGCAAGCTGCAAGGTCTTGCGAAACGTTAGCGAATATGGATGCACAAACACAAAACGGCCAAATCTGCCTAAGTATCCTCGTTCTCAAGATACTCGAACAACACGAGCCACCAAAGAGCATGGCCATCACGCGGGTGTTTGCTCGACTTCACTAGGTGCAAGGCACATTAAGCCAGAAAATGCTGGGTATTCATATACAAATACTACGTGGTCTAAGCCGAAATTCTGTGCTAAGGAGAATAATTCGAGTAACCGCGAAAGCCTCAAACAGTACATACTGTTTAACATTTCAATGAACAATAAAATGTATAAAAGTCATGGCTGTTATGGGAAACTTTTCAGTCAGGTTGACAGTTCTGTTATTGACAATTAACAAGTAGGTTTTATAAAATGTTAATAATGATATAATTATTTGTTTCATTAGTACAAAAAATGCATGATTTTGGGACAAGTAAGAGTCATATCCGTACCGAAAATGCATTTTTTGTGCGAATGAAACATACAATTTATTCTCCAACTACTCATAAATTCGGTAATATGACTTACTATTTAGAATCAAACATTGTGGGCAATATTCTAAAGCATTCATGGGGCAAATAAAGAGTGACTATACGGGCAAAAATAAACAACAACGACGGCAATTGCCGAATATTGACGAAGCGTTTGTAGTTTTTTTTAAATTTACCATGTAAAACTCTATCTTGCGTCCATTTTTGTACTAGTGCAAATATGAATCGAAAAGTGTACAGTTACCAAGGTAATTGCTGAAGATCCCGAAATGACTTACTTTTTATACAAAATTATTCGACAACATGGCGTCTTATTCGTGTGGTTGGAGAAAAAATAAGTTAAGATAGAATAATGATTCTATGTACTAGTGTATTATGCAACGAGCATTTAATGATAGCTATTAAGACACGAGTATGAGAATTACGACACGAGCCGTAGGCGAGTGTCGTAATGAATATGAGTGTCTTAATAGCCATTAAATGAGAGTTGCATACACCTTTTTTTCTACGACTAGTCGTAATAGTGAAAAATAAGAACTTTATTTTCAAATTTTTTTTAAATTATAATGAAATTATGACTTGTAACAAAGGAAATGTTATGGAAAAACTTTTATTATAAACAAAACACAAAAATGTCACAAAATCAACGTTTAACAAAAAAAAAAGAAAATTTTTGAATTATTTTTGATTTACAGTTATATTTGTGATGGTACAGTTATTAAAATGCTACTGCGGCGCTTCTGGTAGTTTTGTGACAATATTGGTGGATACCATTGTTGATGTTGATGGAGTAGTAATGTTTATTGAATTGTTGGTTTGGTTATATTCAATTTAATTCATAATTTGATTGGCTACGCTGACTTTATTTTGAATTGATTCGTCAATGTAGTTTTCGTTTTGTGGATTTCCATCCTCCGTGACGTTTTAGTGACGTGATGTCACCACCAGCATCAACCAATATTGTGGCAGAACTGCGGCGAAAGCAGTGTCCGGTATATAATTTGGGATCTGGAAGATATAAGTAAGTAGCAATTTCTTTTCCCATGTTTCCAAATTTGTTTATTTCTACGTTTTGTACTGTGCATTTTCCGTTTACATAATTGATAAAAAAAGATGGGGTTGTACAATTGTTTGGAAGAAGATTCATGTACTTCTTGCATATTTTATAATAATTTCCCGTTACTTTGAATTTTCGTGTTGTTTTAGTTTTTGTATCTTTAATTGTGATTAAAAGGGTTGATGTATAATCATTTACATCTCTAAATTCCAATTTGTGTAGCTCATTCCTTCTACAAGCTCCCGTAATACCAAAGAGACATGCCACCTATTAAAAAACAGTTTTTCATGTACATTTGATTGCAAACTAAGGTGTACTTACCTTGGACAATAAATATTTAACATCTGGGGCTTCTCCAATAAATTGCTTTATGTCATTTGTAGAAAAATTTTGATTTTTTTGGTTTATAGCCTTCAGATTTTCTTTTCAATAAGGCGTGCAATTTGGGATATTTGGTTATGTCTACTTTTTGTTTAATAGATAATGTAGATTTCAAAATTGAATAATATGTCCATAAACTTGTGGATTTTTTTTTTGATAACTCATCAAAATAAACAATTAAGACGTTTTCTGAAAAGCTGCTAACCTTATTTTTGTCTCTCCAATCCATAAACTGAGAATATATTTTTTCGTATGCCTTTGCTGATTTTACGGGTAATAAATTGTTTGCGACATTTGTGGCCTGTTCCACAATTTCTGGTGGGGTTAAATTCTCAATTTCACTCTCACTATCACTCATTTTTACCGATTTAATTTGCAACAATCACAAATTTTAGGAATTTACTAGGTAAACAGTGACTATCAATTGTTAAAATTGATAAATTTTAGATCTGTCAGATGGTCATGGCACTATTTGATATTAACCGACTATTGGTTATAAACTTGTATCTTAATGGATATCATTAAAGTACAGGTAGGAATATATATAATAAATCAATTAAAGTATGAATTTACTTATGTACACACTTGTGTATTATATTATTATGTTATTAATAACTGTCCTATTTTAGCAGTTTAAACAAAACACCTGATCTGATCAAGTCATCACACTCTTAGTCCATATACATATGTTCTACCGGCGTATCAATCATAACCTTTGCAGTTTGCTCTCACGTTTGATTATGTGCCTTCTGCACATATTTACATGCGATTATTAGAAGATTTCTTACCATAACATGTCTTAATACTGTTTGCACATGTTCAAAAGATTATATCATTATAGATTTACGTTAAATGATAATTCCTTAACATGTTTAAGTTAGGAAACCGTGAATTCATCTCCCATTAAACCAATCAAATTCTGCAAATATGATTTTCTTAGAGCATGACATCTTAAACTAGACTCGTTTCATTTATTAGTTATGCAAGTTCACTTTAAATCTCATATTACGACTATTGTAACACATAAATCCTTGTTTTGTATTCAACAAATCTTTTGTATGAGGCAATATTAAATATTAACGATTAAATTATAATCAATCCTGTTTTTGTAGTTTAAATTAATTATTTAACATTTCAACAAGCATCACTAAACAGAATTGCTACGGGTACAATATCATAGCAGTCTATTAAATTTGTTGTGAGGTGAAACACCCAAAGTACATGTTACAGTGTTGAAATCATTTAAATGCAGTCAAGAGTTGTTTCGTATAATTTTTCACTTATAATTACACGAGATCTTTTTTTTTGTCGAAGTAAACTTGACATTTTAATGAGAATATCTTGCTTGGGAATTTAACGAAAAAAACTGCCTCCGAAAAAGTTACGAGTCCGAAGGACGAGTAATTTTTTCTGGCAGTTTTTTGAGTTGAATTGCCTAAAAGCAAGGAAACTCGAATTATAAATGTTAAGTTTACTTCGATAAAAAAAAGCTCGAGTGTAATTCGGTACGACAATTTAATGAATACATATTTAATTTACATATTAGGTAATTTAGAAGTCACTAAATTAACAAACAAGGCAAAAATTATTTTAGAATTAGACCGTTTTAAAAGATAAGTTTCGTTTTGTCGCTGGAAAAGTTTGGGCTAACTTTTGTCGCTGTCATAGTGACAAAAAATCCGCGTCTTATGGGATTTTTAGTGTATGCATTAAATTGTCGCTTAAATACATACAGCTGTAGTTTAGAGGTTTTGAGTGACCTGGTGTGTATTTGGTTGCATACTCATTTTTACATTTTTGGATGAGTTTAAAAATCCTTGGATATTTAGGGGATTATAATAGTTTTCGAAATAGTTGAGAGGATGATTTCCGGCGGCCATTTTATGAGACTGATTTCGTGAGATTATGTCCTTTGGAGCTGCATGTGATTTGGAATTTTCACTTGATGTGGATCAAGTAATTCCAAAATTATTGGTGAATTATGTGATCAGCCTTAGAAAGTGCTGTGTGAAATTTCTGGAATGAGGCCAGTTATACTGGGATAATTATATAGTTCTGCAAATTACTTACTCGAGGTCATCCAACATCTCTGGTATGTTATTTGTGGTTCCGTTTGAACGTCGAATTCAGATATCGTGTAATTTTAGGTCTCTACCCTTAGTACGCTTAGTACTCCTATCTCGTTTCCGACTTATTCGGGTTCAATTATGTCTGTGCACCCCGTGTGGCATTGATGTCGCCTGCCAAAGCAAATGGAGGACCAACCCCCACGCCGTTGTGAGCAACCTCAACCCATGTGGTAATCTTCGTATGCACGACTTCTCACCAGTGTTATAGCCACGAGGTTTTTTACCAGTTAGAGAAAAGTCCGTCACTCTTGATGTTATTTGAACTATTGGACAGCATCTCCGTGTAACTACCCTGCATGGCTGCTCTGACGAAGCTACGCTACTGTGCATCCCCAGGTATCTGCTAGCGTTTTAGTCATCTAATCGTTTAAACTAGAAATATCGTTCGGGCTAGTTTTATAAAAGCTTATGAAATGTGCTTACCGTGTATAATGATGATCTTCCTAACCGATGTTACCGTTTGTTATGCTATGGAATTCTGTGTAACTGCGACGTTCATCTCGTGCAATTACTTAGGTGGAATAGGTTATTTATAATTTATGAGTACATTTGATATTTCGTCGATTGGTTAACCTGAATGTTAGCAATTATGGTCGCGTTTGGTACCTCAACATTTCAAAATTTAACTAAACCTTTTTGCAAGGGTTTATCGGGAGCTTGAATATTGCAACTAACTCCTTGTTAGCACTGAAAATACACATTCTTAAGTGTAAAACCTCTAGGCAAAATGGTACCAATTGGAATAGATTGCGTTTAGACGAATTAATTAATAGTTGAAGCAATGTAATAAGAACTTGATAACTCCCGTATACCGCTATCGCAGTACTTGAATGTTTAAGTCACTACGGTACAGTTGAGATACGTGTACTCGAGCGAATTGCGGGTTATGATCGTAGAGTTCTGTTTTTGACTTCAATTTTATTAACATAAAACCGTGTACATTTTATAAGTAAAACCAAAATTTCATCTACTAAATATTCCATTTAAAAACAAATTATTCTATCACAGATTTGTGTTGCTTTTTTGAGTATAGTGCAGAGAGTGTATGTGTACATACTGCAAATAAATAATTAGGTTACTTCAAGCTATAGTGTTTTCTGTCTTTTATTATTTTTATATAACAGTTAAGTGGTTTAGGAACTTACACGGCCACCTGTAGGTGTTGTGGTTTGGACCGTCTCAAACCAGTGTCGCTTCCGGACAACCCCCCTCCCCCCCCATTCCTGCTCAAGAACTAGCTGGCGAAAATTTGCTACGCTACTAGACAATTCCTGAACCGCCGTGTTGTAAATTATATATTACTATCTTTTTCTTCTTTTGTGTACATATAAATTTCCAGTGTAGCAATTAACAAACAATATGAACAATAAACCGCCACAAAAACGGCACTTATGTTGGAAGGATCCTACAGACTCCTTCCCATTCAGTGCAGCAGTATATCTTATCGGGATGTTACCAGCAAAGCCGTTTTACATGGCCGCATTTTAAAACCTAGAGATGTGCGACTGTTGATTACACTATCTCATGCACACATGTCATATGTGGAGGAAACCGCTTTCTGTCATCTGCATGTCTGAGAGGCGAAAAGTAAACTGCGCGCGGAAATGATCTCTAGTGCCCTAGCAAAGCTGGTTTTCGTTCTATTTAGAACCACAACAATAAGTATCACCAATTTTACAACGTACCCTGGATATATTCTTCGAAGCTTGGGTAAGAGATGGAAGAATTTCTCACGTTTTGCGACCTCTTTTGGTTACGAGATTAGTTTTTGTAGAACACGAGAATTGAATAATATGAAGGCGTTTCCTTTCTTAGTGGTACGAATAGAATAATTTCAGTAAATACGACATTTACTGTTCTTCACCACGGGTTCTACTTCTAGGTGGACTTATGGCAGGACTAATATCAATTCCGTAAGCATATCTAAGATGATGATAAACTACCCTCAGATCTTCATTGCATTCACGAATATATAACGACAATGTGTATGTAGGACAAGCTGAAAGAGTGTATTGGGATGAGCCATATACGTGGCCAGAAAGCCGAGAAATGTTTCTCAAAGATAATATTTCAATACTCAAGCGTGTTAAAGACACCACGCTGGCATGCCAGCACAAATCCTGCCTTTACGGATTTCAAAGCGGCGGACTTCTAGACCACAAACGTGAGCTTGAGCGTTACACCCTCTCGTTTCAGATGTGGGAAGAACTGGGAGTGTATAGCTTTCGCGTTTGTTCTGTCTTTAAAGGATCTAATTCGGCTTTCTTAATTCTCGAGCTAACGGTTGGCACTGGCATCTCTACCTGGGCATTATCGCTAGCGAGTTGCCGATCTCCGAGCTCTTCTGCAGCTCTGCGGGCTTGGCTTTCCTAAGCTTTATCTCAGCATTAATAATGAGATGCAAGAGACAAGTGGGCTCCAGTAATCCCTTTGAAATATACAGTGTTGAAATGTGACCCACTCTTTTGATACCACTGTCTTGTCTGATGATCTCGAAAAGCGAGTTTCCATAGTAGCATCCGACTTTTTATGCATCGCACTATGTCTAGATGGATATAGAGGTATTTCGACAAGCGAAGGGTTACCTCGTGGGATTTGGTATCGAACGCTTTCGTATAACCCACCCAAGCCTTCGACAGGATGAGCTTAATACCTAAGGCATCACCACAGCGAGACCTTTTTTGTTCATAGACGTTTGCCTTCGCCCTTTAAAACGGGTTTAATAAAGCCCAAGATACGGTCGCACAACATGCTGGTGACCTTATACAGTGCCTTCAGAAATAATCGAACGTTTTTGAATGGTCATAGTTATACAACGTATGAATAAAATGTTGGTGGCACTGTGGGTCTATGTGAAATTCCAGGTTATCAGGTTAGATTTTGCGTCAGTTTTGATACAGACCGACGCAAAACCTAACCTGCTAACCTCAACTATTGTAAGGAAAGGCTCTAAGCTAATATACATACTGGAATGCTGTTAAATGATGAAAGTTACGGTTCAGAAAAAATTACACCTAATATTACGTCTTGCAAGACGTTGAACCCTCAAAAAAATATATTAAGTTACCGAGAGAGGCGATCCTTGTCACTGTGATTCGAACATAATATTAATGCCCTCACTCATAACATGCAACAGCAACTATGTTATGGTTAAGCAGTTCACATTTTTGGATGCCTTTAAAATTAAATTTTGAATTGAACGAATAACCTAGAGTAACACTAAGGTCCACCATGAAACTAAATAAAACTTTAACAGAATTTTACACCCCCAGAAGTTGAACGTTTATTTTTTTTCATTTCGGCTCAACCTAGTTTAAAACTGTTTAATATCTTAAACCCAATATTTTAAAAATACAAATGGTATTACCAAAATAATCGGAGATAGCAAGTAATTGTCTTTTTAATGTAATTTTTTAAAATGTCTGAAGAAGCTCAAACTCTCAGCGAAACGTCACACCTATTTAATAATTCTTTTAACGTTTTGAATTTGACCAATACTAATGTCTTTTTGAAAACTGCTTTTTAAAAATTAATTTAGTAACTTAATTAAAAACAAAATTACCTCATTTTTCTCCTAACTTAACTTAAAATACATAAACAGCTGTAATTTAAAGTCTAAAATGTTGTCTTGCATTAATAGTAATTAATATTAAAATTTAGATTTTATATAAAAACTAGAACGCGTTGGCCAGCCTACGTCTGGCCCTGCTAGCGTTAACAATACAAATGCTTGCTGCGTCGCCACTTGTGAGCGGTCGGCATGTGCGCGCGCCAATTGCTAGTATGCAGGAGCTTCATGCTGCGTGTGCCGGCGCCACTCGCGCTATATAAGATAATTAATTTTTGTAAGCGAAAAACGTAATATCTCTCAACGCCTCCAAAGCATAGTATTTGTAAAGGAACCATTTGACCATTTAACATAAGCAAATGTGCAGAAATCTAAACACTAATATTTATTTGTGATACATTTATTTATAGAATAACAGCTATAAGTTCTACAATAAGGATGGTTTTATTTATTAAACTGTATTAGAACAATTAAGTAAGAAGTAACAGATCCAAACATTGCCAGCACCAAACGATAGTCGATAGAGAAAAATCCGGCAGCTGAGAAAACTGGACAGCGTTGTGAGGACATTTGCGCTAACAATGTGAGCTCATCTTGTAATGATCCTTCCAGCTTCTTTTCAGGAATAATTGGAAGCTTTAGCAAAATGCTAAAACATATATCTCCTGTCTGTTGAGCTTCTTGCCATGCTGTATTGCAAGAAGCGGCCACCAGTATACCAAGAAGCTGCAAAATCGTGCAGTATTATAATTGACATAATATGTAACCATAAATTAATGTTGTTAAGCTCATGACACAACGGCTAGATAACGTTGTACAATACATGATCTCTACCATTAGGTTTTGCTCTTCCATTTTCTAAGGTTGCATTCATTTAATTTAATGGTAATATACACTGCGATTCACATACGTTGCAATGATTGGAAATATGTTTCAAAATATTGTGATGGTACAATGCCGTGGCTAAGTTGACAGTCATTAAACATGATCCCAGGCTCGGGAAGCTCACAGAACACGAATGCAATTAATTAAAGTTACTGAGTTGTTATTGAGGTCAAGACAGAATCATGCAGTTGCTATTGATGCAACATAAGGGAAGTGATTAGTTTAAATACAGTAAAAAGCTCTTTGAGTTACAATTTCAAAACCTTTATTCTCGTAACGAAAAATGGACAGACTATTAAATTCGCCAGATAATGATTTTTTTTAAAGAAGGTAATCATGAAATATAAAATAAGCAAAAAGCATCAAATAATAAGAAAGTGGTGTTAGTTAACGGAAATCATCAAGAATTAACCTGAGAAAATCAGTACTAAGTTAATTGTCAAGAGAAATAGTGAGAAAGTGATTTTATGACATCTGTCAATAGAGCAATTTTGTTAATTTTATTGTACATAAAATCAAGTAGGCAAATGTGCCATACAAACACAAACTGTATAGAATTTAGTTAGGTTGGAGTTTCGTGTAACAAACTTGCTGACTTTAGAAGCCAAACCTGTGTTACAAACTCGGTTATTTTGGAGCCCCCTCTGAACATTTAAAAGCAACATCCAGTTGGCGTACCGCAAGCAGATCTGCGAAAGGACCTCCAAGAGACTATTATCAACCATAAAATAAGCCAATTGGGCGAGGGTAGTAGGATTTTGAGCCCTTATTATTCCAATTAGCAAGGACTCAAACGGCACCATATAGCTTCGTCAGGACTACATCTTAATCCAAGGCTGAAGAATTTCGGTCATCGTTCAATATCCCACCAGAGATACATCAAGAGGAATTATACAAATTACAAGAGTGAAACGTAAGTACATCGCCAATATTCTATCATTGATTGCAAGAAATAAGAAAGCTACCTACCTATATAGCGTGTTTAAAAACTACGTTCGTATATTTTACCCACTTATAGATCTCATCAACACAAACAAAAATGTCTTAATAAACATAGGTCCAGAAACGCTTTGTTTCCGAGATACGGGGTGTTACAGTTTTTTTTAAATCTTGTTTTTTATGTTATCTAAAAACTTTTTGGGAGATTTTAATGACAATCTTACAGTTTGTTTATAATTTCATGGGTATCTTTTGGACATATTAAAGTTGATGTAGTAATTCCAGGGCCCTGCACAAAAGAGTAACTTTTTTCGAACCATTCCGCGTCTTTTTTAGCGATTGCTGTTTTTAGTTGATTTAAAAGTGCAGCATAATATGCTCCGTTGCTGGTTTGGCTCTTCGTGAGATAGTCGATGAGAAGTATCCCATTCGAACCCCAAAAAATCGTAGCCATTACCTTCCCGGCCGATGAAAACGACTTCACCTTCTTTGGGGGAGGACTGCCATTATGTTTCCACTGTTGAAATTGGCCCTTTGATTCGGGAATGTAGTGATGAATTCAAGTTTTACCGACCGTAACAAAGTGGCTCAGAAAATTAACCTGATCTTTGTTAAACAATTTTAAATTGTCCCGTGTGCAAAAAGAAAATTAAAGCCCATATTTTTGAACTTCTTGGAACCTGTTAAGACAAAAACTAAAATGCTTCAATATATCAAAACCCCTTAGCCGATTTTAGTTAAACTTTGATAAAGGTTTACTGGTAGTATTAATGACCATGTTGTGGCACAATTAGATTTAAATTATTTATTCCAAGGGCAACCGGGATTTTTTTCTAACTTTAATACTCTGTATCCCAGAAACGAAGCATCTCCGGACCCATGTTTATTAGGACTTTTTTGTGTGTATTGATGAGATCTATAAGTAGGTAAAATATCCGAACGTATTTTTTAAACAACACCCTGTATAAATATTTGAATTTTTTCTTACATTACTAGATGCAACGATCTATCAAGTGGAAATCAATAGCTTCGTGGCCATTTTCTCAAATCAGTCCCACCACTTGAATCTTTCTAACGCTGCGTAATATCAAAAAGCATAACTCCCATGGGATAAAAATTCCATACCGTTCAATCTATAATAATATATATAGCGCTTTATTTAAAGATTTTTGACCCAAAAACTATATATATTTAACTGATTCGAGCTCTTATCAATTTAAATTGCCCTGTTTATATTATTTGAATATTAATAGTTATTGTTTTTGCTAGCTCCTGAAAATCAGGGGTGGATTACTTTTATCTAGATTGCTTATTCTGAAATATGATGTTCTGATTTTAATTTTATTACAAGTCAAAAATAACTTCTGTCAAATGATATGTCAAACAAATTTAGAAAATTCAATAACAAATACCAGATCGTCACACTCGCCACACAACAATATCAAACAGTAAGTAATTCCTTAATAATGAATTCGCCTTTTTAGTCTTTATTTTCTTTCAGTGCTTACCTAATACCTAAAATCCCCCACCCCTCACTCGAACCCACGAACGTCCCTGATGTCAACCAACCCGCTCCACTCCACCAACGACCACAACCGCCTCAGTTCAAACACAGCGAAAGCCTCCAATAACAACCAATATGTCAAAATCGCCCAGAACCATGAACATAAGCTCCCACACTGCATGAACCCTAAACAGACCCCAGCTGCAGTCACTCAAATCGAACACCGCATCCAAAAACACTCCCTCAAATCACTCCACCGACCAGCACCAAGAACCAACGGTCTCTCCCTCAGAACTCTCCCCTCGTACCAACAGCTCGATGCAATCCAAATTAATCGACACACAATGCCAAATGTAACTCTTCAATATACTTAACCCAGCATTTTTCTCTATTTATTCGCCTTTGTAGATTAGTCCTGCTTTTAGTTTAGTTTTTTACTATATACGTGCTATCTTCCTTCATTTTATATTTCATCTTCTTAAATTCAATTTGATTTCTATTTCACCAAGCAAATTTAATCCTAATATCAACCCTTCTTAATTTACAAATATTTTCCTTTTAAAATAGGGTTTATTTCATACTTTTAAATTAGGTATGTACACCAAATTAATTACAGCTTTACATTTTTCAAAATTAATTATCTTAATAATAAAAACAAAGTTCTTAACGATATCATATTTTCTCCTTCCAACACACTATATCTTTATTTTTTGATTTCTGCATACTATGTGAAATAATCTATTTCGATTAAGTATTTGTCATTACCTTCAAACTCCAAATTTAGAGATTACTTATATTAGAATCCATCTGTTTTTCAATTAGCCATATTTTATTCAATTATAAATTCTATTTCCTTTTCTAATTACATACCCATTATTCGTATTACCAATTCATATTCAAATTGATCCCTATAATATTCAACTGTTGTAATCCCTTAATCCTATTTTAAAATTGATATTTATAACCCTATATTCATATCATATAAGGTTTTGATATCAGATAAAAAAGGTTAAAAGAATACAGTATTAAATTACAAATATGAATTAAGTATTAGAAGGATATCGAAATTATTAAAATGTATTTGGTAAAGAAATGAAATAGAATTTAAATTCAATTGAATGATGCTATATAAGAAACAGAAAGATTCTAACATGATTTAATTATTATCTGAAATGAAGTGAATGATTAATGACAATGGTGTTCGATAAATATGAAATAGATTATATGGGGTGTTGGACTTTAAAATATATGCTAAACAATGTCACTAAGGAGATAATAATATTTATCAGTATGTAAAATAATTTAGTACAAAAAACATGTAATATCTTTGTAAGCGGCAAAATTTATAAAATAAATCCTTTGTACAAAGTTTAATCTGTTTTTGGAATGTAAAGGGTTGTCATTTAAACATACAATTTGCGAGAAGAAAATAAAAAGTAAAATTGTAAAAGCTTTAAAGATGTGAAGATGGCAAGGAGGAAGAAAATGGATATGGTGAGAATGCCCTATGACTCAGGGGTGGCGAACCTTTATTCATCTACGTGTCATTTTTTCGAAAGAAATGTTTAATGAGGCCATGACGTGCCATCAAACAATCTTGACTTAGTGATTAATGGAGAAAATATAAAACTAAATACTATCAATTTAACACTTTTTATTTGCAACCAAAAATATATATTTTGTACAGCAATAGTGACGTTATGATTATTTAAATGAAAGAAAAAATTAGTGCGACTTCTGCTGTTGCAAATTAGATGCTAAATAATTTATATTAGCTTCATACTTTGTTACTTTTAGCAGAATGCAAGCTGAACTGGAGTCATCTGACAAACGGCTTCTAAGCGAGTCTTTAATGTTATTCATTTCTGAAACTAATGACTCGCAGGCATAGGTAGATGAAAATATTGTAAAGCTCGGTACTGAATTGAGCATTTTTACGCGCACGAACGTGTGTGCGCGTAAGCCGTTCATGCGCGTAAAAATGCTCAATTCAGTACCCAGCCATAAACCCGACAAGCGATGGATCGTGTTCGTGCGTGATGGGCGTACGCGCACGCAAATTCGGCCCGGTACTGATTAGAGCAATTTTACGAGCAACCTATTCGTGCGCACAAAAATGCTCAAGTCAGTACCGAGCTTTAAGATAACAAAAGCCAGCTTTTTCAGACAGCTAAATGTGTCTGGAATTAAATTCTACGTTTTCATAATTTTGATATTGGCATTTTTACTCATATTACCTGATACAGATAGTCCTTCTATTTCATTTAATTCCAACTCTTTCCTTGTTTCGATACATTTTTGAATCCATATTGAACTAGACTGGAAATCAATCAGCTGCATTTCAGTTTCTCCAATTTCCAACCAATCAAATTTGGCCAAGTTCAGTTTAACAAGTGAAGTCACATCAGGATACACAATAAACTTCAGTGTTTCCGATTAATTCTTTGAACTGAGAAAATCTCGATGACAATTCTTTGATTGAAGAATTAATTACCGAATTAAACTCTTCAGTGACTTTTGCTTGGTCTGGTTTTTCGTGTAAATCCAAATGTCTGGTGATTTTTTTCAAGCTTGGGAAAAACTTGCAGTTTAGCCTCGAAAGCACGAATGAGATCTATCATAACACAATAATTGTTTTATTTGCGCCTTAATGCTTCATGTTCAACTCATTGTAAAATATAAATTGTTTCGAATAGGTACCTAAATTCCTTAATTAATGCCGTGCCCAAATTATTTTGTCACGTGCCATCAGTGGCACGCGTGCCATTGGTTCGCCACCATGTAATACAGTTATAATCTACAAAAGCAATTTCTGGAATTGGATGCCGAACTGAGTTTATTGTCCATCAATTACATCATGAGAATTGAATAGCAGGGTTTTTCTGGAAGTGGTTTACATCGAGTTTGTCAGCAGAGTGAACGTCTTATGGTGTGGATAGAACGTTGTTCATCTACTGGAGTTCTAATTTGCCAAGATTGTCATTGAAGTGACATCTTGAAACTTGCATCTAGTCGAGGTTGCCTGGAAGTTGGGATATTTCTGTGAGACTACTGGATGCGTTTGGCTTGGTAAAGGAGGGTATCGAGGTCCATAAACAGGTGACAAACTACATGTATTTATGTAAAAACTGAAAGAAAAATACAAAAAGAGTGAAGTGAGGTAATTTTAAAGAGGGAGTACTTATTATTTGATATTTGTTGAATGAATAGTAATGTAACGAGGAGGTATTTGTAATTTATTTTGCACTTGGATAATTTGAAGTGACATTGACAAACGTACAAATTGTCAAGAAATAACAGAATGAATTTTCAGGAATAAAAGCAGTCTAGATTATGAGCGAATCCGACCTGTTTTTCAGTCAAGAGTAAATGTTTTCTACCGGAAGTAGAGATTTAATAATTTTTTCCCCAAAAATTTCTATTATGTACTACATAAAAATTCATATCTCCTTAGTGATCGACTTTGCTAATTTTTTACAGTACAACACTCTATATTTTATTATCACATTTAGTAACACCCGCTATATTGAATAATATTTCTCAACTAAATATTTGCTATTAATCTCCCACTATATTTCAGGTGACTTTTAAATCATTTTAGAACCTTCTGTTTGTCATTTTTTATTGTGCAACTGAATAATATAATTTTGAATTTTGATATTTCTTTATTATACTCAAATTCATCTTTGTAATGCTAATAGTGAAATATTTTAATCAATTTCCTTAATATAATATCAAATCCTTGTTTTGCATTAGTACATTAACTTAATCTTCTTATATGCCATCCATTACCATATATATTATTAAATTGTATACTTTTACCTAGATTTTGACCATACTAATTTGCAGATTACAGTCAACTGTTTCGTCTATCAATATTCAACATTTTAATTTTAAACAGGACATCCTCTATATTTAGATAGGATTTTTAATTTTCTTACTTTTGGTATAACATAAGTTAGGATATTTTTTAAAAATACTGCCAAAAAATTTTAAAAATGTATTAAATCTAGATTTCCATAGAATTTATATCTAGAAGTCTTACAAAACATAAGTAAACGAAGAAGAATTTTTGCTGATTATTGCTTTTATTAAGTCGATCATTAGTGAATGATTTAATTCACCATTTTCGGAATTATAAGCAATTATCATTTATTTAACAATAAAAATTGCTATTTAACATTACGAAAAAGTGTAACCTTAGAAACAAATAATTAAACCTACTTACAAATAGAAGCAGAGAATGTGACAGAAATTAAACAAAAAAACCTATTTTAAGTTTACAAAAATTGTTCATCAAAATGTAGTTCATTATTATCAATGAAGTGCAGTAGCATATCAGCTGGAGTATAGTTAGCCGTCCCTCTTATACGGTTCTTTAACTCTTCAGAATCTTCGGGAACCGCGAGGAAAATGTGTCCTTTAAAATAGCTCTAGAGGAGGAATCTAGGATTCTAAGAAGTCTGATTTCGAATGTTTTTTTTCAGGAAATCGTAAGCGGTACATTCGTAATGCTGCACTGTTTATACGATATTCATGATAAATCTGTAGGATATCAGCTCTTCGGTTAATTTCTGCCATTATTAACAACGAAATCTGACGTATAAACGGATTTAATGATCGATTTAATAAAAACAATAATCAGCAAAGATTGTTCTTTATTTACTTTTGTTTTGTACGACTTCTAGATATAAATTACAATTACCATGGAAATCTAGATTTGATATATTTTTATAATTCTTTGGCTGTATTTTCCACGAAAACCGTAACTTATGATATACCAAAAGAAAGAGAATTAGAAATGTTATCAGAATGTCTAAACATATACAGGGTGTTCAATTTAAAATAAAAAAGTTGAATTTTGATAGTCGAAACAGACCGTACTCTGCACACTAATATCGTCAAAATCAAAATAAAAGTATACTATTTAATAATATATATAGTTTATTGGGCCAAAAACATTAAATAAAGGGTGTAATTCAGCATACCGTATGAATGATACATTTAATTTAAATAATATCCGAATATGTAATGTATATCATGTGATGTAACAGTTGCATGTTTTAACTGGTGGTGTTGTAAAGGGCAACTACAGGGTTGTTTATATCAAGTAGCAAAAAAATTTGAATTGATAATCTACGATAAATAGTCACGTTAATGGTTAAATTCCCATTAACTGTGAAGAATAATATTAATTGATGATTTGATACGTAGTAGCAATATAGTATTCTCTTGTACCACTCCCTTTCAATAAGGGCGCACACGGCCGGGTCCAGCTCAGATATCCTAGGCAGAATGGTAGCGTGGGCAAGGAATAGGTAAAGATCCTTTTGGCTTCCACAAAAATATACCACTTGCATTCAGAAAAAAATAGGGCGCCTGGTTGTCTTCACAACCTATACGAAACCAGCGAATAAACTCACCACCTACCTTTAGCGCTTACGCTGCATGACGTTTTTGATCGAGCAGCCGGGAAGGTTGTAGACAATTATTAAAAACCAATTATTAGCATAGGGACATTTAATTAATCCAATAAATACTCGTAACATGTAAATTATTACCATAGCCTAATGGCTAAAAAACTGTCAAAAACAACCGCTATAAGATTATTGACTATAAATAACCGTCAAAATCCGTGCGGTACGGTCTACTTTACACTTGCGATTGCATAAACCAGATTATACAACTCATTATAAATTTGGCCAATAGTAATTGAGAATTTTACTTAGTTACAAGGTATAGATAAACGGATATACCCTTGACGACATGGTATAATCACTTCGGTGTTTCGATGGGTCCAACAAAGCAAAAATAATGGATAATAATAATCTAGAGCCATGATGTAATAACTGTCTATTGCAAATTCGAGGTTAGCAGGTTAGGTTTTCGTCAATTTTGACACAAACTGACGCAAATCCTAACCTGATAACGTCAAATTTGACATAGACTTACAGTACCACCAACATAAACAGTGCCACTAACACAAACAGTGCCAACCTAAGAAATAAAATAATTTATTATTATCGGTCTATTTATTATATAATCGTAACGAATACCACTCGAGCAATCAAAAATAATGATTATCTTTCACTCGTAACTTGGCGTAATCCTTAAAATACCACTCGAGCTGCGCTCTCGTGGTTTTTCGCAGATTACTTCTCGTTACTCGGAAAATAATCGATTATTTTCGATGCTCTTGTGATATTATAACTGATTATATTCTACTACTGCGCCTGAAGGGCACGGTTGCAGATATGTGGAGTACATACGAAATTCAGCAAGTAGTAATAAGTAAAACTTTACGCAATAAGCGTTATTAAGAGTTTAAACAAGGGGTGATGAACGCGAACAGTTGGATATATCTAAGGCCTTAGTATTAGCTGTTATTTCATGTGGCAATCTACCAGTTCGGTTAAAAGAGCGCTGAATTTAGGTTGTACTTACATAGTAAAAAAACAGTTCGCAATCCTGGGTAATGTAGTCCACACTCGTACTATTCTTTCGTGATAAGGAGCCCACGCAGCTACTCAGCTACTGATTGATATCTGCACGCCATCTCGTTAATTCGGACGTCGACGCTAGCATTTCCAGAAACATTTTCGGGAACCCAATAATTCAGATGCACAGCAAGAGTTGAGAATAAAACTCTGCGAGTTCTTAGTCCCAAGTCCCTCTTATTCCTATTCCGCCTACACGCTAATGCACGGGAATTAGTAATGGAATAAAAAAAGCCAAGAAGAAACCTCACCTAACGTTGGAAAACGGCGGCTCGTGGAGTGTCGCTCATGAGCGCTCTGTCAATTGTAAATTAGCTATGCAGACTGCTTTGACTAGCATACATTCCTTACGGCGCTGTGGAATAAAACAAGGGCTTGCTGCTTCGTCTGCTAGCAAAATCTAAAGGCCAAGCTTCGCAAAGACCCACGCGCTCGAGCCAGAAAATCAAGCAACTCTTATTTATCAGACACACTCTGCACTCGATAACGGTATTTCGTACTTGCCTCAATTGACCTATAAGGTGGTCCAAAAGTAATTGCTAATTATTAAATTTGCATTTGAAACGGGGTGTTACAATCTCCCTCTCCTTGGGATAGGCATTGAAAGTATCTTGAAAGGCCGTACAGTGTGCAACACACAGGAATGATTTAAATGGAAAAAACCAAGGGAACACCCTAATAACTATTTTAAGATTCGGAAAAATTCCCGGGACTAAACCCCTAAAACCTCCGCCCTAAATTTAGAGAATGGTGCTGGAAACCGGAGGGAGCAACCACGAGATCGCAGACACAAGCTCGGGCACCAGACCAGTCTTGCGCGCTAGGTGACTAGCCCAATGTAACTCCCTCACCCACATCCACGACTCCACAGCCGCTCTCCCCAGCACCCAAACATCAACCAAGTCCGAAACACCCACCCCCAAGTGTCCCCATCGTGACTTCACAATAACCTAGTGTACAACAGACATTCCCAAAACGGGACCTATTTACAAGCCGAGTTCACGGTCTCACCTTCAAAGAGTATCCTGGAGATACTGAGAGGGGGGGGGGGATATGAAGAACCACCGCCTTAAAAGACGAGGTAAATTCCCAAAGTGGCCACCCTGCTTACACAACCAACCACCCAAGCAAAAGAAAACACCCCAGTCAAGAACTCCAAAAGGTGAAACCCATTACCACCTTACCCTTAACTAAACTATCTACACCTAATTCTACCCAACCGTATAACCTAAATTAAAACATAATGTTTCTGTAGGATCCTAGATGGGTATTGATTGCCACAGATTGAGCTACTTACTCAAAAGAGACTCCATAAATGGGACTCTATCATATATGTTCCTACACATAAGCGTAACGCTTAATAAATCCCTACGGAAGGAACTAGCCTAAGATGCATAGTCTTCGCACGGCTTCTAGCGCAAGCGCTAAGAGGTTCTAGGTGGAGCTCGGTCACCTAAATAGGGCTCAGGCCAAGAAAAAAAATATATTTTTTGATTGATATAACATGTCTGCACCACATCGGACACTGAACAAAAATACGCAGTTAAAAAAAACTACTAATAAGAAACTGCCTCACATAGGACACAGTTACTGAGAGGTTCTATGCAGCGATTCAAGGTAAGTAACCAATCGAGTGAGTACCTCTAGGGTCAAAACCATTCAAATACCGCATGAGGAACCAACCAGAAGAAGAAAAAAAGCTACCTATAAACTATAGATTCCTAACTAACCTAACTAAACTAATGCTAATGGTCAAGTAAGAGAATTGTAAGTTGGGAAGCGACTCTTCCGCAACTACAAGTATTGTCAAATCAATTTATATCTAAGTCACGATTGTAGAGATTTAATTATATGTGTCACGACGGATCAACTCTGCTTAAGGTCCTTGCTGTGCCAAACACCCAAATTTCGACCGTTCAGATCTGTTAATCTATAAGTGACGGAACCTGTCACTTCAGCTACTTTGGCTTAAATGTGTTTCGGTGCTAACTTTTTTGCAAAACCCTTGGCCGCGTCGGAAAGCATTGGGTTCCGTTTCCATACTATATCGCTCTTTTTGAACCGTAATAACCGTTTTCTTAAATGGTAATGGCGTTTATTCCGTTCATAAGCCTGGTTGAGGCGGAAAACTACGTGCTTGTAAAGGGGCGAGAGCTGATTAACGTCATTCGCGAGCCGTTCGCGCATATCCAACGATATCTCATTTACTCCAAACTCTTAACTCACCATAATAATCGCCTTGAACTGAAATGGTACGACCAAAATTGAAAATGACAGTATAACCAGTAACTTCGTGTGTTGCGTTGCAAATCGCATGCGCTATCTTATAAATCTCCGTATCCCAATGTCCATGATTTTCTTTGACGTAGCAACGTATCGCGGTAGTAATAACCCTATTAGTACGCTCCACGGGATTCACTTGAGGATGGTAAGCAGCGTTATACCATACTTTCTGAACACGATAGCGGTCAATAAGTTTTTGAAAAAGTCCTCTTATAAATTGAGGGCCATTATCACACATGATAATTTGGGGCACACCAAACATCCAAAACACATCGTTTTATAAAAATTTGACGATGGCGGAAGCCGTTGCTTTTCTTAAAGGATGAATTTGCGTAAATTTTGTAAACCAATCGGTGACTACAAGCAAAGAGGTATAACCTTTTGTAGACCGAGAAAAAGGTCCCACGAGGTCAATGGAAATAAGCTGAAAAGGGTACTTCACCCGCTTCTGGCGACCCATGAAACCAGGACGAAGTTGTGAAGAAGCTTTACTAGCTTGACAAATTTTACATGACCGTACATAATTAGCTACGTCCGCTTTCCTCTGAGACCAGTAATAAACTTCAGCCAATTTTTGATACGTCTTAAACGACCCTAAATGGCCCGAGGTTGGTTCGTCATGATACTGCTGAAGTAACTCCTTCCGCTTAGATTTGGGGCTCACTATTTTCCATTCAATTAAATTTGAAATAATGTCGTGCTTATTGGGAATGAACTGATGAAGCACCTCCTGCTCAACTCTCCAGGAAGGGTACTGTTCGGGAAACGAATGTACGCGTTCAATCATGCGCTTATACCATGGGCAATGGTCAAGAGCTGTAAAGGACAGGGAACTGAACTGTGTTACTGAAGTCGGGGCACGCGACAGAGTATCGGGAACTACATTAAATTTACCTTTACGGTGTTCTATATCAAAGCTATACTGTGCCATACGGGTTGTCCAGCTTGCTAACCTACCACTGGGCGATTGTAGTCTGTGTAACCAAAGGAGTGCATAATGATCAGGGATTACTTTAAATCGCGTGAGCTCTACATAAGGTCGATATTTCTTATTTCGCGATCCCGAAAAGGCAAGCTAGACACTCTTTCTCGGTTGTCGAATAGTTCCTTTCAGGGTTAGTTCAAGTGCGGCTTGCATAAGTGGTTACGCGCTCATCTTTGCCTTCGCCTTGGAGTAAAACTGCTCCCAAACCTACATCGCTCGCATCACATTGAATAATAAAAGGTCGCGTGAAGTCGGGACTTGACAATATAAGCGCGGTAACTAGTAGTCTCTTAAGCTGTTGGAAGGATCGCTCGGCTTCATTATTCCTCTTAATGCATTGGCTTTTAGTTTTCTCTTTTATAAGACTTAAGATTGGAGAAGCAACTGTTGAGAAATTTTGAATAAACCTACGGTACCAACTAGCCATGCCAAGGAAACGTTTAATCTCGGTGACCGTTTTTGGCGTAGGAAATGACACAATTGCCTCTACCTTAGAAGGATCCATGCGTAATCCATTCTTGTCTACTAGAAACCCTAAGTACGCTAATGAAGGTTTACAAAACTCGCACTTATCGATATTAACTATCAAACCCGCGTCTCGCAATCTTTCGTAAACTCTAGTTAAGGTTAAATTATGTTCGGAAAAGGTACTAGAAGTTATGATGATATCGTCCAAATATACAAATACGTTAGGAAACTGATGACCCAGGAGATTATCCATTAACCTTTGAAGGGTTTGTGAACTGTTACTAAGGCCAAACGGTAAGAATGTGAATTCGAACAAATTTCGTCCCGGCACGGTAAAGGCTGTGTTCTCACAACTGCTGTCCGAAAGACGAACTTGCCAAAAAGCTTTTTTTAAATCTATCAAACTCAGATATCTCTGAGAAGGTCAAGGATTCCATTAACGTACGGTAGTAGATAGGCGTCGCGTTTAGTAATTGCGTTCAATTGTCGGCCATCAAAACAGAACCGCAAACTACCATATTTTTTTTAACCATCACGATAGGAGAGTTCCATGGTGAAGAAGATTCTCGTATCACCTTAAGCGCAAGCATTTTATCTACCTCCTTATTAACGGCTTCTAACATAACCGGAGACATCTGATAATACCTTTGTTTAATAGGTTTCGCATCGCCAGTATCGATGTGATGACTCACCAACGGAGTAAGCCCTAAGTCTGAACGACTTATTTGTTGAAACTTATTGCTAACTACTTCTAGTTCCCTAACCTGTTCCAAATCGAGATCATTTTTACTATGTATAAATTTCCTAGGAGTACTCAGACTTGATACTGAAAAACTATCATGTTTAAAATTAGTTTTAAGGCCAAACATATAGCAGCAATCCGCTCCCAAAATTAAAGCATTCGAAATATCCGGAGATATCAGGTCACTGATAGCTTTAATTGTTCCGTCTATTGTCACAGGAAGTTCTACTATTCCGGAAATATTTTGATACGCGCCATCTGCTGTTTGAAGTTGCATATCTGCAGGCGATTCCCGCATTTTGAGTTCATGCTTATTTAACAAAAATAATCCTGGACTTCCTATTACGGACTGATTACCGCCCGAGTCTAAAAGAGCAAGTATACTAGTACCTAGAATGTTTACTAATACAAAAGGACGATTATCTAATTGGCGGTGACAAAAAACAGAGTTCAACCGGGACGTATGATGAAAAGTTTTAACATGGCCTAACCATTTATCCCAATCATCAGCCACTAATTGTTTACGACTGATTGTTCGTTGGCTGGGAACGAAAGCAGTCTTCATTCGTTTTTTTTTTGGAAACCGTTGTTTGCATTTTGAACAATTTGAGAAGCTTGTGTCCGGGGTTCCACATACATAACAGAAAAAAGTACGCTCTGTCTCGCATCTATGATACGTATTGTCTACAGTTCCAACAAATTAAATTTCGGTTCGCCCTTGCAAACGATTTGCCTCTAAATGTCGAACGATTCACTAGTAAGTAAATTACAATTAGAAAATGAGCTCCTAAAGAGGTTAATAACTGAAATGGAAGACAAAAATTGTGTACTACGAGAAAATAACCTATTATTACTTGATAAATTACAAACTTCTCAAGCAAAGTCCCAAACCCCAGCTAGTAAAACTCAAGCAAACTATAAGGCTGCCCTCTCACAATCAATAGTCAAAACACCAACTTTAGCCATTCCAAAATACACCAACACAAAGCAGTACTCTACTATTCATCAAAGTTACGAACCAACTCAAAGCAATTCAAGATTGCAAAATGAAACTGTAATGTTGAATGTACATGATAACATGCAGTAACACAAGATGGTAACACACAACAATGAGAATAAATACCAAAGACACGAACTAAACCACAACGACACAAAGCCATACGATCAAATCCAACTTTCGTTATTAAATGTGGATAATGAGGATCAATTTAAAGAAGTAATATACAAAAACAAGAATAAATGGAAAAAGACCCCAATTGGCGAGGCTGAAATAACAGAAGACGAAAAGAACACTGGATTTTCCGGACGAGAAAAGAAAATAAATGCAAATAGAAAAATATGGCTCTTTATATCAAGAGTAAAACAACATGTAACAAACAACATCATTGAAGAATACATAGCAAAGAAATTAAGTTGTGAAAAATCCAACATATCAATCAAAACACTAGAAACACGGACCAATATACGCGACAACAAATGCTTTATGATTGGCATTGAACCAGCCTACATGGAAGAGGTATATAAGAAGAACTTCTGGCCAAAAGGAGTAGCATACGAACGCTTCAACTTCTCAAGAGGTAGGCGTTTTTTAGACATGAAAAACCAAGAGGGAGCTCCAGAAAGGAAAGCATAACCAGCAAACAGAAGACCAACATCATTCCAAATAAAACCCAATCATTATACAATTTAAAACTGATGCACATCAATATTCAAGGCCTTACAAACAAAGTCCAAGCTCTTGAAATCATATGTCATGATCTGCAACTCAATGTAGTATGCTTAACTGAACATTGGATGAACGAACTGAACTGCAACATGTATAATATACCTAATTACAAACTAGCAAACTGCTATACAAGAAAAAACCACATTCGTGGTGGTGTATGTATATGTATACAACAAGATATAGAGTGTGTACCCATCCAAGATGTGGACAGCCTTTCAATAGAAACAGTTTGTGAACTTTCTGCGATATACATCACTAAAAGAAATTTAGCCATCATCTCATACTATAAAATAGATGGAGATATAAAAACACATATCAACACCATCAACGGCGCTCTTGATTATATATTTCACAACTATGAACTCTCGATCAACATAATATTTACAGGGGACCTAAATATTGACCATTTGAAAAACACGACAGAGCTCCTTAAACTCAAAAATTGCTTAACTGAATATGGCCTACACCAAACAATCTTCCCTTATACACGTATTCACTACAACGGCACTAAAACATGCATCGATAATATATATACAAACATTTCTAAGTACAAAACTTACACCTACCAACCTGGCATCTCAGATCATGGAGCACAAATTATCGATATTAATGAGCTCAATTCAAAACACACACCAGACAAAAAAAAACAATTTACCAGGAAATACTCTCTTGGTGCTACAGTAAATTTACTTAATAAGCTAAACGAAGAAGATTGGCAAAATATATATATGGAAGATGACCCAAATAAAAAATTAAATAACTTCTTAGACACTTTCATGTTTCACTATAATATATGTATCCCAAAAAATAAACTGAAAATTAAACAAAATAAGACAAAAAGTAAACTTCTAACAGATGACATCAAACAAATGAAAGAAACTTTAGCATGGATTTATGACATCTATTCAAACACAAATGATGAAGAAATAAAAACCACTTACCTAAACTACAAAAAGTTATATCTAAATAAGGTGGAAAACAAAAAGCGCACTCAAACTTTAAAATCAATCACAAACTCCAGTAATAAACAAAAAACTATCTGAAAGACGATCAATGAAGAACTAGGAAGAAGCAAACCTAGTAACCCAATAAACCCACCGTCAGCAGATGAATTCAACTTATTTTTTACCAATGTAGCTACAAATCTTCAACAAACAATACCACCACCCAGTGACACAGCAGAGAAACTAGTACAGAAAAATAAAGTGCAATACAGTCACTCCATGTTCCTTGCTCCTGTAAATGAAAGTGATGTATATAGATATCTAGGTCAAATGAAAAGTAAGCGTACAAAAGATATTTGTGACATAAACACACAAATACTTAAAGACGTGGCTGTGTCAATAGCACACCCATTGACTAATATCATAAATGCAGTAATCAGTGAAGGAACTTTTCCAGAAAAATTCAAAGTAGCCAAAGTTATCCCAGTATTAAAGAAAGAAGACTGTGCCAACACAAATAATTACAGACCGATATCTATTCTGCCAGCTATATCTAAAGTTGTTGAATATGCAATTGCCGAACAATTAACAGATTATTTCAACAAGAATAATCTCTTTACAAAAGCCCAATTTGGTTTCCGGGCCAAGAAAAACACTACAGAAGCAATAATGTCTCTTATAACCTATGTAATCAATGCCTTTGAAGAACATGAAGAATGCCTAGTCCAATACTGTGATTTAACTAAAGCCTTCGACTGTATGTCTCACGATATATTTCTCAATAAATTGGATCATTATGGTGTTAGAGGCACAGCCTTAAAACTGATGACGTCATATCTGGAAAACAGAAAACAACAAGTTCACACTCGAAGCTCAATTAGTGAACAAACACTAATCAAAAATGGCATCCCACAAGGGTCAATCCTAGGACCAATCTGCTTCATTATATATACATATCTACCCCAAAATATCGATTGTTACAGTGTTATATTTGCAGATGACACTACACTTGCTGTACGATCAAAAATCAAAGAATTAACGGCAAAACTAAAAACCGCTTCCGATAAAGCATCGAATTGGTTTGCTGCCAACAAGCTATCCCTGAATCAAGATAAAACTATTACCATGACTTTCTCATCATCTCGAAGATTTATTGAACTAGGTGAAGCTAAATTCCTAGGCGTCTATTTAGATACGTGACTTACATGGAAAGTACATATACAGGAGATATCCACAAAACTCAGCAAAGCAATATTTGCCATTAGACGAATTCGCCGAATCATAAGCACACAAGCGGCAGGCTACACCTACTATGCGCTATTCCACTCGGTTATGATATATGCAATTGAAGTATGGGGAAGCTCGCCACATGCACACGATATTTTAATCCTTCAAAAAAAAGCAGTCAGAGCAATACAAGGAATATCCAACCAACAACATGCAAGGCCAACTTTTAAAGACCTTGGAATATTGACACTACCATCAATACTAATAATAAAGAAGATAACCCAAGTGAAAGAAAATACCCAAAATCTATCAACCAGAGCCATGGCTCACCAACATAACATCCGAACAGGCGATAATCTCACTATTCCATGGACGAGATTGAACACCAGACAACAACTACATCTTGGACTTCAACTGTATAACAAGCTACCCCAGTCATGGAAAAATTTATCAACAAAACTCCTACAACAAAAGCTCACAAAGTACCTGCAGGAAAACCCTATTTATTCAACAAATGAATTTTTTACAATAGATATCTCTTAAATAGATATAGTTAGCAATATACTCTGTAGTTAGCATGAGAATATAATATGTACCTACACATAATTAGCAAAGATTGTTGACTTAAATACTATATATTTGAATAAAGACCTATCTATCTATCTATCTGTTAAAGAGCGCGAGAGGGATGAGTCGAATGTATTATTTTTGTTTCTGGCTATAGCATTAACCTGACGCTTCACGGTATTTGTGGGTCTATAAGCCAGATCTGGCTCCAATGAAGTACTAGACGCTCTAAAGTTTAGCCTAAATTTTTTTATTTCTGTCTTTGGTTTCCTCTAACTCGCGTCAAAATTCTATTAACACGTCAACGTTAGGAATCTGAGCTAATGTTAAATGATTGGAATAATAAGGTTGTAAATTTTGACGAATATATTTAAGCTGCGTCTCAGCCGAAGGAATTCTAAGTAACCGATTAAATAGATTTAGCATAACCGCTATGTAAATATGGGGCCGTTCATCTGCACCTTGATTACGCGCTCTAATTTCACTCCATAAGACATCATCATAATCGCTTGGTTGGTAATGTCTGCGAAGAAGACCTACTAAATCTTGCCAATTATTAACCTGATTCCGAATCGATAGAAACCAAATGAGCGCTTCATCGTCAAATAAATCTACGCCTCTCTAAACAACTGATCGAAAGATAAGTGGCGAGCTACTCGAAGTTCTTCAACCCTTTCCAAAAATGAGCTAACACCTTGTGTCGCTGTATTTCCGCTAAATTTAATGTTCCATTCGGACATCCTTACTGAACAACTAGACGGAAACGCATTATATACAGGGTCCGCTAAGTCTAAATCTTTTAGCTTTGACGCGAATTGATCAGCTGCCACTGACGCTACAAATTCGACCGGAAGCGAAGGAAGATCTGGTGAGCTGGGAATCATTTTATTTACGCTAAAGCGTGGTTGTGCCGACGCACTCCAGTACTGAAAGTAAATCGTTCTGTTGCATGACGTCGCTTCCTTCTACTTCAGATAACGATTCAAATAGCTCTAAACACCTATCACGTACTGTCTGCCAGTCTAACTTAGTCGTTTCATTAATTTTTCCTGATAAATAATTCGCGCGGCGTAATACATGCCCTAATTTAATTTCTAAACGATGAAATTCTGACGTCAGCGGTTTATCTTCAAAATTTTTAATCAAATTCGCTAACTCTCACAGCTTAAATTTGCAACTTTCTAACTCGGATGGCACATCAAGTTCAACGTCTGCATATTGTAAAACGCGTGCAAGCTCGCATTTTTCTAAATTTCATTGAGCTCGAAGTAATTTCCGTTTATCTACAACCTTGCGACCCCCAGGGTCAACATTCCGCGATAATAATTTCCAGTCTAATTCGTACGAGAGCAAATAATTCACACGCAACATGTTGCCAGTTAAGGAGTAAAAAAATGACTGCAAATGCCTATTGATAAATAATTTTCTCCCACATAAAATTAACTCTAAAAATAGGTAGAAGATTTTTTGCTAGATTCTTAAGCCTTATCGTATCTAATTAACCTATCTACCCTAGCCTACTAAATATTGATGACCAGTTATTAATTCGCCAAATTCATTGCCCAAATTCGTTGCCTTAACGTTGAGTGACCACTTGTGTTGAACAACGCATCAAAAAAACGTTCCTAATCAAGCCCTGGCGTTGAGAGACAACTTCGTGTACCACTCCCTTTGAATAGCGGAACACATGGCCGGGTCTTACTCAGATATCCTCGGCAGAATGGTGGCGTGGGCAAGAAATAGGTAAAGATCCTTTTGGCTTCCAAAAAAATATACCAATTGCATTCAGAAGAAAATAGGGCGCCTGGTTGTCTTCACAACCTATACGAAACCAGCGGATAAACTCACCACCTACCTTTAGCGCTTACGCTGCATGACGTTTTCGATCGAGCAGTCGAGAAGGTTGTAAACAATTATTAAAAACCAATTATTAGCGTAGGGACATTTACTTAATCCAATAAATACTCGTAACATGTGAATTATTACCATAGCCCAATGGCTAAAAAACTGTCAAAAACAACCGTTAAAAGATTATTGACTATAAATAACCTTTATAAGGCGTATAAATAATTTATCGTTAAATACAACGAAATAATGACAAAAAAATCACAATCCGTGCGGTACGGTCTACTTTACACTTGCGATTGCATAAACAAGATTATATTCTACTACTGCGCCTGAAGGGCACGGTTGCAGATATATGGAGTACATACGAAATTCAGCAAGTAGTAATAAATGAAACTTGACGCAATAAGCGTTATTAACAGTTTAAACAAAGGGTGATGAACGCGAACAGTTGGATATATCTAAGGCCTTAGTATTAACTGTTATTTCATGTGGCAATCTGCCAGTTCGGTTAAAAGAGGGCTGAATTTAAGTTGTACTTACATAATAAAAAAACAGTTCGCAATCCTGGGTAATGTAGTCCACACTAGTACTATGCTTTTGGGATGAGGAACCCACGCAGCTACTCAGCTACTGATTGACATCTGCACGCCATCTCGATAATTCGGACGTCGACGCTAGCATTTCCAGAAACATTTTCGGGAACCCAATAATTCAGATGCACCGCAAGAGTTGAGAATGAAACTCTGCGAGTTCTTAGTCCCTAGTCCCTCTTATTCCTATTCCGCCTACACGGCAATACACGGGATTTAGTAATGTAATAAAAAAGCACAGGAAATTTAGAGGACTGTGTTGGAAGGAGCACAAAAGCTAGGAGGTCACCGGACAAAAGGGAAAAAACAGATGATAAATTGACGAAAATTATGGAAATGATCGGAGAGTTTAGAAAGGATATAAAGCAGGACTTACAAAACCTAAGGGAGGAACAAAAAGTGTTTTGGGAAGAAATAAGAAAAATAAAAGAAGAAAATGAGTATCTGAAGAAAGAAAATGCCGAAGCCAAAAAAGAAGTGCAACTGCTAAAAGGAAAAATTGAGATAAAGGACAGGGAAAAAGAAGAAATAATATTATAATACAAGGAATGCCGATAAAAACATATGAAGAAGGCGCCATCAAAGAGGGAATGGATAGACTAATAAGAAACAATCTGAATATAGAAGTTAAAATTAAGAATGCAAGGAAGATAGGTGAGAAAACATGCCTGCTGGAAATGGAAAACACCACGGACAAGCAGTTGGTTCTGAAGAATAAAAGCAAACTAAAGAACATACGAGATACGAAGATTTACATTAACAACGATATGACCACAGAGAAACGTGAAATACAAAAAATTATCAGAGATAGCGCAAGAACCATAGAGAAAAAGGAGAAACTGTAAAAATTGGTTACCAAAAACGGTCAAAACTGTCAACGGGGAAGTAAAAGTATGGAACAATCAAATGAAGATCTTAGTAGTTAAAGCTGATAACAGATCAAAAAACTCATAGCCAGACAAGAAAGAGATGAGGAAAAAAAATGTAACGACCCGGCAATTAAAAAGGACAGGACAAAAACCCGAACAAAATTTAAAAAAAGAGAAACATTTGGAAATTAGAAACTTGGAACATAAGAAGCCTATACGGAAAAGATAAAGAATTAATTGAGGAATTTGAAAAAGCACAACTCGATATATTAACAATATCAGAAACGAAGAAAAAAGGACAAGGTATGCTGAAATTGGATAACGGACATGTAATGATATACAGTGGAGTAGAAAATAATAAAAGAGCGGCAGCGGGAGTAGCATGCATCATTCATGAGAAATTGACACATGAAATTTATAAATGGGAAACATACTCCGAGAGAATAATGAAAATAGAAATGAAGAAGAAAAACGGAAACATAAGGACAATCATTGCAATATATGGACCTAATGAGAACGAGAAAGCAGAAATAAAAGAAACGTTTTGGGATGAATTAACGAAAGTAACCGAAGAAAGTAAAGGAAGAATTTATGTAGCAGGAGACTTTAATAGTAGAGTAGGGAGAAAAGATACTACATACAACATAGCTATAGGAACACATGGTGAAGTTACAAGAAATAATAATGGCAAAAGAATGCTGGATTACTGTCAAATGCACAATCTTATTATTACAAACACGTTCTTTGAGCATAAAAACATTCATAAATACACTCGGGAACAACCAAGTAGAAGAGAAAAATCAATCATCGATTATATTTTAGTAGAAAAAGAAACAAGAGCAGCAGTCGTAGATACAAAAGTGAGAAGAATCCCAGAAATCAACAGCGACCATTATTTACTTAGCTAAAATCAACGAAGACCTGCAAGATGAAAGAAATAACACACAAAAGAAAAAAGAACATGAATCTAAAAGATCATATATATTACTAAATAGAAATACTAAAACAAAATATGAAGAAACTATAAATAAAGAACTAGACAGAAGAAAAATTAAACCAAATGAATTAAATACTGAACAGTTATGGACAAGTTTCAAGGAAGTTATTAGAGATGCGGCCAAAAAAGTATGCGGGGTGTGCAAAACTATGAATAATAAGAAACAAACAGAATGGTGGACTGACGAAATTAAGAAACAGGTAAAAACAAAGAAAAAACTCTGGAAAAGCTACCTATCCAAAACAATACCAGAAAACTATGAAAAATACAAAGAACAGAGAAAAATAGTTAAAGACTTGATAATAGCAGCAAAACAAAATTCATGGAAACAATTTGGAGAAAAATTAGAGAAAAACAGTAAGGGAAATCAGAAACTATTTTATAAAATAATGAAAAATTTAAGATCAGACCGTAAAACACAACTAACAACGATAAATGACAAAGTAGGAAATATACTAACAGATGAAAAGGAAATAATGGAAAGATGGAAAGAATATTTCGAAGAATTATTAAATACGAAAAGAAAAGAAATAAACTGCTCAAGTACAGGTCTAAAGAGTAGCTTCAGCACTGCGAAAACATTAAGTATATGTAGCCTTTGACCATAGCTTTCGATTGATACCCCATATGACCCATGTTGCCATTGAAAAATAAAGTGACCTTTGACATAGGTCGCCAACGGTTGACCTTTCGCCAAAACCAAATAGCGCATGAAGGTGCTCGGGACCTTAGCAACAACTTTGCCCCCTTTCAAAATTTCGATATCTGTAGCCGTTCGAAAGTTACAGGCGATCCAGACAGACACACGGACACACAGACAGACAGACGGACGGACAAAACGTTCGCATAAGTACGCTGAAGTTACTATAACATCAGAAAATAAAGGAAAAACGCAGAAAATGCACAAAATAGAAGAACAAAAAGACGACATTACAATAGAGGAGCTGCAACATGGACTAAGAAAACTGAAGAACGGGAAAACACCAGGACATGACAGAATATCAAGCGAAATGATAAAAAACATGGGACCTAAAGGTACACTTCTACTTCTAGACCTAATGAACAAGATATGGACAGAAGAAATAATACCGAAAGATTGGGAGATAGGTATGATACTGCCTATCTACAAGAAAGGCAATAATAAAGAATGCAACAATTATAGAGGTATTATGCTCCTTAGCACAGTACTAAAATTGTATGAACAAATACTAGAACAGAAGTTAACAAAAATAATAGATAAGACATTAACAGAATCACAAAGTGGATTTAGAAAAGGTAGGAGCGTACAGGAACACATTTTCACAATTAAACAAATTATAACTAAAACACAACTAAAAGGAGAAAAAGCCTACTTCGCTTTTATAGATCTACAAAAAGCATTCGACAAAGTGCCTAGACAAAAAGTTTGGAAAATCTTAGAAGAACGAAATATAGATAGTAAACTAAGAAGAAACATTAGCGGCCTGTATAAGAACACAATAAATTACGTGATAGCAAAAAATATGAAATCAGACTCGTTCATTACAGAAGAGGGATAAGACAAGGAGGAGGAATGAGCCCAATACTGTTCACCATATTCATGGACAATATAATCAAGAAATGCAACCAAAAAACTAAAACTTTGCTCGTAGGGTACAAGAATTTACAGAAAGTTGAAATATCAGAGTGTGCGTTTGCAGATGATATGGTCATTATGGCAGAGAATGAAAAGGAATGGAAATGAACCGCGATAAAACAAAAGTAATGCGATAAATGAAAGAAAAGAGAACATAAGCATAGAAATTGACGGAGAAAAAATAGAAATTCTACAATACTTTGACTACTAGGAGTAACAATTGAAAATGCAGGACAACAAGATATAAAAATTAACAAGAGGATAGAAAAAGCAATGAAAACCTATTATGCTATTAACAAAAACTTTATTAACAAAAAAGAAGTATCAGAAAAAACAAAAATGAGTGTATATCGTACAATATACAGACCGATTCTGACATTTGGGTGTGAGACATGGATACTAACAGCGAGCCAAAAACGTAAAATACAGGCAGCTAAAATGAAATTTTTACGGAGAGTAAAAGGAGTAACAAGAAAAGACAGAATTAGAAACGATCAGATTAGAAATGAATTAAAAATAGAATCTATCTTAGAATTCATTGAAACTAGACAGATGAGCTGGTGGGGGCACCTACAAAGGATGGACCCAAGAAGACAGGTGAAGAGAGTATGGGATGCAAGAATACAAACAAGGAGGAAAAGAGGCAGACCTAGAGAGACATGGGAAAAGGTGATAACAAAAACCTTGGAAAGAAAAGGAAAATCATGGTGTGAAGCGAAAGAAATGGCACAGAATAAAAAACAATGGCAAAAATTCATGTACAATACTTAGAATTGTAAACATCCCTACACCTACGGGTAGAAGGGAATTTGATTATATATATATATATATATATATATATTGGTTCATTCGACGTTGGCAAGCCCCATATGTTCCTCAGGCAACCACAGACCCACGTGAAGTAAAGGGTTTAGAGGAGTATGTTTCAGACTAATACATATTAAATGTTTTTCTTAGGAAAAGCATCCTCAGAGGGGTAACAAAATCTTGAAAAATCTTTACCACTATATGCAATAAACCTTGACAGATCCAATACATTTAACAGCGTTTACAAGCCCGAGTATATAAGTAATATCAAACTGTCGACGTTATCCGACCCTGCAATGTTGCCAGTGCCATAAGTCCAATCAAAAGTAATTTATACGATTCACAGTTTATTTTATGACTTGAAATATTGGAAGTAGCGTATATGGGCTGAAATAGTAAACAGAATTTACAGGTCCACCATTGTACCCATCTATACAAACAGCACACAGTTCAGTTTATTTTAAATTAAACACCCATTTTTAACTTTGGTCTCTAAGCAGCTCTATATTTTGAAACTAGTACTAAGTACATACTAATACTTCCTGAATTTAAGTGTTCAGCAAAAAACTAAACTGCAGCTGGTAATTCAATTTATCAGCCAATAAAATATAAACAGAGTACTTGGAGCGGTTGTTTGTTTGATAAGATAGTTTGGAAAATTGAAAAGTTTTGAATTTGCGCTATTTTCATATTTTGCAAATTCTATTTTTTTATCAAAAAGTTTCAAGTTTTAAGAGTGTTATTTTTTTAAAATTGATTAGGAATGTGTTTTTAGTAAATTGACACTACCATTCAATACCAAATAAATACATTTTCTTTTAGGTTGCAGTTCAGATTGAAAGCCAGCCTGTGCCCTGGATATTTTTTACATTTTTATCAAGTCACTATAAATGTTAAATAATAATATTTACTAAATATCTGATAGTTGACCCTTCGAACATTTTAATAAAATAGTAATTATTTTTTACCTTTTCCAGCAGTTTTAAAGCAGTTCATATTTTTGAAGTTTTATTTATCTAAAATGGCAACTTTCACTGTGTAAGAGGGTAAAGTAAAAAAAATATATTCGATCAGAAACAATTTAATTAATTAGGTAAAGTAGTGCAAGTAACAAAACAAAAGGACAGATACAAAAATTATATCCTACAATTAAGTAAGATAGTTAAAGTATGCGATATGTGTTGTACACCAGCGTTTTTATTCTGCTCCATTCTTCGTGTTTGAACATGTCAGGGTGTAGTTTAATGAACTGCAGACATTCGTCTTTTTTAGGAAGCCTTTTGTTCTTTATATGCCCTCGAAAATGCTTTTCAACAAGTGTTGTTTTTTATCCCACTTCAATCGTTTGGTTTTATTATTTCTGTTTGGTTGCTTTTTCTTTTGAATATTCTGTATTGCTTCAGTGTTTGCAGATGTTATTTGTTCTTGTTGTATAATAGTCATTTCTGTCTGATTAATTTCTTCCTTTTCTACTCGTACTTGTTCATCATCGTCTTCGTCAATGAATTCTTCGGTTACATTAATATCACTGAAATTTTTTCCCTTTATTTCCGCCCCCTTTCCAGTGTTTAGCAATAGCAATACTTTTGCTACTTTAGCTGTTTGGAAAACATTTTCGGTTATTCTGCAACAAAAATCCATAGACAACATGAAAAAACTAAACGAGATATTTTTGGTAATTTTGTCTAAAATCGTTCACTATAATTATATGTACTGGTAGTAAGTAGAAAGGGGACGGTTCACCCCCACTCCTTTTAATTCGATTAAGCCACGCCCCCTTAATTCGCGGTTTTCGCGGTTTTATTCGCGGATTGACCTAATTAATTTCGCGGATTGACCTAATTAATTTCGCGGTTTGATCTAATTAATCACATATGAAGTTTGATATGTAATTTACATATGTGCTACTGATTAAATTACGCATTAGATTTTTTAATTTGCTTCTGGAATTACGCGTCGGACTTCGGCGGCCATCTTGGATTTCTGGCGGGAATATTTGAAATTTGAATTTTTTCCGATTTTTTTCTAAGTTCCATTATTTGAATTTTAAACTTCCCGGGTGTCAGCAGCCACCTTGGTTTTCTGCGCGCGCACCTCTCGCTGTAGTCGTTTTTAATTTTGAATTTTCGCGGAAATATTTGAAATTCAAACTGGTGGATCTATCTCGCTCTTCGAAGCTACTATCTCTCTCTTGCATTCACTCGCGGAAATATTTAAATTTAAAAAAATCTCTGGACGAGCGGGATTCGAACCCGAGTTTTCTTGGCAGCAGCCTTAGCACCTTACCGTTGCGCTATCGAGGTCTGTTGAACATATAGGAATTGAACAAGACGTCATTTCGCAGCTGTGCCGTCACACCGTTCGAGTTGAAACAAACTATTTTTCAAAAATTTATATTATGAGAATAGGGAATGTTTAACATATTGTGTTTACAGGCAGACACAATTTTTAAAAAAATTATATATGTAACAGCTTTGCTACTAATAATAATTTTATAATTTGCAATATAGTCGTTGTCCCAAGTTTCTGGTTAATTTCCATTCGACCGCGCATAATTTGAAAAGCTATATGAAATAATTACTTTATTTTTATAATTAAAACAGCGAAATCACTGCATTACTTTATTCAAAACGCATTATAATATTACGCAATAGCTTCTGGTTAAATTACGCGATTTTTTCTAAGTTCCCTTTTTAAAACAGGTCGAGACTGGTCGCTCTTTGTTCAACCTTGGTAACGTACGAACAGCGATGAGTAGAATTTTTAAAATATTGCCCATCGAACAGCGGAATAATTCTAGAACGAATCGGAGTTTTTATTTGTATAAAATGGCGGTCCGAACACGACGCTGCACAAAACCTGGATTTATCGAAATTTTAAAATAATATAGCTCTGTAATTTTAAAAACAATATAAAGTTACATTTTTTAATGTCTCCTTTGTAGCTGTTTGATTTTTGTGTGTTGTTAATATGCGTACAATTTCTAAACAAGGCCTCGATCTGATATTTCATGTCAAAAATTACAGTAAATGTTCAAAGACAGAAATAAATAATTTATAAGATGCTAGACTATTATAGCTTTCTCTTTCAAAGTTTTGACGTCATTGCATAGCGGCACGCAGAACACAACTCGTTCTTTATGTTTACTTTAGAAACCCTTAACCCTTTTCATCTAAATCGCGAAATCCGCATAAATATATTACTATAAAAAATCGCGAAAAGTGTTGAGTAAATAAATGCAACGCATTGTAAAGCCGTAAAACTTTTAGTTATTGTACGTTTACAAGATGGGTCTTTTGTCAAAGTGGAAGAACCAAACTATGCTATTGTAAATGTACAGATTTTTCACTGTCAATTTGTATATAACAACTTAATGTAAATTGGTATTTGGAACATTTTAACGAAAACAGCGACTTCTTTCGGCATAAACTGTTTCTTCTCACCACGGAACCCTATTTTATAAGTAAACGTCTGAAATTGTGTCATTATATCGATAAAAAACTGCATTTTAGTTTAAAAAATTCCAGTATAAATGCAAACGGACGAAAATAAAAACGCAATTGACCACAAAGTAACAATTTTGAATAAAAAAACACAATTTCGTTGGATAAATGTTCTGTTTCACTTAAAATTTTACAAAAACTGACATCATGTCACTTGAAATTATACAAAAACGACATTTTTATCCAATAAGCCATAAAAAAATACGCCGTCTCACATAAATTTATACAAAAATCGACACCATGTCACATAAATTATACAAAAACTGCCATCATGTCACTTGAAATTATACAAAAACGACATTTTTACTCAATACACGACGAAAATCGACATCATGTTACATAAACTATGCATAATTTTGCAAATGTTTTACACTTTTTTCTCTAACTTGTTGCAATTTTAGTAAAATTTTAGAAAATCGACAGCATCTCCCATGAAAATTTATAAAAATCGGCATCTTGTCACATTAAATTCTGTAAAAACGACAAAAACAATATTTTTTTCACAACTTTCATTGAAAATAGTAAAATTTTACGAAAATACGTCTGTGCTGACGACAAATGAAAATAAATTTGAATAGAAACACGCAAAAATTACGAAAAGACGTATGTGTTGACCCCCAAAGTAACAAAAATTTGAATAAAATCACGCAATCATACAGCATCTCACATAAATTTTCGCAAATATCGACATCATGTCACATAAATTATACAAAAACTGTCATCACGTCACTTGAAATTATACAAAAAACGATATTTTATTCAACACACGATGAAAATTGAACAAAAATCACGCAATTACAAGCCATCTCACATAAATTTTCACAAAAATCGACATCATGTTACATAAACTATGCATAATTTTGCAAATGTTTTACACTTTTTATAAAATGCATCGCTCAAAATTAAAAGAAATAGCAATTTCGTTGAAAAAATCTACTACCACAATCATTTCGATAAACAAAATTCAAAAAATCTTATACTTTTGACGGAAATATATGTATGTTGACCACAAATTAACATAATTTTTAAATAAAAACGCGCAATTCGTTGAAAAAAATATTCTGACACCACCAAAACACGCAATTTCATTGAAAAATATATATATGTTGTCCACAAATTAACATAAATTTGAATAAAAACACGTAATTTTGTTGAAAAAATGTTCTGGCCCCATCATTTCACTTAAAATTTTACAAAACTGCCATCATAACACTTGAAATTATACAAAATATATGTATGTTGATCACAAATTAACATAAACCTGAATAAAACACACAATTTCGTTGAAAAATTTGCAAATGTTTTACACTTTTTTATAAAATGTATCGCACAAAATTAAAAGAAATCATAATTTTCTAAATTATATCACGCTATTATGAAATCGTAGATTGATTTTTTGAAATTTTACACTTTGTAACTGTAAAATAACTGCAAATACTAATATTTTAGCTTTAGACTTTGTAATTATTGCAGATTCGAGAAAAAAACAAAGCAGAGTAGAAATAAAAAACACAAACACTTTGTAATAAACAAATATATTGTTCTTATTTCGTATAATATCTACTTAATAATATAAATATAAATGTACAGCAGAATGTCTTATTTCTAAAAATTCGCTAGCAATTTACAAAACTGTAGTTTGAGGTGCACGACATTTCAAATTAAAAAGACTGCAAGTAATAAATTCAGAAATTCATTGTGTAATTTTAAAGTTTAAGATGCACCCAATCTAGAATTCCCTTCGTTTTTGGTGTTGATGACATCTGCCTTAGAGGCGTTTTTCTAACGGCCCTTTTTTGGAGGCGTTTCCTTATCGGCGTTCTTCTGACTGAACCTTTATATGTGGACTTGGATGAGTAGCTGGTGTTTTTAATTTATATTCTAAATCGGACTCGCAGTTATCAGTTTCCATTTCGGTTTTTCCTGTAGTATCAGTCGGGGTTGGCTTCTTTTGCTGTTTAGGTTTAGCTAGCAGCACATTAGCAACGTTAAGGTCTTTGATGTACTCAGCAAACTGTAGGCGTCCGGATGGATTAATAGTTTTTCGAGGCCGCAGAGTGTCATGAATTAAATCGACTATGTTAGACGCCGGTAAAATTTCACCCTTTATAGTAACGGTGCCCTTGTGATCCCAGCTCACATCGCTTGAGGTACTCAAAATGCGTAGGAAAACTTCAGCTTTTTTCTTAAAAGTTTTGGGAAGTGTAGATAAAATAACGGCATTTGATAGGCTGTCACTGGTTGTTTCAATAGGTATTTTGATTGGCTGCCGCGCCTGGTTTGTGAAATGAAGGAATCGTTGTAAAACCTGATTGTACTGGATC
This sequence comes from Agriotes lineatus, assembly GCA_940337035.1. NCBI lineage: Eukaryota > Metazoa > Arthropoda > Insecta > Coleoptera > Elateridae > Agriotes > Agriotes lineatus. The sequence goes on along the minus strand of OW679194.1, from coordinate 3,558,009 downwards.
CATTTATCGTGATCAGTTAATTTGGACTTTAAAACTTTTTGCATTTCATCATCAAGCTGTGATAATATATTTTTCTCCGCATCATCGCCAGACTTAAGACGTTGGACAAATTCCGGCGATACAATCAACATCTTCCGCTCTTTGTCCATTTTAGTCGAAAAGGAGCTCAGTCGTTTGTTCTAGTAGAGCCGTCGTGAATAAACTAGCTTAAAATCAAGACTTTCATAATAAATATAAAAAAAAAATATGACAGGTACGGGAATCGAACCCGTATTCTCTCTCGAGATCAGAACTTGAATCTGACGCCTTAACTATTCGGCCAACCTGCCTCCCTATATAAACGAGCACTCTCTGCATAATTAAGAAAACATATAGTTTAAAAAGCCTTCTGCATGCAATTTCAAACAATATTTCATATAAATTAAGCCATGTACAAATTTCTTAATCAGGTTTTTGATATATATTTTATCGAAAGACTTGACCCTCAGCTACCGTTTTATTACTATTTGTCGTGATGCGTCATCGATGAATTTTACAAGTGCCAGCCTGTCTGCGATGTGACGCACGCAATGTTTCCATACCTTTTTATTTTAAAATTCTATAAAATCAGAGGTCCAAACTGCTGCCGCATCAGGTAACAGAGTACAATGGTTTAAAACGTGTTAGTGCGGCATCAGTCGGGCCTCTGTTTTTGTAGAATTTTAAAATAAAAAGGGGTGGATACATTACGTGCGTCACATCGCAGACAGGCTGGCACTTGTAAAATTCATCGATGACGCATCACGACAAATAGTAATAAAACGGTAGCTGAGGGTCAAGTCTTTCGATAAAATATATATCAAAAACCTGATTAAGAAATTTGTACATGGCTTAATTTATATGAAATATTGTTTGAAATTGCATGCAGAAGGCTTTTTAAACTATATGTTTTCTTAATTATGCAGAGAGTGCTCGTTTATATAGGGAGGCAGGTTGGCCGAATAGTTAAGGCGTCAGATTCAAGTTCTGATCTCGAGAGAGAATACGGGTTCGATTCCCGTACCTGTCATATTTTTTTTTTATATTTATTATGAAAGTCTTGATTTTAAGCTAGTTTATTCACGACGGCTCTACTAGAACAAACGACTGAGCTCCTTTTCGACTAAAATGGACAAAGAGCGGAAGATGTTGATTGTATCGCCGGAATTTGTCCAACGTCTTAAGTCTGGCGATGATGCGGAGAAAAATATATTATCACAGCTTGATGACGAAATGCAAAAAGTTTTAAAGTCCAAATTAACTGATCACGATAAATGGATCCAGTACAATCAGGTTTTACAACGATTCCTTCATTTCACAAACCAGGCGCGGCAGCCAATCAAAATACCTATTGAAACAACCAGTGACAGCCTATCAAATGCCGTTATTTTATCTACACTTCCCAAAACTTTTAAGAAAAAAGCTGAAGTTTTCCTACGCATTTTGAGTACCTCAAGCGATGTGAGCTGGGATCACAAGGGCACCGTTACTATAAAGGGTGAAATTTTACCGGCGTCTAACATAGTCGATTTAATTCATGACACTCTGCGGCCTCGAAAAACTATTAATCCATCCGGACGCCTACAGTTTGCTGAGTACATCAAAGACCTTAACGTTGCTAATGTGCTGCTAGCTAAACCTAAACAGCAAAAGAAGCCAACCCCGACTGATACTACAGGAAAAACCGAAATGGAAACTGATAACTGCGAGTCCGATTTAGAATATAAATTAAAAACACCAGCTACTCATCCAAGTCCACATATAAAGGTTCAGTCAGAAGAACGCCGATAAGGAAACGCCTCCAAAAAAGGGCCGTTAGAAAAACGCCTCTTAGGCAGATGTCATCAACACCAAAAACGAAGGGAATTCTAGATTGGGTGCATCTTAAACTTTAAAATTACACAATGAATTTCTGAATTTATTACTTGCAGTCTTTTTAATTTGAAATGTCGTGCACCTCAAACTACAGTTTTGTAAATTGCTAGCGAATTTTTAGAAATAAGACATTCTGCTGTACATTTATATTTATATTATTAAGTAGATATTATACGAAATAAGAACAATATATTTGTTTATTACAAAGTGTTTGTGTTTTTTATTTCTACTCTGCTTTGTTTTTTTCTCGAATCTGCAATAATTACAAAGTCTAAAGCTAAAATATTAGTATTTGCAGTTATTTTACAGTTACAAAGTGTAAAATTTCAAAAAATCAATCTACGATTTCATAATAGCGTGATATAATTTAGAAAATTATGATTTCTTTTAATTTTGTGCGATACATTTTATAAAAAAGTGTAAAACATTTGCAAATTTTTCAACGAAATTGTGTGTTTTATTCAGGTTTATGTTAATTTGTGATCAACATACATATATTTTGTATAATTTCAAGTGTTATGATGGCAGTTTTGTAAAATTTTAAGTGAAATGAAGGGGCCAGAACATTTTTTCAACAAAATTACGTGTTTTTATTCAAATATATGTTAATTTGTGGACAACATATATATATTTTTCAATGAAATTGCGTGTTTTGGTGGTGTCAGAATATTTTTTTCAACGAATTGCGCGTTTTTATTTAAAAATTATGTTAATTTGTGGTCAACATACATATATTTCCGTCAAAAGTATAAGATTTTTTGAATTTTGTTTATCGAAATGATTGTGGTAGTAGATTTTTTCAACGAAATTGCTATTTCTTTTAATTTTGAGCGATGCATTTTATAAAAAGTGTAAAACATTTGCAAAATTATGCATAGTTTATGTAACATGATGTCGATTTTTGTGAAAATTTATGTGAGATGGCTTGTAATTGCGTGATTTTTGTTCAATTTTCATCGTGTGTTGAATAAAATATCGTTTTTTGTATAATTTCAAGTGACGTGATGACAGTTTTTGTATAATTTATGTGACATGATGTCGATATTTGCGAAAATTTATGTGAGATGCTGTATGATTGCGTGATTTTATTCAAATTTTTGTTACTTTGGGGGTCAACACATACGTCTTTTCGTAATTTTTGCGTGTTTCTATTCAAATTTATTTTCATTTGTCGTCAGCACAGACGTATTTTCGTAAAATTTTACTATTTTCAATGAAAGTTGTGAAAAAAATATTGTTTTTGTCGTTTTTACAGAATTTAATGTGACAAGATGCCGATTTTTATAAATTTTCATGGGAGATGCTGTCGATTTTCTAAAATTTTACTAAAATTGCAACAAGTTAGAGAAAAAAGTGTAAAACATTTGCAAAATTATGCATAGTTTATGTAACATGATGTCGATTTTCGTCGTGTATTGAGTAAAAATGTCGTTTTTGTATAATTTCAAGTGACATGATGGCAGTTTTTGTATAATTTATGTGACATGGTGTCGATTTTTGTATAAATTTATGTGAGACGGCGTATTTTTTTATGGCTTATTGGATAAAAATGTCGTTTTTTGTATAATTTCAAGTGACATGATGTCAGTTTTTGTAAAATTTTAAGTGAAACAGAACATTTATCCAACGAAATTGTGTTTTTTTATTCAAAATTGTTACTTTGTGGTCAATTGCGTTTTTATTTTCGTCCGTTTGCATTTATACTGGAATTTTTTAAACTAAAATGCAGTTTTTTATCGATATAATGACACAATTTCAGACGTTTACTTATAAAATAGGGTTCCGTGGTGAGAAGAAACAGTTTATGCCGAAAGAAGTCGCTGTTTTCGTTAAAATGTTCCAAATACCAATTTACATTAAGTTGTTATATACAAATTGACAGTGAAAAATCTGTACATTTACAATAGCATAGTTTGGTTCTTCCACTTTGACAAAAGACCCATCTTGTAAACGTACAATAACTAAAAGTTTTACGGCTTTACAATGCGTTGCATTTATTTACTCAACACTTTTCGCGATTTTTTATAGTAATATATTTATGCGGATTTCGCGATTTAGATGAAAAGGGTTAAGGGTTTCTAAAGTAAACATAAAGAACGAGTTGTGTTCTGCGTGCCGCTATGCAATGACGTCAAAACTTTGAAAGAGAAAGCTATAATAGTCTAGCATCTTATAAATTATTTATTTCTGTCTTTGAACATTTACTGTAATTTTTGACGTGAAATATCAGATCGAGGCCTTGTTTAGAAATTGTACGCATATTAACAACACACAAAAATCAAACAGCTACAAAGGAGACATTAAAAAATGTAACTTTATATTGTTTTTAAAATTACAGAGCTATATTATTTTAAAATTTCGATAAATCCAGGTTTTGTGCAGCGTCGTGTTCGGACCGCCATTTTATACAAATAAAAACTCCGATTCGTTCTAGAATTATTCCGCTGTTCGATGGGCAATATTTTAAAAATTCTACTCATCGCTGTTCGTACGTTACCAAGGTTGAACAAAGAGCGACCAGTCTCGACCTGTTTTAAAAAGGGAACTTAGAAAAAATCGCGTAATTTAACCAGAAGCTATTGCGTAATATTATAATGCGTTTTGAATAAAGTAATGCAGTGATTTCGCTGTTTTAATTATAAAAATAAAGTAATTATTTCATATAGCTTTTCAAATTATGCGCGGTCGAATGGAAATTAACCAGAAACTAGGGACAACGACTATATTGCAAATTATAAAATTATTATTAGTAGCAAAGCTGTTACATATATAATTTTTTTAAAAATTGTGTCTGCCTGTAAACACAATATGTTAAACATTCCCTATTCTCATAATATAAATTTTTGAAAAATAGTTTGTTTCAACTCGAACGGTGTGACGGCACAGCTGCGAAATGACGTCTTGTTCAATTCCTATATGTTCAACAGACCTCGATAGCGCAACGGTAAGGTGCTAAGGCTGCTGCCAAGAAAACTCGGGTTCGAATCCCGCTCGTCCAGAGATTTTTTTAAATTTAAATATTTCCGCGAGTGAATGCAAGAGAGAGATAGTAGCTTCGAAGAGCGAGATAGATCCACCAGTTTGAATTTCAAATATTTCCGCGAAAATTCAAAATTAAAAACGACTACAGCGAGAGGTGCGCGCGCAGAAAACCAAGGTGGCTGCTGACACCCGGGAAGTTTAAAATTCAAATAATGGAACTTAGAAAAAAATCGGAAAAAATTCAAATTTCAAATATTCCCGCCAGAAATCCAAGATGGCCGCCGAAGTCCGACGCGTAATTCCAGAAGCAAATTAAAAAATCTAATGCGTAATTTAATCAGTAGCACATATGTAAATTACATATCAAACTTCATATGTGATTAATTAGATCAAACCGCGAAATTAATTAGGTCAATCCGCGAAATTAATTAGGTCAATCCGCGAATAAAACCGCGAAAACCGCGAATTAAGGGGGCGTGGCTTAATCGAATTAAAAGGAGTGGGGGTGAACCGTCCCCTTTCTACTGTAGTAGTTTCTTATGTAACTATATCTTTCATAATTAGCTTTATCTTACCTATAAAATGCTCGATGCGTTTTTTCTGTGTGTCCCATAAAACGAGCTACCTGCTCCATCTCATTATCCTCAAAGTTCATTAACTGAAGTATGGTCGCGATTTGCTTTCTAAACCTAGTGCTTGTCAAAAGTGTCGGTTGTTTTGCTCCACATTTTGCAGCTAGTTTTCTTACAACCGATGACCCATTCATCCAGTGATTCTCCGAACCAGGATTTGCAAATAAGTATTTATTCTTCTGAGGTACTATATTTGTGTTAATTCGTGTTTCAATCAAGCAGTCTATGTAAGTTTGCATTTTTGTAGTAAATAGAACAGCAACTGGCTTGCTGCCCTTTCCGAGCACCACAACTCTCTTAAAATGTTGGCACATTTTCTTTTCTAGTTCAGTTAAAGAACTTAAACATTCCTCTTGGTTAAGGATTATAGGATCTTTTTGATAAGAGTCGATTGTCATAAATTGAACCTCCCCAATGCGTTTTTTGTTGAACACAAACACAAGTGCTAAGGTACATTCTGCTAAAAGTTTGTAATTTTCTGCTGTGTCTTCTTTGTTCTTAAGTTTTTCGAAAGCATTGTCAGCTGCCTTTTTGGCGTAATTATTAAATGCTAGGACATCCTCAGTGATTGGCAATAATTTGGGTTTATCCCATTTATTTTCATTGAGAGCTTTATGGGCCAAGCTTGAAACGTCGTTGCACCAATGTTCTGATACCATTTCCTTCAGCTCCGTAATGTTTTTAAGCTGTTCATCTCGATTTTCTTGCGAAAAAAGAGGATTTTTTGTTATAATTGCTTTTTTAGATTGATCGCATACTTTTTTGAGAGTGGTACCAAAATTAAGGGCAAGCGATGAAGCCTTAAAACTATGATTAGAAGGGTCATAACCAGAAATTATTTTGGCTGCGGCAACTATTGATAGGTACATTTCTGGTCAAAGTGCCTGCATTAAGCTTGTTATTGTGGTGGACTTTGCCAATACAATTTTTAATCTGGCCAACTCTCGAATTTTATTGGAAGCAACAACATTCATTTGCTTTCGTTTTTGTTTATTTAAATAAGACTCGCCATATAGGCAAATCAGAGGATCGGTCTTTGCCATCAGACTGATGTTATCTGGTCTCATTATTGCAAATACGTCATTTTTTAATCGACTTTTAGTTAAAAAATTACCCAAAATGTCAGTACTTGCTAAAAAGGTTTGAGATTCAGAAAGATGCTGAATTTTTGACCCCTGGCCAGTTTTAGATTGAATTATATTTGCTTTACAGTTTTTGCGGTGCCTCCACAAGTATTGCTTCTTAAAATACCCCAAACAGCTCACGCAAGGAAAATAATCTTTCTCGGGTGCTTCATTCATACTTTCGATACCTTTGGCTAGCTTTCTAACAGGTTGTAATTGATTTTTTTCCCGATTAAGAACAAAATTTCCTCTTCTTCGTAAAGCTATTATAGCGGCTCTTCTGTCGGGACCTTTTAACGACATTCCTACAATTTTTTAACTTCGTCTTCATCTGGGTGTTTTCTAAGTAAGTGTCTAGAGAAATGGCCAACATCTTCGAAACAAAAGGGGCACAAGTCTTTATACGAGTCATTCTTGGTAACATTATAAACAAATTGAGGCTAAAAAACAAATAAGTTCTGTATTACTTTAGTCAAATTGGCATAGTTTCATTTACAAACACGATTTCAATTTTGATCTGGTTGTTGTCCGTCAGTCCGTCCGCATGTCTATCTATCTACCTATACAGGGTGTAATAAATAGAAACATTTTTTTAAGCTAATAGATTTCCATGTGCTGAACAAAAAACTATAACAGTATAATTTTCTGTTTCTTCAACCACATAATACTGAATTATTTAGGTATACTTATTTTTATTGTATTGCGTTGACATAATAATGTTATTGATTTGATAAACTAGTTTTCAATTTGTGATTCAGTTGAACATTCTGTCTTTAATGTCGTATACCAACAGCAGATACTTCGACATACAACAAGTTTTTAATTTTTCCTTTGCTTTGTAATATTTAAGTTGTTTTTAATGTAAGCAATTTTCATAGTTAAACTTTAAATTAAAAAGTTGGCTAAAATTTTGTAAATGTGCAGTGTTCTACGGTTCTCAAGCATCAAAGCCCTCAACTTTGTCTCGCTGTTTCTCAAGAATTACGAGAAATAGAAGTTTCTGTTCTGTTCGTTGCTCAGCACAGGAAAATCTATTTAATACTACATTTTTCTATTCATACCAGTTACAGCCTGTATAATTAAATGAGACAAGTACATTATTATAACGAACAAACTACACTACAGTGCAAGTATGGAAATTCAAATTAATGAAAAAATATATTGTTCATAAAAAGGGACTATGCACGTATGATACTTACTACTGCTGTATTGACTGTTTCCAGAATAGGGCTTGTCTGATTTGGAGAGCTGGTCTCATCTAAGTTGATTTCATTTGTGTTTAAAATGTCATCATTAAAGATTGTTTGGAGGTTTTCCCCTATAGGCAATAAATTTTTCCTGATGGGTACTAAATTTTCTGCAATCAATACATTGGTACTCAACCCTATGTCAGTATTTTTTTTATAAATTATTACCCGTTCAACTTCTTATGTCATTTCGATTTGCAAGTAAATTATCTGCAGTTGATGATTCGGTATTAGAAACATAGCTTGTACTTCCAGATTCGTTACTAGGAACATAGCTTGCACTTCCTGATAAAGAAATTGGTTCGTCTTCATTATCGTTATCTAGATGTAATTTATAAAATCCCTCTTCAAGCTTTTTGTTCCTGGGTCTTTTAGGTTTTTCATTATAATTATTTACACCATGTTGATTCACATTATCACAAGAAATCTGCAGACTCTCTAAGTAGTGATAAACCTTTTCAGAAGACGAACTTTCGGGAATATCTGTTAAAATTTAAAGGCAAAGTAAAACTTAATAGACCAGTATTGGACATAATGAACAATAATGCCCACCATCATTCTTAAAAGTGAAGCCCTAAAAGTAACTATTCTAGATTCGTAAAAATACAATTAGGGTAGTGTTTATTATAACAGCAGAAACCGTAAAAGCTTAAAATACAAATTTAGACGAAAATTAACAAAAACCTTTTCTGGAAACGCTTAGTTAAAAAATTACGTCTCTATAAATAAGAGAATTAATATTAGTTTTTAATTTTTTGAAGATTTGAAAATATTAGTAACCTAATTTTCGCGAACTCCGTAAAACGGCGTTGTATCTGAATTCATTAATTGTTTGTTCGATGTGTGTTTGCTTTTCCGGAATGTTTAAATTTTGACTTCAGACTTGGATAGAAGATGAAAAAGTAGAATATGAATGTCTAAAGAACCACCCTCCTATATCGTAAGAAACAATAACAAAATGGCATATAGAAAAAGTAAGCGAAGTTTTCAATGCTGTCTAGGAGTTCTTCTGGCAATGCTAGGCTTATCATTTTTAACTGGTTTACATTCAATCCTTGGGGTGGCATAACTTTTCAATAAAGCGTTTCCGGGCTTAACTTCAGATAAACGAGGTTTCTAATTTTGGTATTTTAAATTGAGATAAAAATATTTTCAATACGAGATCTGTAAACATCTTCAATTTAAATGCTTCTAACAAACTATAGATTAGTCGATATCTTTAATCCAGGCGAAGCCAAGATCAGAAACCCACAGATTAAAGAAAGTACACTGTTCCTACGCATTGCACACACAATTTTTTCTAGTGCGGTATGGAGAACCGGTACTTTTTTAGGATTTATTGGACATTTTGAAAATCGAGTAGTTTTTGGTGTTATGGCAATCAATGTAAACATTTATTGTTAAATCAGAAAAAAAACCGAGTTCATATGCTTGTGCTAATGTTTTTATATTTGTTGCTTCCTAACCGAACAGAATGTGGAAAAACACGAGTTTTCGTTACGGAATTATTAAAAATCTATGTAGCAAGATTTTGTGCACAAATACTCAGTGATAAAGCCGATTCACACAACAATCATTTCAAAGTTACCCTATTTAACCTACAAATAAAGGAAAAGGTTATATGAATTCGTCCAGTATTTTTTATTATGTATTTTTTATACAGTGAAAATTCATGAACTGCGAACACGAGTAAATCAAGGCGAATTTACGATTGCCTAAAAATACGCCAAGACCGATGGACAGTCGGTCTAAGGTACTCTGATATTAATCCACTGGTCGTCTGCGTTGATTGTTTAAGTAATTGTTCAACGCAGACGCCTAGTGTAATTTTTTTAAATTAATTATTATATCACAGATAGAATGTATGAGGTACTGTTATTCTGTGATTAATTCAGGTGATAAATTCAGAGTTGAAAAACAGGATTTTTAGAGATTAACAGTACAGTAAAAGAAGGTAGTTCTTAAAGTACAACGCATTCTGAAGAAAGAAATAATTTCTTCCGAACAAACTAACTCAGTAAAAAAAAGATGCAAACAAAAATAAAACTATTTTTATTTCAAACAACAAAATTCAAGAAGTTTAAATTAGCTCTTGTTCAAAGAGCCTGCCTTCTTGCGCTAAACAGTATCCTAAGCGATCATAGAAACGTATTATTATTATTATTATTATTAGTTACATAAAGTGCATAAAATGCTAGTACTCTGAACAACCCTTTTAATTTTTAAACGCAGTTCTTCAAATCGTTAGTTGTAGTGAAAACGACTTTTCAGAGGAAGTTTTAGGCATATCTGTCACAGTTTCACAAAATTCCATACTTCTGAAATGGCCAACGGGAAGAATATCGCAGCTAAATCTACTAGTTCTGCAATTTATTTAAATAAATAGTCTGGATAGTCATTAGCGGTAATACAAACCTCTTTTAAATACCTGTCTTCATTGGGAACATTAGGGCTTTTATGCTTTTGGGGAGAAACACATCCAAAGTTTCCAAAATTTGAAATAACTCCATGTAACGTTGATAACGATAAAGAACGCCTATTTTCAAATGTTGTGAAAGAATTTTGAATTTCCCGGACCGTTAGACCCTGATAATACCATTTTACAATTTGCACTGATCCGTTGCTTCGTAGTATCGATTTTAAGATAGAAATGACAGCAGATATTATCTACTGACAAAATACGCGAACTGTCAAAGTTAAATTCTCGGCATTTGTAAATTCGACATATCGTCTGCCGTGTTCGTAGTAAGAAAAATCTCTCTGTATATGTAGGTACCCGATTATGTTTTTAACTATATGATTACTCAAAGACAGCGAGATCAATCTTAGGAAACTTTCTTTTGCATTCGATACAGAATTCTTTAGCCGAGGTCCCATGTAATAATATAAAATTTCTACAATAGTATGGGACGGTAGAGTAAGAAAAAATCTGTTAAAATTATCTACAAATGTATTTTTTTCCTCTGAAAATAAAAATCATTAAGATCATTAAAATAAATATTTAAACTGTAACTAAAAAGTGACAAAAACTACAAAATAAACCATTTTTAAGAATAAATGCTGTAAAAAGTAAAACAAGAATTAGTATTTCATCAAAAAGTTCTGGTATAATTAGTACTTTATTTTAATGTTCCAGATATCAACGTTTAGGATCAGCGTAAACAGTTGAAAATTTTATTTACTAAATACCTTAGAACCTCTAATCGACAACTAAATATTTTTTGTGCCGACTTCCAAAAGGTTTGATATTGAATAAGTATGATGTTCGTAACATTTTAGAACATTTTTTTAACGGTTCAATGATACTAAGAAGTTTTATTTAAACACGACTGTACTTTACATGATTACCAAACAGCACGCCACTCCTGTATGTAATTATTGAGATCTTAAACCTACTTTAATAAACCCATGCGGTGATGCCAGATTTCGGGTTTGACTACATCGATAGCTCATCTTATGTTTTATATGCTGTTGCTGTGTATAATTGAAAGACTGAAGCGCCGTCAACTTGTCGAACGCGGAACTACTGCTGTGTATAAAACTATGTTCTACCGCCTATGCAGACCCATCGAAATATTTGTTCTCCTTGTCCCTCAAGGTGCAATATCCCCGAAAATCATAGAAAAACTATAGGTACGTTTACAGACCCGCAGACGGGTTTGACAACGTCACTTTTGGTCTGAGAACGTCGGTCGCATATAGCAAAACGGGTTCGTATAAGCGGTTAGATAAATATATATATATATATATATATATATATATATATCAATTGTAAATTAGCTATGCAGACTGCTTTGACTAGCATACATCCCTTACGGAGCTGTTGAATAAAACAAGGGTTGCTGCTTCGTCTGCTAGCAAAATCGAAAGGGCAAGCTTCGCGAAGACCCACGCGCTCGAGCCAGAAAATCAAGCAACTCTTATCTATCAGACACACTCTGTAAGCGATAACGGTATTTCGTACTTGCCTCAATTGATTTATAAGGGGGTCCAAAAGTAATTGCTAATTATTAAACGCGCATTTGAAACGGAGCGTTACACTCTACGATCAAATTTGACTGTAAGTCACAAATACTATTCAAATATAAAATTTAAGGTTGTTTGATTCTATTTAACGTGGTATTTTACTACGAAGCCAGTAAAAAAGTAAAAGTGAGTGTGTTGTGGTATGCTGTTGAACAATGTATCCACATAATAGAGGTTTCAAAGAACTACAACGAGCTTTGTTTTGGTCGGGAACAACACAGGGAGATGTTTGCTGACTAGAATTTATTCAGTTAGGAGCTGAGATAACACATTCAGGTACAAGATAGACAGTAAGAAGGTTAGTGTCCATTTCGTATGAAATAGTAATAAGTTATATAGCAAGTTTGGTGCGGCAAATCATTAAAATAGTTGTAAATATATTTAGAAATTAATTTAGAAGAATTAATTTTCTAAACATAATAGTAATTCGAGTACTGGACGTTTTTCGATCATTATAATTTGAAATTTACATTTTTATATTAGAGGTTTTTTACGATATTCATTTAAATCAAGATTGGATATTTAACATTTGAGTAAACTAATTTTGACAATATCTATTTATTTTTGTAATGCCAGATCAAACGTCAATGTGCTACTAACAAACTGAAAGTATGAATTTAATATCGTGAAGTACCTGAAACGTATATTTGATTCACAAAGACAAATAATTAGTATATTTTAAAAGTAATTCAGTCTTTAACTACAAGAGATAGTTGTTAGTTGAAAATTTACTCATTCAGCTGGGAGTCAGGAATCCCATTGCTTGTAAACTAACTGGTCGAGGCTTTAAAGAACTATAATCACATGACATAATACTAAATGTCAAGTTTATATATGAGATACCTCAAATCCTATTTATTGTATTAAGAAGTAAGGTAAGTACATAAGTGAGCTATACCTGATAATGCTTGTTTTTAATAGTTAGTAAAAGGGTATATTTCATTTGATAGTAATTGTAATAACACCGTAAGACAGTGTTATATTACAAGGGCTATAGACTGGGGCCTCTTTTATAGATCGGACGGTATACGTTCGGCGTAGAGACTGGAGCTGGTATTAATTGCACTCTTGTTGCTACCGGTGAGCTTATTAATCCACTACTAAATTTGCACGAACCCAGCCGAGGCATTGCATTTGAGCTGAGCATAATAAATTTTATTATACACAATTATTTTAATGTAAAGGCGCTAAGCACAGTTCATTTTCAAAGTTTTGCATATGGCATCAGGAATGTTTATTTTACGCAGTTCATATTGTCAAAAATTAACATTTTTTAGAGCACCATATCAATAGAATTTTAATATAATGGAGAGATGGTGCCTACGTGTTCACAAACTACAATAGCATCGATCAGATCCACGAAAGCTTTTACTAATGTTGATCAGATCTATTTAAATTTTTAGATATATGCTCTTTTTAATTGATTTTTTATCGATATTGCTAATAAAAACAACGATTTTCTAATACTACTTTGCTAAATACAATACTTACAAATTGCCACAAGGAGTAGAGACAACCCAGAATGATCAAGTTCATATCAAATCCACCAGTTTCGAAGCTATCTTCAACAAATATAAAGACTGTTACCATATCGAGAGCATTGAGCAATCCCATCATGATTGACAACATCAGGATCAGGATCTGCCATCCAAAGATTTTATTATATAATTTAATTTGCAATATTTGCGTTTCATAAATCTGCGATATTTTCCTTACGTTCTCCTGAAATTTGAACTTTTCTTGTTCTGCATCGTATTCTGGGATAGACTCGCTAATTATAGGAAAGGATAGTATTTCCCTCAGTTTACTATTTGTTTGCCTCAGTTTATAATACATTGATAAAGCTGAGTTATACATTATCATCACTGTAATAAACAAATGATAATTCTGAAAATGTCTGAATAAGTAGTTACGATATATAGTCATTCCCATTGCTGTTATCCACACGTAGGAGTCGTACGATAGTATTGAGAAGAATATCAAATGTCCCAATATCAGTTCGATGTAAAACAACTTACATTTCTTGTTTTTCCCACCATTGCCGTCTAGGTAATTATCAACCTTCACAAATATGTCTTTAAACAAGAAATAGTTATCCATATGGCAAAATGTGGGTATTAAAACTGTCAATATGTTCGTTGAAACCGTACTTAGACTTACGGCTATATCTGTTACCACTAGAGTATAAGTCTTTACGAGGGGATATGAATGTCTTGATATACCCCATATCGAATGTGCATCTCCACAGAGTATTATGGAACATATAAGAAATGTGTACCATTTGTACCAGTAACGCCTTCTACCTATTTCATCTTGGGTTAAGTAGGAGTGCGGGGGTATTATTGCTAAAATATTGCCTAGTAGGCACAAAGGGTCGTTACCATAGACGTCTCTTTGGTGTTGAATCGAAATCGCCATACTTATTGGTTTTACCAGTTGGGTCACCCTAGAATAATCGCAATATCTTTTCACTTTCTCTCTTAAAAGCACATTATTGTGCTTTAATTCTCGTTGACTGATTCACTTAGAAAATTAAGTGACTAAATTAATATCGTTTCAGTTCTCGGAATACAATGACATTATTTCTGCGAAAATTAGTCATTAATTAAATTAGCTACGATTCCTTTGGGTGCACGAGTATAGATATTGTATAGGCACATTTAAATTAATGGCATTTGCGCACGAATTCGTTTGGTGTTGTCATACTTCACTCTGATGTTGCGTAGGTCCCCAACAACGATCTAAAATATTCATACGAGTCATACTTTGCTCCACACAGCACAGGGAATATAAATGTTAAAGTATTCAGTTGAAGCGTGTGTGTTTCAATATTTAAAAGTTAGTAAGCACATACTCCACATTGCATGTTTGCATAGAAACTGCTTTGCAGTGAGCTTACCAAAATGGCAGCGGTATTCACAAACCGTTACTAATAAGCTCAGCTTTAGTAGTGATGTGATAAAAATTTATTTGCGTCTGTATTTTCTACTTTGTACAAAAGAAAAAGATAGTGATGCTTAACTAATAATCATTGTAAAGCAATTTTATATTTTTCAATCAATAGCTTTAGCAAAATAAATTTTCTAGAACAACTTTAGGAACGGTTGTTTGCTGGTACCTTATATGCATGGTCATTATTCTGCTTTAATTCATGGGCTCTTTTGTGATAAATGAATGTATGTGCATGTTATGGAAAACTTAGGCACCTCTAAAAGTTAAATCAGTTGTTGAATTTACAAGTGGCCCTGACACTTTTCTCTCATACCACCAAATATTATGAAATACGACTACAAAGAAAAATTGTTATGTCTTCAACGCATTGTTAGAGAACGCTGTATATAAACAAAAACCACAATCATCCACTAGCAGAAGTTAATTAATGAGCTAGTAAACGTAGGCTTTTGCTTGTCTATTTAGTGTAATTTCTATGTTTTTATAAAAAGAAGATTATCGTAAAAAGTCGTTAAACGCCGTCAGTTTATTAGATGGTTTGGCGGGCATATTAAACCGTCGCGTCGTTCGCTATACAGAAGGAACAGTAATCTCAATATATTAAATACATCCCATGAACAAGGCCACTGCCGGCGGTGCGGACTACCATCTATGTAGATTCAGATCCGATAGACATTACCACCGAAGTAAACTACCACAATGTAGATTACTGCCGACGTGAACCATCATCGATGTGAATTACCACGTACTTGGATTCCCGCCAATGTGGATTTACATCCCACTGGCGCTGCCACCGATTTGGTTTAATAGCGAATTTAAAAACGTTGTAAAATATAAAGGGTGTATTAAAAATGGCGCATAATCTTCAGGTAGAGCGATTCTTCGATTAATTCTGAGCCAAAAATTGTAAAACTAAAATGTGGGATGTGTCTTCATAAGTCCTAAGGAGTGGTAGATTTGTTCTCAGGTAATAGTCTCTTCTTTGTACTAAATACGTCCAAATGTCACTAAGGAAAGTTGTTCAAAATGTAAAACTATAGCAATTGATGCAATAAAATAGAAATACCACCGACTTGATTTACCACCTACTTGGATTACCACTGATGTGGACTTAGATCCGACTGGGACTACCATCGAATTAAACTATCACCACCTAAGTTTAACAATTGGAAACACCATCTACAGCAGTTGCTGCAAGACATCTTATCTGAACGGCTACGAACTTGAGTTATCTCCTCCCACATTCTACAACAAATTTTAAGTGAACTACCACGAACTTGGATATTTCTGAAAACTAATACATTGACAGCAACCTATGAAGTTCTTCCGGCGAAATAGGAAGTGATAAAAAACGAAATATACACCTAAAATGTAATTTTTTGGCAATAATAAATTAATGAGATACTAAAACTTCAGCACAATACGATCTCGGTTAAAATAGCTACAGGTCGGGTGGATTTCGTCATCCAGCCTATGGATTGTATGTGTCTTAATAATGGCATTTATAAATGTAGCCACACAATATAACGAAACTTAAAATGAATGGATTATAGGAAATGAGATCAATTCATTGCCATTAGCGTGATGTGGCAAAACCAAGCATTTGGCAATAATTTCATTACTATTCCACATATGACAATCATTGCATAAATCTTTTACAGAAAATATGTGTAATTCTCTCGAATCAACTGGATATAAATAAAAAGATGAATAGGAAAGAAATTGTTTACCAATTATCATAGTATTGCCTTCAAGTTCAGTTACAATATTTTGTATTTGAACAACTATGTTACCTTTCAACATGCAATAACAATCAGCTTGAGAGTGCGATTTTATAGTAATAATAAAAGATTTAAAACTTATTTTCTTAAATTGCTTACACTGATAGTTACTATAGGGTAACGGTCCAAACGTGTGTTCTTGTTCGTGTATCATAAAATGGTCTGGTACATAAGGTTTAGTAGGTGTGAAATTAATTTCATGGAGACGGCGATATACTTGCTGAAGTGGATTTGTTGGGGATTTTATGAAATGCTTCAATTTCCCTAGATAATTCTCAAAAGGAAATGCCGAAGAGTTATCTAATGTGCCATAAACTTCAACATCAGAAGGCAGATGTGAGAGAATATGAACATTATATACAAAAAATGTTAAACCGTAAATTCTTTCACAGTAATTTACATATAAATTCAATAATTCTGTTACAAAAGTACAACCAAAGTAGGAAATATGTGTGTTAGAAACAAGTATTGTTATGGCACAATGGAATAGTAAGAAATGTTCATAAACTCCAATATCAACTAAATCTTTAAGCACAATTGGTCCTACATACAGTAGAAACGTTCTGTATTCAGTGGCTTTCCAGCGTGTTAATTCTTCTAATCCTCGCGGTTTTCTGTTGAATTCTGCAGGAATGTACCTTTTTGCCAAAATCAAATGTTCAGATATTAATTTTGTTAATGTACTAGATAATTTGGCTTCTATTGAAGGACGTCCACTCAACCAGGAATTTAATAACTTTCGCATAAAACCTAACAACACACAGTGCATATAATCAATTGGAAATTTTGTTACTAGTCCAACTGAAAGTTTTAACAGTGGTGAAACCCCAAGATGGTGTTCTTCATCTAATTGTAACTGAAATGATAAATCTGTTCTCTTACTGGCAGAAATACCTCTCATAATTACTCTCCCTTCGATATAATCGCCATGTTCTGTACATTTATCGCAAGACGAATAACCACCATGCGATTTAGATCTTTCCAAATATGCCCGTGCATGTGCATTGCAAATAAAACTATGAATTTCTACAAAATATTTTTTTTTAGAAAATTCGAAACCACTGCTCTGTAGATTATTGAGTTCAGTTACAAAGTCTTCCAAAAATACTTCTAAATGCGAAGGTTTTGATGTCCCACAAAAAATTCCTATTGCAAAAGGATCACTTTTGAAATTCATAATAAGTCCTAAAATTGGCCAAAACTCAGTTTTTTAACTGTGGAATAGGGGTAAACCATCAATATTAAAACTAATTTTGAATATACTGTATGGAAATTCAGTACACCATGACAAAAAACCTTTTAATGCAGATTCAAGGCCAAAATGACAATAACTTCCATTTTCTAATTGTTTACTTTGTATATAAACAGGCGTTCGCATTAATGTCCTACAATCTAGAGGAAGTTCCGGATGGCAAGGTGCAAGTATATTTAAGAGGTCAGTGACGGCTATACGAGAAATGTTATTACCCATTGCTGCAATTTGGAGATTAGATCATTTTCTACAGAGTTTGGTTTAAAACTATCACATGAAAGAATTTCTTGTACCGAGTTACTATTATCAGAACAATCAAAGTTTCCCTTAGAATCAGAATTATCAGAAATAAAATTTTCATTTAGAGAAAAATTGAAAACGTCTGTAGAAGGTAACGATTCGCTGGAATAATTATTTGTAAGACAGTTAATTTCAGAAAATTCGTTTAAATATTCATTATCACAAGAAGTACTCTGTAAACAGCTACTAATTTTAAATGAGCTGTTGCATTCAAGATTAGCATCTGATTTAGAATGTTGCATTTCTTTTTCTCGCACTTCACAATACATATCTGCAGAAGCCTTTGCAACTTTTCTATAAAACTGTCGCTTTCCTACCAGTTTTAAATTTTTCGTCATTTTTGTTTTACAATATGATAACTTGTTAGAAAAAAAAAGAATATTTAAAACTAAAACTTAATTACCTACGGGTACCTAAATTATACTTATTATAATAAAACCAGTCCACTCACACAATGCTGCAACTTATTTTTTAGCTTGCACAATTTTCAGTCGCTGGGGAGCATGCTTTAACCAAATCTTAATGCAGTCTTCTATTTGCTTATCGGTATGGGAAGAATTTGTTTTGATTGCTCCTAAAAAATGTTAATTTGTTATTTAAATTAAAACACCACCGACGGTAATACTCACGGACAACAACAGTAGACAGAAGTAAATCATGAAAAGGTTTTTTATTTAATCTTTTCCCATAAAAGCTGAAACTGCTTGCCAGTTCGTCCTTTACTAAATATTTTAATACGCGATTAGTCTTAGATGTTAACTCGCGTCCTCCTAATGTTGATAGATATGAACACTGAAAAAGAAATCTTTTTAATTCAAACACACTATCGTAATAAACGCTAAGTTTACCAATGCAGCTAGGTTGTTACTATTCTTCAAATAATCCTCAAGAGTCTGCAAGTTTACTGCACTCTCAAGGGGTAAACTGACAGGTAAATTATCTGGTATAATTTCATCCAAAGCAGTTACCGTAGACTGTTTACCTATCCATGTCAATATTTGGGAGTTCTGCTCTTTTACGGTAACAAGAAGATTTAATATCCTTTTAAAAGCTAAAACAGGAAGGTCGCAAAGTTTTCATAACCACTTGTTAAAAACATTAATTTTACCAACCTGGACTTTCCGAAGTTTGGTCTGCAACCAAAGTGGAAGGAATTGATGTATAGCTAGGTACTTGACTGACCGCTAGTTAATAGTTGAGAGGCTGATGGTGTAAGGCGTCTCACAGAAATGGGAACTAATGTCCTATCACTACTGCCTGGTATTGAGCGTCCATCACTTTCACCTAAAAATCAGTATTATAACCGTCACAATTTGAAATTTTTAGATTATACTAACTCAATGTAGCCCTTTCAGCTCTACTCTGAAAAGTAACTGGTGGTGGACGGGCTACTCTAGATTTCTTCTTAATCCTATGATCCGTTGAGTCGCTTTCCCCTTCGCTCGATCCATAGGAAAGTCTGCGGGGTAGTCGAACTTTCCTTCTTATGGTTTCTTCGTTGTCTATGTCGGTTTGAACATCTGAAGTTACTTCAGACTGCTTCAGCTTCTTTACAGCCTTTACGTAGTCACCTATAAAAAATTACTATAAGTTGTGGAATAATAATTGCAAAGTCGGTTAACTTATAACAATTGCACCCACCACATTCAAAAAAGCTACGTTTTATTGTATATAACTGCCATGATGACATATCTCCAGGTATTTCTGATCTTTTTAATACTTTATCGTATTCATGCTGTTGTTTGAAAGGTGGCCAAAACACTTCTCGCTTTCGAGGCGTTAACCATAAGCTATTAACTAACGCAACACCACCACCATCACACTCCTCAAATTCAACCCCCATAAATGTTGCCATGCTCGGACGATTAATGCAGTAAGTATACATAATCTAGAAAATACGGGTTTACCCTGGTCATACATCTCACCTCACGAATAAAATTCACAGCGGAAGAATTAAGTCATAAAATTACTGATTACAAAATCTAATGAGGATAGCAACAAGATAGCAAGATTAGTTTTCCCGGGTAAACAGAAGGCGTGGAACTAAACATTTCTAGGTTATGTATTATCAAAACAAGACGTGCAAGCGTAGTAGGTACTACATATTTATACGAATAAATATTGCAATGTAGAATATGTGTCTACCAAAGATGCTTGATTATTAAAAGAACTTACCAATTAACAATTATCTCCGACGAACACCAGTTTGTTCTTGCTACGAACGACACAAAACCTTCGACTTCTGGTTTTTTAATGGCTTTTACGCGCCAATGCACAATCCACCTGTACCGTTGAGCGAGACTGACGTACATGCGCGAGTGTTTGTAATGTACCTTCATTTTCTCCAGCATTCGCGCTTTCTCTCTATGTCGCCGGGCAAGAAAGAGGAAGGAAAAGTTCGGAGTGCAGGGAGTTACAAAAACGAACGCTGTTGCTTAAACAGGTGGTAAACACTTCATATTTAAAATTATTACCGCCGATGAGGTAATGGTTGGCAAATTACTAAAACGTCATAGTAAAAGAATCCGCATCATCGTAACCGCACGTTTACAAAATAGGCAGAACCAACCAGCCTATATGTTTATAGTTATAATATTTATAATAAGCGAATAAGTTCAGACGCAAAAAAAACCTTATAGCCTACCTACCTACATTTTGAACTTTAAAATAAAATATGTTGAAGCGTTATTATCACTAAAACATTATACCTTATATTATTTATATATTAATTAAAAATGACTTTCCTGAAACGTCCTTTCGACGTCACAAGACGACGTCTCTAATTCGTTAATATGTGACGTAAAAAAGACGTCAGTTATTGAGTAATCGACGTCGCCAACGAATGATCACTTCCTGTGGACGTCAATTTGACGTGACCATGTTAGCTGGGTTGTGTTGAAATGTGAGCACTTACTATCTCAATGCAGTTTACTAAACGCGTGCAAATTTCGGCCACCCCTAAAGTTATTATGTCGGAAAATCGTTGGGTTGCTATTAGGAGTGGAGTGGACTAATTTAACAAGTCGATGTCATGTCCTTTGGAGCCGTATTATGAACTTGCAGTTTGCAGTAATCTCATTCATAAGTATTAAACATTTCAAGCGAGTAGAGTTGTGCGGACCGTCTTTGAATCACCATCCACCACTTGGTCTTGCGTTCAAGGTCAAGCCTTGATTTGAGGCTAATGCCACTTTTAACGCCATGTTCATGATCAAGCCTAGATTCGAGGCCAATGCCACGTTTAAGGCTACGTTCAAGGCCAAGACCACCTTTAAGTTTACGTTACCAAGGCCAAATTTGAGGCAAAACATGGTTAAAATAATGCTGCTTCAAGCGATCGTTCAAGTGTAGCAGATTTAAAAAAAATAAACATGAAGTAAGCGCGCTCTAGCCTAGGATATCTTGTGCCTAAATTATGATTCAACTAGGATTTGAACCTAGGACTTGTTACAGTATCAAACTGATTTAGCGACACTCGCGACTGTGTCAGTGCCAAATAACTAGACAAGTCCGAGAAACGTGCACGCTCACCCTGGAAATCGTAAGAACAGGCTAAAAGCCTCGGCTCAGATACGCTCAGGGAGGAGGCGGGGTCCTAAAACGAGACACCACAGGGCAAGCATGTTGATGTATATATAAGGTGTTACCGAATAAATGGGCGCCACAAGGTCCGCCTCTAGGAAACCCACGCTCAACCGAACTTTGAAAATCAAACGGGTAGGATTCTCGAGTATTGACTCTGGGGAATAACAGTATAACAACAGCGCGCCGACCTACCTGCATCACACAAGAACCGCCTCCCAGACCTCGCTTTACATCGATCTTGACATGGAGAGGAGATCACCCTGTAAACAAACATGCATACAAACCAAGGATAATAACCCAATCTATTAGGGCAAAACCCTTCCCGAGAGTCACAAAAATGGCCGATGTAATCGGCTCACACAATGTTACAGGTACAGTGGCAGAACAGTCTTATCCTAAAAAGACTACATAAGAACCCCAGCTGGAAACGCCCTAGCTAACATCAGCACTCACCTAAAAACAGGCGAAATCAAGAATGCGCGCCCAATGCTTCAGTCAAATACTAATAGCCCAATCTAGTTAGCTGAGCTCGCAAACGTGAATCCCAGAAATGAACACGCTGTACTTTATTCAGTGTACAAAGATTAATTGCAACAGTGGGCGCACCATGCTTGGGTTAGTTACAGATAACGACTCTATTTGATGAAGTTCGGTCAAGTGACATGCAAAACGTCAAATGTAATTTAGCAGCGTATCGAATGAGTTGTACGCCAATGAAATGTCCGAATGAACGCACACAGTGCGGCCTTTAAATGTAATTTGGCAACCTACTTAATGAGTTGTACTCTAATGAAATGTCATAAAGGACACACCGTACGGCAATTAAATATAATATAACCGCGCATTTACTTAGTTGCACACACAAGTAAAGTGTAAAATACCTTATTTTAAGCAGCTCGGCCCCGGGGCAAAACGTCGAAATGCTGCAAACGGCGGCAACCTGTCACTACAGCTGTTAATCATTAGGCTTGGGGGGGGGGGCGTAATTCGGAAACGTTCAGAGAATTCCCCTGTATTTATTCGGGCACGGCGGTGTACAACCACCTCGGCGATCACACGCCTAGGGAGCCGTTGAATTAGGCTACTCGCATAAATAATCCCATTTCAATAAAACGGACATCTGAGCTAAACAGCTCGCGAAAAACTGTACGAGCGGCCAAGGCAATTTTCAGACCTCCTCATCTAACCTCACAACGGTACACACCACTAACAACGCCTATTAGTCACCGTCTGCCTCGAAGAAACCACAATAAACAATGTCTAAAACTTTGCTGCAACAGCACAAAAAAGAATATCGGGCGTCTCAACTCCGAAGCGTGAAGACACCCACCAAACACACTATGTCGACTGTCCTCTGTCGCGGACCGAGGCTGAATCCTTTCGTCCCGACGCCAAGCTCTCAAGACCGACGCGTTCTAACGCGCCAAAAGTGACAAATCACAGCGCAGGCCGCGTCAGACCCGCCAAACCCGTGATCTCATAAGCTAACTTTTAAATAACTTGAAAATAGGCGCTCTTACGACGGATGGGGCACGCAGCTGCATGAAGCTATGATGTAAAAATTGGCGCGGTGCGCTAGACCTTTAGATTAAGTCGAAAGCCACGCTGCTGTCTAAATTTTTGTTTGATGCGAAAAAAACTGAAGCATTATGCCACAAGTTACGACTGACATGGCCCCGACATACAAGCAGGCTCGCCAACTCTGTCCCAAAACTATGCGAAATGGTTAAATGGCTATCGGAATTGCAGAGAAATAAAATGGACTGACAGACTTCCTGTTCATTCTAGACAGTACAGTGTGTCATATCTGTAGCCGATGGTGTATTTATCGCTACACCATCGAGCCCTATAAAATAGTTGGCTACTCAACCTAAGTACCTTAGCAGAGTGAAGGCTACACATATTGGAAAAAACTTTAACGTTGTTGTTTAAAATGCAAATGAACATAAAAAAGTAATAGCAGTAGTGGCTAAACTAAACGATTATAATACCAACATATAAAGAAATACGTGATACAATACAGCAAATAAAGGAGTACTTAAAACAATGGCAGATATACAGCAGAAATTATCAGCGGGTGAGAGCAGCTTCTACAAGACAACAGATTTATTATTTAGCAAAATAGTTTACCAATTGATGTCCACCGACTATTTAGAAAATGATATTTTATCTTGAACGTTATAAAATTATGTTCAATAAAGTTGTTCACTTGTACTTTAAAAAAGCAGAAGGTCGCCAATAAACTGGTATCCATATTACCCCAAGTCGCGTTGTGCACTCCATTATTATAGGCAAAAGAAGCAGAACTGCAATGAGGTGGTTGAAGCACATATAGAACCTCATCACGAACTGCAGCGGGGGCGACCAAACATTTAACAGATAGCATGGTTCGTTGAAGGAGAAGCTTAAGTGGCGTGACAGCAAAAAGCTGGCACGTGGTAGGGGAACCGCACTTTGCATCACTGATGACAACTGCAAGCTTTGGTGTGGCCTGCACCCTAACTAGTGTTGTCGGCGGCACCCATACTATTGTTACCTGCTACATCCCTTCGGAACGGGTGCTATGCAGCTCGCCGTAAAGTTTGAAGGGTTTTACAAGCAAGTCGTGGATGGTTCGTAGGTGCTAATTTAAAATGGCAACTTTGCAGGTGGGTGACCAGCGAATGTGTTCAGATAGGGGTTTCTCATGATGCTCCCAACCAAAAATCTAATTTCCGCAGTAGAAACACTGTACAGGATCAATCCTGTCGTTGATATAAAAGAAACCGGCGTTTGCAAGCGATTCTGGAGTTTTAAACTGTCTCAAGTTGCGAAATGTTTGTAGCCGTTTCGAACGACACTGGAAATACGGTACATGAGCGCCGAAGGACATGATGGCAGCAATGATGACAACGGACTAACAGCGAAAGCATTATTTGCACAAGTAAAGATCATACTCTTAGAAATCACAACCATCACGTACACAATACCTTATAGTTCAAGGTTAGAAAATATACCACACAAATCCAAATACCAACGAATCGTCATAAGCGTCAACTACTGGAAAATGTCTTAGAAATGTTTGGAATGAAACAAATAGTGAGTGAACCAACTCGGATTGCAGCAAATTCTACTTCACTCTTAGATGTTATCTGCATCAACAAAACTATTATCCCCTTCAAGTTGGGTACTTCTGCTACAGATGCTCTTGGAATATCTGATCACTGCCTGACGTTTGCCAAATTGAACTTTGAAGTAGAGAAACTTGGTCCGCACAAAATTATATTCCGGGATTACAAGTTTTTTAACTATCAGGAATTCAGTCAGGATGCCCAGCCGTGCAATTGGAATATTATCACCGATCTCGGAGATATTGATGTCAAACTTTCGCTCTTCAATGAATTCATTAAATCTTTATTCGATTTGCACGCACCACTAAGAACTATTGCTATTAAAAAACTTCACTGTCCGTATATAACTAATACTATCAAATTAATTATAAAGTTGAAGAAAAAATATTATAAAAAATTTCTCCAAACTGGCCAACAGGGAGACAGTGCAAGTCTTTTGTGTTTGGTGCTGACGATATCAACCTTAAAATGTTAATTATAGCATTTCCATTCTGCAAAAATGCGCTTACTTATATCATCAATGCTTCTTTATCATCTGGTATTGTTCCGATATTATTGAAAAAATCCTTCATTATTCCTTTGGCTAAAGTGCCGCTAGCTACCGATATGAAGCAGTTACGTCCTATCAGTATTTTATCCTGCGCGTCGAAAATCATTGAAAGAATTGTCTACAATAAATTACATGAGCATTTAGAGAGATTTAATATCCTGCCGTCCATCCAATCAGGTTTTCGCAAACATCACAGTACATGCACAGCGCTTACAAAAATTACTAACGACCTAGGAAGTGCCATCGATCGGTCTCAAGTAGCACTACTTGTTCTTCTGGATTATACCAAAGCATTCGATTCCATTAACCACGAACTTCTCGTCGTTAAAATAAAATACTATGGATTTGGGGACAAGAATTGTGCATGGATATCAAATTATCTTGATCAGCGTAAACAACTAGTTAAAATCCTTAACGTAACCTCCGAAGAATTAACTGTGGCTCTGGGTGTACCACAAGGGAGCATACTTGGCCCCATACTGTTTTCTATCTTTACGGCCGACTTGCCTAAACTGTTGTCAAATTCTTGTAGTGTACACCTTTATGCGGATGATACGCAATTCTATGTTTGCGATGAACCCGGAAGAATTAATATTGCTGCCAAGAGCCTTAATGGAGACTTGTCCATTATTTCTAATTGGTCAGATGATAATGGTTTACAAATTAATCCCTCTAAATCGTTGTGCATCTGTGTTGGTTCACCGATCCTCCGGAGAAAAGCTCTGTCTAATCTTTCCGTCAATATTGTGATTGGTGATAGTGAAATTCAGTTTACTGAGTGTGTCAAAAACCTTGGTGTTCTTCTCGATTGCCATTTAAAATTTTGAGTCCCATGTTACGAAGAAATGCAGACTTTGCTACATGAAGCTGTCATCGATTTATAAGTTTAAAGTTTTGTTGTCGAATGAAACAAAATGGTTCATAGTGAACTCTCTTATTCTTAGCCAGGTGGACGACTGCAGTCAAGTGTATTACCCCTTCCTAACAGACCAGTTCAAGCGCAAATTGCAGCTTCTTCAAAATTATTGTCTACGGTACGCATAAGCTATTAATCGTTCGGAACATGTAACTCCTTACTGCAACAATCTACATATTCTTAAAATGAAACATCGTTTTACTTTGTATCAGTGTACTCTTATATTTAATATTTTAACTAATAAGTTACCTACATATTTATTCGCTGTACTTAACCAAAGGATGGCGTTGCATAATCTCAACTTGAGAAACAATGAACAAATCGCTATACCTCAACATTCCTCATCTAAATTTGAAAAATGCTTCGAAATTACTGTTCTCGCTTTATTAAACAAATTTAGCGAATTGTTCTTTGCGAACTATTGTCTTAAAATTTTTAAGTCTAAATTTAAACTATTGTCTTATCAGCTACAGTTAGGTGATTAATACTTGTTGATTATTTATATATGCTCTAGCCTCTTTTTTATTTATTTTGTGTGCTTTGTGGTTGAATGTATTTATACAGATTGTTTATCTTTTATATCACACCCGTTCACGTCAATTGATTGTTTGTGATATTTAATTTCAGGCGAAATTTAAAAACGGTTACACCGACATTTCGCCTTTTGAGATTATGTCTTCTTTTTATTGCAAATGAATGTCAATGTAATCTCAATAAACATTATTATTATTATTATTATTATTATTATTATTATTATTATTATTATTAAATGTTGGAGAAAATGTATATTGAAATGAATTTATTTAAAATTATATGTTGTGTATACAACTTTACAGTTACCCAGTCGGGCTAGGAACCAGTCCAAAGGTTTGTAAAAGTGGGTCCACCACCACAGTCGTCCATCCGTCGGGTGGTGCAGGCCGCGTCCGGAAGATGGTCGTCTGAGCTAGGCTCGCTCTGTGTAGGTCCATCGTGTAATCAATTGTGACGACTGCCTTGAGGCACCGCTGAAATGACGCTGGAGCGCAACCAGCCTTAGACCAGCGAAAGTGGGGATAAAACGCCTCGGCGTTTTTGAAGTGAGTTGCCATAGATGCTCGAAGATTATGGTAGCTGCAATACAAGCGGTCAACTGTTAAGACTCCCGACGTTTAGCTGAACAAACTTATTCTTCCGTATTCCTACGCCGTGCCCTGGAACGAAATCCTTCCAGACTTTCTAGATTCCGTGATTGATTTTAAGACAGATTACGACATCTGTTGCCCTAGTTTTGCGTCAAGGCATATTTCCATCTTATAAAAATGAAATCTGCAACCTTGTTACCATATTTTGCGGATTCCGCTAATCAGTTCACTAAATTATCACGCTTTCAGTCTTCAGCCGAATTCAAATTGAACAATCGCTGGCGTCTGATTGACAACGTTGCTGGACTTCGGGACTTCCCCGTTATACCCGCAGTAACCATCATTCTCTGTCGTAATATGGCGCAATATTAAACACCGCCAACGTGTATTCTACAAGTCGAAGGGAGATGGGTACATCGCGAATTTTCCTGAATGACGCAATTCGGAATAGGACGCGCTTGGCCGCGTCCCTTGAAGTCAGTTGGGCCTGAGTAATCTAGCTGAACGTATTGGGCAATTTCTGCAAGCAATTAAAACCCTAGTTGTTTAAAGGGGGTGCGCCGTTCTCCGGGTGGTTGTATAAGCCACATGTTAAGTGCCTTTGTTAAGTTAGTGCCGTTGTGTACAAATGATCGCTGTCCAAGCGAGTCTTCACGAAAAGGTGCATTGTAAGCATATATACAGGGTGGATCTCTGTCGTTAGTTGTTACGATCCAGTCCCAAGTTTTCGTAAGAAGGATTTTAACAGATTGCCATCTCGGAGTAAGCTGTCGGCCCTTTGTTCACCCTATCATCCCCTAACTGTCCTATTTTCAATCAACGTCGCAAAGAACTCCCAACGAGAATTTTTTCCCGTCTGGTTTCATAGGAACCTGCAGTTGTTGGAGCCCCACGCCAACACAAAGGTACTGTGAATTGTTAGTATTTTAAGAGTGCTATTTTTTCATAAAGTGATGTGCGCATTTTAGACATCTTTTTCTACAATGCATACCATTTTGGCGACGTATAATATTAAATAGGTATAGCTCGCTTTGAGTTGTACAAATGTTATGGTAACTTGACTCCAAGTACAGAGAAAAACCTAAACGGGTACTCTATACTTGTAGCTTCTTGGATTCAGGTATCAAAAAATTTTAGTGGACGTCTTGTCCCAGTTTTAGAATAATTACCTACTGTGAAACGTTGACTAACCTCTATTTCAATACATATCCAAATTCATGTGCGTAAATTTTGAGTTAATAGATCACTCTCAGTTAACTCAACTCTTGTTTTACTTGTGTATGTTCATTTAAAGTGACAGGAACCGGCATTTTTGTCGCGCTATGTATACTCTATTGTACAGAGCCCAAACGACTGCAGGAGGAACACCCAAAGGTAGGTGCGAGCTTCTATAGCTGTGGAGCTCCTCCCGAGAATAGCAACGCGACGCAACGGCTGTTGGAGTTCGGCTTTTGGAAAATGGTCTGTGGAATTGAGATTTACATCCCAAAAGTCGTGGTGCCCGTCAAATCTTCTCTTAACCAGTTATCAACAACCACCCCTATCGTGGTACCTCGCCCTTAACTGTGCCCAGTCGTTGGAATCCTCCTACCGATTGAGTTTTAGCTGGAACCAAATGGGCTGGAAGAGACGCACAGGGGCGAGCACTGCTATGAATATTTATTAGGGGGCTTAATGATTGTTTTATACAGTAACACAACTTAATAAAGGAACGGAGTCATGGACGAAACGGAGTCAAGAGCGGAAGAACCTGACTACCTCTCACCACTGCCACCAGCACTAACATTTAATAATGCTTATAAAATAAGCTGTAGCTTGCTGCTTAGTAGTGTACGAGCGAAAACATTTGCAGTGGATAAATTACCAAAGGTTGTTGAAACTGTGAAGCATCGAGTGACAAACAAAAACGTTAAACCGCCACATCCAATATTATTAAACGCGACAACTTATCCGCTGAATAATTAAAGAAACAAATTTGTGTGTGGGCTTGTCCTGTTGGATTGTTTGTGCCGGGAGTGGTCATTAACGGGGAAAATAAGGATTGGTTACTGTTTGAGGAATCTGAATGGACAATGTTTCTTGGAAATGTGATAAGCAGGCATTTTCATGAAGATGTACATGCAAAAGCGGTTCATATAATTGCGAAAAAAAAAATTATTTTCAAAAAATTGGAAACAATAAAGTGATTGTTCTGCAGGAAAAAAGTCGATCCGAAGTGTATCTGGGAATAAGGTCAGTAGCAGAATTGTGGGAGTTGTTGCGGATGCTCCAGTCCAAAGCTAAATGTTTGAAAAGTCAGATGTTTGAAAACTTGTATACTAGTGTAAGTGGCGGTTCTTGCAATTTCCCGGCGACTTTAAAAGGAGCACCGATAACGCGTTTGCACCCGTACAATCGGAAAAAGTGAGGTGCATGTGCGATATGCTAAAGTGTTTTTGGAAATGATTAGGTACGATATTGAATTGAAACAATACGCACAACAACAATAACCGTTGGAACAATACGCGTTTCTGTTGTTTTTTTGTAGTTTCGTGTGGTTAGAATATGTTTGCTGCATGATGCAATTGAAAATGCAGTTGCAAAAGGTAAAGAAATAACAAACCCCAATGTAAAGGCTTTTCTTTGTTTTAGTAATCGGAAAATAGAGGTTCCTGAAGGTCGACTCTGATTGCTATTGTGCGAAGTTGGTGTTTGTGTAGTAATATCCTTTTGTATGGCTGCAAAACCCGCAGGATAATAGGAAAAAATTGCAAAAAACAGCATTCAAATATCGTAATAACTAACGAAGATACTTTGTTATTCTAATTTGTTATTTAATTTGTTTAAATAACAAATTAGAATCCTTGCTTACGTATGAACAAGCAGGGTTTAGAAAGAAATTTAGCACCACAGACCACTTATTAACTGTCAAACTACTAATAGAGAAAGCGAATGAATACCACCTGCCTCTGTTCATCGCGCTAATAGACTACTAGAAGGCGTTTGACACCATTGAAGAATGGGCAATTCAAAAAGCACTATGGAATGCAATAATAGATCACAGATACATGACACTGATCCACAATATTTATCAGAATGCAACAACCAACATTGAAATACAAGAACAGCAAGTAGAAAATATCGCTATAAATAGAGGAGTACGCCAAGGAGACCCTCTTTCACCAAAACTATTTATAGCAGCACTGGAAAACCTCTTTAAAATTTTCGACTGGTAGACAAA
Organism: Agriotes lineatus; assembly: GCA_940337035.1. Classification (NCBI taxonomy): domain Eukaryota; kingdom Metazoa; phylum Arthropoda; class Insecta; order Coleoptera; family Elateridae; genus Agriotes; species Agriotes lineatus. The sequence continues at coordinate 3,527,315 of OW679194.1, read as the reverse complement.
GGGCATCAACATCGACGGAAAATTTCTAAATAATGTCAAGTATGCAGATGATATCATGTTGGGACGAGGACCAGTTATAAACGATGATGACTGTGATGGTCACTCTTACTGAGTAGACGTGTTGTGTGTCTGCTGCATCTAATAAATCAGTTACAATTAGTTTATACATATATTTGTCGATATGGGAGGTAATAATTCTGAACGTGCAACGCGCTCTCAAGCTACTGATAAGGACGATGTCCTTATCCAAAAGGTAGTAGAAAAAGTGCTCGCCAACAAGGACTTTATGGAAAAACTTTTTGCATCTATGGTTCAAAAATTGAATGAGCTAATTGACACCCGTCTTAAGGAGCAAGAGAAGAAGATCGACTTACTGGAAAAAAAGTTGGCTACAGCTGAGGATCTATTAGATCATCATGAACAATATTCGAGAAGAAATAATTTACGAATATTTGGAATCCCAGAAAGTCCTTCAGAAAATACCGACCAGCTGGTTGTGAAAATGTGCAGTGATAAGTTAAACATTACGATAACTGAAAGTGATATAGACTGCAGTCACCGCCTTAGGAACAAGGTAGGCAGGGACAGACCTATTATAGTAAAATTTTGCCGACGAAGCATTAAAACTGCTATTTACCGAGCTAAAACACGGCTGAAAGGCTCAAAAATGATTATACGTGATGATTTAACCCATAAACGCGTCCTAATTGTTAAAGAAGCTGTCTCAAAGTACGAAAAAAAAAATGGGTTTACTAACAATGGAAACATATTTGTTAAAACTAATAACGAGAAACATAAAGTGGCTTCCTTGAACGATTTAACAACTATTAACTAATTATTTAATTATTATTTACTTTATCAGCAGCAGATTGAGTTTATGTATCATTTATTTCATTCGCTTGAATTATTCAAAGTTGAGTGATAAGTATTCTGTTTTGTTTGGTTTGTTGTGACAACGATTTTTATTTTTGAGATGCATGGCTATCGAAATTTTTGTTTAATGTTCATGAAATTGTCGTAAACCTATGACAGGCAATATCAGGACAGCGCACGTAAATGTAAGATCAATACAAGCAAAAATTGAAGATTTAAGACTATTTATATAATTATGAACACCAAATTGACATACTAACTGTTTCTGAAACATGGCTCACTGATAACATTACGGATGAATTTGTTTGTGTTGGCGGTTATGATTTTGTAAGAAATGATCGATCTAGTCGAGGTGGAGGATTAGCGATATATGTACGTAATACACTTAATTTTTCAGTTATCAGTATGCCAAATAATATTATTGAGCAGCTTTGGATTCTTCTGAAGTTACCTAATATTAATATAGTTGTGGGTACTGTTTATAATCCACTTGAACGTAATTACCTATTATTTTTAAATGAATTTGAAAATTCTTTATCTTCCTCTTTATTTTACTCTGAAAATGTAATATGTCTTGGTGATTTTAATATAGATTTTCTGAAGCCTGATAATCCATCTACAATTTACCTGCAGGACGTATTAACATCTTTTGAATTAAATCAAATTATTAATCAGCCAACCAGAGTTACTAAAACTTCGGCTTCCGTTATAGATCTGATCCTGGTTACTGACAGTTTGTTGATTGGCGACAGCGGTGTGATTGATTGTTACTTAGCAGATCATCATCTTGTGTTTTGTGATATACTTCTAAAACAGCCTCAGGTAAAGCCTGTTACTCGAAATTTTGGAAATTTTGATAAAATAGACCTAGATGGGTTTCATAAAGATTTAGAATCATTATCTCTGCATCAAATTTATGAAATTAATAACATTGATGAGAAATTGCTGTTTTTTAATGAAAAATTATTGCAACTGTTTGACAAACATGCTCCCTTGGTCAGATGCAGCTTTCGAAAGCCGTATGCCCCCTGGTTGACGGACAATTTGAAATATCTCATGTCATTAAGGAATAAAGCAAAAGCTAAATATAGACAAACGAGACTGCCTCAGCACTGGGAGTATTATAAATCTTTGAGAAACTTAACAACACGCACTATAAACAATGAAAAAAAGGCTTATTTTTCTTTTATATCAATAAATAATGAACATAAAACCTTGTGGAAAAGATTAAATGCTTTAGGAATAGGTGCAAGAAAACAAATTTCTATACCAGACCATCTATCTAATCCTGATGTTCTAAATGATTATTTTACAAATAGTATTCCTAAGGTTGATGCAACTTTAACTCAAAATCGACAAATTGACATTTTAAAAACGTATGGCAGCAATGAAAATCACCATTTAAATTTTAATTTTACGCTTATTGATTACCCCACCTTAGTCAAAATCTTAAACTCACTTAAATCTAATGCTACTGGTAGTGATAATATCAATATTACTATGATCAAGTTATGTGGTCCTACAATTCTGCCATACATTATTCATATTATAAATTCATGTATCTTGGAAAACAAATTTCCACAGTGTTGGAAGCATGCTTTGGTTAAACCATTTCCTAAAATTAAACAACCAGTTGAAATTAAAGACCTACGCCCTATAAGCGTTCTTCCAGCACTGTCGAAGGTTCTCGAAAGAACAATTCACAATCAATTAAGCGTTCATATCAATGAACATAATTTTCTGCCTCCAGTACAATCCGGTTTTAGGCCAGGGTATAGCTGCACAACTATTAAAGGTAACGGACGATATTTTGGCTGCAACTGACCAAGGTAACATTACTGTTCTTGTTTTGTTGGATTATAGCAAGGCTTTTGATACAGTTCATCATTATACTTTGATTTCAATTCTGAGATATATTGGTATTGGACCAGATGCGCTATCATTGATGACCAGTTACTTGAATAATAGATCCCAAACTGTTATATTAGACAGCAGTACCTCTGGTTCGATGCATTTATCGCAGGGTGTCCCACAGGGATCGATCTTGGGTCCTCTGTTATATTCATTGTATACCTCAGTTTTTATGAATTGCGTAAAATTTTCTAAAGTTCACATTTATGCTGATGATACTCAGTTATACCTGTCGTTCAGTCCTTCAAACTGGGTAGAAGCTATGGAAAAAATTAATTATGATCTTAATTATATATATGAAGCTTCTGTTCAGCATTCGCTTAAAATCAATCCCGACAAATCAGCAGTATTATTGTTTGGTAATAAAAATATGTGTAGTTATTTATCTCCTCTATTGAACATTCACATTAATAACGTAAGAATTCCAATCATTGCCAAAGCTAAGAGTTTGGGTTTGTTACTTGATAATACATTTCGCTATCGTGAACAGATTTCCAAATATATTTGTCAAGGTTACCAACATTTAAAACAACTTTATCCTCACCGATCCTACTTGAGCCAACCAATTAAAAAAAGACTTTGCGAAGCCTTTGTTTTGTCCCAGTTTAATTTTTGTTCCGCTATTTACCATGCTGCCATTGATAGTGTAACAACTGAACGTATTCAAAAAATGCAAAACGCTTGCTTAAGATTTATATATGGTATCAGAAAATATGAGCATATATCTCATAAACTTGCTGATGCTGGTTGGCTGACTATGAAAAACCGTAGATTATTACAATGTCAAAGTCTTTTTCATCGAATTTTGACAACTAAAACTCCTGCCTATTTGTACAATAAAATTACTTTCCGAACTGATGTACATAATATCTCAACGAGATTTAGAGGTCTTATCTCGCCACCTCTCCACTCTTCGGTTCTATATGAGCGATCATTTTCTTTTCAAATATATATTACGTATAACAGACTTTCGAATACGTATAAGAATCTTCACTTAACAAAATTTAGGGCTAAATTGCGCTTGGAATTGTTTCAGAAACAGTGTAAGAACTAGATTTTCATTATTATTTGCGTTTTATATATGCATATCGAGTTTGATAGCAATGCATCACTAAATTGTAAACATTGAGTGTATATAGATATCACAGAAATTAGTTTGTAAGTTAGAGTAGGCAGATACTTTTAAAAATTAAATTAATAAAATGAGGGTTTAGGTGGTAGATCAGGTAGGAATAGCAATTGCTCGTCTGAACCTCGCCCTCTGGTTCTCTCATTTTAATTAGCGATGTCTAGGGTTCTATACATGATTGATGTGTTTTATTTCTATTGTTATTTGTTGATTATTGTGGGAGAATAAAGATAATTTATTATTATTATTATTAACTAAATGAACAATCCAAACAAGTGGGATTGTAGATGAACGTTTCAAAAACGAAAGTAATGACAAATACAGAAGAACATCTAAATATAACCATAGATAACCAGACATTAGAACAAGTAAACAAATACATATATTTAGGCCAACGTATTAAATTGAATAAAGAAAACCAGAATACAGAAATCACAAGAGACGAAAATTAGGATGGGCCGCGTTCGGTAGACTAAGCCACATATTAAAATACATAAAAATCCCGCAACACCTTAGAACAAAAGTGTTTGACGCCTGCGTCTTACCTGTTTTAACCTATGGAGCCCAGACATGGACGCTCACCAAGCGTAATATGGAAAAATTAGCGGTGACACAAAGGGCAATGGAAAGACAAATGCAGAACATAACCTTAAATGATAGAGAACGAAACAGCTGGATAAGAGAAAGAACCAGAGTTAAAGACATAAGAAAACAAGTGGCACAATTAAAATGGCAGTTTGCCTGCCACAACGCAAGATATAGTGATGAAAGATGGAACTCGCAAATAACAAATTGGCGCCCCTGGCTGGGGAAGAGAGAGCGAGGACGACCCCCGATGAGATGGGAGGACGACGTTAAAAAACACGCGGGCTTGATATGGAAAAGAAGAGCCCAAGATAGAAGACAAAGGAAGAAAATTGGGGAAACCTACGTCCAAAAATGGATCGAATAAAGGTCGAAGAAGAACGAAGATACGAGCATTTTCAGATTTGACGTTGCTCAAATTTTGAATTTTCTTTCAATCTTTGCCGGTACTGCAAAAAGTAGCGCTTGGGCATTTTGGAAAGGGCGGGTGACAGAAAAAATCGAACACCTCCAAAAAAACAACGAAGGTACCTCCTGCTGGAAAATGAAGAAAGGGTTGGGAAAATACTTTACACTGCAAAATGTCACTGGCAGGGATTAATTTTTTCAAGTCAAACAAATCAAAACATAAAAAGAAATCTAATTTTTGTGTGTAACGCGCCATCAGCAGTGGGGATATTATTGCTTCGACAAGCGGTGCTTTGCCCCAACCATACTCACCTCGAAAAGCGGGACTTCGCCCCGTCCAAGCTCGGTGCTTCTCACCGCGACAAACGTGGCTTTGCCCCATTCATGCTCGGTGCTTTGCACTTTCACAAACGGGGCTTCGCTCCGTCGATGCTCAATGCTTCGCACCTCGACAAGCGGGGCATCGTTTAGCATTTTAGTAGTTACATAAGCTTTGTGACTTCATAATAAGTTCAGCTGTAGCTAGACCAGAAAAGAAGTTCTACTATCAAAAATATATTCTGTATATGTCTATACAGGTTAAACAACTTCGTAACCTTGCAGGAAAGGCACATGGCGAGGTTTTATTTCGGCCTGTAATGCAACCAACAAGAGAATGCGGCTTCCTTGAAATTCACGAGGTAGCCTAAAAGTAACCTACCTGAAAGCTTTCAGGATGGAAGCTCGTAGCGAGCTAACCAAAGTTGCACGGCGGCTCGACGCAAACAGGATGATGGAATAGCCCTTCCATGAGCAGTAAAGCCATGTAGAATCGAATGCAGTCAACAGGAGCATCTGCTACAGGTAGAGCTCGTTCATGCCTTTACTATCCTATATATGCGTTGGCGATACAGGTAGCTAACATTTGTTCGTCCTTATCGCAAATAATATTTTCCAAACATAGGCTAAGTTTGATTGTCCCAGTCACGAATAAATAGGCTACAATATAAATTCCTAGTTGTTCAACGGTGCAAGAGGGGAAAGCTTACGACCACTAACCTTCAATATGAAGTGCAGCCTTTAACTATGCCAGGTGTTTCTCACGAGAGTGCCAGCGTGTTTAAGGGGTTTCGAAGCTTCCGAAATCTTCTATTCAGAGCTAGCTAGTTATACTAAGATTTAGCGAATCATCGAAACCATAGGGCATAACCTCTCTCGCTCAAAACTACGGCTAAACAGAACGAAACAATGCCGAAAAACGTAATACACAGTCTTCTGTTACCAAGACTCAGAGAGTATATGGCTCACAAAATCATTAAAATGCGAGAGTGGGAACATAGATAGCATAAAGTAACTGTAAAACTTCAAAATGTAACTAGAATTGCCTATACTCCAGGGGAAAATGTATTTAATAAACACCTTAAAATAGAACCTATTTAGCTAATTCCAATATTCTACACGTATGATAGAACTACAAATTGGGCGTAATACTGAACTTCCTTCAAACACTTAAATAAGTATGAACAAATGAATAAAGCAATGTTTAAGACAGCTTAGAAGAAATTACTTGGCTAACTATCGTATCCTAAAAAACTAGAATAGCTAGTTGCGTTTGACATTTTTGATCAAAATGTTTCTACCGACACAAAATGAAAGATGTGCAACTTGAAAATTGAATGAATGGAGTTTCCGCTGAAACGTATAAGTGTGTTTTGATTCCAATGTGGATGCTTCCATCATGCACCACTCTCGCATGTTTTACTATCACAAGTGCTTCGTGTTAGTTTTCATAGAAAGACGTTGAGATTTGAGGAAAATATGATTAAACGAGTAAATAAATTGTTTTATCAGTTATGGAGGTAAATGATATTACAGCGGGTAGATGTAACAAAACAACAAATTAAATACTATGAAACAAAAAAGAATGGAAACCGTGCTTGCTGTTATTAGTGAGAAAGTTCAAGCAGCAACACCCTAACATTAAAAATAATCTTATTGATGACAAAAAATTTCTTTAGGAGTAGTTGCTACTGAGAAAACTGGGCAATGTTGCTTACACGAGCATCTTGTCTCGGGTTACGAGTAATGAGATCAACAGCAGACCCAGTAGAAAGTTTACATTGAGAAAGGTGGAAGATGCACCTTTAATAGTAGGTAAACTGAAGGTGATAGCGCCAACGCTTTTGAGAGCAAGAACGTTGGTAGTTTCTTTTGTGTTCATTCTAAGCGTAATTTTTAGAACATTTTGGGCCAGCCCGGCTCTATACGTTTTTAAATGACTTTGCGAACTCAACCAGCCTCCCCTTATCGTATTTAAACAAAACTAATTTTAAAACTACAATACTTCACGCGCCCATTGTGCATGTCCCCGTGTAAGCATTTTCTTAATCCTCGTGCTCTTTGGTTGTTCAATATCGAAGTGGTCTTTACTCATTTAATATTTCAAAGCTGTGGATGCGAGAGAGGGCCCGTAATGATTAGAAAGAATTAGGTAGAGACGTTCGAACTACCGCCTAGGAGGACAAAGAGCTTTACTCGCGAATCGGACTGATATATCATTAGCTACCAATTCAATAGAAAAGTATTTTGTGCATTGCGCACCCCGGGTTTGTGTGAAAAATTGGTAAGGTTGCTGCAGGAACTGGGTGCTACGAATTACCGTGCCGTTGCATAATTAAGATTTTCCGAGTAATATCCCGGATTTACAATAGGCAACCGTACATGTAATAAATAATTACTTATCGTAGTAGCTGTAACCCGGAGTGTGAAACCTGTACCATTTCTGGTGACTTTAATGTAAGAATTGACAAAACAATCTAAACCTCTCGAATCCTATCTTCGAACACCATCTAAGAAAGATATGCACCAGACCATCAGCAGACTGACAGCACCATATCTGGGTAAGCTCCTGTCAGTTAAACATTTTAATTTCAGTTACCGCGCTCTTGAGATTAAACAAGGGGCTTAAGATGCAGCAGGGTTGCTTCTCGGATTACAGAATGATTCAGGTGCCTACCTGGAAGGCCAGCGGTCGTGTTGTTGGGCTAGTTCGCTCAAGTTAAGCTATAGCGAATTCTTTCCTTAGGTACCTCCCCATCTCCTGTACAAGCTATCCGGAGCACACATACATCGGCAGCGAATATTTAAAAAATCAAGCCGTTGAGTTATACTACGAAGACTACCTTTACTTTCCTCCTGCTGTTATAGATGTATCTATAAGCGTAAAAAAGCCCTCAGAAAGAGTCGTCCGAGATGATGTAACAACATATATGAGCTCCAAACTGGAGAGCTGCGAAGTTGAAATCCAGCCCTAGCGATTTATATGTTTGAAAAGTTTTTATTGTCCAGGTTAATATTTCTTCTCCACTGCACGGTTTGAGAGCTTCTATTCTTCCATACTAGATGGTGAATTGGCATTTTCTATTCAAGTGAGTAGAGCAGTGGCATGACAGCCTGGAAAGCGCTTGGTCATTAGCACTTCTACTGTCTCCATAACATTGGTGCTAAGCGCCCCATCCTCACTTTGAGATTATCTGGTTTCTAATGTGGATATTTTGACAAGATCATTATCATGCGAGTAGAATTGATAGTGTCAATTGAGTTAAAATAGGACTTCCATAAATCTCTCTTCCTTCTTATTTCTTGCCTACATAGCCGCTAGTCATATTTATCGGTTTCCCGGTCAATTCTTACTTTAGTCTGCTTTGACCAAGCAGATTTTAGCTGTTGAAGCTTCTTGCACCACCAAAGATGAAAGAAGAAAAAAAAAGAGAAACTTATCTGAAAATCTAGTAATACAGTAGAATGTCCATGGATAGTACGTTTGAAGAATTATAATTTATTAATATGGATCACCTTCATAATTACACCACGTCGAATTGCAGTTAGAATAAAATGTTATCTTTCATTAACAGTAGTTAATTTCAAACTTTTGCTTTTATATCACAAATAATAATTTTTTATAAGTGTAAAACTGATTATCTCTTAACGCCTTCGAAGGATAGTAATTTTTATGGAATTATTTCTAAAGCTATATTTATCAAAGCTTCTCAACTTAAAGTAGACTGAAGAACACTATGGTAAGCTATAAAAACGTCTTATTATGTGACAACGTATTTATTCTGTTTCATTAATCTCATTTCTAATTAAAATTCTCTAAATATATTCTTTATATAATCCATCTGTACATTATATTCCTGCAAGTCTAACACCAGTAAACATACAATAATCTAAGAATTAGTATTCATCCTTGATACATATCTCATAAAATAACATGTAATTTTGACCATAGGAATGGTTTTATTTATTAAACTGTATTAGAACGATTACGTAAGACATAACAGATCCAAAAATTGCCAACAGCAAACGATAGTCGATAGCGAAAAATCCGGCAGCTGAGAAAACTGGACAGCGTTGTGAGACCAGATGCGATAACAACGTGACCTCATCTTGTAATGCTCTTGCCTGCTTGCTTTCAGGAATAATTGGAAGCTTTAGCAAAATATTAAAACATATATCTCCTGTGAGTTGAGCTTCTTGCCAAGCTGTGTTACAAGAAACCGCCACCAGTATACCAAGAAGCTGCAAAACTATATAGTATTATAATTGACATAATATGCAGTCATAAATTAATTTTGCTAAGCTCCCGACGGCGACGCAACAGTAACATAACATTGTAAAATACACAATGCGGGAAATTTTGAAAGTGATCATTCATAAAATTATCAATGTAGTGGAAAGTTGGTAACTACGTGCTTAGAAACTAAAATAGCATTGCAAAAATTCACAAAAACTTTTGCTAGGTAACTCTGATTAGATCTGTTTTAATTTATAGATACGCAGTGTCCGGCAACGATACAACCAAGTCCTGTATACTTTTTTATTTTACTTACTAGTGAATCACCCGAGCTACGCTTGGCTTCGCTAAATTAAAAAAAGATTAATCGGCCGGGAATCGAACCCGGGCCGTCCGCGCGGCGTGCGAGCAATCTACCACTGATTCACCGATGCTTCGTTGAATAAGGCGCTGCTATAAAAATTAAGGGTTTAGTAGTAGGATTAAATATAATTTAATCTTACTTTACGTTTTCGTACTTTTTTTGAAAATAAAAACCGGAGATAGCGAAGAAAGATGCATACATAAATACAAAGAAAGAAAGAGACCACCGATTTTATGATATTGATTTTCTTTACTCATGGTCTACCTGTATACAACTCGACAATCCTCGGGAATCGACGTATTGCCAGGGAATACGTCTCGTATAATCGATTATTCTCGATCTTCCAGTTGTATAATATATGACTATTTTACAAAACACAATACTTACTAATTGCCATGCGGTGCAGAGACAACTCAACGTGATCAAATCCATACCAAATCCACTGCTTCTGAAACTATCTTCTACAAATACAAACACCGTTGCTACATCTATAACATTCAACAATTCCATCATAATCGACAACGTCAAGATCAGGATTTGCCATCCAAAGATTTTGTTATATAAATTAATCTGTAATATTTGCTTTTCATAAATCTGCGATATCTTCCTCACGTTCTTGTGGAAATTTGTTGATTTTGCATCCGTTTCTTGGATAGAGTCGCTAATTCCAGCAGAACATAGCAACTCTTTCAGTTTACTATTCGTTTGATTCAATTTGTAATACATTGATAAAGCTAAATTATACATTATCATCACTGCCATAAACAAATGGTAATTCTGAAAATGTCTAAATAAGTAGTTCCTATATACTATCATGCCCGATCCTGTTATCCACACGTAGGCCTCATATGATAGCATTGAGAAGAATATCAAGTGTCCCAAGATCAATTCGATATAAAACAACTTACACTTCTTCCTTTTCTCGCTATTGTCGTTGCCTAGGTGGTTATCAACTATCGAAAATATGTCTTTAAACAAGAAAAAATCATCCATATAACAATATGTGGGTATTAAAACTGTCAATATGTTCGTTGCAGTCGTACTGAGATTGACTGCTATATCTGTTACCACCAAAGTATAAGTCTTTAAATGATAAGGATATACATTTCTTGCTCTACCCCATAAAGAGTGTGCATCTCCACATAGTATTATGGAAAATATAACAAATGTGTACCATTGGTACCAGTACCGCCTTCTACCTATGTCATCGTGTGTTAAGTAGGCGTGCGGGGGAATTATTGCTAAAATATTGCCTAGTAGGCATAAAGGGTCGTTACAATAGACGTCTCTTTGGTGTTGAATCGAAATCGCCATATTATCGGTTTTACCAGTTGTCTCACCCTGCAATCAATACAATCCTTTCTCAGTTTCTCACTTGAAATCACATTCTTACCACTTAATATTCAGTGACGAATTCGCTTGGGAAAATGAAAGTAACTAATATTTTGTGAGCTCTGGGAGTATAATGAAATTTTTGCTACGAAAATTAGTCATTAATTAAATGAGCTATGATGCCGTTGGGTGTGTTTTATAGAAGCATTTAAATTAATTGCATTTGCGCACGAATTAATTTCGTGATCTCATTTTTTCTTTCATGTGGTTTGGATCCCTGATAAGGATATAAATTATTCGCACAATTAATTTTTGGCTCTATATCACACAGACAACATAACTGTTCTACTCAGTTGGATACTTGAGTGAAAAAGTTTATAAAGAGGCGCAAGCTATACGCTTAAAAGAGTTTCGCCCTACTTTCTATTTTCCCGCACCTCTCTGCTCGCATGGTGTTGACTGATCACCGCTGAAAGTCTCATGAACTCGACGTGAGCAGCGAAATCATGTGACGGCCTATATAGTTATGCTGTCTAGTGCGAATTGAAATACAGGGTGTTTCAAAATTGTACACAACAAATATAAGGGCGTTATTGTGGATCAAAGATAATAGAAAAACTCTATGAACATATGTTCTAAAATCATTCATTTCAAAGATATCGTTGATAAAAGATTTAATATAGCAGTCCGTTGTTCCAACCTTTAAGATTTAGTAGGCTGGTGTTCTGTTCCAATACATGTTTTTTGTTTACATACAATATGTGTGCGTTATTATATAGTAAAAATTAAAAAAGTAATAAGAATGCTTTCCAAAATAAATTATTTCAGGTTTTTCTGTTTTCTTTTCCTTTTTTTAAGTAAAATATATAGTAACTGTGCGAAGTAATCTATATCTTCTGAGTCACTTATAATAATTGTTGTGACAGTTGTAAGTAAAACAAATAGATACTGGACTCGTGCCGAAATACAAGTTTTATAAATCTCGTGTTTTAATATACTATAAAAACTATGAGAGTTACATAAAAATCACTTACATAAGAGTTATAGGTACGAAGGTGGTGCACATTAATAATAGTAATTTATACAACGAGTAGCTAAAGTGCCACTTTTTGCACGCGTCAGAAAGTTTAAAGAATGAGCCGAAGGCTAATTTTTTCAATCTCGCAAGTGCAAAAAGCAGGTTTAGATACGAGTTATATATATAATTTTTTCGATTACCACATATTTATGCTAAAACAGATTACACAACGTCAACGTCATTTTAATTGAAAATCATGTTCGGTAAGTGCGTTTTCATTGTTTTAAATTGAAAACTCACCACATTTAATAAACAATTTTGACAGAAGTGCGCAATGAAGTGACAGATGTGTGCAATAAATTTTTTATTACATAGTACGCAATAAAAACATGCTTTTGACGTTGGAAAGTATCAAATAAGCCTCCTTTAGAAAATGGTAGTCGAAAAATTATTTTTTGTTATACAGGGCAGCTCAAAAAAGTGTGGCGAATCAAACTTACTTCTTTTCAACCAAACTTACAAAGTAAGTGGTTACTATGATCGCTCTTTCTGTATGTCTGTGTGTCTGTGTGTCTGTCGCACGGTTCCCGATAAGGCAGAATACAACTGATGGTGGATCCCTATGTATTTTTGTCCCCTGAATCGGAATCCACCACTGGCTTTTCGATATCTCAACCCGTTTTCGAAATATTCGACTTTAATGTTCGAATTTTCACATTTTAGGCTTTAATATCACTTTTATGTAGTTTTCTCTCCTGATTTCAAATATGTCACTCATTTCACGATATCTTGAATAGTTTTTGAGATATTTGATTTTTTAAAAATCCGAATTTTCTTTTTGTAACTTTGGTTTTCAGCCGTACATGCGCGGCTAAGCTTTTTTTAATTGGAATGCCTCATATTTACGTAATGTAAACAGTGTCGGACTGGCAAAATTTGGCCTACCGGGCAAAGGATGCATGTGGCCTCCACATGTAAAAATAAGAGGCATGGCGGGGGGCACAGCCTCCTAGCTAAAGGGGAATCCGTGGGGGAAGGCACAAAGTTCTACCGCAAGCGAAATTTTTGTAATTGTAGAGAGCTCGAATACCCAAAACGCACCCCTCTCACCAGCAATGGCAGGTGAAAGTACAACGAAATCAATAACTACCATAAAAAAACGATGGAGGAATGGAAATACATAGTAATTTACGTTACAGGACCGGAATGGAGTGTTTTGCAGGTCGAGCCAAGTAGAGGGAGACCTGCAAAACACTTTCCGGTCGTGTATCGTACAATATTTTTTTTCCTAGTCGGTTAGAATAGTAGGCATTGCTCACCTCATCTGAGGTAAGATAGTTCGTTTTTCTCACCTAGGTAAGAAAGTAAATCATGCAATTTTTATGAAGAAACTGTACCGCATGTTAGCTGACTGCTGACGCTTGCTGGCTTGCTGATTCTGACAGCTGACATATTGATAGTTGACGGATAATTGACTTTATGACTTGTGTTACAGTCTGTTTATACGAGGAATTAGAAATGCATTCTGTGAGTGTTCACATCTTTTTGATGCAGGTAAGTACGAAATCTTAAGTGGCCCTTCATTCGAAGGAATTAAATTAACATCTCGCGCATGCGTACTCAGGACAGGAGAGGCTAAAAATTACGGTGCGCGCCCGCGTTTTTTTTTAATCCAACCAAAACTGCTTTGACAGTTTGACCTCAGTGGACATAACCTCAAAAAGTATAAATAGTAAAGCGATTTTTTAACGACAAAATTTTTAAGTTTTCAGAGTTACTTATGAATAAAACTGTTTAGAAACATTTTGAGAATAGCATAAAATCGGAAAACATGCTGCGTATTTTGCAGGATATTGTCACTTTTAACAACTTTAACAGTCTGTTGAATTATTTTTATAGTGTCAAATTTTGCTCCACTGAGGCCGGCTGGGAAAAAATAGTATTCAAACTTCGTTAAGAAAGTGCTCTTGCATACCTTGCGCAATTACATACCTCGCCTTCGGCTCGGATTATAAACTTTGCGCTCGATATGCAAGACTGCACTTTCTTACCTTGGTTTGAAATATACTATTACGACATCCGAGTCCATACTTTCAAACTTGCAAATTCACTTTCGCAAACTAAACAAAATATGACATTAGTATTTATTATTTGACTTATCCAAACAATAACACACACTTGAGTCCCTAGTAACGAAGGCATCAGGGACCGGCAAAAGCTTTTACCGGTCCCTGATTTTTTCCGATCTTGACCGGCAAAACGTTACTTTTTGGCGAAAAAATTCTCCAGAAACCGCATATTTTCCGGTTGGTCGTAAAAAAATATTCTAATAATTTAAAAATTTAAACATGAAACAAGGTAACGAAAAAATGAAATAGGTAGGAGGTAGGTAATTATTCTATTCTTATAAACATTGAAATTCAAACAAATAACGAAAAAATATTCTGTATCTATTACGATTTATAAACTTTGAGTTTGGAACAATTATAACGAAAATATATAGATAATTATGATCACAAGGTTTGACCTTATTGAAATTTTTACACTCTATTCCATTATAATAATTATACTTAACAATATGAATCATATCAATAATTTTGATTTTCAAGAGACTGATCTATTTACGAACTGGTCATGATTTCGTCGAAATTCAAGCTTTGGAATAGATCACACTCCACATTCAAAATTAGAAAACATTCTAACCTTTCCTGCGATAAAAAAGCCCCTAGCACTTTAGAAATTATGCGTTCACAGGCTACTTCGGTGCATGATAATGTCAGTAAGTATTTGTAGGCTAGTACAAATTGATATACAGCGTGGAAATACAGTAACGGATAAGTTCATTAACTTTGTTAATATTAATTTTTATGAAAAAATCTTGAAGGGGTATGGCGATTTTAATAATACACAACAAACACCTTTATCTACGACCACTACTAAAAGTAGGCCTTTTAGCGCTAGCTTGTTTCACTAAAAGTGACGTTTTATAGTTTACCGTGTTTAAAGAAATCAGCTGTTTACTTTTAGCACATGTGCTAAAAGTGAAGCAAAGTTCAAAACTACAATTTCGAACTGCAAGTGAAGTTGTAAAGCTATTCTAGTTGCTTCTTGCGTTACAGGTAAAGCGTTTTTGAAATAATTAAAGCGTTATGTAATGAATACAGTCATATGTGTAGTATCAATAATTACATTTCGTAACTCACCTTGACAGCACGGGCGTGGCCAAACAATCGCCAGCGGCGTAGGTTACTATTCATTATGACGCAGCGTCGCAGATGCGAACCTTTCTTAAATCGATATTTATGGATTAATAACGGTAAAATTAAGGTCGTAGATAAAATATTGTATGCAACGCATTCGGCTTCGTTTCATAATTTTCATGTGTCGCGCATAAAAGTCGACTTTTAGCACTTGTTGCATAAATAGCTATTATGTTGCTACGACTTTTTTTAATGACAACATGTATTTTTTATTATTGATTTTGGTAGTACTTTTTATGTTGTTTTCAATGATATAAAATTTTCAATATGTTACATCTGAAAAAAAAATCGAGAAAAATGGTCTTAAAGTTTAAATATTAAAAATCTATGAAATGAGCAAAATAAATCTAGTTACCTACGTTTGACGGAAATTCGTTGACGGCACATTCGTTTTTATTGAAATTTAAAAAAGCAATTGAAAAATACAATAATAAATAATAAAAAATTCAATTATCTGTGTCTCGCTTAATTGTACCATTTTTATTAATAAAATAGTTTGCTAAAGGTACATTCTAATTTAGAAAATACAAAGGGCACTTATTTTGTTGTGACATTTACAAATTGTTTAATTCTTACATGTAATCTTTTTTTGTTTTATCCACCGGTAACTAGATTTATTTTGCTCATTTTATTGGTTTTTAATATTTAATATTTAAAACCATTTTTCTCAATTTTTTCAAATGGAACGTATTGAAAATTTTGTCATTGAAAACAACATGAAAAGTACTACCGAAATCAATAATATAAAATATATGTTATTTTTAAAAAAGTCGATGACGTTATATCATGAAAAGCAAATTACATAAGAAACTGAAAATCAGCTGAAAATATTCCCTATGGTAAAAATCGCTACACCCCCTCGAGTTTTTTTCATGAAAATGAATATCAACGAAGTTAATGAATTTATCCGTTGCGTGTAGCTTGAAGAAGCGTCCACGTACGATCAGTAAAGTTAAGCAATGCTCTCTCTGGTCGGAACTTGGATGGGAGTTTCACGGTTACTTCACTCAGCGCCTCGTGGTACGACTGCCACGGAAATAGTTGGTTCCGGATGTCATAATAACATGATGATAGTCGTTAGTGGGGTTGGAAGTCCCCATAAAATGTACAGTGACGCCTATAATTGTCCTAACGGCTGTTGGCTGAGTAGGAAATATATAAATAAAATAAATAAATAAATTAGATTTCTGTAAAAATGTTAAAGCAACAATTCATACAACCCGCACAACCACCCTTTGTGATTTTCGTTGTCATCACTATTAGTGTCGTGATCAGGGGTCGTGATTGGTTTAGTCACAGTCACCATAGGCTCGACATTTTGGCCTCCAAACTGGATTGCCCTACCGGGCATTTGCCCGGTTGCCCGGTGGGCCAGTCCGACACTGAATGTAAAGGTTCTGCATTGAAATACTAATCATTTTCATGTAAAGTGTATTTTGATTTAGTTGATATTTAGATCATACCGATACTTACCTTTTTAAACCCAAATCACTTTTGTTGTAATTACAATTTTCTATTAAAGTACATAGGTAGTGTATAAAGACAATGAATATAAATTCTAATAAAGTAAAACTATATGAAAGAAATTATTGCAGCCGAGTGAATTTGGCAGAGAAAAAAGATCGACGATTTTGCAGTTATTAATGTAAGATATTATACTAACTAATATAAGGTGGGCACAAATTTTTAGATACACAATTGATATCTATTAACATATCTAGGAATGTTATAAGTATCATAAGTGCCGCAGATGTTGTTTTGAAATCCGAGATCGCCTAGCGAGTATTTTAAGACATCTAAGGCTTGTATGATTTATAACATCCGTTGTTTGTTCAGTAGTTTATCGGTTGCAGTATGGTAATGGTACGGTAATAGTTACTTATACAACGAGTAGCTAAAGTGCCATTTTATGCAAGCGTGAGAAAATTTAAAGAATGAGCCAAAAGCAAATTTTTTAAATCTCACAAGTGCAAAAAATGGCATTTTAGTTACTGGTTGTATACATAATTTTTTCGACTACCGCATATTTAAGCTAAAAGAGATTACAAAACGCCGTAATTTCAAATTGAAAACTCATAAAAAATTATGTTTGGTATGCTTTCATTGTTTTAAAATGAAAACTCACCACATTTAATAAATAGTTTTGATAGAAGTGTGCAATAAAGTGACAGTGTGCAATAACAGTAGTTTCTACGAGAGTGGATATGATGTCCATATCGCACGACGATAAAGTCAATTATCCAAGGGCGGTATGGACATTCCACTCGAATTGTACAGTGTATTTTTTCTACGACCTATTAATGGAAAAAATGGAAAATTAAAAAAAATATTTAACCTTAATAATTAATAAGATATCTAACAACAAAATCACGTTTGCCACACACACATCAGCAGGGTGTGCCCATTACAGAACAAACAATAAATGAAAGTTGCCTAGGTAATCACGGCTATTGTGGTTTGTGATTGGTGTATTTCATATCAGCCCGTGTGTGGATATGAAATCATATCCGTTCAGTTAACTACAAATGCCTACCTATCCACCCTGTGGATTGTGAAGAAAACAGAATATTTATATGCGGGAGTAGAATTTTTTTTATTGCATAGTGTGCAATAACAACATGCTTTTGACATATGGAAGATGTCAAATAGTAGCCTCCTTTGGAAAATGGTAGTCACAAATTGATTGACTGACAAAATATCATTAGAATTCAGAAAAGACCTCAATCTTTCTAAAAAGCAGTATTCAAAAATGTTTTTAAAAGACCGAAGTAATTGTAACTGGACGGTAATTCTGAATATTATTTTTTGCCTCTTTTTGAAGATTGGAATAATCTTTCCAATTTTTAAACTTTTAGGAAACTGGCCTCTTTCAAAAGATAGATTTACTAGATAAACCAATGGCTCTGCAATAAAATTTGAAATTCTTTTTATTACTGCCGGCAGAATATTATCAGTCCCCCACGAAAATTTATATTTTATTTTGTTATTTATAATGTCACAAACCTCTGAATGCGTAGTTGGGGTTAAAAAATAATGACCTGTATTGGTTTCCAGTAGTTAGCCTATAATCTTGAGGGGGGTACGGAATTGACGGTCTGAGTAGGTATCTGGTTAAAAAATTATTAAAAGCATTACTTATTAATTTTGGGTTAGTAACAATATTTCCATCGATGTTTGTTTCTAGATTATCATTGGTGGGCCTTTGATTAGTCACTTCTTTTATTACTTTCCAAAGTGTCTTCGAATACATTTTTAGATAAAATGCTTTTTGGCATTCTTTAACAGTTCGCAATGTTTGCGCTTTTTGGCTTTATATGTATGCTGTAATTCAGGATACACTGTTTTTAGTACAAAAAGGTCTTTAAGATTTTTACTAGAATTAATGATATCGATATTGATCCAAGGCTGTTTTTTGGTAGACTTGTCAGAAGCACAGCTTCTGGTAGGGCAATGTTTATCGTAAAATGCATTAAAGATTATGACTTAGTTACCAGCCTACTTTTGCATATGTAAACAAAGTCTTAATATCCTGAAACCGATAAACAGTTATTTATGCTAGAAGAGACTAAAGTAACACTTCTACGTGTGAGATTAAAAAAAATTGACTCACATGTTCCATATTTTATCTACAACAGTAAGAATATGTAGGTACGATTTTATTGAAATTAACATATAACAATTAATAATAAATATAACTCTACGTCATTTATAAATGTCTATAATCAAAAATATTTTTAATTATACCAGGTGTGTCCATATAGTCCAGTCACTATGTCATTTTTGCTTGAAAGTGAAGGGAAATTTGAAATTTCTTTTTTGGGGTATTGGTGAGGTCCAGCAAAGCTTAACTTCAAGTTGTCGACCAAAATTTCCTATGTGCTATTTCCGCTATCTTGATAAATAAGTGCGTTTGATTTTTTTGTGATAAATCGGTTCCCGTTAACACTACATGAAAATAATGTAGACATCTTTGTAAGAATTTTGAATGTTCTACAATTTATGTTCTATTATTTTTTCGCGTAGGAGCAATATTTGTCGAGATATCGAACGCGAAAGGAAAGCGTGAAAGGGTCGAGATTTTTTTTCGAGCTTCTGAGCTTGTGTCTCATTTCTCTTTCTATTTAGCGAAAAGGTAGCCATTATCAAACTTGTAGAGGTTGAAAATAGCTTCAATTTGACCTATTATAAAATGATATGCGACTAAAATTACGACTTGTAGAGCGGGCCAAAGTTGTCAAGTTGGCGCGTAATTTTTATTTCATGTATCGTACTATTACGTAGATGACAACAAATTTCATTGCATTATTGGAATCATTATATTTCATCAAGTAGATAGTATACAGCATTATATGACTGTATATTATTAATAATAAAAATAATAATAATACAAATAATAATAATAATAATAATAATAATAACGAAGGTCTTTATTAAATGATTACAAAATTACACAGAAAAAATATTGACTAAAACGTAATATTGTCTTGGGCGAAGTTCAACTTGATAGAAAAACAGATCTAACCGCTGTTCTTCCACTTAACCCGGTGAAAAAAAATAAAAGAAAACAAAAAAATCCAACGATCTACGCTTTGGCGCCAGGCGAAATATTAAGCACAAAACAGCTATGGCGGTGTTTAGTGATATAGCAATTTACTAAGTGTGTTATTTTGACCCTAATAATTAATTCATTGATATTTATCCATAAAATTTTGAAAAATAGCTTAATTAAATTTTGACGTACAATAGTCTTTTACTACATTTGGTAACGAATTATAGCATTTAGTTATTCTGTAAGAAAACGATTACTTGAAAAATTTTGACTTATGTTGACGTGGGGTCAGCGTTCCTTTAAATCTCATATTTAAAGTATGTACATTGGTTCTAAACTTTATTTTCTTGTATAAGTAACTCGGTGATCTACTCAAGATGATCTTGTGGAAAAGACATGCAGAAGGAAAGAAGCGCCTTTCTTTCGTATTAAGCCAGTTTGAATCTTTCAGCTTATAAGAGATTCTTTCATATTTTCGTATTCCAAATATGGGGCGTAAACATGAGTTCTGAATCTTCTGAATTCTAGCAACATTAAAGCTACTTAAATTCGAATGATAAACAACATCACAATAATCAAAACAGGACAAGATTAATGCATTACACAAAACGATTTTCACATTTACACTTAAAAATTGTATTTTGATAAATAAGTTTCAAGGAACTATATGACTTTTGCACACATTTTGAAATATGTTTAGTAAATTTAAAATCATTATCAAGATAAAGACCTAAGTTTTTGACATCATCAGAAACTGGGCTTCTATCCTGGCCTACTAATAAATTTAATTTATTAGAAATTTCTAAACCAATCTTGTCAAAAATAACAATTTACGTATTGGCTATTTGAAATATAACGATTCTCATGATGCAATGAAGTTTATTATGCCATTTATGTAGTAGTACGATACATGAAATAAAGTCGTAATTTTAGTCGCATATCAATTTGTAATAGGTCAAGTTTGATAATGACTACTTTTTCGCTAAATAGAAACAGGAAAGGGACACAAGCCCAGAAGCTCAAAAAACAATCTCGACCCTTTCACGCTCTCCTTTAGCGTTCGATATCTCGACAAATATAGCTCCTACGCGAAAAAGTAATAGAACATAAGTTGTAGAACATTCAAAATTCTTACAAAGATGTCTACATTATTTTCATGTAGTGTTAACGGGAACCGATTTATCGCAAAAAAATCAAACGCACTCATTTATCAAGATGGCGGAAATAGCACATAGGAAATATTGGTCGACAACTTGAAGTTAAAGCTTTGCTAGACCCCCAAACACCCCAAAAAAAGAATTTCAAATTTCTCTTCACTTTCCAGCAAATACCTTATTTTTGAACATAGTGACTGGACTAATATTTATTATTCGTATTTGAAAAAAAATATTTGGCCAAGTTTTTTCTGAAAGATGTTATAATTTTGTTTTTTGCATAGTGATTGTGAAAGTCGTTTTTTTAATGAAGAATCGTGAAGAAAGTATTACTTTTTTTTTAAAAAGTCGTAAAAAGGTAACACCTTTTTAACTATTTTATTGAAATTGTAAATTGTCAATTTGACAGTTGCAGATTCTGGAGTCATTTTCGACCAAATTTCGAGTTGCAAAAGATCACTATGTAAAAATGACGTGTATAACAAGTATAAACGCAACTTTTTTCTCATTCGCTTGATAAACTCGGGCTTCGCCCTCGTGAAACTTAAAATTTGTGAAAAGAAGTATGACTTTCATAACTACTACAATATACTATTTCCTACCTTGATACAGAAGATACTCACTTGGCACACGCATTTGCATGTAGAAAATGATACGTTTCTGCATTGTTATGTCAACACTTTCTGCACTCTAAGGTCGGGTAATAATCATGCGGTTGGCTAAAACTGACAATGTAAAATTTTTTGGACAATTGTGAAATTTTTTCTGACAAATATCAGAATTGAAAAATTAAATTTCTCGCAGAATGCAAAGCCGTTGTAGGAAAAACTAGTATGTAACACCCATGTGGAAAGGCCATTAAAAATCTTATGTAAATGGAACACTCGTTGGCACTCGTGTACCATGTGTATTACAATATACTATTCACCCAAAATAGGGAAATTATGGTTAGCTTCGAAAAAATGGTTTGCAAAATGTGAACTGCAATCTAAATAATCTAAAGTGTTCATTAACTCTAAGCATATGTTGTAAACTTTGTGGCACACACTGCATAATATTTTATTATTTCTTCTGATTCTTCGTAAAATTTTAATTTTACATTATTAACAGCACTTTATGGTAGTGATTAAAAAAAAGCTTTATCATAGTAGTCCGGGTACGAGAATGGCAGCGATATTGGGGATGTTTGATTGATTTAGAAAAGTAGGTCAGTTGCAACTGACAGAAGTTTTTGGTTAGCACTTCAGTTTAACAAGTTTCAACGGTTTAAGTATTATCGGCTCAAGAATTTGAAGCAGTCATGGTTTTTACTGATGAACAAGGACGTTCTATATCGAAAATTTATATGGGAAATGGACAAAGAATTAATGCCCAATGGATTTATTCTGTTTCAGACGCATTTGAAGATTTTCGAGAAACGTTTCCCAATTTCATTACACCTTTTGACAGCTTTTGTGAATTAATTCAGAATATTGTGGCTTTGTATAGGGAAGCATCATAATCATAACTCTATAATAAAGCAGAACACGTCCCAAGGTCAAATAAATCAACTCCTGGTCTATGAGCAGTTACACATGTGGGCGGCGTCTTGATATTAGCAGCGTTGCCAGACCTGGTACAATTCTACGAATCTGGTACATTTTGAATCCGTTTCTACAAATTTATTTCGTACAGTGTAAATCTGGCAACAGGGCTAAAATCGTCGTGTTGACAGCTGGCCTTTAGTTTACGAAGAAGGAAACCCTCATTTCTGTTGTAGAAAAGTGAGTATTCGTTATTATATTTTCCATTTTAATTTTGTGTGCTCTTGTGACATAACCTAAGATTTGCGTGGAAATTTTATCTGGCAAAAACAGAGGCAATCAATGCGTTTCGCACTGCATAATTTTCATTATTATCAATCCTATTAACGACATAATTTTACAGTACATTATAATTACAGATACCTTCCTTAAAGGAGAAATTGGTGGAAAAAGAAAAGCAGCTAAATGAAACAAGAATTCCTCGACAGTAGACAAGTCTTGTCTGAAAACTGGAAAGAAGCTGTAAGTGAAGCCAAAAAGCAATACGAAGCGATGGATAGCGCGCTAGAGGTGAATTTATTAAAAGTGATACTGTAAATACCTTCATTAACTATTGCGATTTCAGATTCTACATAGTATAGGTACAAACTGTAGTTCAACAGTGCCCACCGCTAGCCAAGCTGCAGAGAGATTTAGAAGAAACAAGCTTTCAGAGCGCATTGTCGATGCACATAGCTGCCCCATCCGAGTGCAAGAGCTTTAGCATTCAGTACGAACGAGTTATTTATCAGGTTGTTGCTGCGGAGGAGAATAGGTACAAACTGTAGTTCAACAGTGCCCACCGCTAGCCAAGCTGCAGAGAGATTTAGAAGAAACAAGCTTTCAGAGCGCATTGTCAATGCACATAGCTGCCCCATCCGAGTGCAAGAGCTTTAGCATTCAGTACGAACGAGTTATTTATCAGGTTGTTGCTGCGGAGGAGAATAGGTACAAACTGTAGTTCAACAGTGCCCACCGCTAGCCAAGCTGCAGAGAGATTTAGAAGAAACAAGCTTTCAGAGCGCATTGTCGATGCACATAGCTGCCCCATCCGAGTGCAAGAGCTTTAGCATTCAGTACGAACGAGTTATTTATCAGGTTGTTGCTGCGGAGGAGAACATCGTTGCCATAGTTGAGCGCAGTTCCAGTGCAACTCGTACTGCCAAACCAGCAGATGGACAAACAAACCGCCCAGTAAGATTTAGAAGAAACAAGCTTTCAGAGCGCATTGTCGAAGAAACAAGCTTTCAGAGCGCATTGTCAATGCACATAGCTGCCCCATCCGAGTGCAAGAGCTTTAGCATTCAGTACGAACGAGTTATTTATCAGGTTGTTGCTGCGGAGGAGAATAGGTACAAACTGTAGTTCAACAGTGCCCACCGCTAGCCAAGCTGCAGAGAGATTTAGAAGAAACAAGCTTTCAGAGCGCATTGTCGATGCACATAGCTGCCCCATCCGAGTGCAAGAGCTTTAGCATTCAGTACGAACGAGTTATTTATCAGGTTGTTGCTGCGGAGGAGAACATCGTTGCCATAGTTGAGCGCAGTTCCAGTGCAACTCGTACTGCCAAACCAGCAGATGGACAAACAAACCGCCCAGTAAGATTTAGAAGAAACAAGCTTTCAGAGCGCATTGTCGATGCACATAGCTGCCCCATCCGAGTGCAAGAGCTTTAGCATTCAGTACGAACGAGTTATTTATCAGGTTGTTGCTGCGGAGGAGAACATCGTTGCCATAGTTGAGCGCAGTTCCAGTGCAACTCGTACTGCCAAACCAGCAGATGGACAAACAAACCGCCCAGTAGGAAATTCTCTCTCTTTTAAAGTGGCTGTTCAAATGCTTGAGAGGAATCATCGTGAAATGACAAGGAGGAGTTTCTAAGGTGCAGAAAGATAAAACGTAATCTGAAGTTAAGTGATATCAATTTGGAATTAGTTGATATGGCAAAAAGCAATAACTCTATGTATATTAATGAATCTCTCTATTCCTTAAATCGACAGCTGTTTGCGACAGCTAGAGATTATAAAAAGGAGAAGAATATTAAATATCTTTGGTCTAAAAATGGCAGGATTTATATGAGGGCAAAAGATAATAGTAAAATAGCCAAAATTAAAAATGTTCTTTGAATGTTTGAATAAAATTGATTTAAAAAACATTTTATATATTTCTATCGATAATTCTATAAAATTATATGGAAAATATTTTCTTTTGCATTTTTTAGAACACAAAGTAAATCCTGTTTAATTTTTATTTGTATTTTTATACAATTTGTGGTTTACTTTCAGTTATTTTGGTTGCTTCGCAAATATAACTTCATTTAGATTTTTGTCAATCTTTCTGCTATTAAGTTTATTGCTATGTTGCTGCAAATGTCTTTATGGTAATATATTTAGTTTTATTTCTATTAGTCAAATATTCATTTTTATGAGTTATCGTATAAAGTTTGTTTATAGTAATATGTTGATTAATTGCTTAATCGATTTACAAATTTACAATTTCCTATTATTCCTACAGTAAGTTGTAGTATAGCTATTGAACAGTTGTGGATCAAAATTATTTAAAAAAATTTAACGGTTGTCATAGGAACAGTTTATCGAAGGCAGGAGTTTGGATGTGCTGACTCCTTTTAACTTATTGCACATATGACGGACGAGATAATGTGTCTGGGTGATTTTAACATAGATATGTTATCTATAAATGATAAAGGTACTGAAAAATGATAAAAACAGCTCTACATTACTGGACCTTATTTTGGTAAACGATAAAAAATGTATAGTCAATTACGATGCGACTGATGTACATGGATTATCTGATCATTGTGACTAACTACCCTATTAAATGTAAATTGCATCGCAAAAGTTTTTTTGTATACTTACAGAGATTTTGCTAATTTTGATTATGAGGAGGTCTATAACGACCTTCAGTCTCTTCCATGGCACAATTTAATAAATTTAATCATAGACAGTGCGGACAGTAAAAGAATTCAGCATATGCAAAATACATGCCTGAGGTTTATTCATGGTATTAGAAAATTTGATCACATAACACATAAACTTAACGAAATTAAATGGTTAAATATGCACAATCGTAGAATACTTCATTCAGCCACATTGTTTCATAAAATTATCTCAAATAAAGTACCCTCTTATTTACTTAATAAAATTGAATTTAGATGTGATGTTCATAGTGTAAATACGCGAAATAGAAATCTAATTACGCCTCCATATCACAAAACTGCAATGTATAAGCGATCCCTTTCTTACGATATAGCTTATTTATACAATTCTTTGCCGGAGTATCTCAAAACCTGTTCACCTGAGAAATTTAACTCTAATCTGTTTAAAATTCTACTTAATCACCAAATCGGTGCAGCATAATCACTCTCTTACATATATGTTTAACATTACAATAGTATTATTGGTCTACAGTTAGTGTCGTTAATTATTTAATATTTGTTATCTAAGTGGAAAAGCAGATGCTATTTTAAATAGTAATCTGAATTTGCCCTTTTGGTGGTGAAATGGGGGTTGTCGAAATTAAGTGTCTTTATTGCGCAAAGGACATTGGCATAGATGACCTAAATGTTCTAAAATGTGCAGGTGTACAAAAAAAAGGATGAAGAATTTAAATTAGATCATAACCATGGCTACTACTACCAGATACAAATGCAACTCGCTATTACTGGAGTTAATTACTGTGATTTTGTGGTATGGAGTAGTAAACATTTTTTCCGTGAAAGAATACATTTCAATGAGGTATTTTGAGAAAAAGAAAGCGCTATTGCTATGAAGTTTTTTAACAATGTGATTATGCCAGAACTTCTCGGTAGGGCATCCAATCCCGGGATCCCAAAATGTCGGTATCCCGGGATCCCTAATTTTTTTATCCGGTATTTCAATCCCGGTATTTTTCTCCAATAATTTTCGATATTTCTGGGATTGCTTTTGTGTGCACTGCATCGCAGTTCGCAGAGTCTGCGAGTTGCCTTACCCGGCCTGGCCGGCGCCAGACATGGAGCAACATGTTGATAGATAATAATTAGTAGATATGGTTCAGGGTAGTAGCAGTTAGCAGATGTGTCCATAAACAGCGTAAACTGTGTTCAGTTGTGTTGTCACTGTTGCTTGCATATTTACTTACCTATTATACACCTATAATACTAGAAATACCGGTTCTGAAAACAGAAAATCCCGATATTGAACACCGGAAATCCCGGTATTGAACATCGGAAATCCCGGTATTGAATACTGGAAATATCGGTACTGAAAACAGGGAATCTCGGTTTGAACACCGGAAATCCTGGTATTGAATACCGGGATCCAGATAGAATTTCTTCAATACCGAAATCCCGGGATTGAAAATTCAGTTCGGTATTGGATGCCCTACTTCTCGGTAAATATTTCACAAATAAAGCAGTTAAGGATGCTGCAGCTAATACTGATTGGAATGTATTCAAAGAGTCGTTAAATGTTAATAATGGTACAAATTTAATGTTTTGTAATAAAAGTAGTAGTACGGAAACAAGGACCACTGCTCTCGTAGCCACGCAAACTAAAGATAACAGTATATATTGTTTGTGTAAGGGTCCTGATAATGGAACGCCTATGATTGCTTGCTGTAATTTGCACTGTTCCGTGGAATGGTTTCATCTGATTTTTATTGGTTTAACATCTGTACCTAATACTGAGTGGCATTGCCCTTTATTGTAGTATAAGTGAAAGTAATAGTATTTTGTATTATATTGGTATTGGAATATAAATAAATATTTGATCGATTTATTTATTATCACTTCAATTGCAGTACGGTAAAATAAGTGAATAATAATAATAATAATAATAATAATAATAATAATAAATGTCTTTATTTTCTGTATATACATATAGAAAAAAATATATTAGTGTAAGTATTAATATGGGGCGGAGTTCAGTGCGTTTAATGCACTGCTCTTCCACTCAACCCCACGGTTTCATCCAAAGTAAAAATATATTTAAAAAATATATATATAGCGGAAAGGCGCGTGTTATTAAAGAAATTCTCAATAGTCAAAGAAAAAGGTGATTACTTTAATATGATAGGTATGAGTTTCTAATTGTTATATGTATTATTAGGATTTAATATAATTTGAATTTTGTTTTTCTAAAAACATCATGTTTTTAAAAGCACGACCGCTGCGATATGTGAAAAACGCAGGTCTATTTTTAAATAAGTAACCGAATGCGCCAAGTAGCTGCTATAGAACACTGCAGTTTAAATTGAAACTAAATGAATTAATAACAGATTCATCCATTTTCAAGTATTCTATAATGTATATTGGTTATTTATATTTATACAGTACAGTAAACATTGCGCTTCCATGCTTTGACCAAAATTATTTAAAAAGATATTTTTGCCAACTACACGGAAAAATTGCATGTTCACGTAAAACTTTTACATTCGCTGGAAAACTGTCACTTTTCTTAACTTGTAGAACAATCTACTATTAATTCACTAGCGATTTAAGAAGAAAATTAACTCGCTAGCATATAAACATTATAAACAGTTACTTATGGTTGCTATTATAGAGATAATAATAATAATGCCAGTTTAAAATGACAAAGAAATAATAATTAATCGAGTTATTTAACAATATCAGTAACGGCGTAACTGGAGACTTGAGTTACCGCATTTATATTTTTATGACGCTCAAAGGCTTAAACCTGAAAAGAAACACAGATTGCAGGCAGCTGAAAATTATTTCGGTGGAGCAAATAATTCTCACATAGGTATAATCTCATAAGTCAACAAGAGCATTAATTCTTTCCGGAATTTTTTTTGACTGCGTTCTAACAACGTCATATTAATTAGGACGCCTTCCAGGGGCGAGCGTTTCCTTTCCAGAGACTTTCCATTTGAAAATATATTTTTTGGAACTTTTCCTTACTGCCAATCTCTAGCGTGCTTTTAAAAGTTTCTTTAGTGCAACAAAAGTTATTAAATTCGTCCTACATTTTAAATGCGGCATATGCCGCGGGGTTTAAGCTAGTGACAGAATAAGGCACACGGATTAAAATTAATATTATACAAACAATATATATTTTTTCTACTCATGACATTAAAATCAGTCATTTTGACATTGATTCCGGTGGTTGAAGTTGCATTTCAACCACTAGAGATTGAAATGCTCGGACTACCGGGATTTCAAACTGTTTGACATTCAATTGAAGACAAGAGAAATGTCACTTTATGTTTATTTTTTTCTAAAGTGCATTAATTTGTTAAAATGCGTGAAAATTCGTAGAAAAAATAGTATATGTAACTCGTGGCTGATAAAATTTCAACGTCTCGAGTTACTTTTTTCAACTCGCTTCGCTCGTTGAAAAAAAACACTCTCAACGTTGAAATTTTATTTCAACCACTTGTCCCATAATATACTATTATGTCAATATAGGTCTATTATGGTTTCGATTTTCCAGATTCAGCAATGGCTTAACAATTCAACCATACAACTGACTGATTGGGGGTGGAACAAAGGGGAAGATGGCACTTGAATCCCACTCACCCGGTCGCTCCAGAGGCCATTTTAAATAATATTTTTTGCCAATGTTCAAATGGTTGTGGAAGTCGTTGCGAGTGCAGGAAAGCTGGGATGAAGTGTTCAATGGGATGTGTCACTTGTCGCGGTTCTTGTACAAATTGTGCTCCAGTAGAAGATTTAACAGAACATTTTGATAGCAGTCCCAGTGTTGATGATGTTGATTTGTAATATTCAGAATATTGAAAATTAAATATTCTAAAATCAAGTTTAAGACTTATAATTCGCCTATTACACCATAATTATAAGAGTTAAGAATAAGGTGGTGTTTCCAATAAGTGTTGCTCGTAGGACAAGATTAATAAAACTTCAAACTTCTTAAAATTCATTGATCCATGACCTCCAGCTGCACGTGCCCGTAAAATGTCGAAAAATTTCAACATTTTGTGTTGTAGGGCTAATAATTACTTAAGTACAGCTAGCTGCCTGCATGTATATGAACTTTATACATTTAATATTGAGTTTTAAAAGTTTTTTCCAACATTAAATGTTGATGTTATTTATATAAAACGGGTTTTTGAGAATTTTAAAAACACGTTCTCCCCCATAACTCGCTTAATATTTATTTTAGAGAAAAAATAAAACGGACATTTTTATAGTAAATTTTACGTTCTTTAATTTTGATAATAAATGTTTTTCTGCTAGAGATCCTGGTTTCCGTGATATTTACAAAAAACATGAAAAACGGACCTTTGAACCCCCCTCTCCCTCAACGCTCACACCCCTCTACTCAGGACTTTTAGTATGTTATTTAGGAAGGTATCCACTACAACTGTACAAAAATTTGAAACTACACGATTTATTTCCGCGTATTTTGCTTCGTTGACTGGACTATTAACAACAATTGCCTATCTGGCTTCATAAATGTGGATGTTAACTAAGTACAAATCAAATACCTACAAACTAAATTCCAACTTACATTATAAAAATGTACAAGATCTTAATTATAAAATTATTGTTTGTTCATGTTCGTATTTAAACTGGGTTATAGCGCGACTCACTATGTTTTATTTGGCTTATCTGTTCACTTCTGTCATTTCACTGACTCATTTTTATAAACACCAATCTCGTTCATTTCCTGTAGTGTGAATTTCTTGCATTTTATAAAAGTTGTCTGCTTTTCACCATTCTTCAAATATTAACATTCCATTCCTTTTATAGCCTTATTTGATCTAGTATTGTGCTCTCTTTGCACTGTATTTGGAACATTCTGTCCTTCTTACCTTTATTTAAAA
This sequence comes from Agriotes lineatus, assembly GCA_940337035.1. NCBI lineage: Eukaryota > Metazoa > Arthropoda > Insecta > Coleoptera > Elateridae > Agriotes > Agriotes lineatus. Next base: position 3,496,809 of record OW679194.1, on the reverse strand, counting down.
AGTTTATAGAACTGTACTTATTCAATTATACTGACATATAAATTTATTTAACCCGCATGTAATAATCCCTTTGTGATAGATTTGTTGAATTTTGATTGACTTTACTTTGCACCAACCTCTTAATTTAATCTAATTGATATTTCTGCGACTCTAATTTACGAATTGAGCTCTGCCTTATTGCCATTTATTCTGAAGTTATTCAATTTAATATCGGCAATGCTTTACCAATGTAATTATGAATTAAATTTCTGATGTAACTTCTTGCAGTTGCCTGCTTTACCCCAGCTCTGTGCTTTATTGACTTGCTTTAATTATCTATGTTGCAAGCAGAGTTGAGTAACGGGCAAAATATCATCTCAATATATTGTAATAAATTTATGAACATGTAATAGTACATCTATATATTTTTAATTTTCCTATAGGTCTTCAAGACCATGAGGCACGTCTTACGGTTATCCAATTGGTTTTAAATTTTACATGACTTTTATTTTTCTATTTGGAAAAATGCTAAAAGGTTGAGATCGCCAGAATTTTAAAAAATTACATGTAAATAAAGACCACCCTAGTACATATGGAATGCATTTGAGTAAAGACAGCTTTAGAATCAATGCTAGAAAATATTTTCTCTAATACAATTGCGGATAAATGGATAGTCTACCTCAGGTGATATCGGGTAACTCATCAGCTCTAAAATCAGTTTTCTTTTAATAATATGACTTTTTTGTGTTACATATATTTACCTATCTACAAGTAAAAGAGCAGCAAGTATGTGCTTGCATTTTTCACCTCTTCCCAACTTGCACGTACACACGCAATTCCACAACCTGTACTCTAACTCACAACAGAAAATAGTCAATAAAAACTAGGATTATTACTAGAATACGAAATAAATATTTACCTTCATTAAAAATCAGCTTGATTTCATGTGGTTAATCGCGTATTTTAGAAATTTGAAGACAGTCCTACGATACTATTCTCGGCCCTCATTTTACCACATTTAATAACCATTTCAGCCCCTAACACCTCTCCGCCTTCTTTTAGAGGTCGTTTACTATCTTCAAGATAGTTTAAAATGTCTATCAAAACCACCTTGTAACTCATTTCAGCTTAAAACAATTCACAAAACCCTTGCATTGATATAGTGACCTTAGGTACCACTTTTTACTGTCTGTGCACCCAAACAGACTAACGTTTCACAAGACATTGCAGCTTGCATCATCAGAGTCAAAGTTGCTCATAGTCCTCTGTGCCAGCCGTTCAGAATGGCTTAACGTTGATTGGTTTTTCAAGTCTAATGCACTTTGAGTCAGCGGTGCGTGACCGGCTGACGATCGGTGGTTGTAATGCTTTAGACCGTGAATAACAGGAGATCAAGTTTTACTAAGTCGAAAACCATTTTCCCTGTTCATATTATGTGGATATTTTCTATGTCTATGGCTTCACGCATCATTCTTGAGAAGTAGTGAGGTACTTTGGTAAGTACTCTGGCCTGTTCAAATTTTAAGGTGTGTCAATTTGTAAAACTGAGGTAGTCCATCGGGGGGACTAAAAATTCGCTATTCTAATAACCGAGTATCGGTGTATCATTTAATGTTACCTTTACCATATGCGTTTTTATGTTTTCATATACATGAAATCGAAGTTGACGAAGCTTTACATTGGTCGAGGCAAAAAGTAAAAGAAAAGCTTAACAAGGAAATATTACCACGATGCTCAGATGGATCTAGTTTTTACTATTAAGTAGTTTAAAAACGTCCCTTTAATTACATATAAGAATTTATTAACATGTTTATTTAGTTAACTATTTGTTACGGTGTAATCGTGATTTTATGACAACACAGGACCGTACTTATCACAGGTCGGTTATCTTTGGGAGGCAGTGGTATGAAGCCACCTATTGTCCTTAAACTAGTTCGCGGAGGGGCTACCTCCGAACATAGAATTAATCTTACTAAATGCGGGCAAAGTAATACATAGGTTTTACATATGGTGGTATTACGAATTTCCATTTAATTATGTGATAGCGCCACACAACTACAGGACAAAAAGAAACAATGACGTTAAATCGAGTTCGTTACTGTTCAGGCAAGCGCCAAGCACTATAAAAATATAGCATAGACGCTTTTAGCTGGAAAAGTTGACTTCAGAAGGGGATGCCGCAAGGGGTTTGATCTCACCCAATACAACCTTAACTGACGTAGCAGATCCAAATTACAGTTGTTTGGTGTATACGATACATCGACTATGACGACAATTCATTCGCACACATAGCTCCCAAAATCAACGGCCTGGAACTACAACGACGCGGTTTTTTTATATCAAAGCTTTATGTCTGCACTGAAATATTTAAAAATTCCGACTGTTGCATTATTAGTTAGAGGTACACGCCGATAGATGGACCGTTTACATTTTGTTTTTAACATACATACTTTGTTTTATTTAGGGAATGCAGTATGTAACACAAGTAGTTAAGATTTTTTAATAATTTAGTATATAAACAGCTTTTTTATGTTACTAAGTTGTGTTGAATTGGCAAGAATTGACGAATGCAGAGTCGCACTATTACGTTTAGAAATTCAACCTAGTGTAGTGTATAAATACAGAATTTATTTTTGAATAAACAATGCAGTCTTAGCCACAGATGTGTTCATATTTTTGTGAGTTGGCGTTAAAGGGGGCGTTTGGTCTGACTTTTCTGCTGACAAAGATTATTCCGTACCTCAAATCATTAACGAGGGTCAATTTGCCAGATTTCCATTTCTTCAGTACCTACCTACCGTACTTACTAATCTGGTTCTTCCAGTCAACACAAACTATAATTTATTCACTGTGTTTTCTCCTCCCAGCAGGCTATGCCAGGGTGACATTTTTGTTGGTACCCGTGCAAAATAACTAGGATGACAAAATTGGGTTATGTTGTTTTAATTTGTGGTTATGATTTTTGAAGGATTGCATTGTTGCCAGTTAAATTTTTGACGTTAAAATTGCAACAATGACAATAAAGCAGTTGTAAAACATGCCAGTTTTTTCATGTCACAGTTTGACTTCTACCACAATCCATGCATGCACTTTAATAAAAACATATAACAGCCTACTCGGAAAAGGAAATACTGTGAATTGATTATATCCATCATCGATTCACTTATTAAAGTAATTTCAGACATGGACTAAGATATAAAACACACACGAAAATCTCAAATCTATTTTATTTTGTTTATTTGCACAGAAGTTAACATTCTGAACTTGCATTGCTCATTTAAATTTGTCTTATTCGTAGTCTCAGATTATCCAAAGGTTTGATTTATTATTCGAGTGAAGATAGAATAAGAACCGTATGAGCAAATATAGTCTATTGATCTTTTTATGTATAAATACAAATATCAATAAAATATTATTACACAAATTGTGTGCAATCGATACAAGAATTAAAAATTTCTTCTCGTTGCTGAGAACTGCACGAACGCCTACCAATATTAGATTATTAATTTTCTAGCAAGGCTGCGCCGCGTGGCGGCCAACGCTGGATAGCCGCCCGTCTTGGTCAAATACGGTTTCAGCCGGTGCAATTATGAGTGACTTTGAAAGTAAAAGAGACCCCGAGGGGATCTCTTCCGTTATGTAGAGCTGTGCCACTGATACTGTATCAATTTACGTAGCTTGAGGAGCTGCGCATAAGACAGGTTTTACCCGGAACGGAGCTGGTGTCGGAGAGACTCGAGAAGCGTTCATCTGATTTCTGCAGAGGGCTGCAGGTGCTGGAGATTCTATAGGATCTTTCCCTTGGCGGAAAGAGGGGGGGTCTTTGTAAAGTAAGCTGAAATTATAATTTTCGTGTTGCTTTGTCAGGTCAGAGTTTGCCTTTTCTCGAAAAGCATTCTTCCTGGTTTTAGATAAGGGAGTAATTACTATAGGAAAATTCTTCACCGAGTAACGGCTAGGTGAACTACTACGGGCTACAAGAGGCCTCACAACCGATGGAGGCTTGGTGAGAGGGTAGGTGCTTAAAGAAAAAGCTTCTCACCGATTAGCGGGTAGTTGTTGTTTAGGTTTCTAAGAGCAGATTTGATATCGCAATTGCTGGACTGAACTAGGCTAGATCCGGCTTAGGCGAGGGCAAGTCTGGAAGGCCGCTTCGAACTAGCAGAGCTTCGTGTTGCTGTGACTGTAGGGGTCGGAGCTTAAGTCCCCCCTTGGAGCTTGTGGTTGGTGACGCTGAAGCGCTGAACTCAATTATTCCAGAGGCGAAGCATATCGCTTATATACCCCTTCCTGGCGGTTTATCGGGCGGCCTTATTCTCTGGGACAGCTGGGGGAAACTGCGTTGTAACGCTACACGCTAGCGTACGTGGCAAACGAAAATTTTTGTTTTATATCTGCTAATTTTCGATTGATGATGTTCTCCACAAAAATAATCAAAAATTACTTAAATAAAGAATGTTTAAACAAAATATGTAGCTAATTGCCAACTAGGTGGTGCTGTGGATAAGGTTCCAGGCTTGCAATAAGCAAGTCTATGGAAAGGTGGAACTTTTTCTGTAGTCCATTGGATTGGCACCGAGCCAGATCACTATTCGACGTGGAATAGAAATATCGCTGTAGATAAATAATGCGCAATGTTTTTAAAACTGTAAAATTGTTGTAAACTGCATTCTGTTTGTGTTTCATCCACATTAATAATTTTTAATTGATACCTGTGCAACTAGTGATGAAAGCAATCCTTTTTTTATGAGTTTGAATCAAACATGTAGAAAACGTTGCTTTCATATGTATTGTATACGTTATTTTTTGCACAGTGGTTTTTGTAACTCGAAATTTTCTCGAAAAGGACTTCAGAATTTACAACTGTCAAATTTCAATAAAATAATTAATAGTTATTTATGCGGCAAGCTGAGTTAATTAGCCTTTATGGGCAAACCGAATAATTGAAAGCGAGCTGCGTACAACGTTTTATTTCCTCTTGCTAAAAATTCTAAAAAATAATATTAGTGATTAATAAAGGATGTGTTTATTAGAAAACAAGCTGCCTGTAAAGTCGTCAGGGCAACATTTTACAGGCGCCGTGTCTGTAAAATCTCATTTACCGAGTCAGTTCAGGCGACAGTAACACTTCACAGGCACCGCACCTGCAAAGACTCATTTGCCGAGTCAGTTAAGTCGACACTAAATGACCTTTTAACAAGTCAAGAGAAAATAAAAAAACGATTACCTTCTTTACGATTTTTCATTAAAAAAGCGGTACTTTCGTTAAAAGAAGACGACTTTCATGTTTGCTATACAAAAAATATGTAATTTACTTCTGACGTTTTCTCTTATGATTACATTTCTTTAGATTAGAGTGAAAGTGAGAAAGACGCTTTCAGCAACAAGTGGTATTACTTTAAACTGTTGGTTAGACCGATGGCAACTGGTGGTAAATTTTTTTTTTGTTTAGTAGCTATAAGAACCATTTATCTTACCCGACTCACGACCACAATCGCCAAGAATATTGACTTAATCTGGGTTGTGAGCCTGTAAAAAATGTTGTAAAGGACGGGACAAATTTAAATGCATTTTTTGGAATAAATTTTAAATATGTTACAGTATCAAATACGTTGAGAAAAAAGCACCATCTATCAGCATGGTATCTTACCATTTTGGGTGGGGTACGGTGGAGTCCGTAAGACCATAATGTTAACTCTATTTAAGCTAGAAATATAAATAACTTAAAACATAGATCTACTACTTTGGCTGGTGATCAAAATGGGTCTATAAAAAAGATTGATTGTTTGAAGGTCTCTAAGTCCTAATATAGTAGGGCAGAGCACAGCGAAGCACCAACATGTGCGCTATCATAAATTGCCCCCGAAAAAGTACAAAGAGACTAATAAAAATGTGAAATTCGGTGCTACAAGAATTTGATTATATGCACTTCGCTTCTGCAATTTCAGAAAGGGCGCAGTTATTCAAAATACACTGTCTGAAGAAAGCGCAGAAAAATCAAGGGAATCCGAGATGTCACAGAGCGCTAACGTTCAACTCTTCCTACTAACAAAAGATATCATACAATAATCCCGCGTAATTTACGCCATCATCAAGACGCAATATCTGAGTCTAAAAGCACGCAACTGCAGAAGCATCTAGAGAGTCACGTGTTAGATTCGGCCTGCACCCTAAAGTGACTACCCGTCGCTCAAGGTTTGTAAATAAAGGATTGGCGCAACTGGAAAGGAAGGAAGCAATGAATCCTAATTCCGATCTTTCTACTCTGTGGACAATGGGTCATTGTAAGCCCGAGTTTACGAGGCATTCCTTCGGCAGCCAGAGATAATAAACCAACCTCTTTTCTGGGTGTCAAACCAGCAGACGAGGAGGCGCCAGAATTAACTGCCTATTGAGAATTCTGTCTGTACTCTTTAAGCATTTGGAAAGAATGAGGTCAGATTCCACTTCATTCCACTGGTTGAGCATATATATATTTATGACATTGTTATATAAATTATTGCATTCACGGACTCTATAGATAAGTACTATTGCTACATATAAGTATAGGTCGTTTATTTTTTAAAGATCCACCACCTGTTGCTTAATGTTGGCCAACGGAAAAATCACTAGTTATAGTTACTTTTATGAGTTACAAATGACAATTCTGCAAGTGAGCTGTCACCTTAATTTCATTCGTCAAACAACGCAAGCGCAACTCAGATAAAGTTGAATTTTCGAATTATGCCTCGGAAATGAAGGAATTTACTCGACAAGAAATTGAAAACCGCCCTATTCCAATGTTCCCTCGAACTGAAAAACCTAGTCCCTTCTTTAAGTAGCCGACAGCTAGAAGAGAAACTTTCAAATATCTTTGCTGTGATTTCTTTGGGTAAAATTAACTTCAAAATTTTAAACACTAATTATTGTAGGTGTCTAGATGTACTGTCCGCCGTATATTACACTCTTATAATGCCGGCCAGGAAGTACAAACTTCCAAAACTTACGGTGGGCCTAAAAAATCTCCATTTTTTTATGACCATTTCTTTCGGGAAGAATTAGGTCGCAAAATTTATGATTATAAACGAAGTGGGGAATATTTCACTCCAACAAAATTGTTAACATTTGCACGGGACACTTTGGAGTATAAAGGGTCCCGATCATTGTTATATAAAATTTTGAAAGCCAAGGGCTATAAATATAAAACGGAAAATAATAGAAAAATTCTTGCCGAAAGGCCATACATAGCGGCAAAACGAATTAAATTTTTAAAAATGTATTTAAGATACAAAGAAGATGTCCCCAACATAAAATCTGTATACTTGGACGTGACGTCACCTCTTCTGTCAAATGTGCAAAATGCAAAATGTGTTGAACATGAATTTGGTTATAAATCCATTATTTGGCCACACTCCACTTTAAACAAAGCACCTTATTTTCTTCCAATTGTGGGAATTGGTGGAAAGATTTATACATTTGTACATCAATCGTGTTTTCTCCGTCAGTCTCAGTTGCATAACTCGAGAAAAAATGGAATTTTATGGCTCCTGCGTCAAAGAACATGATATCTCACAGAATCTGTAACACCCCTCTGCATTACACATTACACCATCCGGTAAATCCGTATCTTAAATCTAATTTTAAATAATTCAAATGCTCAAACTTCTGCCGGGCCAAATGTCAGTTTACAATTTACATTTAACAACCTAACCTCAATTTTGAGTCCTTGTTGTGGAAATACCCTAGCCATGTTGCCACGTATTCCTTTCAAAGAACATGCGACGTTGGTGGATCTTTAAAAAGAAAACGGCCTATATGTATGTTTGTTTGATTTTTGTTCTCAAATAAAAATAAGTGTTGTTATTTTCACAGCGGTTATTTATCAACCTAACCTATATTTAACTTTATTGTACCGAATTTAACATTCTAATGTTGTATGCAAGCACAAATTTGACATTTTTGAGCGTTGAAGTTCGCGGTAGTAGTTTGAATTCTCACGTTTTGCTAATTTTCTAACTTACGACACTTTGTTTTCTTTGGGTCAGTAGGTAATTCTATTAAGAGCGAAGTTACTTACCTACCTACCTTTATATTGCTTTGAGTGAGTAGCTTCCTATAATAGGATGATTCTTTAATACGTGACATGTTACTGCTACTATCAGATTTAGTTTTGTAAAAATGGTTGCCATCAGTGCTAAATGGGTAATGGTCACTCGGTCTGCAATATTTTTCTATGTGTCTATATCTACAGGCGAATGTGTAATATAACTTAGCAAGAATGGACTTGCAACGTTTAAATATCTAATTATTTTTAAACTAAGACACTCTTACCTCAAAGATGATCTTAACCCACTGCCCCTTATTCATTTTTATCGCTTTTACATACCTATTCAATTTTACTATTATCAATAAAGGCAGTTGTGATAACTGCTGAAGGCTTCTTCTTCCTCTTATATTAGGCCTGCGCCTGTGACCTGTTTAAATCTAAAAGTTGTAGTTTTATGAGCTCTCATTGTTTGTAAACCAGTGCGGCTGCCTGAGACTCAAGCATATTGCTTGCTCGTCCATCCACTCTGTTTTAGGTAAGTTATTAAAAGAAACAAATTACAAAAATTACATCATTTATTATAGGAAGTACACTGTACATATAGAGTTGCAGTTTATAAGAAAATTAAATAACGTAACAGATTTCTGGAAATAATTCAATATTGATACTGAATATCGAATACATTCTTAGAAAACTTTTAACCCTGTGTAGTCTTTGGTATAGGTTGAGTACGGCGGAAATGTTGCCTTAGTGCAAAGGGCGACAATTAAGTATAAATTACTTGAACGCACTTCCACTTGTATTACTATGGGCATTTTGGACTTGGACACGCACTTCAAGTCGCAATGTCTAGCATAGCAGGCCGATGCGATAAAATTCTCATTTGATAACATTAACATACAAAACGACATCACACATTTGAGTACAACAGTACAATTGGCACTTAATTATTTGATTATCATAAAATTAACAATAAAAATTACATAAAAAATTACAGTCAGTACGATATTTGGATAGGCAGCACACGCATTTTATTCTAAGTACTAAGAAATTTATTGTGAAACAGCGACAAGGCATTCTGAATACAGCGGAAATACAAATGTGTGTGGGAATTGAACTTAACATTAACAACTGTATATTCTGTAAAAAAACTTTATTTAGGTGAAACCTTTCCATAATGGACACCCATGGGAAATCTAAAACTGTTTGTGGCAGAGAGGTTTTTTAGCATACATTCCCTACACTAAAAACCGTTCGTTGTGTAGAGGTGTCCGCTAAATGAGGTTTCACTGTATTACAGCATGTTCGAGTGCACACTATAGTTGTAATTGCACATTAATAACTTATTTTTTTGAAAAATGCAAGCACACAATATCATTAAATTGTTAAAAATGGATACTTGAGGAAGTAAATGTAATTTTTTTTGTACTTCAACTTAAGTACAGTGGCTTCATAAATGATCGAACGTTTTTGAATGGTCATTATTTTGGCGCCATTTATTTATCTTGGTGGCACTGGAAGTCTATGTCAAATTCGATGGTAATCACGTTAGGTTTTCCGTCAGTTTTGACACAGACTGACGCAAAACCTAACCTGCTAACCAGTGTCAGTGTCCCCAACATAAATAAATGGCGCCAAAATAATGACCATTCAAAAACGTTCGATCATTTATGAAGGCACTGTACTTAAGTATAAACAAAAGAAAACCTGGAGACAAGTACTTTAATTGGATGTAAACAAACTTCGATAGGTGTGTTTGTCTAACCCCAGGTAATTCAGCTTTTGCATAATAGCATAATATATAGCAATTATTTTATTAAATAATTGAACTGTTAGGTATTAAGGGTACCTAGTCTGAATCAATTTACTTTCATCAGAAAATTTTTATCAACCCGTAACTTTTTTCTGTTTGGAGAAGGAATTTTGGGCAAAGCTGTAAAATGATTCCCTACTGGAATCAGATCACTTAATATACCTATTCATTCGAATTTTGTTTAACCCCTGGTTAGCCAAGATATTTTTTTAAGTTTACATTCCTATGGTTTACAATGTTTTCAATACTTATAATAAATTGTCAGTTTCACTTATCAATGTAATGTTGCAACAAAAACATTTATTACGATTTTTAAGGCTTGGCAACAATGCACACCAAATGTAACAGGCTGACAAGAATTTTAAGAGCCAGATTACATAACCTCAAAATGTGAAGTTGTAAAAGCTGAGTTTACAATGTCAAATCAGAAAAATAGAATCTGAACAAATTCTAGTAACTTATATCAGTTCACTCCTTTCATTCAAATCAATTGCTAATGGAAAATCTCTCAATTATGTAACTGTACTTTGTGATATGTAAACTGATTTTATAAGAAACGTTACGTTGTCAAAACACGTTTATAATCCATTTACATAACTTCCGCACTGTCAGTGTCAAATTAGTACAAAATTTCATGACTGTACTCTAAAATGCCGTGTCTATCAGACTATACAGGGTGATTTTTAAGTTGATTCTTTCCGTTTACCAGTAAATACAGCTAAACAAAATAAGCATTTTTTTCATTTACCACTTTTCCGAAATATCAAAATTAACGGATGTACAGGGTGTTAAAGTTTCAAATTAAAAACTAAACTTTGGCCCAAAGGCAGCTGGACAATTTTATGTTTGTTTACCTCTGTTGTCAAGCAATAACCTGTCAACTAGTTTTCCGTTGTAATGTTATTATTATTATTGCTACAATAATGGCTCATATTTATGAAAATAATGAATTAGTGAATATGCTTATTATTTACTGGGAGTTTCTTCAAAATGCCGCTGCCGCATCGCTTTTATATGCGGAAGGTATGTGTAGAAGCAAATGGTGATAATTTTGAACATAGGTATCATTTAAGTATAGTCAAAGAGCATATAATTACATACTCTTTAGTTTAGTTGAATTTTTGTTAAGTAATTTTAGTTCTTAATTTGAAACTTTATCACCCTGTATCTCCGTTAGTTTTTATATTTCACAAAAACGGCAAAGGAAAAAAATGCTTATTTTTTTAGCTTTATATCCTGTAAACGGAAAGAATCAACTTAAAAATTACCCTGTATACTAATTAAAGTTCCTAAAATGTCAGAAAAAAGTAGGGTTATCGTTTGAATATTTGTTTAAATTAAGATAGTGAATTTAAGACAGTCAAGTAAGTTCATTTGTAAGTTTTGTGTATCTGTACTGTTTTACATATTTCAATATAAGAAACCTCTGTAACTAAATTGCCAATAATTACATTGAAATGTTTGACACTAAAAATTACATACTTAGTGATAAATAGCAATAATGCCACCTTACTGCTGATTTTAATGTTTAAACTAATTAAAACGCTCATTGGTCTTCGCAAAGATGTATTGAATACTAAATTTACTGAGTTTATGTTGTTGACATGTTTTCAAACCGATACAGTGGTTTAATTTTTAGGCTAAAATTTAGTTACAGTCAAAGCTTGAACGTTGAAAGCACATGTGGAAAATTGAGGTTATAAAATTTAAAAAAAATAGAACATAGTAAGAGGAGAATTTAATTGTGTAACCTCAATTTTCTATATATGCTTACAACCTCGAAGCTTTGCATGTTACCAAATTTTGGCCTGAACATGACACTAGTATGTCGGTTCGAAACATGTGGCCAAGCTGTGTGAAGAAGACGAAGAAGCGTTTTATTTGGTTTAACTTTCCAATTCCACTATTTGATGGCTGGATTACTGGTTATTTTAATGTTTGAAAAAAAATGTTGCCTGTGATAGAATTTTTTAATTAAAAACTTGCAGCCAACATAAATACGAAAAAATTACTACTACATTAATTTATTTGGCAACATTGTGGTTCTATTTGAAGTATATTATAGAGGTTACCTGAGGTTGAACAACAATTGTGATTACATGGTATAAAGAATACAAGGTGAAACGTTCCGCAGAATGGGGCATTGTGGGCGGAGCCCCAAATTCAACCATTGAGAGATGCTCTTTCAAAGGGCGCGAATTTTAAATGGAGATGCATAAAAGAATATAAAAAGACAGTTATAATAAAAGCAAATACTGGCAGTGTGTCGTATATTATTTTTGTATACTGAACAAGAACAAGAACCATTTTTATTTTATTAATGAAATATCCTAAACTATTTGTTTTAAAAATGCCATTTTTGTTATACGTTTGGCAGTACTGAAGTGCATTATAGTCGTTTGCATCAGTTTGTGTTAGACTGAAGAAAAACCTAACATGTTAACCTCGAATTTGACATCGACTAACAATATACGATCGCGGCCATGGTTACACCATGGTCATGGCCATGGTTACACCATGGTCATGGCCATGGTTATACCGTAATCGTGGCCATGATGGATTTCCTGAGTAAGTAATTAGTTGACTTCTCCCCTCTACTTTCTGAACAACTGAGTGTCTCCGGGAACGTTTCACCTTGTATTCTTTACACCATGAGTGATTAATACCCCAGAATGTGCAACCTAATAGCCAAGTATCATAGCCTACTTTCTGGTTTGTACAAAAGGAGTGAATAGATTATAAATATTTACCATGGTGTGGCATTTTGGTCAGTTTTAAAAATTTTAATGATAGATATTCAGTGTGCTCCACTCTTCAATTATTTTTCTATTTGAATGGCATATAAAGCATAAAATGTACCTACATCAATGTTTTCACTTAACATATTTATAATTCTGATAGTATAAGTAGTATCTATCTATGTTGGATATTTCATTATCGTTGTCATCATCAGTTGATAAAAATTATTATATAGACTCTCCAGTTGGAAGTTTTCTTCTTCTATTGATATTTATTTATTCCCAAAATTCTTCCCATATACAAAAACACAACTTTTGCAACTGTGATTTTGTTAGAGCTTCAGTAAATTTTTAGGAAATTGTATAAGGTAGGTAATGTTTAAGGTTTCCTCAGATAACTTTTAATCATCTGTTATGGGAATTATCTCACTGTTATGCTGCTTTGAGCAAAAATCTTCTAAAATAAACTATACATAATGTAAAAAGTGGTAACGAGACGTTACTCTAATAAATTGTCTTTCGTCTCAAGATACCGTAACGATTATTTCTACAATACAAGGCACTTTTTCACGAAGACCCTGTATGTTTGATATTATGATTTGTCACGCAACCAAAGTTCCTTTTCATTGCACTTTTGTAAAGTTACAATTACAGTATTGTCACTAGCATAAGCAACGTTGTAAATATTCAAGAACAACGATAATATTGTTCTCTGTTAAACATCAGCCCACATTAATTTATTACTCTTGATAGACACGAGTCTTAGCAGCAATTTTACACATCAGTCACTCACAGGCTGGACATCCAAATACTGCACAGGGTGTTTGATCTCCTTCGGCAACAAATAACCCTCAGTGTCTAAAAGGTCTATTTCAGGTGCCAGAGGTAAGAGAGGTGGCGGTCTCGGCAGCCTCTTCATGCTGTTCGTCTTCAGCTCGTTCTCAAACACGAACTTCTTCAGGGTGTTGCAGCAGTCCTGGATCTTATCCGAGTCTTCGTAATTGTCGTACACTTTCTCTAACTTGTCGTAGATTTCTGAAAATTTGATGCGGTCCCGAGGCTCGGTTTTCCAGCAACACTTCATCAGGTCACAGATTAGAGTGGGACAGTCCTCGGGTGGAATCAACATGATGCCTTGCAGGATTAGTTTAACCACTTCTTCATTGGAGTGGCCATAGTATGGCTGCTTGCCGAAGCTATAGATTTCCCATAAGATTATTCCGTAGGACCATATGTCTGATTCTAAGGTGAAGCGTCCATACATTACACTTTCTGGAGACATCCAGCGCACTGGTAACAAACGAGACCCGCCAATCTTTAACAGAAAGAAAAATTATTGAAGAAATGTGTATTAGCATCTTTAAAATTAATGTTGTGGTGTAAGTAGGCATTGGTGATTTTCATAATTTGTATTCTGTAGTACATGGTGTGTTTTTGTTGTGAGGGAAAGTGTATCGTTTAGGATTATTCTACTGGGCATTATTTTTGTGCACTTAATTTTGGTAGTTTTTAAAACTACAAGTCTGTCAGCAGGTTATACCTTACGATTTACGATTGGATTATTGAATGCAGCCATATCAAGCAATACTTACATAAAGTAACGAACGATTTCCGGGATTGGACCATGTTATTCGACCTCAATAATGACACGGTCCAATTCCGGAAGTCGTTTGTTACTTAACGGCAAAGGCCGTGAAAGTCGCCGAAATCATCTCAATACCTACATAAGGAATAACGTAAAATAACTAGGTGCTGTGAAACAATTTCTTGTAGATTTTATATTGTATTACTGCAATATATCACTACTACTGAATATAATATTGTCAAAGTTCTTTTAAATGTACAATAAAACATAGAAGCACAGTTTAATTGAGATTTGTTAGTTCAATAAATTAATGAGTTTTTGTTAGGAGTCACTGTAAATACAGATTATATGGTTTTTCACCCGTGTGAGCTTTCACAGGCTAATTCAGCTGCTGCTTTCATGCCGTAGCAAATATACCGGGCATATAGTATGGCCTTGAAGCTTTTCCTTTACATGCATTTTCATGTGAGTGTGCAAGTCTTAGTTCCGTGGTGTTATGAATGTAGACACATTGTCTTCATGGTTTTTCCCTTGTGTGATATTTCATGTGGAGCTCTAACTTATTTTTATGGCTTCTAAATTCACAAACGCTGCATCCTTAAGGCTTTCATGTTGTTATATGAGTGCTCATGTGCTTTTTCAAATGCGCCTTGGAAATCGTTTTGTACTAGCAAATGCCAAAGTAGAGTAGAATTACTGGTTTTGACCACTTATTGAATATTCCCACCAAAAGTTTGAGGTTATTGGATTTTAGTTCTGAATTGTCTTCAAAGTGGCACTGCAGGTTTTGTTTTGAATGTTTGACAGCAAGCGGAAGTGTAACATACAATGTGGTCACCGCTTTAAAAAAAATGTGTTAAGTAACAAGGGCAGGTAAGATAAATTACAATTACTCGATTTTTAGCAATAAGCCTGTCATTGTAGTGTATTTGGTGATTCTTATTATTACATTTTCTGAATATTTTTACGATATTTCGACGTTAAACCGGTACCTTCGTAAATAAAAGTATCTAGAATAGCCAAAATAGGTAGTACAGACATTTTACACTTTTGGCCATCAGTTGTTATACAGCTTTGTGTCTATGATATAAGTAGAGGAAATTTTCCTCACAGATAAGCTTTCAGGAGAAGGAAAATCCAACGTTTTTTTACGTTATGAATATGGATGAATGAGTAAAGACATTGGAAAAAAGGGGGACCCCCGTAAAAACTGCATCGAACCACACTTACGTATGAAGTGGCATTGAATGGGCCACAAGATATGGGAAAAGTTGGTCCTGAATGTATTCTGGGCAAGGGCATTGAAACATTTAGCTGACTAGATTAGTACTAGTTCCAGAATGGCTTTTCTATTGGATAAAAATGGATTATGTTTCTCAGCTAAAGAGATATTAGATATTCTAGGAAAGGCTAGTACGTATGTCAAGAATAACCAACAAAGCAGAAAATGGTATGAAGCGTTTCTTTGCAGGCGCCCAGAACTCTCCCAGAAAGAAGCTGCGCACATCAACAAGGCTAGGGTTAATGTCACTCCTGAGAAAATCAAGAAGTGGTTTGAAGAATGTCTTCAATAGGAGAAAACGCTGAGATACTGAATAATTCTACCAGTGTATGGAATATGGATGGAACGGCTTTATTTCTTAACCCTAATGGTGGGCTTGTTATTGCAGCGAAAGCGAATAATGTTTATAGAATATCTTTTAATAGTGACAAAGAAAATGTTCCAATGAGAACAAATGGAGTTGGTGATTATGCCCCCTCCACTTACATTATATATTCGTAAGTTTGATAGGTTTCCCAGTTCATATGTGCAATGTGCTCCAAAAAATTGAGGTCTTGGCAATTCTAAAAATGAATGGAAGATGGATGAAGACTTTTTAGGTTATTTTAAACACTTATTTCATGCTTACATTATGGAATACAAATACCAGTTGTCAAGGCGATCTATATTGTTCCAGGCTATGACACTGGCTTCGATGCCAATTTTTCTGCTAGGCCATTTCAAGACACACATAAGTTTTAAAAATGTTAAATATATTTGACGTTAAGAAACTATTTTAACAAGCCAGTTCACATCAGTTGCAAAAATGTCTTTAAAGGGTTGCGTACCAAGCTACAAGTCAAATTAACTACTCTTCATCAGTTGCTCTATACGTATACTAGCGTGTTCAAACTTCCATCCAATGAAAACAGTGGCACAAAAATGATAATAAGTTTTGAATTGAGAGGACTGCGGATTGGAAAGATGAGTATTGTTTGTGAAAAGCACTTAAAAAAGTCGATATAAAGGTTGATAAGATGAAGAGACTTGTCTTTACTGCAAAACCACTATAGCTTGAAGAAATTACGGTTTTAGAAGAAGTCACAATTAGTAGCAATTTATTTGCAATGAAGAATTAGGTATCTACCTACCCATTAGGAATTGTTTTTTAATCGAATATTACCGTGAAGTGGCACACTATGATATAAATAGCAACGACTTTAAAGATATTTTTTCAACTGGCATGTATTAGAATGACAGGGACAGTGCACTGACAGATTGTTTCTTTAATAACCAAAAGTAGTATTTTTTTGTTAACGGTTGCTAGATTGTAGGCTATTCCAAAGGTCACTTTATAGACCCAGTCTTCTGGCCTGCAACAATATAGACCGCCTTGCAGTTATCAATAATAGTTTTTCTAGACGGTCGTGTTTTACATATGAGTTTGTAACTAAGCAACTATTGTGTCTCTACCCTAATTCAACACACATCTTGCAAGCTGCAGATGTGGCTTTGTTTTTTACACTGAAGTGACAATGAAGAAAATCATTTGGAAAATGGAAAGTGATACACGACGGGTCTGAAATAACGAAACGAAATGTGCAAATACTTTCAAATGAAATAATCTTATCAACATCCTTCAAGACGGCTATTGTAAACAGATTTAGCAATGCACACCAAATCTTGAAGATACACATTTGAAGTTAAAAGCAAAGAAGAAGAACGTGCATCAATTCTTCCGAACGCACTCAAATATTTAGATTATCTAGAGACAAAAATTGATAATGATGAGACATAGGATCCCATAGCTTTGTCCACGTTAATGTTACAAATACTGAGGATTGAACATTGAGCTAGATGTAAGTAGTAGAAGAGAAGCCATTTGTGGAAATGGAAACAGAAACAAAAAAAATTGAACAGATACTTAGATGGACAAAATATGCAAAAAAGCTTTGAAATAGGAAATATATAAAATATTGCACCTAATAATGTAGACAGGCAACAGAAAAATACTCCCAATATTGAAAATGAAAGAGAAATGGAAAATAAATTAGTTGGAAAAGTATTGATAAAAACAGAAGCAGCCGAGAAAGTCACTAAAGCAACTAAAGAAGAACACGTGTCGAGCGTTCTGATATCGAACGAGTGGATTGAGTTAGCTGCGAGAGAACAAAAAGAGGAAAAAGAGAAGCAACGAGAAGAAGATGCTGCAAAGAGAAAAGAATGCAAGCTTCAAAAGTGCTAAAAAATAAAATAAATAAAAACAAAGAATGCAGATGCACTAAATTAAATGAAAACAGTAAAGCAGACGAGGCAGATACAAATACGTTAGAAAAAAAGCAATCACTGAAGAAAGTATTACTAATGAACGGGGTATATAATGAAAAAAAAAAGAGCAGAATATTAATCTCTCAAAATTAATTGCTGAGTTCTGAAAGATAAATCATTTGTTGTTGTATAATATAATTTATTTTTCCCAAAACAAATAATCCAAGTATTGCATGATGGTGATATCATTTCAAAAAGTGGACTAAGTGATTGCAAATAGCCTGATAAAAAGAACAAATTGTTTTATATACTTGAAGAAGTCAAAGAAATCATTAATATTCAACTAAAAATTCTCGAGGTGTTTATTCTGTGCCTAAAATGTCGAAATGTACAGTTTGTTTAGGTTGATAAGGTACAACATTAAATAATTAAAATGTGCTTTTATTTGATTTTCAACAAAACAGGAACACGGGCGTGATGAATGACTGGTTAAAACTGGCGATATCAGTATTTTCAACTGTTTTATTTATTTTACAATACCCTATATAATTTTAGTTTTTCTTGCTTTTTCTGCGCTCGCCGCCATATTGAAACAAGGATACCAAAATTAAGGTTTTGTAAATATTTCTTTTATGTAAGTATGCCCGTATTTTCTAATTTCTCAATTCTTTCACCCGAGGAAACAGAAGAGGAAAGGTTATCTATTGAATTACTCCCATTACATGGAAATTTAGGAACCATCCATGGTAACGCTGGGGTTGTCAAAAACGAATTGTGAAGACGAATCGGGCCTTACAATGCTACAACCTAGAAATAAGGCCTCAGCGCTCCGACGTGACTTCAACACAGTTAGGTAGAATTGCCTAATGACTAAATTTATTCCTCCTCGAGCCTTCAGATAAGACGCTCGCATTGGCCAGTTCTTCCTACATGTGCTGACGTCAGGCCGGAGCGCTGAGGCGTGGTTTTCCGTTGGTATTGGTTACATTCGTTTTAGTATGCATCTTGATCGTACGAAGCACACCATCGCAACGTCGCCTGGACAAAACATGTACAAGATTCCTTAAACCATATTTTTGAAGCAACAATGGATGTGGTTTTTGTTTTCCACTTCTCTTCATGTCCGGTTATTCATCATGACCGTAGATTTTAGTTGGTTTGGTCTAAGTTCCAACGAACTGTTTCGAATAGCAGCCAATAAAATAAGAATCGCAGTCATGATTTCCAACCTCCGATAGGAGAAGGAACCTGAAGAAGAAGAAGTAGATTTTAGAAGAAGTTGGAGACATTCTGTAACGCCATTTTCAACTAGACAATTCTGAACTACTCTTGTAGGTACGTTATGGCTTCGCCTTTCATACACATTTTTTGTTAAGATATGGTATCCATTGATACGAAAACAAATTATTGGTGGCCTTCTGCACTCTGAAGTGATTATATCACTGCCGTATTTATCAGAAGGTTGTTTTCATCACTGGAAATTCCACATTCTCGATTGCTCTCAATGTAAGAACAGATGTGTTGTGCTCCAAAGCTGCTCTGATATCTTCTTTGGAGATGGGACAATTCGCCATCGCCGATTGCCCGTCGTCGATCCGCCGTTGCCGATTCGCCGTTGCCGATTCGCCATAGGTCAAATTAGTTGTTTACCCGATTCGCAGTCTCAAAACGCTGTAGTTCTTAAATGCTTAAATAATATAAAAATAATTTGTAAGTCTATCACTGATGAATTTTGATGACCACAGTGTATCTCTATGTTGAGTTTTCATCCTTTTAAAACTCTTTCTTATTATTACTAAACCATGCAATTGTTGTTCAACGAATTTATGAAACTTATTGTGGTGAAATTATAAGTAATAATTTTGCTATTTCAAAACGTAATTACAGGAAAACAAAAATTTTATTTATTTGAATTGAGAGTAGTATTTTTAATCATTTAAATTCGCCGACGAATCGGCGACGGCCAATTTGGGACAGCGAATTATTCTAAACCCATCTTCTTTGGGTCGGCTTCTTACGTATGAAAGAGTCGTGATAGTCGACTTCAGTTGCAACCAAATCAGCAACGTGGCTAATATATTAAAATGGCGTCAGAGTTGTTAACACTACTATCACTGGACGCAGGAAAATTCCTTGGTTGAAGAATCACAGAACGTGGTTGAATATGGCGTCAACGGAGCTTTTTCGTGCAGCAGTGAAGAAAGAAAAAATGGCAATACCTTTTTTTTACTTTAAAATTAAAGGTATAAGAAAAATTTGCGAAAAACCTAACTTTGTCACCCTGATGCTTCGCATATTGAAATAGTTAGGTGATTTTATTATTATTACTATTAGTTACCAATTACCACGGCATTAGGGATTAGTCAATTACCGCGGTAACAAAACAGAAGTCCAAATTGATCTATAAGGAACACAATAAATGTCACTAACCTTATAATAATCGCATGTATACACATCTCTGCTCATTCCAAAGTCCGCAATTTTCACGACCGGTCCGGAGGTTACCAAGCAATTTCGGCACGCCAAGTCACGGTGCACAAACCTCTGTGCTGCCAGGTAATTCATGCCACTCGCTATTTGCATAGCTATAAGCATTAGATCTCTCGATGAGAGGACCGGCAGGTCGTCATCTCTGTTCGTTTTCCTCTGTGTTCGAAGCAATTCGGCCAGGTCGCCATGAGGCATGTACTCAAACACCATCATCGGACTAAAACCTGATTCTTAGAGAAAAGTGTTTTAATTAGATTTGGACGAGAAGGTCAGTTGAAATTATGACTTCCGAGTGCTGCCGTATTTCATCAAGATTTTGTTTGGACGTTTGGCATCTTCACAACCTCTTTGAAAAAGGCAAGACAAAACACGGCAACACTTTCAAGCCTATCATTCGATTCTAATGTCAGATATCAGCTTACCACGTAACACTACCCCTAGAAGTGACAGGATGTTCTTATGTCGAAACGCGCTCATTATGTCCACTTCCCTGAAGAAGTCTTCTTCCACTTCCCGTGTTGCGGATTCTTTTAATACTTTGATGGCTACTATGTCCATCTGATCGCTTCCCTCATTGTGTAGTTCCCCTGAAAAGGTAGCTGTCTTATAGTGTACTAGGTAAAAGCAGAATTCTTTAAGTACTATGTTAACATCATTCCAAGTTATAAAACATTATCGAAAATGGTCCCCGACATATATTAGAGGAGAAAAATCCTCTTTGGGGTAAGAGCATCACAATTCAAAAATAATTATTTAGACTTTGACTGAAGTGCTGCCATTTGTCTTTGCCAATTCACCAATATGCCCGCTATTATGTCTTTTTCTGAGATTATGAATAGTTTTCCAACTTTCGGTAACTACTTAATTTTCAGGGTTATTTAATGTATCACTAGTTTAATTGCGCTTACTTTAACAGGTATAAAATTAAGTAAATTTTGAAGTTGGGGCTAATGTTTATCAGAGCTTTTATTCCCAATTTTCAAGGACAAGATTGATGTAACCATGTACAGCGCCCTGTATATTTGTATATCCATTATAAGCGGGAACTAACGCGTGGCAGTCCATTACTTTGCAATAATACTAATATGCGAAAGCTTTAATTGCATGTTATATTTGAACCGGTTAATTAGGCCAAGCGTGTTGGCATTATTGTAATGGCATTTCATTAAGCAGCGTTTTGTAGCTTATAGGAAGTCATTAGACTAATAATCGCTTTCAAACAGAATAGCAATACATTTGCCTTGACGTCCATTCACAGTCGAACGCCTTTACGTTTAAATGTTACTGCATTTATGCATTTACGGTGCAGGTATTCAAAAGTCATGAATCGCTTTTCTAATTATAATTCACAGCAAAATGTGTATAGCTTGCTTAAAGATATTGAAAAATTGAGTCGGTAGAAATGATATTCTTATGAAGCTTTTTCCCTTTACCAGGTGATTTAATTATGGCCCAATAAAAATTAAACCAGAACAATTAAGTATTGACGAGATTTGTAATACCTAATAATACAATTTAAGAACTTAAAGAGTTCAAATCTATTAATGTAAATGATGGACTAAATCTATTACAAGTCATGAAAACAGCAAATGGCAAAGCAATTGCCTTTGCAGTATGTTTTTTCAGACTGTTAAAACACTAATTTTAAATAAAAAAGTCTGGTGTGATACACTCACACAACTTCCTTTTACAGGGATCGTATAATTAGCCAAAAATTTGATTTTTAATTTTTAAGCATTTGTAAAAAATTTTCAAAAATTGCATATTCTACAAAAACGGTACAAAGTAGAGCGTTAGTTGAAGAGACAAATTTTCTGTAAAATTCTAAGTTGAATTTAAAAATGTAATAATAACGGGTGTTCTATTTAAGAAAGGAGTTAAAAAAACTAGAAAAAAAAAACAACAGAAACCCATTTTAGAAGTATTCAACTGGAAAATCACCTCTCTCACATCAATACACATTAAAAATTTAATAAAAGTGTAAAGTTTGAAAAAAAATCGTTAGAGCCGTTTTTTAAAAAATCGAAAAGAACTGAAAAATCACAAGAGTAAATATCTACTTCCGGTTATGTGATTTTTTTCAAAAGCTTACTGTCGCATCTACATAGTACACAAAACTTATATATCAAGTTGCAAAGCTATACCTCTTTTCGTTTTTGAGATATTCTGTTCACAGACAGACACACAGACAGACCAATGAACAAAAACAGGTTGTTTTGGGTTCAGGGGACTCTGAAACGTGAAGATCTGTTGAAAAATGGATTTCGAATTTTTGGGATGAATCCAATACTTCCTTTATCGTAAAAGAAAGTAAAAATATATTGTTTAACCCTGTTAAAATATTTTTTCGTAACAATTTCCGTAAATTATTTGTTAAAACTAGGTTTAAAAATCTGAGGCAATCTGTTCTAGTAATAATTTCGCATTATACAATAGTGTCAGCATTTCGAAAGTGCAAAACTTATTGCGGGAAAATTACATATACAAATATACATATTGTTACAAATTATATAGTAGTAGAACAATTTCCCGAATCTAGTGCTTGCCGCATTTTTGAGCCCAAATATTAGTATTTGCAATTTTAAATTCACGAGTTTAGTAATGTAATCAAACCTTGATTGTATAGGAACCTTCTTTCCGCCTAGCTTGTATATTAACGCTTTGCAGTTACTTATATTCGTCGAAATTCAATTATAAATGGGGCTTTATTCCTGTTTGGGGTGACGCAATCTATTCCCACATGCATCGTGCCTTATTGTCGCCGTACCAGAATTTTGTTGTTCATACAGGTACAAAACTTTTCCGCAGCTTCAGGCAGAACCTCTTAGTCAGAATTTCGTCAGTGCGACGTCTTCCCCATGTTTTCGCATAAGCGAAAGAGAGAACGTATATAAGGTGCGTCTGCGTGGTTTTATTTTCGTTTCCGCACCGTTGGCCGAAGCTTCAATCAGCGTCCGGTTCTCGAGTCGTTGAGACGTCGTTGGTTCGAGCGGGGCTTTGGCCGTAAATTGTAAGTGAAACTGTATGTTAGCCATCATCAAGTAAGTCTAGTTAGTGTCATAAAATGTTTAGCCAATGGTCCTTTTCTGTACCGTGGAGCTGGTATCTCCGAATTTACGCTAATGGCGGATTATTAAGTGAAAAACCCCGTGGACGCGCTAAATCATTATCGTAGTGAAGTCACCAAGTACTGTACCGCATCTACCTGTCGTAGGGCGCTTCATTCTTCCCTTCCGGGGATTTATATCGTCACGTCTGCTTGAATACCGCTCTGTGCAGTTTCCAGTTGTTTCTTTCATTCGTGGCACTGGCCTGGGGATGAGACCTGCAGGTGATGAGAACCAAAGTAACCAGGACATCTGACTCCCTATCAAGGTATCTGTTAGCCTTTAAATTTATAGTGATTTGTTGAAGTGAAGTTCTGTCAAGCTATGCTTTTGTTGTTTAAAGTGTAAGGTGTCAAATAGACACTACCGTTTTAAAGTGAATTCTTAGTCATCGTCAAATTTTAATGCCTATATGTCGCCTTGAGTTGAAAGTTCAAGTAAACATTGTTGTCATGTCACTACTTGAGTGACTGTTGCTAATTTCGTTCATGTAAAGTAGTTTTTGTGGTAAAACTTAACGTTAATACCGTTTGAAATATAACCATGTCAATTGTTGTCGTTTTGTCACTTGCGTTTAGTTTAAACATTGCGTTTTTAACCTGACTAACCCATTTTGCCTATTAGTTTTAACTGTAACCAGTATACATTTTCAGGTTCATTGTTATTTACATATTTAATCATTTTAATAGAGTTTATTGTTAATTGTTTATAGTTTTTTTCATTGGTGTTTGCATGTCCTTTTATGTTTGTTTCAATGTACAGGAAATCAGATGAGTGTAAGTTGATGCCACCAAAGGTAGGTTTGAATCAGCTGTTGCAGTCGCTACCTCAAGTTGTGCTAAGGCAGAAGTAGAAAGTCGGGCGTACTTACTTCCACGTTCAGAGTGGGCCTACCTGTGTTGATTTTGTCGTCTCGATCTAGTCCGAATGTGGTGGCGTACCATTTATTGAACATCTTGTATACCTCGTTACCGGAGTACAGCTCTAACTCAAATGTCGTAAAGAACCCGCCCTCGCGACTGAGTTTTAGCAAACCTTCTTGTTACCGCCATCGTAACGGAGTTGGGGCTGTGTATTTTAGGTATATTTCCCGATTATGTCGTAAAGTCGTGTTTCTGCGGTAACAATAGGTTTCATATGGCTAATTACCTTCCCGTGCTTAATCGTTATGTATCTCTGTCAACGGCATCATCTTTCTCCAAAACCCTGGATTCCATTGCCTTCCGCAGGCCTTCCTTCCAGGATCTTCTTGGTGTCCCCCTCTTACGTCTGCCATGGGCTGTCCATCTGAACAATCTTTGAAGTCATCTATTCTCGCCCATCCATAGTAGGTGTTTGAACCATGTGAGGCCTCTTCTTACTATTATATCTACTAGGTTTCTTCGGCTTGCATGCTTCTTCGTAGTTCTAGCTTGCTAACATGGTCTAGTCGCGAGACATGAACACTTCTCAGATAATCCATTTCCACTGTTACTAATTTCTTTCTGTTTGCGGCGTTTATTGTCCATAACGTCTATACCTCTGACCCATAGCATAATACTGCTTCCACCAAGGATTTTCCGCTGTGTTTCTTTATTCACTTTGATATATTTTTATTCCACCAAAATGAATTTAAGCACCCTATCACTCGTTTACTCATTTCAATTCTTCATTTAATTTCAGCAGAGCCCAAGCCATCTTTAGTTATCGGGGCACCCAAATATTTAAATTAGTCTACTTCTTTTACGGACACGTCATCGTCTATTAAAATTTGAAACTTTGCATCGGATTTGATTGCCAAGAATTCTGTCATTTTCATGTTAATATTTAGACCCAATGTCTCATAGGCTCTCCAAGTCTAATGAAGCCTGGGCAATGACCACTTGATTGTCCATAAAACTCAGGGTAAATAGAACGTGTTTACTAATGGATATGCCCATGTCGTGGCACATGACAAAAAGTCAGCACAATTTACTTCCTAGGCAAGTGACACAAACTGCAGCGGTGCGCTGGAATAGCCAATTACGGACATTTAAAATTTCATGGTTATTCTCATTTTAACATCGACGAAAGGGTATGCTATCCAATCATAATTTTAGTCGGGGAGGCCTGCGACCGGCATAACGCTCAACCCTTACATTTAGGACATCGTTTCCAAGCCATAATTTTTGCTCTGTGAGGTTGCAAGGCGGCTATCTTCTACAACCAGCGTTACTACAGATAGTCACCGCCACTGGAACTACCCTGGGTCGGTACATATATTGTTTTCAGATGTTACAATTGTTGCAGTAAGTGCATGGCACAGTAGGGGTTGTAGCCTTTATGCAATGATTCATATAAGAGGATTGTGCAAACAAAAGAAAAGCCTGTATCAGCTGCAGAAAGCAACCGAGAAATACAAGACCGCAGATATGAACTTTATCATAAAGTAACTAATCCCTGTTCACCAACCAGAAACAGTTAAGCCAGTCCTTGCAAAAGCGCGCGACATTTGAATATAATTTTCATATTGGTTGCATTTCTAAAATCCGTATCACAAGCCAGAGTTGCAGAGTTGCGGGCTCTAATTATTTTGCAGCACGTGAAACTGGTTGTGGACACGCATACATTTGTAAGAAGTGGATAAACTATTTGTGTGGGTGAGCAGGGATTAGTAGGTATGGATTATTAATATTTTATACTTGAAAATACACTCAACAAAAATGTCTGATAATAATGCATAGATAGATTATATCTATATATCGAAAAAGTGGCAATTATTATTTAAATAAAAGCTTCCACCGTGTAGATTTGCCGAAATGTAGATAAATTAATAATTGTTAGAGAACAACCAATATATTGTTGCAGGTAAGTGATTGTATCGGACAATTACATAGTAGTGAAACAAGTAAGCCCTCGAAGTCGGCCTGTGGTGTTCTGCTGATTTTTGTAATAAACCATTGTATCAGCAAGGAGCCCAAAGCAGTAAATATGTATGCAATACGTACAATCAGTGGATCCGCTACAGCAGTTGTGTAAAATGTAAGTTACTTTGTCGCCCAAGAAACTAATATTAAATTATATCACATTCATGCGTTAATAATATGCCATTAACTATGAATATGATATTATGTACTTATATTCCAATTATGGTTAGAATACTGACGTGATTTAGATATTCGATAACAAATTGGTGAGTGATTGAGAAAATAAAAAAAATATCTATTTCTTCTGGTGATAGTGGTTGGCGTAGGTTTCTAGGGCTATGAACATCTCGCCGTTGTATACTACCAGGTGATCTACAAGGTCGGATACAAACTTCGACAGATGATCGCTGATAATATTTCAAGTAAAAACTGTATTTGAGCTTTTGTCGTTAAACGCTTCCTTAAGCTACTTGAAGTTTACACTGGGGAAAAAACCTTTGTGATTAAATCAAATAAAAATATTTGTATTATTAACAAAAAAATACAGAAACAAAACTATAAACAGAAACAAGGGTGATTGCAATAAAAACGAAACGTAGAACTTATTCAGCTTAAAGCAGATGTTCGAAATGTTCACACTGCGTTCGAATACATGCCTGACATCGGCGGATAAGTAAATCTTTAACCCGAAACATAATGAGTGGAGTACATTTCATTGACTGTGTCTTGAATTCGTTAAATAATTGTTGACGAGTGGTAATCTCAATGCGGCACACCAGCTGCTTCATGTGCCGCCACAAATAAAAATCCAATCAATATGTCTGGCGATCGTGGGGACCAACGTACGGGACCACCTTGACCAATCCATTTGTTGCGAACATTATTATTCAGTCACTCAACTACTTGTCGTTCGCGATGTGGCGGTGCACCATCGTGCTGATAAAACATGTTCCGGGCGATGTTGAGAAGAATGATTTTTATTAAGTTCAAAAGACCGTTGTACATGCTTGCATTTATACGATCGTGAATTGTCTATAGTTCGAGCAAATTGTTGTTGAAAATACAGCCTCAAACATCTATACCAAAACGTCGCATTCGCTTCTAGTGTAGATTTTTCAACGACCAAACGTGTTCTTTGTTCTGATTATTTATTTCATCTTTCGTGAATGTAGCTTCATCAGACCTCAAAATATGAGATATAAAATCAGGATCCCGATGGATAACCTCGTACGCGCTGAAAGTTGAGAACCATTCGGATTCCCAATGTGATATTGATACGAATTGAATTAAACTGTCCGTTTGCCCGCGCAACTGTCAAAAACAGCGGTTGTTACTAGCGCCTCTAGGTCTAAATGTATATGATAATAAAACTTCAGTCCACCAAGAGGGAGAACATAATATATCTGGTTTATGTAACGTCAGATAACTGTTGGACACCCATTAAATCGCTTGCACGCTAATAGGGTCGAGTGGGGTGTCAAAATGCGTGAGTTTAGGTCAGATACCGCATGATGCCGATCAACTAATTCTGGTTGACTCCTGGAAGAATTGACAGAAAAATATAATAAAACATAGCCGCTGGATTCCCACTGCGACGCCGGCCATTGAAAATAACCTCCAAAAGGTGTTTAAATACCCCGAAGATTACCAGGAAAAGTCATCAGTCAAGTTCTATGGCCGAACCAGATCGTTTGTCTAAGAGCTTTAACAGCCTTCTCTGTGGTGGAAATTCCATAAGTTCGCCCAGAGGAGGCCAGCATCTTCGAAGAACGAACATCTTTGGAAGTCTTAAAGCCATCTTTCTTCACCAAGAAACCGAACCTCTCATGTCCGCGACAGAGCATGACAGCCTTCTCTTCGTTTCGCCTTCGCTCAGAGTATGCCAGCATTTTCGACGGAAAAGCATCCCTGGTTACCCCGAAGCCACCCTTCTCTGCCAAGAGACCGAATCGGTCCTGTTGGCCTAAAAGCCTGACAGCCTTCTCTGCGGCCGAATCTCCATAAGTTCGCTCAGAGTATGCCAGAATTTTCGAAGAAGAAATATCCCTGGTCGCCACGAAACCACCCTTTTTTGCCAAGAGACCGAACCAGCCCTGTTCGCCTAAGAGCCTGGCAGCCTTCTCTGCGGCCGAACCTCCATAAGTTTGCCCAGAGTACGGCAGAATTTTCTACGGACGAGCATCCTTTGCCCTCGTTGTTCACCAGCTCCACAGCTCCGTTCAGGTTGAACCTTTCAACGCCCGGCATTACGCACCCTCCAGGAGGCCGAACAGTTGTTAATTCCCGTCACAGCCCTGCCCAGGCCGGTCTAGGTGCGGGACCTTGGGCAAG
This sequence comes from Agriotes lineatus, assembly GCA_940337035.1. Lineage (NCBI taxonomy): Eukaryota > Metazoa > Arthropoda > Insecta > Coleoptera > Elateridae > Agriotes > Agriotes lineatus. The sequence goes on along the minus strand of OW679194.1, from coordinate 3,468,326 downwards.
CGCCTCTTTAGCGAACCCTTACCAGTCCCGAGCCCGGGGTCAACTCTCTCAAAGAAACAAGAAGGACCACAATTGCCGCCAGCGCGCCACCACGCATCTTGTCACTGTTATACAGATATATAAATATCTATTAATGAAAATAAAACCACACATAATCAATATTCGCTTCAGTGTTCTGTTTAATACACGAACTCCTAGAAGTCGAGCGTTAAAATATATGCATTTGTGTTAATCTAAAGTAACAACTATTATTTGTGTGATGGCAACCAGAGCTAGTATGTATTTCTTGTGATAACTGTGTACTTCATTTTTTCTTTGTATTTGAAGCCTGGACGCATTGGCAGTTCTGGCTTGTAGTATTGAATGCAGTAATCTCGGTGAGTCGGATTTTTTTGTGTCTAGTATTCTACCGTACTGGAGCTCTTTGAAAATACAATTTTACGTTTGTAGACAAACTGTGTAAGTGTTGCCTAAACGAAGTAAACAATTAGTTCAAGGTTTCAAATTATAATATAACAGAGGTGAACCATACTATTTTAACCAAATGACGGTGTAATAATGTTAGTTCTTTTTTATTAGTTTAAGATTCTGTTAATGAAACAATAAATATAAAGGTCATACATTTAAATTACGCTTTAAGATTAAGTTAAAATAAATAATAAATAAGAATACGGGCCTCTAACAATACTATTATTGATAACAAACCAGTCAGTGTATATCAATTCATCTAGTCGCGCTACAAATGCAGTTTTTGACCCTATAGTAATATAGGCAGCCCACTTAACACCCCTGGCAACAGCTAAAACATTGGAGTGCTCCATATTATTATAGGAAGCTAAATTAGCTTTAGTAGAACTGCTATTGGTGGAAAGAGAATACTGTGTCGCAAATCGATGTTCAGAAATGTCCAATCGGTGCTTGTCTTCAATATTTTTCGATGTCTGTATAATTTAGAAAAACATACTGATAACAAGTGCTACCATTACTCATTACATAAACTAGAGTTAGTGATAAAATGAAAAACAGTTATTAAGTAGGTAATTACAGTTTACAGAAAAAATAGCATATACAAAATACCGAAATAGATCGAAAGCCGTTGTACACGTGTAATGCAGCATAAATGATGTATGATACATTTAATTTAAATATTTATATCCAGATATCTAACGCATATCATGTGATATAACAGTTGTATGTTTGACTGGTGGGATAGCAAGGGCAACCACAAGGTTGTTTTTCAGTAACGAAATACAATAAATAACTTAAATTCACAATCTTCGAGAAATATTCACGTTAAGGGTTAAATTCCCATTAATTGTGAGAAAATAAAATAATTGTTGGTTTGATACGTAGTAGTAATAAAGTATTCTCTACGATCAAATTTGACTTCAAGTCACAGTTATTATAAAAACATAACATGTGAGTAAATGAAAACGAAATCAAGCTTGGTTTTGAAATGTTTGTTGTATGAATAATATGTTGGTGGCACTGGTAGTCTATGTCAAATTCCAGGTTATCAGGTTAGGTGTTCCTTTAGTTTTGACACAGACTGTTGCAAAACCTAACCTGCTAACCTCGCATTTGACGTAGACTTACAGTGTCACCAACGTATTATTCATAAAACAAATATATCAAAGCCAAGCTTGATTTCATTTTCGTTTGCTCACATGTTATAATTTAAAGTTATTTGAATTCAATTACTAAATACTACGAAGAAAGTAGAATCAGTGAAGTGAGTGTTGTGTGCTGCATATTAGTTCAATCAGGCAACAAAGTTCCTAAGAGCTACAACGAGCTTGTGAGTTGGTCGAGAAACACCAAGAGGGGTTTGCTGACTTGAATTTTATCCAGTTAGAAGTCGAGATAGAAAATCCATTTACATAGAGCAATAATCAGAAGGTTAGTAACAATTTCTTAAATAATATTAAGAAATTATAAAGTGAGTTTGGTGTGACAACTATCTAAACAATACCTAGTAATTATATTTAGAAGATTATTGTAGAATATTAATTAATAATTTTTCTAAATTATACCTGTGATTTGAGTACTCAACGTTTTCGATTATTCTAATTTGAAATTTGAACCTTTTGGAGTAGGATAGCTTTTAGAACTTTATATTTTTAATTTAATGAAGTTTGAACATTACGATAATTGATTAAATGATTTTTGACAACTTGCATTTTATTGTGTAATGTCAAATCAAACTTCTCAAACTGATTATACAAAACAAGTCGATTAAATACCTGGAATTGTGTTTTTGATTGATAAAATCAAGTAATTATTATTCTTTAAAAGAAGATTCCTTTATTAAACATATAGAGAAAGTTGTTAGATGAAGGTTAGCCCATTCAGTTAGGGGTCTCACTGCTTTTAAACTGACTACTCGTGGCATAACAATAATATTAAACACTTGACGTAATTTCAAATGTCAGAATGATTTAAAAATTACATTAATTACAACCGATCTTATTAAGCAATAGAGTAGGTATATGAGTGCATTTACGTAAAGGATAGTATTTTTTATTGTAGTTTAAGTATTTTAAAAGTGTATCACATATTTCAACGTGATTCACAAAGTGGAGTTTGGCATTAATACAAATATAACACCGCGAGTAGGAGTTATATTTCACACGTCACACAAGTCAAAAATCATTGATAGTGGTAAAACATATCAAATAATAAAATGCTATATGAAACCGCAAAAATTAAAATAATTTGATTTTTAATAAAAATAATGAATGATTTAAAACGATGCAAACATGGATATTGAACTTAGCAAAGAGTAGGAACGAATACGAGGAACAAAGTTCCAGCACCATTCGACTTGACAGCTTGACACTGTGTCTTACGACAAATTCTTCGAAATGTTATATCAAAAAATGAGCTATGCGATTCCAAAGCTACTCAAATTGGCTTCCCACAATAGACCATTTTATTATTACTTTATATAAACCCACGCAGCAATCTAAAAATAAACGGAAAAGTTGTATCATGAGAAGAAGATTTAAAGAAAGTCCTAGGATAGTGCTGTTTGCCTTTCGTCGTCCACCGTATTGGTATTGCTAGTCTAAGTGGACAAATCAAGAAATGAAAAATAATTTAGTATATTGTAGTTAATCTCTGTGAAAAATAGGAAGCACGAAATTCCTACTGCGTCACTTTTTCAGCACCATCTCATTGCAATGGCACAAACTTTACTGTTAAAGAATGCTGTACACATTTGGAAAAAAATTGAGTTTTAATATTGTTACAAGAGACGGAGGCACAATCTTAAAACTGCGTCAGCTATGTAAATTAAAAAAAAAATTAAAGCAACTGTATTTGTATGACTTCTTGTTCTATTTAGTTTAATTATTCAAGAAGTTTGCATAAAGATGTTTCTCGTATTTATAATTCGCTCGCGGCCCTCTGGGAGATTCCAAACCAACTTCTTGTTAGAAGAAAAATATATTCGCATGATAACCAAATAGAATTTGTTTTAAAAAGCAGTTCGAATATGAGCGTTAGAAAAAAGAATAAAGCTGAAGTTGAGGTTTCCAATACGCCCTTAATTTATGATATCGATTTAACTTTTTGGATTAACAATGTGCGTCAAGATCTAAAAGCGTCATTTATTAAGTCAACGGCCTGCGATCTGACTAAATTAGTGTTTAGAAAAAGGCGTGACAGATAAAATTTATCACTTTTATAAAGCCGCAAATTCAATTAAGAACTGTGTTCTTAATTATACGACGTAACACGTCAGGCATCGACTGGTTTTAGGGGACATTCGTTAATCGTGTCGATATTTGGTGCTCAAGGTTTCCGGAGAGGAAAACACTTCGTTCAAATAAACAAAAATTCTGCAAACATATTAAATTGGAAAACGTATAACTGGCATTTTCTCCTATTTTCTTACGTAGTATTGTTTACTTTAGCGTATAAACGTCACCGATCAATAATAACGGGAGCAACTCAAATTTTTATTTGTTGTGCGCCCGAGTACGAATACGAAATTCACTTAATTATGAGACAGCTTTAGAGTTCGTCGATTATTTCGGCTGGTTTGGTTTGATGTCATAACGAAGGTAGCCAAGTTATTAGTCGAATGCGTCACTGCTGTCCTTTGACTTTAGAAATTCCCGAAGTAAGATGTTTAGGTGTTTAACCAATCAGTTGTGGTTCGTTTGTTCTACGTTTAGTAACAACAATGATTTTCTCCCAAAATATAAAAAGGCTTTTGTTAGGTACTTATACTGTTGCTCGACGTGTGAACAATAACATACCGAACTAGACTTAGGAGAAGAAAAGTTATTTTCTGTTGATGGCGAAGAAAATTTATAATTTCCACAAAAAATAAAAATGTATTTAACCACATATTGAAACCTGAAATTACGTAAATAGAATATAAGTTTAAGGGAACTTTTAGCCGCATAAATAACCATTTTAAGACAAGTCAATACCATTTTTCAATATAAACGCCTATTTAATTCTATTTTAAAAGCAATACCTATACTTTCAACGTACCGAAAGAAGGGGGTACTTCTTTCTATGGATTTTTCCTATAAATGCAACCCGAGGAAATACCGACAGAAATTCCTATCTTGTATTGTAGGTAGTGCAAGAGCTGAACCCACCCTTGAAAGTGACAGCACCTATCTGTAGAAAGGTAATAAACCATTCATTCCAAGGATTAAACGATTGGGATTGTTATTCACAACAGCTGGAAAACCCACAATTCGCAATGTGGCTTCACCCTTAATATTGGAGTTTCAATTTGGTTTTAAACTTTGCCGTGATCGTGGTGTCAGTTCTCATATATATCGTATTCTTTGCACATTTAAAAATTACAAAAATAAGAATGTTTAATAATAAATGTCTAGTTTTACTACCTACTTTATATTTTTATTGTGCGTGAATAACTGTCTAATTAAACAATATTTATTGCCTGAACTTCCGGTCTTTGCGCATGAGCGTAAGCTTTCTTTATGAAGACATACTTTTGTCAAAAAATCATATACTAGCTACATCATTAGTAATTCAATTGACATAATCTAAAACTGATTAAAGCAATTTAAACTCTGTAACAGCAATAAGAGCAACTTTTTGGCTAAATTTTTAACAGTAGATGAAATATCTTGCACTGTTACGTATTTCTAAAATTTACGTAACGTCTGCAATTTATTATTCAAATTCAACATGATTAATCGATTTATTATGAACGAAATATACTGGCCCGACAAAGAAATAATTGCAACACAAATGATTTTCGTGCCATAATGTTAAAGAAAGTGCTATTTTATGTATGTCCTAAAAGTCCACCGCATAATTCCTTGGAAAAAATCCGCCATTTTGGAAATGGAAGAAACTGTTTTATCCAAATATCCCATGAACGAACAATCACATCAAAAAATGTTTCAATTAAAAGTTAGTTCTTATAATATTTTCGGAAAGAAAGGTCCTTACCAATATCTGCCTGGAATCAACCTCTTAACCACAACCGAAGGTTATTGATTATTTTGTCCTTACGTCGGAAAAAGTGTAATTTTTTATGTTCTAAAGGTCCACTACGCAATTCCTTGGGAAAGTCTGACATCTTGGAAAATATCGGCCACTATATCAGGCACTAAAATGTTCACGTTCATGAGTAGTGTTGCCGCGAGGCGAGACGAGGTTTGACCATTCTCGATCTCGATTTCGAAGATTCTCGAATGTTTCTCGATCTGTAACTCGAAAATTTTCGAACGTCGATTCTCGATCTCGAAATATGTGCTGTGCGTACCGAATTGAGGCCGTGGCTATTGTAGGGTAATTCTTGTAAAAGTTTTATAAACTATTAAAATGAAGTCCTGTTCTATTTTGTTATTATGCTGGTTTTAAAGATCGAGAATGTATTTAATTTCCTCTCGAATATTCGAGATTTGATTAATTTCGCACTTCTGGAGTATTCGAGATCGAAAAATATCAATCTTAATTTTGAATTTCGAGACGACATGGAGAATTATCTCGTCTTGGCGGCATTACTGCTAACAGGCCGAGTTTTTATGTGGGTTTTGAAAATACTATTGAAAAACTGTCGAGATCGATAATTTAGTTAATCTCGTCTTGAATATTCGAGAATTTGAATAATCTCGTCTCGAAAAATGTCAATCTCGATCTCGAACTTCGAGACTAGACTAGACGAGATCGAGAATTTTTTCATCTCGGCGGCGTCACAATTCATGAGATATTTGGGAAAAGCAGCTTTTTGGAAGCAATTTCCCAAGATGACTGACTTTCGCCAAGGAATTGAGTGGCGGACTTTTAAGACATAAGAAATTATATTATTTCAGATATTATGGCGTAAAAATAATTTGTGTTGCAATTATTTCCTTGTCAGATAGTATATTTCTTTTTCTATATACGTTCTGAATAGAAGGATTCGACAATTTCTATTTTTGTAAGATTGCTTTTGTCCAGCACCATCAAATTATACTCTTTACTGTAGAGACCAATTTATTCAAATAGATATAACAAATCAAAGACATAGTGAGTCGTTTAGCTATTAAATTCGCTACAAAAATTCAACCTGTATACTGTTTATTCAAAATCATTTCGCACTCTTTAGTACACTTCGTCTAACGAACAGGTATAGATTTTAAATTACTGGGAGAAGCCTAAATTTGAGCAACCTGTATTACACGTTACAAATTAGACTTGGCAGAATCCAAAACTTTATTTAAATTCAAATAAAATTGAGCTGTGTACAACTGACTTATCAATAGCAATATTCAATTACAATTTTCCTCTCATTTGTGGGAGGAACTTCTACTCAGCCTTTTGGTTAAACGTAGTATATCTAGTAATTAGATTGTATAAAAAAAGAATAAGTTAAAAATGTAATTATTTACTCCTGACATTTAAGAAATGTGGACTACTGTAGTGTACCAATAGATGACCATGTATTCTAGTTTAATATTATAATATTTTACTGTTTAGGAAATATTTTGAAAGTGTAGCTTGTACGTGCTGAATATTGTAACATTTAGATTTTTTATTTGAGTAATAATTATTGGTAGTTTAATAACTACAATAACGACTCACTAATTTGATTTAAATGTACAAATAATAAATTACCTTGAACCAAAAATATATTTACACACTATATACATAACAAATACAATGTTCAAAATATGGATTAGGTATTACAAGATAAATTATTACTTAAAAAACGCACATACATTCATTTGTTGAGGTAACGTTAGTAAAGGTAGAATGCTAAACTAGATTCGATGAAGCTTCAGTCTTATAGGGTGAGAAGGTACAGCCACCATTTTCAAAACCATTTCCACGTTTTTGTCATTCATGAGTTCTAATTCGAAATTTTTGACTATCCCCGCGACTGTGGTCTGCAGCTGATTTTCGGCCAGCTTTTTTCCAATACAGGACCGTGCCCCAAATCCGAAGGGGATACACGCTTGCTGCATGTCGACGGTGCTGTTTTCCCTCAGCCAGCGATCCGGCCAGAATGCCTCCGGGTTTCTGAAGAACTTTGAGTCCCTACCGGTGGTGTAGATGGAGAAGATCATCAAAGTCCCAGCTGACACTTCATAAGGGCCAACCGTGGTAGCTTGTGGTAAAACCCGGGTCAAAAATGGGGCAACTGGGTACATGCGTAGGCTCTCCCTGATTACATTCTTAAGAGCAATGGGGGAAAAATCAGATTTTCGCAAGCTTTCCTGCAGTATTCTATTCTGTGCCAAGGAGTAAAGGATCCAAGACATGGTGTAGGCCGTTGTGTCGCCAGCAGCCAGGACCAGATCGACGATTATACGAGTCAGTTCGGACGTTGGGACGTTTTCTGCCCTCATTCGTGCCAAAAGACCGCTGGTTTGTGGGCTTTGGACCATGAGTTGTTCGACCAGAACGTTAGCAAGGCGTAGCGCATCGTCGACGGTTTTAACAAACCTTCTCCACGATCGCGTTTTGAATTTCGCAGCTAAACTGGCCGGAAATACCTGGAACTTGACGCTGGTTTCGAAGATCATATACACCACAGCGGCGAGGCTCTCCAGAAGCGGGTCCAGCTCAGCTTTGAGCTTCTGGTAGTCCTTGTTGCCCAAAAGAACAGCAACGATGGCATTCAAGGACCATCTATAAAGCTGCCCTTCCAAATTGGGAAGGGTTGCATGGCTCCTTGCCAGAACATCCCAAGCACTCACCAAATCCGCACTGACGCTCCGACAGGCCTCCTCGATCCACTTGGCGTCGCCCTTCAGCAGGAGCTTATTCATCACCCTTCGGTACCGCAGCCACTCCTCGCCGTCCATGAAGAAGAGCCCCCGCGAGCAGCCGTACATGTCGTTGTACAGGCTCCAGGCCTCCGGCAGCAGATGCACGGGACACCTGCCCTCCTGGGTGAAGACTTCGCGCATGAGGGCCGGCTCCGAGACGAAGACTGCGCTGACGGGGCCGATCCTGTCCCTGAAGATGGGCCCCAGGTCCCGGTGGCGCCGGTCGACGTAAAGGTGCAGGAAGGGGGCTCCGCCCGCGGCGACGAGGGCCGGCAGGGTGCCTACGAGCGGGAGGCCCCTCGGCGAAGGGATGCACTGGGCGACGGCCTGAAGGGAGCTCTCGCAACGGAGGCTGCAGAGCCCCAGGACGTGGTTGTGCTGTATGTGCGTGATTTTGTTGAGGCGGCGAATCATGCTCGTTATGCGATACTGCTGACTGGTATGACCTGCGACCGGGGCCTGACTATAATAAATAAATAACGGCGCTTTCCTATCTTCTTCCTAGGTCTTGCTGCGTGTCCGCGCTCGCTCCACCACGGTCCGATTTCGGCTGTGGCAGATAAGCGCTATCTGCGCGTTGAACCGTGCCGTGGAAGAGGTTTTCTGGTCGTTTTGCGGGCGCCGGTTCAAGAAACTTACTTGGTTTGGGTTCGCATTCCGTCTTTGGGCACCTTGTAGTATTACTCTGTTTTGAAAAATAGTGCAGTTGTTTTCACATAACTTATAAGTAAGTCTATATATAAATAAGCACGAGAGCGTTAAATATTACAATCAATATAATTTAGAAAATGACATGCACACTTCTTCTGATAAGTTAATATTTTTTGTTGTCAACCGCCAATCTTTCAGTACAAGTACGAGTGTCCCATTTTCGGGATTAAATGGAAATTTTTTCTTTATTATTCCAGCCAGAAAAAAAAGTTTGCACATTATGGGATCAACTTCTCGAGAGCAACACAAGTGTAAAAACATAAGCCGAATATCTCTTTTCGTTTCGAAGGTACAGTAGAAAAATGCAAATTTTACAGTTCATTTCTTTTTCAAAATATCAAAAAATAGTAGGGATTCTTAATGCACTTTTTTACGTAAATTAATATAAACTAATAGAAATTAATATGCCAGCAGTTTTGCAATTTTTCAAAGTGTGCAACAAATTACTAGCGCCTACAACACACACAGAAGGTGCTATATAGAGTGATCAAATTAATTTCACATCAAGTTGACTAATGTTATATTTAACATGTTTATATGGAGCCTCAGCAAACTAGATCTGAAATTGATTGGATCACTCGATAGATGCACACGCAACAATATTTCTAATGAACATTTGTGGTAAATTATGTACAGGGAATTATGTCTTTGCGAAACTTTTGTCTCACCAGATGGTGCCTTCGAATTAAGTCAATTTAAACCATGAGTCCTTAAATATTTCCAAAATATTGAACATTATTTTTAGAGAAACAACATAATGGTAATTAAAAAAGTTGATCACGTGGATGAGCCACAGCTACTACGTCGGAGAAAACTGCCAAAGGGTTCTGATATCGAATGTGACCCATACGAGATCATTTTTCCAAAGGAAATGTATAAAAAATAGAAGTAATTGATCAAACTTCGGTATCTTTCAGAAGTAGATTTTAGAAGAATGTACTGAAACATTTGACAGCACTGGAAAAAATTTGCAATCGAAAATGTTATTAATTTTCATCAAGAAAAGGTAAAGTTACATATGAACATGTATCTGGATATTGTGAAGTGAAAAAAAAGTAATTGAAAATATTAATCATGTAGTCAACTTTTAAAAAGATGTGGAGAGCAGCCCGTTATACAGGCACCTACTTTCTGAATACACTAAGCTAAAAAAATAATCCTCCCTATTGCAGTATCGGCATGTTCTGCAAAACGTTCTTTTTCTGCAGTCGTGAATTCAAAACTTACCTTAGATTAACTACGGGTTAAAAACCCTTAACAGTGGAACTGTGATAAACATCCTTAAGACTGAGTCAACCAAATTAGATATTCATGAAATTGCAAATATATTCATTGAACGAAATGAAGTTCCATGCAGTAGGTACTTTTTCCCTGGAAGAATAGTGATATTTTTTGTTTTTTATTTTATTTCGTAACTTTATTTTTTCATATATTTTAATTTTAACTTCTTCCTTTTTATGTATAAATAAAACAAAAATGTACCCACATTTGGAGTCAGGTTTACCCCCCCCCCTCCCCGCCTCTCTTAAAACCAATTATAAATATAATATGTTTCAAGTGTTTTACGACTTGGCAGGAAATTCAATTATTTTAAAATTGCGACAAATATTTTAAAAAGTCACAAGAAAATATATACGTTCAGATATTTTTAAAGTTGTTTAAAAATTAAGCAGAACTACACAAAACCTAATAGAAAAAAGACAAAAACTGCAAGGCGGTCAAATAAATAACAGTATAGAAGTAGCAGAACTAAACAAAGCGATTAGAAAGAAAATAAGGGTGGATTTAACAGAATGCAAAAACTTGAAAGTAAAAGAAACCTGAGAAAAAGAAATGAGCGTAGAAGATACTGTCAAGAAAATTAACGAAAGAAGATATCAAGCAGTAAAACTGATGGCAAAACCAAAGAAGTAACGTAGAAAAACACTTCCAATCGTTATATAAAACAAAAAAAATATAACCATCAATAGAAAAGACAGAAGACCAACGCAAATAAGTATAAGTTATCAAATTATTGGCCCATTAGTCTGCTATCGGTTCTTTACAAAATATTC
>OW679194.1:3343439-3457209 GCA_940337035.1 Agriotes lineatus | reverse complement strand
TAGCTAGTTCAGTGCCCCACAGCTAGACGTCCCCCGCCTACATCTCTCCGCTTAAAATGTCACATTTTTAAAAAATCCGTAATGGGCTTTGTCCAAAACTTCCCTAGCAGTAGACGTTGTGCCACAAAATTGAGCAAAGCTGTATTTTCGATTGTGACATTAAATAATTTTAAAAATTGAAGGAAACTGTGGGTAAAACTATATTCACGTTTCTAATAATACTACACTGCTCCACAAATGGACTGGAACACCCATAAATATTGTATTTATTACATTACGTCACGAAATATATATATATATATACAGTGTGGTCCATTAAGTGTGCAACAAATGGGAATTTTTTTTATTAGTTGTACAATCGAAATTTAAATATTGCCAAAAGTTAGTGCATGTTCGATAACCATATCAGATGCCCTTAGAATGGCTTCAAGTCAAACAATATACAGGGCAGGACAAAAAATATGTAATTCGTTCAAGAATAAAGTTACCTTATTTCAAAAAATATAGCAAAATTTTATTGAAAAAAGTTGTTTAGAATCAAAAGTTATGCTCAAAGTCACGGCCTCCTATTCGAATTTTGATTCTTTTTTTGTAAAATTTTGTATTATCCCCGTATGATACATATTTTTATTATTCTGATTTTATTAAGAGTTTTTCATATGTAAATTATTATTAGTAAAGCATTTGCCTTGTTAAAAAGAATATTTGCGAAATTCTAAAGTTCTGTTAAATATCGTTGCAACAAACATGAAGTGGACGCTTACCTAAAAAAATATAAATCCAAGTAAATTTTACAAATACGCTTCAAGTTGCTAAAAGTTATTTAAAAGGGATGTGGTTGTGGCTACTTTAAATACATATAAAATAAAAATAATAAAAATATGTATCATACGGGAGTTAAACAAAATTTTCCAAAAAAGAATCAAAATTTGAATAGGAGGCCGTGACTTTGTATTTGAGCATAACTTTTAATTCTAAACAACTTTTCTCAATAACATTTTGATATATTTTTTGAAATAAGGTAACTTTGTTCTTGAACGAGGTTCATATTTTTTGTCCTGCCCTGTATATTGTTTGACTTGAAGCCATTCTAAGGGCATCTGATATGGTTATCGAACATGCACTAACTTTTGGCAATATTTAAATTTCGATTGTACAACTAATAAAAAAAATTCCCATTTGTTGCACACTTAATGGACCACACTGTATATATATATATATATATATATATATCTTATATTATAAGAGCTGATGTCGGTGTCCGGTCGCCGGTCGCCGGTCGCCGGTCGCCGGCCGCCGGCCGACCGTCCGACCGTAAGTAGGCGCGCGCAGCCTGAACGGCCTGCATACTAGCAAGTGGCGCGCCCGCACAAATGGCGAGACCGCATTTCTACTGTTAACGGTGGCGAGGCCGGACGTCGCGTCAGCTGGCTGCCGCCTTGAGCACGCATTGTTATTGTTGACCGTTTCCTACACGGCCAGACGTAGGCTGGCCAACGCGTTCTAGTATATATATATATATATATAAGCTTTTGTTTTATAGTATACTCATATTAAGTATATTTAATTGCACTATCCTCAAATATCAACAGAAGGATGAACAAAATCATATTGATAAGAGGAATCACAAAAAAAGGTTAATTAATAGTTCTTTGAGTCTCTTCGGAACATTTAAAAATATTTGGCAACGATTTGGCATACTTTGTATGCAATGTGCTATCAACATTTGGATAAAATTCAAAATTTTAAAATGATAATATTTTATTAATGGACTTAGTTTTCTTTAAACCAAACTATGAAAAGAAATGCTTCTTATAGTGACACAATCATGGAAGGTTATCAAAAATAGCATGACTCACCTTTTGTAAAATATTTTTAAAAATTGCACCAATATATGCAAATGGTCCAGTTCATTTGTGGAGCAGTATATATTAAATTAAAAAAAAAATTGTTATACTTAATGAGATTCGAACTAGCGCCTGCGAACGAGTTCTAACATTGGATTCCTTTGTTCCCCGGTGAACCACCGCTGCGCCACGCCAGCGCTAGCAATTCTAACGATCGAGGTCTATTTAACGTAATGCACTTATTCGTTGTTCGTTTTTGTCTCGCACAACAGTTATCCTGTATTTCTTTATTCCCATTTTTGGCAAGAATAAAGCCAATACTATGTACAAATTAGTACTTTTATGTATTCCTCAGTTCAAGCAAAAATAAACAAAATTTAATGATTTTAAGGTGCTCACCCTTTATATATTTGTATGAAATTGTACTGGTTTGATGTCAGATATATATATATATATATATAATATACACAGTAAAATGTTTGACTGGGATAGGGTTTGGAAAAACTCCAATCTCAGTGCTACGCACAGGTACCAAGCTTTAATGGTTAGATTGAATTAAAACCACTTGTATGTTTCGCCTGACGTTTCGTTTTTATTCAAAACTTTATCAAAAGCTATGGACAAAAATTTACAATAAGTAACGTTGTTATAAAAGTTATTGAAAGTGACAGTCTTACCTAACACCTTGTGGACCAAAACACATGTTTTATTAAAAGCATGTGTAGATATTCAAATTTGAACAAATTCATAAACAGGGGCAGTAGGCCACCAAGATTACAGACCTGGGCTGCACATGATATAAATACACTTAGTCATACATCTAGTCAATTACACATTAAAAATTACTAGCACATTTAAAATTTGATTTACAATAATTTTATTAGCTATTTGGCCAACATGGCCGTCAAATTTGGATAAATTCGTGGTATTATTTCTAATCAAACAGCGACAGGTGTCAGAACAAATTGTTAGAACCGCGCATGCGCGGAGCGCAAGGCGTCCAAATATTACGAGGGACGTTCAAAATGGAATTGACCAATTAGCTTGTACAACGCAATCTAACATAAGACTAGTCAAAAAACGACGACAAGGGCTATGTCTGAAGGTTCTAAAAGGTGAAAACTACAAAAAGAGTCCTAATTGAGCACCCAAAGTTGTAATTCCACCACGGGAAAAAAGACAAATGAGAAAAATGGAGGAGAAAAGACCCTAATTAGATCTAAATATAACTAAATTTATTGTGGGACCGTATTGAGTTTATTAAAAAATTTTTATTATTAAAGAATTAGTAATAGAAATGGGGTAGTAAAAAGAAAATATTATAAGATAAAAGTAACTACCCATTGGGCTTTCTCGGTTGGAGAAAATCTAAGGAGAAATCATTGTTGGACATGGCTAACAAAAGGTGGTATGAGACACTAAGATGATCAATGTCAGTATTTGAATTTAAGGTATTATTTGTACCAAAAATGTGGCACATTTCGATGAAAGTGCGGTGACTAGAATTTGGTTCAATAGTAATAATTTTTGTATTTTCAAAATCCATACAATGACCAGTGCTGTTGACATGTCCAGCAAGAGCGCAGGCTTTGGGTTTAAGACGAGAGTCGCTTTTATGCTGAATAATTCTTGATTTCAACCTCTGAGAAGTTTGACCAATATACGTAGAAGGACAACCACTACAGTTTATCTGATAGACGGCATTAGGGGTTAGGAGAGCTGGAGTTTTATCCTTTAATTTTGAGAAACAATCTTTTATGATATGATGGTGTTTGTCCGCGATGATAATATGATCGAACTTACGAAAAACCTGTTTAATTATATGAGAAAGTCCTTGGACGTAAATAAGACTTTTGTAAAGTGGAGGTTTATCATTTATATTATTATCAGAATTTTCTGGTGGAATGATCCTGCCCTTGGGGGTGGAGTATAAGATAGAATTTAATAAAGAAATAGGATAATTATTTAATTTGAGAGTATTAACTAATTTATTGAGATTAACTGCGTGAAAATCCGGATGCGAGATCGTTAAGATTCTGTGCTTGAGCCCTTTCACTACATTCAACTTATGTCGAATGTTGTGTATAGAATGGAAATTCAGATAACGGCCAGAACTGGTTGGTTTAACATACCAATCCAGTTTAATAGTGTTGGAATCCGTTCTGATGACCAGGGTGTCCAGAAAGGGGACAGACCTATCCTTTTCTCTTTCCACTGTGAATTGGATGTGAGGGTTGAAACCATTGAAAACACTCAGCACATTGGCAACGTCGTCGACCGGTACTGCACAAACCAGATCATCAACATACTGGTAAAGAAACGGAAATTGAAAAGCCAGCTTGGGGATGCTTTCCTTTATGATGGTATTGACTATGATTTCGGCCAAAATGGGGGAAAGAGTTGAGCCCATTGGGGATCCAAAGATTTGTTTATAAAAATTATTATTGAAGGAAAAATATGTTGAGTCAAAGATGAATTTGAGAAGGTTAATAAACTGTGATTTGGGTATACTAGTTAGTGGTTCTATTAAGTTCCAATTGGTTTCAACAACCTGTATAACCAAATCTACAGGGATATTGGTAAAAAGAGAGACCACATCTAGTGAAATAATCTCATAATCAGGTGGTAATTGAAAATTATTAATTTTTTCGCTGAAGGCGAAACTATCTTTGATACGAAAACTATTATATTCATTAAAGGCTTGCCCTAAGATCTCTGCCAGATATTTAGACAGTTTTCTATCTGGAGATTGTGTTGAGGACACAATGGGTCGACAAGGTGTGTCGGGTTTGTGTATTTTGGGTAAACCATACAATTTAGGAGAAACCGAATTATGACAAATTAAGCGTTTATATGTGGGGTTATCTATGTAATTATTATTATGCAAATCTCTGATTAACTTATTATTCCTAGTCTCAATAGACGTTGTGGGATCCTTTTTTAAGGGTTGATAAACCTGGTTATCTTGCAAAAGGGTCTGCATTTTGGAGATGTAATCATCACGCTCTAAGGCTACAGTGACATTGCCCTTGTCCGATGGTAAAATTACAACATTTGGATTATTTTTAAGAAAGATGTTGCATTTCTTTTCAATAGAAGATAAAGGATTATTTGTATTTTTATGATTTTTAAGGAAATCTGTAATGTGGAAAGCTACTAAGGAACGATAATTATTCCTTTCCTTATTATCCAAACTATTAATAATGTCTTCAATTTGAGCAAGATATTTATATAAGGTTGATTTATTATTCAAGCTAACAGGTAACCCAAATTTTGGTCCAAGTGCAAGGAAACGTTGTATACAATCAGGGATGACAACATTAGATATATTTTTAAACCACTTATCGGGTGTTACAATAGAATTACTTTGTGTTAAAGGCAGCCTCAAATTATTGAGTTTATTAATATTATTAGATTTGATTTTATTATAATGAAATTGGTAAAATTTGATCTGTCTTATATTAAAGGCATTGAAAATCTCTCGAGGTAGTAAACGTTTACAATTCTCTTTGGATATATGTAAAATTTTATGTAAATATCTAATGGTATCATTTATATCATTTAATTCTATTTTTAAAATATTGTGCAGTAACCTTCTTTGTGTGTTATCCACTTTTCTTAGCGTGCGATTGTTCTGCGTTCTGCAAAACACGTTCTCCGTTGCCTTTATGTAGCCTCTCAGGTGGATTGGTGTGATTCCAAGTTGTCGACATCTGGTTAGGAAAATCCTTCGATTTTTGGCTGCCGCCAGCTTCTTGCTCGTGGTCTGCCAGTTCTTAAGGTAGGAGACTGCCTCTTGCCCATAATCCCTGCTCACTGACTCGTAGAAATGCATCGGTAATTCTATAAAGATAGTCCTTCTCACAGCTTGTGTGGTTACATACACAGTAAAATGTTTGACTGGGATAGGGTTTGGAAAAACTCCAATCTCAGTGCTACGCACAGGTACCAAGCTTTAATGGTTAGATTGAATTAAAACCACTTGTATGTTTCGCCTGACGTTTCGTTTTTATTCAAAACTTTATCAAAAGCTATGGACAAAAATTTACAATAAGTAACGTTGTTATAAAAGTTATTGAAAGTGACAGTCTTACCTAACACCTTGTGGACCAAAACACATGTTTTATTAAAAGCATGTGTAGATATTCAAATTTGAACAAATTCATAAACAGGGGCAGTAGGCCACCAAGATTACAGACCTGGGCTGCACATGATATAAATACACTTAGTCATACATCTAGTCAATTACACATTAAAAATTACTAGCACATTTAAAATTTGATTTACAATAATTTTATTAGCTATTTGGCCAACATGGCCGTCAAATTTGGATAAATTCGTGGTATTATTTCTAATCAAACAGCGACAGGTGTCAGAACAAATTGTTAGAACCGCGCATGCGCGGAGCGCAAGGCGTCCAAATATTACGAGGGACGTTCAAAATGGAATTGACCAATTAGCTTGTACAACGCAATCTAACATAAGACTAGTCAAAAAACGACGACAAGGGCTATGTCTGAAGGTTCTAAAAGGTGAAAACTACAAAAAGAGTCCTAATTGAGCACCCAAAGTTGTAATTCCACCACGGGAAAAAAGACAAATGAGAAAAATGGAGGAGAAAAGACCCTAATTAGATCTAAATATAACTAAATTTATTGTGGGACCGTATTGAGTTTATTAAAAAATTTTTATTATTAAAGAATTAGTAATAGAAATGGGGTAGTAAAAAGAAAATATTATAAGATAAAAGTAACTACCCATTGGGCTTTCTCGGTTGGAGAAAATCTAAGGAGAAATCATTGTTGGACATGGCTAACAAAAGGTGGTATGAGACACTAAGATGATCAATGTCAGTATTTGAATTTAAGGTATTATTTGTACCAAAAATGTGGCACATTTCGATGAAAGTGCGGTGACTAGAATTTGGTTCAATAGTAATAATTTTTGTATTTTCAAAATCCATACAATGACCAGTGCTGTTGACATGTCCAGCAAGAGCGCAGGCTTTGGGTTTAAGACGAGAGTCGCTTTTATGCTGAATAATTCTTGATTTCAACCTCTGAGAAGTTTGACCAATATACGTAGAAGGACAACCACTACAGTTTATCTGATAGACGGCATTAGGGGTTAGGAGAGCTGGAGTTTTATCCTTTAATTTTGAGAAACAATCTTTTATGATATGATGGTGTTTGTCCGCGATGATAATATGATCGAACTTACGAAAAACCTGTTTAATTATATGAGAAAGTCCTTGGACGTAAATAAGACTTTTGTAAAGTGGAGGTTTATCATTTATATTATTATCAGAATTTTCTGGTGGAATGATCCTGCCCTTGGGGGTGGAGTATAAGATAGAATTTAATAAAGAAATAGGATAATTATTTAATTTGAGAGTATTAACTAATTTATTGAGATTAACTGCGTGAAAATCCGGATGCGAGATCGTTAAGATTCTGTGCTTGAGCCCTTTCACTACATTCAACTTATGTCGAATGTTGTGTATAGAATGGAAATTCAGATAACGGCCAGAACTGGTTGGTTTAACATACCAATCCAGTTTAATAGTGTTGGAATCCGTTCTGATGACCAGGGTGTCCAGAAAGGGGACAGACCTATCCTTTTCTCTTTCCACTGTGAATTGGATGTGAGGGTTGAAACCATTGAAAACACTCAGCACATTGGCAACGTCGTCGACCGGTACTGCACAAACCAGATCATCAACATACTGGTAAAGAAACGGAAATTGAAAAGCCAGCTTGGGGATGCTTTCCTTTATGATGGTATTGACTATGATTTCGGCCAAAATGGGGGAAAGAGTTGAGCCCATTGGGGATCCAAAGATTTGTTTATAAAAATTATTATTGAAGGAAAAATATGTTGAGTCAAAGATGAATTTGAGAAGGTTAATAAACTGTGATTTGGGTATACTAGTTAGTGGTTCTATTAAGTTCCAATTGGTTTCAACAACCTGTATAACCAAATCTACAGGGATATTGGTAAAAAGAGAGACCACATCTAGTGAAATAATCTCATAATCAGGTGGTAATTGAAAATTATTAATTTTTTCGCTGAAGGCGAAACTATCTTTGATACGAAAACTATTATATTCATTAAAGGCTTGCCCTAAGATCTCTGCCAGATATTTAGACAGTTTTCTATCTGGAGATTGTGTTGAGGACACAATGGGTCGACAAGGTGTGTCGGGTTTGTGTATTTTGGGTAAACCATACAATTTAGGAGAAACCGAATTATGACAAATTAAGCGTTTATATGTGGGGTTATCTATGTAATTATTATTATGCAAATCTCTGATTAACTTATTATTCCTAGTCTCAATAGACGTTGTGGGATCCTTTTTTAAGGGTTGATAAACCTGGTTATCTTGCAAAAGGGTCTGCATTTTGGAGATGTAATCATCACGCTCTAAGGCTACAGTGACATTGCCCTTGTCCGATGGTAAAATTACAACATTTGGATTATTTTTAAGAAAGATGTTGCATTTCTTTTCAATAGAAGATAAAGGATTATTTGTATTTTTATGATTTTTAAGGAAATCTGTAATGTGGAAAGCTACTAAGGAACGATAATTATTCCTTTCCTTATTATCCAAACTATTAATAATGTCTTCAATTTGAGCAAGATATTTATATAAGGTTGATTTATTATTCAAGCTAACAGGTAACCCAAATTTTGGTCCAAGTGCAAGGAAACGTTGTATACAATCAGGGATGACAACATTAGATATATTTTTAAACCACTTATCGGGTGTTACAATAGAATTACTTTGTGTTAAAGGCAGCCTCAAATTATTGAGTTTATTAATATTATTAGATTTGATTTTATTATAATGAAATTGGTAAAATTTGATCTGTCTTATATTAAAGGCATTGAAAATCTCTCGAGGTAGTAAACGTTTACAATTCTCTTTGGATATATGTAAAATTTTATGTAAATATCTAATGGTATCATTTATATCATTTAATTCTATTTTTAAAATATTGTGCAGTAACCTTCTTTGTGTGTTATCCACTTTTCTTAGCGTGCGATTGTTCTGCGTTCTGCAAAACACGTTCTCCGTTGCCTTTATGTAGCCTCTCAGGTGGATTGGTGTGATTCCAAGTTGTCGACATCTGGTTAGGAAAATCCTTCGATTTTTGGCTGCCGCCAGCTTCTTGCTCGTGGTCTGCCAGTTCTTAAGGTAGGAGACTGCCTCTTGCCCATAATCCCTGCTCACTGACTCGTAGAAATGCATCGGTAATTCTATAAAGATAGTCCTTCTCACAGCTTGTGTGGTTACATACACAGTAAAATGTTTGACTGGGATAGGGTTTGGAAAAACTCCAATCTCAGTGCTACGCACAGGTACCAAGCTTTAATGGTTAGATTGAATTAAAACCACTTGTATGTTTCGCCTGACGTTTCGTTTTTATTCAAAACTTTATCAAAAGCTATGGACAAAAATTTACAATAAGTAACGTTGTTATAAAAGTTATTGAAAGTGACAGTCTTACCTAACACCTTGTGGACCAAAACACATGTTTTATTAAAAGCATGTGTAGATATTCAAATTTGAACAAATTCATAAACAGGGGCAGTAGGCCACCAAGATTACAGACCTGGGCTGCACATGATATAAATACACTTAGTCATACATCTAGTCAATTACACATTAAAAATTACTAGCACATTTAAAATTTGATTTACAATAATTTTATTAGCTATTTGGCCAACATGGCCGTCAAATTTGGATAAATTCGTGGTATTATTTCTAATCAAACAGCGACAGGTGTCAGAACAAATTGTTAGAACCGCGCATGCGCGGAGCGCAAGGCGTCCAAATATTACGAGGGACGTTCAAAATGGAATTGACCAATTAGCTTGTACAACGCAATCTAACATAAGACTAGTCAAAAAACGACGACAAGGGCTATGTCTGAAGGTTCTAAAAGGTGAAAACTACAAAAAGAGTCCTAATTGAGCACCCAAAGTTGTAATTCCACCACGGGAAAAAAGACAAATGAGAAAAATGGAGGAGAAAAGACCCTAATTAGATCTAAATATAACTAAATTTATTGTGGGACCGTATTGAGTTTATTAAAAAATTTTTATTATTAAAGAATTAGTAATAGAAATGGGGTAGTAAAAAGAAAATATTATAAGATAAAAGTAACTACCCATTGGGCTTTCTCGGTTGGAGAAAATCTAAGGAGAAATCATTGTTGGACATGGCTAACAAAAGGTGGTATGAGACACTAAGATGATCAATGTCAGTATTTGAATTTAAGGTATTATTTGTACCAAAAATGTGGCACATTTCGATGAAAGTGCGGTGACTAGAATTTGGTTCAATAGTAATAATTTTTGTATTTTCAAAATCCATACAATGACCAGTGCTGTTGACATGTCCAGCAAGAGCGCAGGCTTTGGGTTTAAGACGAGAGTCGCTTTTATGCTGAATAATTCTTGATTTCAACCTCTGAGAAGTTTGACCAATATACGTAGAAGGACAACCACTACAGTTTATCTGATAGACGGCATTAGGGGTTAGGAGAGCTGGAGTTTTATCCTTTAATTTTGAGAAACAATCTTTTATGATATGATGGTGTTTGTCCGCGATGATAATATGATCGAACTTACGAAAAACCTGTTTAATTATATGAGAAAGTCCTTGGACGTAAATAAGACTTTTGTAAAGTGGAGGTTTATCATTTATATTATTATCAGAATTTTCTGGTGGAATGATCCTGCCCTTGGGGGTGGAGTATAAGATAGAATTTAATAAAGAAATAGGATAATTATTTAATTTGAGAGTATTAACTAATTTATTGAGATTAACTGCGTGAAAATCCGGATGCGAGATCGTTAAGATTCTGTGCTTGAGCCCTTTCACTACATTCAACTTATGTCGAATGTTGTGTATAGAATGGAAATTCAGATAACGGCCAGAACTGGTTGGTTTAACATACCAATCCAGTTTAATAGTGTTGGAATCCGTTCTGATGACCAGGGTGTCCAGAAAGGGGACAGACCTATCCTTTTCTCTTTCCACTGTGAATTGGATGTGAGGGTTGAAACCATTGAAAACACTCAGCACATTGGCAACGTCGTCGACCGGTACTGCACAAACCAGATCATCAACATACTGGTAAAGAAACGGAAATTGAAAAGCCAGCTTGGGGATGCTTTCCTTTATGATGGTATTGACTATGATTTCGGCCAAAATGGGGGAAAGAGTTGAGCCCATTGGGGATCCAAAGATTTGTTTATAAAAATTATTATTGAAGGAAAAATATGTTGAGTTCAATAATAATTTTATAAACAAATCTTTGGATCCCCAATGGGCTCAACTCTTTCCCCCATTTTGGCCGAAATCATAGTCAATACCATCATAAAGGAAAGCATCCCCAAGCTGGCTTTTCAATTTCCGTTTCTTTACCAGTATGTTGATGATCTGGTTTGTGCAGTACCGGTCGACGACGTTGCCAATGTGCTGAGTGTTTTCAATGGTTTCAACCCTCACATCCAATTCACAGTGGAAAGAGAAAAGGATAGGTCTGTCCCCTTTCTGGACACCCTGGTCATCAGAACGGATTCCAACACTATTAAACTGGATTGGTATGTTAAACCAACCAGTTCTGGCCGTTATCTGAATTTCCATTCTATACACAACATTCGACATAAGTTGAATGTAGTGAAAGGGCTCAAGCACAGAATCTTAACGATCTCGCATCCGGATTTTCACGCAGTTAATCTCAATAAATTAGTTAATACTCTCAAATTAAATAATTATCCTATTTCTTTATTAAATTCTATCTTATACTCCACCCCCAAGGGCAGGATCATTCCACCAGAAAATTCTGATAATAATATAAATGATAAACCTCCACTTTACAAAAGTCTTATTTACGTCCAAGGACTTTCTCATATAATTAAACAGGTTTTTCGTAAGTTCGATCATATTATCATCGCGGACAAACACCATCATATCATAAAAGATTGTTTCTCAAAATTAAAGGATAAAACTCCAGCTCTCCTAACCCCTAATGCCGTCTATCAGATAAACTGTAGTGGTTGTCCTTCTACGTATATTGGTCAAACTTCTCAGAGGTTGAAATCAAGAATTATTCAGCATAAAAGCGACTCTCGTCTTAAACCCAAAGCCTGCGCTCTTGCTGGACATGTCAACAGCACTGGTCATTGTATGGATTTTGAAAATACAAAAATTATTACTATTGAACCAAATTCTAGTCACCGCACTTTCATCGAAATGTGCCACATTTTTGGTACAAATAATACCTTAAATTCAAATACTGACATTGATCATCTTAGTGTCTCATACCACCTTTTGTTAGCCATGTCCAACAATGATTTCTCCTTAGAATTTCTCCAACCGAGAAAGCCCAATGGGTAGTTACTTTTATCTTATAATATTTTCTTTTTACTACCACATTTCTATTACTAATTCTTTAATAATAAAAAAATTTTTAATAAACTCAATACGGTCCCACAATAAATTTAGTTATATTTAGATCTAATTAGGGTCTTTTCTCCTCCATTTTTTCTCATTTGTCTTTTTTCCCGTGGTAGACTTACAACTTTGGGTGCTCAGTTAGGACTCTTTTTGTAGTTTCCACCTTTTAGAACCTTCAGACATAGCCCTTGTCGTCGTTTTTTGACTAGTCTTATGTTAGATTGCATTGTACAAGCTAATTGGTCAATTCCATTTTGAACGTCCCTCGTAATATTTGGACGCCTTGCGCTCCGCGCATGCGCGGTTCTAACAATTTGTTCTGACACCTGTCGCTGTTTGATTAGAAATAATACCACGATTTTATCTAAATTTGACGGCCATGTTGGCCAAATAGCTAATAAAATTATTGTAAATCAAATTTTAAATGTGCTAGTAATTTTTAATGTGTAACTGACTAGATGTATGACTAAGTGTATTTATATCATGTGCAGCCCAGGTCTGTAATCTTGGTGGCCTACTGCCCCTGTTTATGAATTTGTTCAAATTTGAATATCTTCACATGCTTTTAATAAAACATGTGTTTTGGTCCACAAGGTGTTAGGTAAGACTGTCACTTTCAATAACTTTTATAACAACGTTACTTATTGTAAATTTTTGTCCATAGCTTTTGATAATGTTTTAAAATAAAAAACGAAACGTCAGGCGAAACATACAAGTGGTTTTAATTCAATCTAACCATTAAAGCTTGGTACCTGTGCGTAGCACTGAGATTGGAGTTTTTCCAAACCCTATCCCAGTCAAGAAATAACATTTTACTGTGTATGTAACCACACAAGCTGTGAGAGGGACTATCTTTATATATATATATATATATAGTATATATATATGCACGGCTATCTTACTTGCCTCCAGAACATATGACAGACACCCACGCCTCCATGTCAAGGAACATGTTTTTCCATGTGTATTCCTCGTCAATCTCTTAAATAAGGTTATCGTAACAGAAGCATCAAGAGAGGGGTAAGGAATTTTGATATTTGAGATATACAAAAAAATGGTGCACACAAAATAGCAGCACAGCTCCGACTACACTGCTACAATGTGGCCTCCCATTGTATATCGCCGTGTTACACAATCGACATACTCACCTCCAGCAACGTTGCCGCTCTGTTGCACCTTTTGCCGAGGGAATAAAAGTAGCGCGTCGTTTTGTTTTCGGATTTTGGCACGGCGAACGTGATAACGTATCTAAACATCGCGCGGATGGCATTCTGCGTGTGTTAATAAATTCTTGTGGGTACGTAACATAGCTATATTCTACGAGGTACGAAGGCGGTGCACATCACACAGTTTGGATTATAAATGGTAGGTCAAAAGAGTGGCGACCTAAACTTACTTTTTTTAAATAGTAGGCTCGATATTTTGGTAGCTTTACAAGGAGTTTTCCATTGAAATGCTAATAATTTTAATATAAAGTTGTATGGATCTACCGCCAATGGTTTTGGAGATATTAATGATTTTATGCAAAAAAAATGCTGAACTTTAGGAGGCTGTTGTACTAAGTAACAGGAAACAATTCAATGAAAGAGAACGTTATCAAAATATTATGGGGTAAAAGTTTCTTCACGTGTCTAATAATACTGAAACAATAAAAGGAAACATTTGCTAATGCGAATTCCATCAACAACAGTGATGGTATTCGAACTACATCGCCTGCTATTGCGATTTCAGTTCCACGCGTTTCTGCCACTGATTCGTGAAGGATCTCTCGGATCTGTGCAATGCATGGCTGTATTAAACAGAATCACACTATTTGTTGCCCCTTTTTGACTCTTACAACATTTATCTTGTATCTCTTGGGTTCCATCTTCGTCAAGTGTAAAGCCTGAGCTATGTGCAAATTACTGATTTTATCTGAGTCTAAGTTAAAGCAAAATAAGCAACAATTTTTTAGTGCCCACTCTGTACCTATATGTTGTGTCTAAATATGCCTTTTTTCTTCAAGTGCAAAAACCTGAGAAATGTGCACATTATTACTTTCATTTAAGTAATAGGTCTTGAGTTAAAGCAAAAATAGAAAGAATTTAATTTTTCTTATTTGCTCACCCTGTATATATTTCTCCGAATTTTTTTCGGCTTTATGCCAGGTAGACATAGAATATGCATGCAAAGTATCGTCTTCCTTCAAAAATATAGTTTTAGAGTTATACCGGCAAAAGACAGACGAATTGAAAAAAACGGTTCTTTGATATCTAGGGACCCTGGAAGTGAAGATCTGAAGAAATTTCAGAAGGTAATTTTTTATCGATTACAATACGTTCTTCGTCTTTTGAACGAGGCAAGTAAAAACTAAAAATTAAGATGCTTTAATTCAAGGGATAACAAAAACCACCGTTAGATTAATAAATTTAAATCTCTCCGAACAGAACAAAGAACCAGATTTAGACAATACAAATCCCGTAATGTAGATACAAGAAATAATGAACACGAAAAAACGAAAAATTCTGAATAAATTGATTCTACGGGTATTATCAAATGAAATCAGATTTTGAAAAAAAAAAAACGTACACATCAAAATTATACAGTGGCCGCCAAAAGTCGGCATCATATGGGAGTTTTTTATTATTTATTTTTGAAAAGAACTTTTTACGACAATAATTTGTGCTTGTCCAAAAACCTCTTTAGCCTCTATGATACATACCGAGTGATTTTAACTTATTTAGAAAATGGCGTATTTCGAAATTGTCAAAATCTAAAAAGTGCTATTTTTCGGAAATTAAGTAAGATTTCAATGAGATTTATTTAGAGTGTTAGTTTTAGCTAACTGAACAATCTCAAGTCCAGAAAACACACATTTTTCCTTAACTTTAGCTAAACTTTAATTTTTCAATGTTTTAAATATGTTTCAAAACTTTACATACCAACAGCGTGTGGCCGGCTGGTGCTTGCGTGGCGCCAGCAGTGAAGTGGGTTCAAGCCCCACACCCGAGCATTGATAACATCATACGCTCTCCAGCCATCATACGAACACCTTTGCTGGTCGTGATCCCTGCGAGGGCATTCTTCCTTAATTCAAGGGGTTAGGCTAGCCACCTACCCCGGCCGCGGATTAAGATGGCTTATAAAACCGCACTCAAATGTTTGAAAGTAACAGGCTCTCAGCCTATATTAAGAGGAAGAAGAAGACATACCAAAACTGAATTTTAAAATTGACATTTTTTTATGTAAAGACTAACGATTTATAATTGTAAAAAATAATATAAAATGTTAATTACTCCTTTAGATTTTTTATAATTTACCGAAAAGTGATATGTTCGCATAATTTTGAAGTTTTTGATGCAATGTGCTTTGTAAGAGAAGTATTTTTAAATGATAATTAATATCTATTTAAATGGCTTCTAAGATAAACACTCTAATCTAACCCTTTTAATGAATACTGTAAATATTCTTTTACAGTTGTCTAAATGAGAAGATTTTTCTATATACAGTTTACATGTTCTAAAATTTCTTCTCATTCAGACAACTGTAAAAGATCGTTTACAGGATTTCTGTAACAGTAATTCGCTAACAGGGTTAGAGTTTTTAGAAACCATTTAAATAGATATTAATAATCATTCAAAAATATTTCTCCTAAAAAGCACATTGCATCAAAAACGTAAAAATTATGCTAACATATCACCTTTCGGTAAATAATACAAAATCGAAACGAGCAATTAACACTTTATATTATTTTTTACAATTATAAATCATGAAAGTCGTTACATAAAAAATTTGAATTACAATATTAAGTCATGGTATGCGAAACTGAAAAATATTTTTAAAAAGGGAAAAAGCTAAAGCTAAAGTTAAAGAAAAATATGTGTTTTCTGGACTTGAGATTGTTCAGTTAATCAAAACTAACACACTCTAAAACAATCTCATTGCAATCTTACTTAATTTCTGAAAAATAGCACGTTTTAGATTTTGACAATTTCGAAAAACGGAATTTTCTAAATAAGTAAACGTCACTCGGTATCTATGATAGGGGCTAAATAGGTTTTTAGACAAGCACAAATTATTGACTTGTAAAGTTTTTTGAAAAATCTAAAATATTTATTTTTGACTTATGTGATGCTGATTTTTGGCGGTCACTGTATACCCAATACCGTTGTCAACTATTTCTCCTCTTCTTCGATGGGTATTAAAACTATACAAAGTGCTCGTGATTTGCAAATTTAATGATTTTGCCTTAGTAAATGAAGCACGCTATGTATCTCTGTATTTCTTAAAAACTCCTTCAATAAACTTTCGCCTAATAGCTTATTTAACACCCCTAAATTCAACTGGCTTTGAGATTTAATTTATATCAGCATTTCTCGGTTTTTGTGTCAGCAATGGCTGGATCTTTATTTTCTAAACCAAGTTTGTGATTCCTTTAAATAAAGCATTTTAGGGGCCTTACATTGTTTTCTTATACTCACACTCGCATAGTTGGAAAACAGTTGAATTCAGAGTTATCCAGTAAGATATCAAAATAAATCTTTTTAAAGGGGCATTTTAAAAATACTAAAATGTGTAATGCGTTTCCTTTAAAAACCTTTGAAATCATGAAATTTGCAAACACCTTGTATAGTATGAATGCCGAGAATCACCACTTTACACTCGAAAGGTAATTCACAAAAAACGTAATGTTGTATTTTTATTTCAGTATCTACAGCAGCTGCCTGAAGTTTAGCATTTTGTGCATAAAATCGGTAACATCTCCAAAACAGTTGATGTTAGACCCATACAAATTTATATTAAAACTATTGGTATTTCAATGCAAAGCTTTTAACCTTCCTAAATATAGAGTAATAACTTTGGTTCGCCACACTTTTTGAGCGATCCTGTATAATCAGAAATATTTTAGTAATATGCAACACTTTCGTACCTTCAACTTTTATATAAGCTATTTTAATGTAAATCTTCTAGTTTTAGAGATATTTCCCACCCCGCATCGTTGACGGATCCTGTATTAAATGTCCAGTGACATGGGGTTGTATTGAATTTACTTAAATCCATTACTAGCGATAAGCCCCCCGTGCGCGTTTGCCAAGTCTCTGAGGCGTAACAGTGTGTTTCATAGATAGAGGCGAGTACTACTGGCGCACCTTGTTAGGTGTATATGTGTATTACATGGTCGCGCCATCTAGAATAACCTCTACCAACTGAAGTGTATAACTGAATATGTGTACTGTCAAACTCACCTCCACCAAAAAATCTGTTAAATCGATGCTTGTTGCACCATCTGTTGAATGGAACACTTATACATGGGGATACCTAGTCGCCTCCGATTTTTCGTACTGGCCTCCAAAAATGAGGCCAGTTCTTCGTTTCGACGTATGCTTTCGGAGGCGAGTTTGACGTTTTGCATATATATATATATATATATATATATATATATATATATATATATATATTACAAAGGTTTTCGCGGCTGATGTGTATTAAAGGTAAACATTTCAGGGTGTCATACCGCTTAATAAATTTGAAGATTTCTTCAACTGGTTGAAGAACATCTTGAAGGGCGTTTGGGGTTGGACGACGTTTCGACGAAATCACATTCGTCATTTTCAAGTCCTTATAGTCTTGGTTTGGCTTCTAGTTATGCGGCAACACGACGGACTGTCAACTTGATGTACAGCTGACTGAAATGTTTACCTTTAATATATATATATATATATATATATATATATATATATAAAGATAGTCCCTCTCACAGCTTGTGTGGTTACATACACAGTAAAATGTTATTTCTTGACTGGGATAGGGGTTTGGAATAACTCCAATCTCAGTGCTACGCACAGGTACCAAGCTTTAATGGTTAGATTGAAATAACACCACTTGTATGTATCGCCTGACGTTTCGTTTATATTTAAAACATTTTCAAAGGCTATGGACAAAAATTTACAAATAAGCAACGCTATAAAAGTTATTAAAAGTAAAAGGTAAGACCTTCACTTTTAATAACTTTTATAACAACGTTGCTTATTTGTAAATTTTTGTCCATAGCCTTTTAAAATGTTTTAAATATAAACGAAACGTCAGGCGATACATACAAGTGGTTTTATTTCAATCTAACCATTAAAGCTTGGTACCTGTGCGTAGCACTGAGATTGGAGTTATTCCAAACCCCTATCCCAGTCAAGAAATAACATTTTACTGTGTATATATATATATATATATATATATATAAAAGTACCCTTTTTCAGCTGATGTGGTTACATTGTAGGAGAAATTTTGACTGGGATAGGGGCGAAAAGCTCCAATCTCAGTACTTGGCAGAATTCAGCTTGACTGGTTACGTAAGAAGACCACTTGTAATTATAAAGTCGACGTTTCGATTTTATTTAAATCATTATCAAGACCTAAATTACTATATGGTTCCGACACATGAATAATGAAAAAACATGTGTAGATTGAATGTCTTTACAAAACATGGGGAAAAGCCGCAGATCCAACAGAAATGATGTATGGGTTAGGCCCGAATTTCCTGCTTCCAGGTCACACATTAAAAAACTTACTACACATTTAAAACTGTTAAAATTAATTGATTTTTAAATTTACGCCAACATGGCCGTCGATATGATAACAATTAATAATCTATAAATCTATAAATTATTAATTGTTATCATATCGACGGCCATGTTGGCGTAAATTTAAAAATCAATTAATTTTAACAGTTTTAAATGTGTAGTAAGTTTTTTAATGTGTGACCTGGAAGCAGGAAATTCGGGCCTAACCCATACATCATTTCTGTTGGATCTGCGGCTTTTCCCCATGTTTTGTAAAGACATTCAATCTACACATGTTTTTTCATTATTCATGTGTCGGAACCATATAGTAATTTAGGTCTTGATAATGATTTAAATAAAATCGAAACGTCGACTTTATAATTACAAGTGGTCTTCTTACGTAACCAGTCAAGCTGAATTCTGCCAAGTACTGAGATTGGAGCTTTTCGCCCCTATCCCAGTCAAAATTTCTCCTATATATATATATGTACAAGGCGAAGAATTTGACTGGGAAAGGGGTTATAGTCAACACCAATCTCAGTACTTGGGCAACGATTACAAGAGCTATTAATGGTTTGTTGAAATAAAACCACTTGATGCTAAGGTCGACTGTTTCGAAATATATTTATTCCATTCTCAAGACCTAAGGAGAGGTTACAGATAAGAAGCGATGTTTGTACAATGTAATTAGTTAAGATCTTACCTAACAACTTGCGGCACAAAACCGAAAAGGCACATGTAGTTCACAAAACATGTGACTAGATTTCAAATTTTAAATTTACAAAAGCAGTACAGCGAATGCAGCATATCACACAACAAAAGTAATGCTAGATTTTCCTGTCACCAGGTTACATGTTAAAAATCCACAAATACATTTAAAATTAATTAATTACTACAATTTTTATTAGTTTTAAGCCATAATGGCCGTCAATTTGATAAAATTGTTCAAACCCGATAAGGAATACAAGGAAGTTGTAAACTTTGCAGGTGACAGTCGTGGTTCGCGCATGCGCCTTACGATCGGCGTCGGTAGTATACCAGGGACGTTCAAAATGGAAAGGTACTGTTCGCTGGCACAAGTAAGGAAATTTATGAAATTTAATTAAAGGGTAAATTATTTATTTATGGGAAAGAAAGATATATTATAAGGAGAGTGAAACAGGTTAGGTTGAAAATTATTGACCCTCGATTCTAACCAGGTTGGGGAAAATCTAAAGAAAAATCGTTATTGGACATTGCTAACAGGAGGTGATATGAAACACTAAGGTTGTCAATGTCTGTTTTTGAATTAAGGGTGTTGTTACTGCCAAAAATGTGGCACATTTCAATAAATAAACGATGGTTACTATTAGATTCTGTTGTAATGATTTTGGTATTATCAAAATCCATCTCATGACCCGTACTGTTGACGTGACTAGCTAAAGCACAGGCCTTAGGTTTTACACGGGAATCACTTTTGTGTTGGGTAATCCTAGCTTTCAACCTCTGTGAAGTTTGCCCAATATAGGTGGACTGGCAACCATTACAATTTATCTGATAGATGACATTTGGGGTTAACATAATTGGA
Organism: Agriotes lineatus; assembly: GCA_940337035.1. Lineage (NCBI taxonomy): Eukaryota > Metazoa > Arthropoda > Insecta > Coleoptera > Elateridae > Agriotes > Agriotes lineatus. Next base: position 3,436,791 of record OW679194.1, on the reverse strand, counting down.
GTTTTATCTTTCAATTTGGAGAAACAATCTTTTATAGTATGGTGGAGTTTATCTGCTATTATTATGTGATTAAATTTGTGGAAAACCCTTTTTATTATGTGGGATAGCCCTTTGATGTAAATTAGACTTTTATACATAGGGGGTTTGTCGTCCCCGTTTACAGACCTAACAAGAGGAGTGGCCCTGTTCATCGTATTGGAGAATAAAATGGAATTTAATAGTGAGATTGGATAATTATTTAATTTAAGAATGTTAATTAATTTATTAAGATTGGTCTTATGGAAATCTGGGTGTGAGATCGTAAGGATTCTGTGTTTAAGACCTCTTACGACATTAAGTTTGTGTCGAATGTTATGTATAGATTGAAAATTCAAATACCGACCATAACTGGTGGGTTTGACGTACCAATCAAGTTTGATTTCGTTAGATGCAGTTCTGATGACCAAAGTATCCAAGAAAGGAACCGACCTATCCTTCTCTCGCTCCACTGTGAATTGAATATGTTTATTGAAGCTATTAAAGACACTCAGCACATTGTCGACCTCGCCACCCGGTACTGCGCACACTATGTCATCAACGTACTGGTAAAGAAAGGGAAATTGGAAAGCCAATTTAGGGGTACATTCTTTTATTATGGTATTAACAATGATTTCAGCAAGAATTGGTGAAAGGGTTGAACCCATTGGAGAACCAAAAATTTGTTTGTAAAAAATATTATTAAATGAGAAATATGTCGAATCAAAAATGAATTTGAGTAAATTGATAAATTGTGGTTTTGGTATGCTGGTAAATGGATCTATCAGATTCCAATTGTTTTCAACCACCTGTATCACTAAATCCAAAGGAATATTAGTGAAGAGTGAGACCACATCTAATGAAATGATTTCAAAATTAGGAGGTAAACGAAAATTATTAATCTTTTCGCTGAAAGCGAAACTATCTTTAATTCGGTAGTTATTGTACTCTAGGAAAGCTTTCCCTAATATTTCTGCTAGATATTTAGAAATGTTCTTATCCGGAGATTGTGTTGATGACACAATGGGACGACAGGGTATGTCAGGTTTATGAATTTTGGGAAGGCCGTACAATTTAGGGGAGACTGAATTATGACAAATTAAACGTCTGTAAGACGGAGTATCTATGTAATTATTATTATGTAATTCTTTAATTAATTTATTGTGTTTTGTTTCAGTTGACAAAGTGGGGTCTTTATTAAGGGGTTTGTAAACCTGGGTGTCTTGTAAAAGGACCTGCATTTTACTAATGTAGTCAGTCCGTTGCATGGCTACAGTAACGTTTCCCTTGTCTGAAGGTAAAATCAATACATCTGGGTTATCTTTTAAGAATTTATTGCAATCCCTTTCTAATGATGATAAGGGGTTATTGGTGTTGTTTTTATTTTTTAAGAAGTCTGTAAGGTGAAAAGCTACTAAAGAGCGATAATTATTTCTTTCCTTGTTGTCTAGAGTACTGATAATATCTTCGATTTGGGAAAGATATTTATAAAGGGTTGATTTGTTATTTAAGCGAACAGGCAAACCAAATTTCGATCCAAGTGAAAGGAACCTTTTAATATTTTCAGGGAAAATAACATTAGTGAGGCTTTTGAACCACTTATCAGGTGTAATATTATTACTACTGGCTACAATAGGCGTCAACAGGTTATTTAATTTATTAACGTTATTAATTTTTATTTTATTAAGTTGAAATTGATATGATTTAATTTGTTTTATATTAAAGGACTTGAAAATTTCTCTAGGTAATAATTGCTTACTCTTCTCCATGGAGATATGTAAGTTTTTATGTAACAATCTAATAGTATCATTAATATCGTTAATTTCAATTTTTAATATATTGTGTAGTAACCTTTTTTCATTGTTCTCCACTTGTCTGAGGGTCCTGTTGTTCTGATTGTTGCTGAAGAGGTTTTCTGACGCTTTGATGTAGCCTCGTCAGACAACCTCTTCAGCAACAATCAGAACAACAGGACCCTCAGACAAGTGGAGAACAATGAAAAAAGGTTACTACACAATATATTAAAAATTGAAATTAACGATATTAATGATACTATTAGAATGTTACATAAAAACTTACATATCTCCATGGAGAAGAGTAAGCAATTATTACCTAGAGAAATTTTCAAGTCCTTTAATATAAAACAAATTAAATCATATCAATTTCAACTTAATAAAATACAAATTAATAACGTTAATAAATTAAATAACCTGTTGACGCCTATTGTAGCCAGTAGTAATAATATTACACCTGATAAGTGGTTCAAAAACCTCACTAATGTTATTTTCCCTGAAAATATTAAAAGGTTCCTTTCACTTGGACCGAAATTTGGTTTGCCTGTTCGCTTAAATAACAAATCAACCCTTTATAAATATCTTTCCCAAATCGAAGATATTATCAGTACTCTAGACAACAAGGAAAGAAATAATTATCGCTCTTTAGTAGCTTTTCACCTTACAGACTTCTTAAAAAATAAAAACAACACCAATAACCCCTTATCATCATTAGAAAGGGATTGCAATAAATTCTTAAAAGATAACCCAGATGTATTGATTTTACCTTCAGACAAGGGAAACGTTACTGTAGCCATGCAACGGACTGACTACATTAGTAAAATGCAGGTCCTTTTACAAGACACCCAGGTTTACAAACCCCTTAATAAAGACCCCACTTTGTCAACTGAAACAAAACACAATAAATTAATTAAAGAATTACATAATAATAATTACATAGATACTCCGTCTTACAGACGTTTAATTTGTCATAATTCAGTCTCCCCTAAATTGTACGGCCTTCCCAAAATTCATAAACCTGACATACCCTGTCGTCCCATTGTGTCATCAACACAATCTCCGGATAAGAACATTTCTAAATATCTAGCAGAAATATTAGGGAAAGCTTTCCTAGAGTACAATAACTACCGAATTAAAGATAGTTTCGCTTTCAGCGAAAAGATTAATAATTTTCGTTTACCTCCTAATTTTGAAATCATTTCATTAGATGTGGTCTCACTCTTCACTAATATTCCTTTGGATTTAGTGATACAGGTGGTTGAAAACAATTGGAATCTGATAGATCCATTTACCAGCATACCAAAACCACAATTTATCAATTTACTCAAATTCATTTTTGATTCGACATATTTCTCATTTAATAATATTTTTTACAAACAAATTTTTGGTTCTCCAATGGGTTCAACCCTTTCACCAATTCTTGCTGAAATCATTGTTAATACCATAATAAAAGAATGTACCCCTAAATTGGCTTTCCAATTTCCCTTTCTTTACCAGTACGTTGATGACATAGTGTGCGCAGTACCGGGTGGCGAGGTCGACAATGTGCTGAGTGTCTTTAATAGCTTCAATAAACATATTCAATTCACAGTGGAGCGAGAGAAGGATAGGTCGGTTCCTTTCTTGGATACTTTGGTCATCAGAACTGCATCTAACGAAATCAAACTTGATTGGTACGTCAAACCCACCAGTTCTGGTCGGTATTTGAATTTTCAATCTATACATAACATTCGACACAAACTTAATGTCGTAAGAGGTCTTAAACACAGAATCCTTACGATCTCACACCCAGATTTCCATAAGACCAATCTTAATAAATTAATTAACATTCTTAAATTAAATAATTATCCAATCTCACTATTAAATTCCATTTTATTCTCCAATACGATGAACAGGGCCACTCCTCTTGTTAGGTCTGTAAACGGGGACGACAAACCCCCTATGTACAAAAGGCTAATTTACATCAAAGGGCTATCCCACATAATAAAAAGGGTTTTCCACAAATTTAATCACATAATAATAGCAGATAAACACCACCATATTATAAAAGATTGTTTCTCCAAATTGAAAGATAAAACTCCAATTATGTTAACCCCAAATGTCATCTATCAGATAAATTGTAATGGTTGCCAGTCCACCTGTATTGGGCAAACTTCACAGAGGTTGAAAGCTAGGATTACCCAACACAAAAGTGATTCCCGTGTAAAACCTAAGGCCTGTGCTTTAGCTAGTCACGTCAACAGTACGGGTCATGAGATGGATTTTGATAATACCAAAATCATTACAACAGAATCTAATAGTAACCATCGTTTATTTATTGAAATGTGCCACATTTTTGGCAGTAACAACACCCTTAATTCAAAAACAGACATTGACAACCTTAGTGTTTCATATCACCTCCTGTTAGCAATGTCCAATAACGATTTTTTTTTAGATTTTCCCCAACCTGGTTAGAATCGAGGGTCAATAATTTTCAACCTAACCTGTTTCACTCTCCTTATAATATATCTTTCTTTCCCATAAATAAATAATTTACCCTTTAATTAAATTTCATAAATTTCCTTACTTGTGCCAGCGAACAGTACCTTTCCATTTTGAACGTCCCTGGTATACTACCGACGCTGATCGTAAGGCGCATGCGCGAACCACGACTGTCACCTGCAAAGTTTATAACTTCCTTGCATTCCTTATCGGGTTTGAACAATTTTATCAAATTGACGGCCATTATGGCTTAAAACTAATAAAAATTGTAGTAATTAATTAATTTTAAATGTATTTGTGGATTTTTAACATGTAACCTGGTGACAGGAAAATCTAGCATTACTTTTGTTGTGTGATATGCTGCATTCGCTGTACTGCTTTTGTAAATTTAAAATTTGAAATCTAGTCACATGTTTTGTGAACTACATGTGCCTTTTCGGTTTTGTGCCGCAATGTTGTTAGGTAAGATCTTAACTAATTACATTGTACAAACATCGCTTCTTATCTGTAACCTCTCCTTAGGTCTTGAGAATGGAATAAATATATTTCGAAACAGTCGACCTTAGCATCAAGTGGTTTTATTTCAACAAACCATTAATAGCTCTTGTAATCGTTGCCCAAGTACTGAGATTGGTGTTGACTATAACCCCTTTCCCAGTCAAATTCTTCGCCTTGTGTAGTAACCACCGAGCTGTGAAAAGGACTTGTGTGTGTTATGCTATACTTGGACAACGAAGTGTATTTATTTACTGTTAAATTACAATTCACATTTTATTGACCTATTACTTCCTATTCATATTCGCCTCACGTTGTGGGCGCTAATATTTTATGTATATGGCTATATAAAGCTAGCCTTTTATTAATGCAATCCCCTTTCTAATTAAATAATAATTCCTTTCTAAAATCAAGTTCTCTTATCTCAGGTGGTTCGCCAAATCAAGATCCCTATTAATTGAATTTTAATATTACAGTTAATGACATTTGCTGTCAAACGATATTCAAAACTCATCAAGCCAGGTATCGACAACTGCATTTTTACATTAATTAATTCATTAAATTAAATATTGCTTTGTATTATTGTATTTCACTGATTGATCTTTATTCTTATTCAAAATGTTTTAATATTAATTACTAACAAACCTTGTCACTTATTCAGCTTAACTCGCACAATTCCATACACCAGTGCGTCCTGCTTCCAAAAGATCCCAATGTTGTCTTCGTTTGCACCTACAGCCTACATCTGTCAACCAACTCCAATACCCTGCTGATTCTGGCTGCAATCCCTCTATCAAACGTTAGCTTCAACTCCAAAAAACTTGGTAAGTTCCATGTTTATAACTGCAACAGCTCTTATCTTGTTTCTTTCTTAGATATCCTTCGGTACTATGCAATCTCCTCTGAAGTGGTCCAATTCTGGTAGCTCCATCACAAATCTCGTTCTAGTTGAATTACTCTACTACGATGCAACCACCAATGTCAAATATGAACATGTAATTATGCTACACGTCAGTCAATAAATTCAATTCCATCCAATTTTGTCGTTCTCTAGTTCCTTTAATGTAATTCGCAGCACCTAACAATCTCTTCACCGATTATGAGTATTTTATAATATTAATATTTAGGCTCCATCTTTAATACCTGTATTTATAGCATCTATATTTGTATGTAAACCAAACAACTATACAAATTATGCACCAATTTCCATTTTTATTTAGTCAAAATCACATTTCAAAATATGTTATACATCTTTCTTCGAGTTTATTTATATAACTACCCTTAAACAAAAACTTGTTCTTGTTGGATACAATTCTTACTGCACCCTACCATATTTTAAATTATCTATTATTACAACTTAATAATTCACATTATCATTATAACACATTTGTCAATCGTTACCTTGGCTTGTATTTTATTAAAATTTTCTGTAACTATTAATTTAATATTCAATTAATATCAAAATCTCCTCTCTCATTGTCTGAATTAAATTTATTAATAATGTTTAAAATTTAACACCCATCAAGATTTAATTATATCAATATTCCAAACTTATTCGTTTTAAATATTTCTTTATTGAAATTGATTACACTGCCTCATGTATCATAACAATATATATATTGTAAAGGTATATTGTAATATTATTATTATGATTTAAATAAATAAATACACCCTACACATATTTTTATTTGTATTTGAAATAAAATTTTAACTGATTAAAATAAATAATTATCCGTATCAATGGGTTCTTTGAATCAGTGGTTTGCCCTTTTTTAGTATGCGCGCATCTGCAAATAAAACAAATTATGGCTAGCTCAATTTCGATAGGCAAGGACTCGAAATCTGGTTGGGTTCCCCTATTTGTTTAAAAGTAAGAAACCCCGTGTTACGCCACTGGGCTCTGAAATTTAGAAGTACCAAACGCGCAAACTCTTACTGCGCTGTCAAATTTAATCGATCAACAATAGATTTAATGTGCGGTTTCTTTTGTGCAATTACAGTGAATTCAAACGCAAATTCATGAACAAATTAACAGGTAAATCAAATCCCGCGCTTTATTAAGCGTCTCTGATGTGGTTTGTTTTAGATCGAAAAGGACACGGCTTGGATGTTTTCCGCTCCATTAACCTCACAATCTGATTTTGGTAATTTCACAACCCCAGGCTTATGTTGGACACTAAAACTGCCTGGAATCGGCTTCCCCGCGTTCTACTCTCGGTGTTTGGTAATTTCACGCTTCTAGTGCTAATATTACTTCCCAACTAACCTTGTAAAAATTCTTAGGCTGCGACTGGATGTTAGGAAGAGTTCTTCTGAAGCTTGTGGCTGGATGCTGGACCCGGGATGCTACAACTGCTGTGAAGGCCTCGTACACACCGGCCGGGACTGCTGACACCTTCTTCTAGGCTCTGGACCCCCAATGAAACCCGCCACTGGTGCTCGGAACTGACTCTCGGCTGCCGTTCTTGTATTTGTGGTCACCGTAGAAAATATTTTTTGTGCTGGATTTTTTCCTCACATTCACACACGTACTCTGTTAATTGCTGATTAAGCCGGTATAATTTTTATTGGTTTATTTTAATGTTAACTGGTATAAACGTTAAATAAACTGGAGACACAAATTTAGCTTGTCAGAATTAATTTATTTTCATTTGTTTCTCCCCTGTTCGTTAACAACAATTGCCTATCTGGCTACATAAAAGCGGATGTTAATTGAATACAATGCAACTTCTTATAAACTAAATTTACAAATTAATTAATGAGATCCTTCCATGAGCAGTACAGAATATTAATGGAGTTCCCAAACCCTGCGTCTATAAGGAAATTCCCAAAATAGAATCAAGAAGATCTTAAACACGGTATGAAGAAGCTTGAGTCGTCTTACCCCGTAATATCGGGCCACGTGCAAAATGGAGCGCTCCAAGAAATCCGCTAAGAATTGACGTCAATAACTGGCAAAACTGCAATAAGCCGCTGCCATAGCGACGGCTAATTCCCTCAAACGAAAATCACATGCTTGCAGAAACGTTGCACAATCTAATGGACTGCTTCCCAGCATAGCACAAAAGGAAAAAGAACGCAGAACGAAAACCAAACCATAATCGTTTCCAACGCACCTATAAATCCAAATGCAACCGAGAGAGGCGCGCGAGAAATTGACGACGAACATGCATGTGTTTTCCGTTCATAATTGTTTCTAACTAACTATACGGATACGTTTTATTTCTGCATACTACATTGGCTAACTTTCGTACGATGATATATCTCGTCGATCATGCAACTTGGGTTGCTTCCGATACCTTTTACAATGGATGGCGTACAAACATATAAAGATATTGTAATTTTAATGCTTTATTTGAATTATTGGTCTGTTTCCTAAAAGTACTTCTGGACAGGGCCGTATTAGTAATCAATCGAATAAAGAGAACGCTTCTAGCGCAGGGTTTTTAAGGACAGCAAATTTAAGGTAAAACATTACAATTACCTTAGTACGACTATCCTTATGGCTTCTGGGTAGTTCAAAAATCCCAATGGGAGGTGACAGCGGACAACCACCGATGTGAGTTACCACTAGTATTGCCAACTCTAAGGACATTTTCGTAATCTAGGCATTTAAGGGCTAAGAACCTTTTTTCACAGTCTGGGGAATTTTACTAAAATCTTCAGAAATTACGAAAAATTGATATACGACTGCACAGAGTTTGATCCAGAGAATACACGGTAGTTTCAGTTCAGCAGGTTGACAATAGTTATTTATGCACCAAGAGCATTATGAAAATGTTCATCCCCGAGGGCTATACACATTAAGTGCTTTTCTTGGTATATACAACGTTTCATTTTCCACTTTAAATTCGCAAACAAATTTAAAAGCTTGAGAAGCAGTCCATGATGCCCTAGGGCCAAAATGCGTAACAATAGCACCCACTTATTATGTTCTCTTACAGTGAGCGGGCTGAGACTGTAATTGAATAATAATTAAGCCAAGCTTAGTCAATGCCGCTCAGAAAGCGTTGTAATTTAGCTACTACTGCAGGGCAGCATCGCACTAGACTTGGAAAATGGTACCTCGTTAAATTAAACGAAACACTGAATGTTGCTTCTTCTTATTATATAAAATTCAGTCTTTATGTAAAATGTTTAAACCCACTTCATTTATAAATTTCAATGCTTTCAATACAGAGCGCATGCTTAGTAGGTCGTTATGACTTGTCATAACAAAAAAACCAGATAAGCATTATGCTGCATTTGCAAGGCTGCATTTGAAACCACCTAACTCAGCAAATAAGAAATTGCAAAAAACTGCAAGCACTGAACTCTGTTGTGACGAACTCCCGTGTGTTCAGAGCCTAAGGCCCTGAACACACGGGATTCCGTATCCCAGATTCGGAATGCGGGATACAGAATCTGAGTCTGTTCAGACACGGCGACTGAATCTCAGACGCGGGCCTTCAGTCACTTGCAGTGCCGTGCTGTTATGGACCTAGCATTGCTGTTCTTTGTTTCTGTCGAATTAGTCTAGAAGTGCTGTATTTAAAGTCAGGGATTGGGCTCTACTAAGCTAATAAATTTTTCATTGTCAAATAATGTACAGGGTGTCCCATTTTCGACACTTTTATAGGGTATCAACGTAATTGTTAGTGCTATCAAAAAAGTAATATAGGCGTCATGTGCTCTTTTTGGGTCAAACTTAAAAATGGTAAAATCAAAATTTGAAAATTATCGCTCGCTTAAGAGATACGGTGGAAAATCAAAAAATTGTCAATTCCAGAATGACCTTATATTTTCTTAGTTAAAAGAGATACAGAAAAATATTTAAAATAAAAGTTTCTTTATAATAATGGTTGAATAATCTGCCGTTTTCAGAATAAGTATACGGGGTCAGGTAAAAAAGTTATAGGACCTAACCTCATTTTTTTTAAATGGAACAACCTGTATATTTTAATCTAAAAAGATTGCATATTAAATTCTCTTTTCAAAAATAGGACACACCGTGAATGATATTGGTTTTCTATGCGATTTATTTAAACTTTATTACTTTAAACCACAGTAGGCTACGAAACAAAAGCTAATATCCTAGAAACAAAACTATGTTGACATTGTAGCTGGAAAGACATTACACAATATATTTTAATAGACAAAGTGTAAAAGAAATAGTTGGCACAAGAAAGTAAACTAAAAAACTATAGAAACTTTGAAACGAAATAAAAGATTAAAATTAAGGGAAAAAATAACGGGAATCATCGCAAACGTTCGAAAGCCCCTCCGTTGTTTTCAATGCACTCTTGACATCTTTTTCGAACGGATTTTAAGGCATTCATGATGTGTAATGGTTTTATTTCTGCAAAGGCCTCGTGAATTCTTTGATCAAGTTGTTGTCGGGTTAAGATGACTTCTTTATAAATATTATTTTCCAACACTCCCCAAAGAAAAAAATCTGGAGGTGTTAGATCCGGAGATCGTGGTGGCCACCTTATAGGTCTATGTGTTCCTATCCAACGGTTTCTAAAGTTAGTATTTAAATACTCTCTTATTCGAAGAGCGTTATGGGTAGGGGCGCCATCTTGTTGAAAGTAAATCTCTATTACTTCATTTAAAAGAACATCATCAATGATATAGAAAAGGTTTGATTGGAGTATGTCCAGATATCTATCTGCATTTAAATTTTCTTCAAAACAGCGATACGCCAGTTTATTTTGAAATAAAAAACAACTTACATTTACCCCAAATCGACCTTGTTGACGAACAGGTCGTACCATGTGGGGATTTGTGGAGTTCCAATGTCTTTCATTATGTCGGTTAAGAATACCGCAACTTGTTATTCGACATTCATCAGACCAAATAATTTTTTTGTGAAAAGAACGATCCTCGTTAGATTTATTTAAAAACCAGTGACAAAATTCCAATATTCTCACATCATCACCAGGGTGCAAATATTGGGTAATATTAACAACATAGGGAAAATATTTATTGCACGGCAAAATTCTGTGCGCCTTAGATTTTGAAATTCCAGTTTCAGTCTCTATTTTTCTGACGGAGGTAGATTTTTGTTCCTAAAATTTCAAAGTGATTTTAGAGAATAAAATTAGAGTGTGTGCTTAAGACGACAAAACATAAGTGAAAACTTCACCAAGACGAGATTCCCTATTAACCTTTCACAATCGAACATCCGCAAATCTCAAATTCAAGACGATCAAAGAATCGATCCATAAAAAGCAAATACACCATGCATTTGGTCATATTTTAGCATTTGGATTTTTTTTCCCGACTGCATCATGAGCGTTGCATAGCCGAGTCTGACTGCTCAGTGTCATTCAATACCCACAAAAAGTGCTAAACTCGCCTAAAGGAGTTTTCACTTCAATAAAAGTTGAGCTACTACTAGCTATCACAGGATATACGATTCTTACCTGATTATGGGCCTCGACCAATCCTAATACGCTTATTTCTTCATTTTCCTTGTTTTCTTTATTATAAGTTTTTGATCTCGGCTTCATAAAAGAGCCGTATGTTTTTAAATTATGTTCCAGTCGTCGGAATATGTCCTTAAATGTTGCCGTCTTTCCGGATAGCGAACAATATATAAATTTTGCGGCATTTCTCCATTTTTTCCATTTTCAATGTAAACTGATATCATATCAAATTTTTCGAAATGTTGATAAGTCATTTTCACAAACGAATATGTAAAAATGAAATCGACATTAAATGTTAATAACAACTAGAATGTCAACATAGTTTTGTTTCTAGGATATTAGCTTTTGTTTCGTAGCCTACTGTGGTTTAAAGTAATAATAATAATAATAATAATAATAATTCATTTATTTCCTTAGACACTGTTACAGCATATCGGAAACGTCAAAATATAACAGATAATTACAGTTTTTTGAATTGGCACTCAAAAAATTCGTTTATAGAATAAATACACTTATCTAATAGTAGAAGTTTAACATGTTTTTTAAATAAATTAAAATTTGCAATACATTTGATTGTGTTTGGCAGGTGGTTATACAATTTAATTGGCAGGATGTAAGAACTATTTGCGCTCTTAGTCAGAGAATGCTTAGGTATAACAAGTGTTTTACCATAACGGGAATTATAGGGATGGTTGTCACTTACTTACTCTTTTGCGCTACAAGAACATCGTTAATATGTTTAGAATTACCCCAGCAGGTAATTCCATAAGAAAGTGTTGAGTTAACATACGCATAATAATAAGACAGAAGTACATCTCTGTCCACGCAGGCTCGTATTCTCCAAAGTACGTAACTGTGCGTTGATAAGCCTTTCGTGACTTTATTTATGTGGTCGAACCATGACAAGGCTGAATCCAACTGAACGCCTAATAGACGAATAGCTTGACTGTTTTGGAGAGTTTTGCCGTTCAACTTAACCAACAAGCTGTATTGAGGATCACGGACAGAAAAAGGAATTACTTCCGTTTTATTTTTATTTAATAGAAGACCATTGCCGGAACTGTACTTCTGCATTTTGAGCACACAATCTGAAGCCCTGGCACTCAATTCATCAAAATTATCACCCGTAATAACAGCTGAAGTATCGTCAGCGAATAGCACAGTAAAACCAGAGTTTAATTCGCTGACAACGTCATTAAGAAAAATTAGGAAAAGCAAGGGACCAAGGACGCTCCCTTGCGGAACCCCAGTACCCACTTTTAGTAAATCAGAATGAAACTCAGTACCACTGGCATTTTTTAGCACAACTATCTGTGAGCGCTCAGATAAGTAGGAGATCAACCAATTGAGTGCCGGGCCCTCAACACCAAGTAAGCGCAACTTGAAAACACGACCATCGTGGGGCACCGTGTCGAAAGCACGCGAGAAGTCGAAACAGATGCCCACAATTTTCTTGCTTTTCTCTAAGTTTTGAATAACATTATTAGTTAATGCTGTAATAGCCTGCATAGTAGATCGGTGAGGACGAAAACCATATTGATTATCGGCTAATAGGTCGTTGACGTTCAAATAGTTGAAAAGTCTACAGTAGAATGCTTTTTCATATACTTTAGAAAATACCGACAACAATGATATTGCCCTGTAATTATCAATTTTAATAGGGTCACCTTTTTTAAAAACTGGTTTTACTACTGCCATCTTTAGGTAGCTGGGAAATATGCCTTCAGCAAATGAGTCATTAATTAATTCGGTAAGAACTGGAGCGATAAAATCGGCTGCAATTTTAAGCAAAGAGCATGGAACACCATCAATACCTGCGGAATTTTTTTAGAAACATCTTTTAGAATTCTGTGAATTTCAGGTAATGATACTGGCTCAAGATTTAGGGCTGAAGCAGCAAATGCTTTACGGTCACAAAAGAATTGAGGATTACTAGGTATAACATTCGAATTTACAAAAAAATTGATAAAAGCGTTAGCCGCTGTATGGCAATTGGTTAGGGGGTTGCCAGAGGTATCCTGAAAATTGTCGGGATAAGGAGTTCCATTTTTTAGTTGAACCTCATCCCTAATTATACGCCAGGCAGCCTTGGATTTGTTTGCAGCATTAAAATAAGTACTCCTGTAGAAACTGTAACGTTACGCCCAGCGCGAACGCGATTCTGTAAATTAAAAATCAATTAGCGCGTTCCCCCTTGTCGTGCACCACGTTAGAGACCGAAGCTCCGCGCCAAGAGGAGGACGTGACGTCACCGCAAGCGATCGCCCTAACACCACTGCGCACCTAGACCGTATCGGATCCCCTCTCCAACGACCTCCTGAACCCCTGAACGTTTGGGTTGTTACGTTACTTCCCAACGTTACTTCCTCGAATTCCTGCACGTTTGGATTGTTATTTACTTTCCGACTTTATTCTTTTAATCTCCTGCACGTTTGGACTGTTACGTTACTCTCCAACGTGATTTCCTCGAATTCCTGCACGTCTGGATTGTTATTTACTTTCCGACATTATTTCCCGAGCACCTAGCGACCTAGAGAACTGCCCCAGGTCCAACAGCGACGGTGTCAGACACCTGGACGTAAGCAGAGTATTTCCGAACTCGCTGACGACGCCCTCCAAAGTTTAGGCACACGGGAGGCCAAGTCGTGCTCGCCGGTGACGACGCCGTCCGCGAAGCAAATTTCCCGGCACCAGGACGGCGACGCAGACGTAATTAGGTCCGATAATTGCGTCTGGGGCGACTTTTGCACCTCAGAGGCCGAGGCGCGTGCACCAGGGGTCCCGGTCGAACGAGCCCGAGGCCACCGTCCATAGGCACGCACTCGCGGAGCTAGGGTAACCCAGCGGCCGCCTTCGTCAGCAAGAAACGGTGCACAGTTAAGCAAAATTCACTCACCTGGGGAAATAAAACAGTTGGCAAGTAAAGCGAATCAAACGCATCGTCCGCCACTTGAACGATGGGAGTTTCACCACCAGACGCACTAGGTATGCACACAACTTAGTTTGATTTCGACTGCAGTTTTGTTTATTGAACGATTTTAAGACCAAGTGTATTGTTGTGGTCCGCCATTACTGGCGGTCAGCTAATCTGCCAAATTACCTGTTTAGGACCGGCGCGGTGCCAACGTGACGAGGAAACCAATGTACATACAGGCTGTCCCGCAATAGTGTGCCACTGCTCGACTACAGATGAACGAACGCCCCGTTAGAAGAGTTATTTTATTTTTATGTCATTACATTCGATTATTTCGTGTTGTTTTAATACAGTTTAATTTAATGTATCCAGTTAAATATTATTATATAATAATAAGAAATTATCCTGTGTTTCTATTCCACGTTACTATCTGAGTTTATTATTTGGATCTTGGCTTTTTGAGCTAACTTTGGGCAACCAGTTTTCAGGCTGGTGATTGTAGCATTTAAATTAAATTAAACTAGCCCGTCAGGCTACAAAACATTTTTTTGCATTGGAGATCACACTCTTGTGCTTATTAAGCAGAACTTTATATTGGAATAGAAGCTGAGAATCATTATTTATTAGGCATTGCCTATGCATATTGCGGAGCATCGCTCCTTGACTGATAATATCTGCAGTTATCCAAGGTTTCCTGCGTTTAAATGTACAAGAATTTAGTGATATACGTTCAAGAGGAAACGCCCTATCCATTAAATCCATAAATTTATCAATAAATACAGTAAATTTGCCATCGGCATCGTTTGCAGAGTATATCTCATTCCAACTTTCGAAGGAAAGTAGATAAGAGAAGGTTACAAGGTTGATATCCCCTTTAAAATTTCTTTTGTAAACAAATTTTTTAGATACATCATCAGTAATAACATTTCCATCCACAGTAAAAGACACACTCTGCGCAAAGTGATTGGAGAAGTTACAGGGAATTACAATGTTGTCAAAGAAGTCAGCATTTGTAAAAACATTATCTATAACAGTTTTAGACAAACCTCTGATAAACGTATAGTCAAAAATACTTTGCTTAAGCCCATAACACGACATTATGCTCAAGACATCAGAAGCATCTTTAACAATAATATTATGATCAAAGTTGATATTAAAATCGCCGCATATAAACAATGGGCATTTGCGAAAGTTAATAGTTGAAAAAAGGCGCTCCAGATTGTCCTTAAACACAATTGTCGAAGATGCGGGCTGTCTATATACACAAATAATTTTAATACTAAGTCCGTTTACAATTATTTCGGCATAGGCATATTCAAAAAAGAGTTCAATTTGCGGAACGTCAATTGACTTACTCGTAAAGTAAATATCGTCACGTATGAAGATTGCCACACCACCGCACTTCATGTTTGTACGGCAATAACTTCCAGCAAGCTGGTATGAATTTAGATTTAACAGTTTAATTTCATCACTAACACAATGCGTTTCTGATAGACATACGATTTCAGGAAATTGCAGCGAGCGCAACAACAGGAACAACTGGGTTAACTTGAACCGTAAACTGTTGATATTCAGATGAAATACACGCAAGTTTAAATTAAGAGTGTTTAATAAAGTGTAAATAAATCGCATAGAAAACCAATATCATCCACGGTGTGTTCTATATTTGAAAAGAGAATTTAATATTCTCTATTTTTAGATTAAAATATACAGGGTGTTCCATTTAAAAAAATGAGGTTAGGTCCGATAACATTTTTACCTGACCCCGTATACTTATTCTGAAAACGGAAGATTATCCAACAATCATTACAAAGAAACTTTTCTTTAAAAGATTTTTCTGTATCTCTTTTAACTAAGAAAATATAGGGTCATTCTGAAATTGACAATTTTTTTATTTTCCCCCGTATCTCTTAAGCGAGCGATAATTTTCAAATTTTGATTTTACCATTTTAAGTTTGACCCAAAAAGAGCACATGACGCCTATATTACTTTTTTGATAGCACTAACAATTACGGAGATACCCTATAAAAGTGTCGAAAATGGGACACCCTGTACATTCTATGATCGTTGTATAGTAAGGAACGCCTTGCTTATTCGATTTAAATAGAAGTTGAAGAAAATCTGCTACGCCTATGACATGATGTCATATGTTCTGGCTGGCAAAAGTAGGCGAGTCCAGGCCGTGGTACACGTGGACTCATATCCTCTATATGCTCCAATGGTAAATCGGTATCCGAGATACAGAATGTGTCGCCGGCGGCCGATTTTCCTTATCTCTCCATTTCGGCCGCCGGCGACAAATTCTGTATCTCGGATACCGATTTACCATTGGAGCATATAAAGGATATGAGTCCACGTGTACCACGGCCTGGACTCGCCTACTTTTGCCAGCCAGAACATATGATATCATATCATAGGCGTAGCAGATTTTCTGCAACTTCTATTTAAATCGAATAAGCAAGGCATTCCTTACTATACAACGATCATAGAGCTTACATTACTTGACAATGAAAAGTTTATTAGCTTTGTAGAGCCCAATCCCTGACTTTAAATGCAGCCCTTCTAGACTAATTCGACAGAAACAAAGAACAGCAGTGCTAGGTCCATAACAGCACGGCACTGCAAGTGACTGAAGGCCCGCGTCTGAGATTCAGTCGCCGTGTCTGAACAGACTCAGATTCTGTATCCCGCATACCGAATCTGGGAAACGGAATCCCGTGTGTTCAGGGCCTAAGGCCTTAGTATTAGCTGTTATTTCATGTGGAAATCTGCCAGTTCGGTTAAAAGAGCGCTGAATTTAAGTTGTACTTACATAATAAAAACACATTTCGCAATCCTGGGTGATGTAGTCCGCACTCGTACTCCTACATCGGGATGAGGGACCCACGCAGCTACTGATTGACATCTGCTGCCTTCTCGATAATTCGGACGTCGACCTAACGTTGGAAAACGGCGGATCGTGGAGTGTCGCCCATTAGCGCTCTGTCAAATGTTAATTAGCTATGCAGCCTGCTTTGCCTAGCATAGATCCCTTACAGCGTTGTCGAATAAAACAAGTGCTTGCTGCTTTGTCTGCTAGCAAAATCGAAAAAGCAAGCTCTCGCGGTATTTCGTACTTGCCTCAATTGACTTATAGGGTGGTCCAAAAGTCATTACTAATTATTAAACGCGCATTTGAAACGGGGCGTTACAGTGTTACGGTGAAGCTCTACATTTTTCTGCTTTAGACATTCTGTACACAGGAGTTTGTCTTTTAAGAATGTTGTCTATAACCAGATTATGGTCTGAACCTACATTGATTTCAGAGTACGTTTTCACTCCTATTATCCTGTTTCGATATGTCGTATTGATTAAGATATTTTCTGTGTGGTTGCATATGAGGTCAGCAATGTATTGAGAGTATGTCCTCGTCTAAAGTGATTATCGGTTATTTTAGAAAATGTATTCGAGACAACTACATTTTCCTCTTGGAAAGTTGCATTAGTCGTTCACCTGTGTCATTTTGTTCATCTAGAACGTATCTCCCACGATATCTTATATTTTGCCTTTGCTCACGTCGGTATTGAAGACGCCCATAATAATAACGGCTGAATTTCTACTTATGCTTCTTATCGCCAGTAGAGTTTAACTTCAGTAAATGGTTTATCTGTTGTTGGGCATATATCTGATAATGTTGATACTTCTTTTATTTATTTATTTATTTAATTAATTAGCCTGTTTTACAAGGTATAACTACCCAATTACAAAACAGTTGTATAGAGAACATGGATACATAATATACCAATAAACTTCTTTGTAACAAGCAAAAAAAAAACAAAAACCAAACAGACTGGACACAAAACTGCGTAAATTTTATGATTCGTTTTGGTTCGTAAAGAAGTAAGATTTTATTTGATTCACAGTACAACAGAAGATGTCAATGTCCTGACTAACTGAGTTGCAAATCTGTGCCATTTTATGCAAAGGAGAATTTGTTTAAGATATTTGTTCTAGGGCTTTCACGGTATAAGCAGTTCTTATTCCTGGCTGCTTGTCGAGGAATGTTAAAAGCCAATTGTTGTAACAAATTAGGGGTTTTTACTTTATTTTGCACAATTTTGCTTAATAGGGAAAGGGAATGGCACTCACGTCTTCTTTCTAAGCTAACAAAATCATGTGTATTCAGCAGTTCGTCATGTGGTATGCCTCTCTGCGGATATGTACCATCAGTTTTAAGACTTAAAGCTTTTAAAAACCGTCTTTGAATCGACTCCAATCTGTCAATGTGATTCCGATAGTACGGGCTCCATATAACTGAAGCATATTCAAGCTTAGATCTCACAAAGCTATAGTAAAGCGTCTTCAAAGTGTTAATATCTTTAAAATCACGGCTGCTGCCCATTATAAAACCATATGCTCGATATGCTGATGATATGATGGCATCAATGTGATCAGTAAAAGTGAGAGTTCTATCAAAGGTAAAGCCCAAATCCGCAAAAGTAGTCTCTGAAGTACATCATTAGCTATACTATAGTTAAACTCAATAGGATTTGATTTTAGGCTGTAAGACATTACTTTGCACTTGGAGATGTTAAGAATCAAATGATGTTCTTGACACCAAAAAGCAATACGATTCAAGTTCACTGATAACGGTTCACAATCCGAGATATCCGTTATCACACTATATAGCTTCAAGTCGTCGGCATGCAACAAAAATTTGTATCAACAACTTTCGAAATGTCATTGATGAAAACACTAAACATTAACGGCCCCAGGTTAGAGCCTTCCGGAACTCCAGATGTTGCGATGTACCCAACAGACTGAAAACCATTTACTTGAACATATTGCAATCTACTGGTCAAATATGAATGAAATAATTCGACTAATGGACGAGATAAGCCAACTGATAGTAATTTGTTCAGTAATATACCATGGTCCAGTTTGTCAAAAGCCTTAGAGAAATCAGTGTAGATTACATCTGTCTGGGACCGCTTGTCAATACCCTCAGCAATGAACTGCGTAATTTCCGTTAAATTAGTTACAGTAGAACGTCCTTCCATGAAACCATGCTGGTTGATGGAAATAATGTTACTTACATTGTAATAGTATTTCATTTCCTGTTAGATTTGAAAACCTTGGTCGAGTTACTGTCTTTCACAGAGCCGGCCCTGCCTTAAAACCGACCCTGTAATTTAAAGTCGCAAATTCGAATTCATTCGAAATAGGCTCTGAGATGCAAGCGATTGCTGAAAATTACCTTCGTAAGCAGTCCAGTGCTACGCCTGACAGCCTTATCTATTTTGCAACCCCGGGCGCCTTCAGCTTAAAATTCCTGGAATGCATATGCGCCCAACGCGTTCTAAATAATTCTTCTCTTTGTTCCATGTAACGAAGAAATAGGGTTTTCCAAGGCTATTCTTGATATGCAATAACTTATGCTTTGCCCGTCGGGGAATTTCGGTAGTAATTTGACACCCTGGGATTCGCTGCCTTAACAAAAACCTTTTCTCGAATGTTCGAGGCCCCGCTTGCTTAATTGAGCTTACGCGGTGGCATTTCTGTTGTTTCACAATGCTGTAAGAAATGATGCAATCCTGAAAGGGGAGATCCCCGTTAACCGGTAGTAAGAGAGAGTCGATTGTATGACGACGATGGGGGTGCGGAGGTCGCGTTCTTCACGCTCGAATTAAAATTCGGGAGTGTTGCTAAAACCTTCGAAGTTAACAGGTCATCTTAGCAACGAGCCCTCCCGCGGGACGTTGTGTGTTCGGCGGACGTATTTTTTTTTTGAGCGGCGTCTTAATGTTTGTTTAACTCAACCCCAGAGTCGGGAACGGAGTTATTTTGCACATGGTTGCACATCTAGTACAAGACGCCCTATGAAGCCCACGTAGTTTTCCCATAGTGAGTGGGGAAACATCTGCTTTTTGCAAATTTTGCTACGTTCAGCCGATCTCGAGTTTTCTTTCGTTCCCGGGGGGGGGGGGGGACGACCGCATTCATTGTAAATTTCCCCTGCCCTTTTTTGGACCGCTGTCTACCGTTCCACAACCCTTGGGTCTACCTTGTTCTACACTGCAGGAAGCAATCACCACTCCCCAGCGTCCTTTGAAGCATCACCAAGGCTTGGACTTCCAATAGACTACCATGCCTGGGCTAAGGTAAATTTGTACATTATTAACTATTTCTGTTACGCTTATCCAGTGCCGGGTGTGTTATTATCATTTGTTTATTGCGCAGTGTGCGGAGTTATGAACATTGCGTACGTCTTTGTATTTTAATTATGTCAGTTGATCATTGAAGGCGGAAACTTTACTCCTGCCAATATTTTAGTTGTTTATTCTTTGTAACTCTGTTTAGACTAAGTTAGTTCTTGCGTGGGAGCCCCTTTTGTCCTCAGCTAGGGTGTCACCTTTTTGATAACCGACTTTTGGCTTGATGTACTAAAATTTAAATCATTAAATTTTATTATTGGCTAAATTAATTATTGGTTTGATTTAAATGTGTGAACCTATTGAGTCTTCAACTAAAGACGGCTTTAGCCGAGTGTAATTTCATGTAAAGACCAGAGCATGCGATAGAACGCGTAAGCCCTTAAGATCAGGGGTGTTTTTATTTTGTTATTAGCTTCCAGAGCGGTGGCCATCGAAGGTAAGTGACTTCGATTTTTGTGGCCACCCTACGTTTGCATCCGGCGTCGGTGCAGCTGACGAGTGACGCTGGAGTGGTGTAAAGCAACCTGGAGGACTTCTTCATAGCTACGCGGTATTTCTTCTTTTTTGCTGCGTTAGCAATTCTCTGTTTAAAAACAAGTGGCGCTCCGAGCATTTTCCCCATTTATGAATTGAATTGTTAGAGATTAGAATAGAATAACCCCTGTCGGTTTCGTTAAGTTTGTCGAACCACGCCTTCCCGATTAAGCTAGTTGAGGGTAACAGAAGCCGAGCATCTGCTTCGAGACACTTTTAGATCTGTGTCTTTTAGGAAACCGGCAAACCCTTCTAACCCTAACCCAACCCGCTCTTTGACGTTGAAAACATGCAATGTCGATTCATTAAGATTATACCGTAACAACATGACTAGCGATTCGTTTTTCCAACAACATTTCAAATACCTTACAAAAATTACAAATTATAGAGATAGGCCTGTAATTACTGATATTGTGTTTATCGCCCTTTTTATAAATTGGGCATACTTTGGATACTTTCCAGGTGGAAGGAAACTTACTTGACCTAAGGCAAATATTAATTAAAATAGAAAGGGGACGCATAAATGCAGAGGCACAGTCTTTTAGAATGAAAGCGGGAATGTTATCAGGTCCAGTTGTTCTTTTTGGTTTAATCTGCTTGAGTATTTCAAATACTTCCTCCTCGCTAACTTCATGAAAATTTAAATAATTACTGCAGGTATTACCCTCTATAATATCATTAACCGAAGAATTCCACGGTGTGGAGATAATATAAGACTGCTTAAATAAATCTGCAAAAGCATTAAGAATGTCTTGTGAGTTATCCACTACTTAGTTTTTGTAAGTCATAGTATCGCAGATTTTTGAAGAACATTTCGTATTATTAATAAATGCCCAAAATTTGTTTGGATTGTTTGAAATATCTTACTCGGCATGTATTTCAAAATTGCCGCTCGTTGGGTTAATTGCGCTTCCAAACACCAAAGGAGCTGCAATCGTCGACAAACGCTAACACGGGCGTAAGGTATCTATAAAAGTTTATTGATTTGTGGGCCTCGTTAAGTAACTAGCAGCCTGACTCTACTTCATTAGCTAGTACAGCTCGAAGCAACAACAACTTTAGGGTCTCTTTGTCTACTTCTCCAACAGTCAAGCAAAATGTATTTCGTGCATAGTTCCTTTGCATCGACAATATTAGTTGGAGATTCCCTCTCGCTTATTGCTCCGGAAAATAGGTACTCCACCTGTGGTGTCGTGCCTATTTTCGTCGCAACAAGCGGCCGTGCATCCGTATAGCCAGTATTATCAGCAAGTCAATACTTAATACTTAATACATTACTGTTGAAAATATCCATACACCTTAATTTACCCGTCATACGTCAGTAGAAGAAGTAAAAAACCATTAGCAAATTGAAGTCTAATGCGAGTGGAATAGACAATATTAATCTAAAGATATTGAAATTAGTGCTACCCTTCTGCAAAAGTGAGTTCACTGGAATTATGAAGTTCACGATTGATACTAAAACCACCCCTGTGATATGGAAAGAGGCTATAATTAATCAATTACCGAAGGGCAGCACAGTGAGGGCACTGAAAGTTATTAAGGCAGTTACTATTCTGCCGACTCTGTCAAATGTTCGAAAAGATTGTTAATTATCACATAGTCCAGCATATTAAAAAACACATTTATTATCAAATATTCAAGCAGTATTTCATTCTAAATATAGTAACAATCACGTCGTAAAAGAAGAAAATGATAAGTGATATAGCCAAAAATATCTAAATATTATATCTAGTACCTACTCTTAGACTGCAGCGACGCCTTTGATGATCAATCGAGATTTACTTTTGGCTATACTACGATGCCATGGATTTAACAAGAAAATATTGAGCTGGCTTAGTATCTATTTATCCAACAGAAATCAAGTAGATGGAATTGAAATTGATTATTATTTACAATATCAGTGGATTATTGTTTTCATACCGATATCAACCAACCGGAAGGCTGGATTTAGTATATAAAACTGAAAGTCCTGACTCACTCACTCACTCACCCACTCATCAACGCCCAGTCCAAACCCTTGGACCTAGAAAGCTGAAATTTTGTCACAGGTTTCCTTTATGATGTATACAAAGAATAAGGAAAGATATTTTTCTAAATTCAACCCCTAAAGGCGTATAATGGGGGTTCCAATTTTGTATGGAGAAATAATATTAAATAGACATTTCGACTTGAAACTTCGTAGGAGTACTCCTAAAAACAAATAAGCAAACACTTATTTCGTGATTTTCTGAAAATCAACCCCTTAGGGGCTGAAATGGGGTAAATAAGCCTAAAATACGATATGGGTGTCGTTATTGGGGATTTTTGGGACGTTGATTGCGAAAATGGCATTTATTTTTAAGTCCAAGACGGTGGACATGACATAAGGGAAGGGACGGGACGGGACGGGACTGGACTGGCTGGGACGGGAAGGGACGGGACGGGAAAGGACGAGACGGCACGGAGCTGGACGAAACGGGACGAGACGGAAAGGAAAGGGAAGGGTTGGGATGGAAGGGGAGATGACGGGACGGGACGGGACGGGAAGGGACTGAACTGGACCGGACGGGAATGAACGAGACGGGACTGGACGGGAAGGGAAGGGACGGGACGGGAATGGACGAGACGGGACGGGGCGGGACGAGATGAGACGGTACGGAGACGGGGACGGAGAAAGGAACGGGGAGGGATGGTATTATTTAATACACAAATAACGAACCCCGCGCAAACGAAGTCGCGGGTAACAGCTAGTCTTGTATAATTTCGATAATACAAAATCGCTTATACTGGAGTAACTTCACTAGGCAAGGCAATAAACAAGTTTTGTCAACTTATATGTTGTTTTCATAGAGAATATATACTTCGAAAATTTTCGCGTTATACAGCTTAAACTTCCTGTACAGTAACAAATCGTGTCAGTTTGGCAGAATAATTATCCCGGTCCGCGGTGTGGTTATTTAAACTGTCAAACTGACATTCCTTTATGCAACAAGTTATCTACATATAATCCGATAATATCGAAGTACTTATAGTATTACTACTGAATATACATCGATCCGGGATGGATGTCGTGTCAATTTTAATAGATTATAACTATGAATCGAAAATACGTCCGCCGACGATGTAGAATTGTAAACAATGTAGTCAAAGTTGCCTAAACGCAAATTGAAGATTATGTTCTATTCTTTGACTGTAAGATCATACGTGGTATCTACCTACTTTTTTCAATAAACACTTCTCTGGCGGTTAATGCTGTAAATAAAAAAAAATTAAAATAATATTTTTTTTAAATCGACAGTGATAAACTCTGATTTTGTCATGCAAAATACGCGAAATCAGCAATAAAGCAATCCATTGTTTTACAACTTTTTGCAGTTGGCAGGGTGACAGAAAACGTCAACATAACCCATAAAAGTTTGTTAAAAAAGGTTAATTTCACGATTTCTCGATTTAAGAAAGGTAATATGCACCTCGGCACTGAACTTCCTTTTATCCCTCATGTGGTTTATTTGCCTCGGCCCTACGGGCTTCTGCAACTAAATCTACATTCGTAATATACATTTCAAATTTAGTGCCTTGGTATACAAATAACTACCTACTGTGCGTTTTTAGAAATGAGACCGAGTCAATCGATAAACATATCGAGGAATCCGAAACCCCTGTCAATAATAAACAGATACGCAGCTGTTTAATTGGAGGCACATTCATACGCTAATAAGAAACAGGTTGACGTTTGGGAATTACAAAGAACTAATAAATATTTACTATACTTTCTGAAACTATCTGAAACAACTGAACATATCCAGTACAATTTAAATGAAAACGAGGAAAGAGATGCTGTAAATACGTAACTATCTAATTATATTGCGCTTCTGCTGTTTCATAAAACTTTGTTTAGGTATACAAATTTAAAATTAAATTTAGTTTTGTAAGATCCCTAAGGATCGGGAAAATTTGACAATTGATTGATAATGCACAGCAGTACACCCATTCAGTAAAAACAAATTAAGTATCATTAATCCTAAGCCTAAGGGTAGGACAAATCGCAATAATCAAGGACGCAACACAAAGTTTCGTACATTGCGAAAGTAAGATTGCAACTAAGGTTGTTACCAATAAAATTTTTTGAGGGAGTAAAACCTCTTATCTGTAGTGGTCAGAGCCTTACGGTGATCTTTAGAAAAACAGATCTACCCCATTTAACTCCTATGAGAAGGCGAGGTTTCAAAAACCTCAAAAACTTCTGGACTGGATTTGTAAAAGGAACTTATTGACTAAATTTCAACTTCCTAAGTGCACCAGTTAAAGCATTATGGCGATATTTAGGAAAACAGGTGTACAGTATATAAGGTGTTTTGGGGGATGAATTCCAAAAAGCTCAGAAAAACGGATACACCCGATTTTTAAAAGAAAGTAATATGCCGAATTTCAACTTCTTGCCTGCAGTAGTTCCGCTTTGTGGCGACCTTTAGAAAAACAGATCTACCCCATTCAACCTTTTTATGGGGTGACTTTAAAAACCCAATTTGTAAAAAAAGTAATACGTCGAATTTGAACTTCCTACTGACAGTAGTGATATTGAGGAAAACGCACATACCTCATGTATCCTTTTTGAGGGATGAATTCCAAAAACTTCCAGAAAACGGCTTCACGCTATATGCAAATCAAATTGAGTTGTCGAATTTTAACTTGTTACCTGTAGTAGTTACTGTGTTTAGATATTTAGAAAAACACATACAGCTCAATTTACTACCATGGGAGCCGAATTTCAGAAAACCCCAAAACTGTTTGACTCGCTTTGTAAAAGTAACTCTTTGATCAAATTTTAACTTCCTCAGTGTAGTATTAGTTGCCGCGTTATTGCGATGCTTGGAAAAACATATCTACCCCACATAACTTCTTTGGAGGGTGAATTCTGAAAAAACTGAAAGCGGTTTGGCTCGATTTGTAAAAGGAAGTAATGTGCCGAGTTTCACTTTCCTACTTACAGTAGTTCTCGCTTTGTAGCGATCTTTGGAAAAATATACATACCCCACTTATCCCTTGACTTTATTTACGAAGATACCAGAAAACAGTTTGACTCGATTTTTAGAACGAACTGAGTTGTCGAAATTTAACTTGCTTCCTGCAGTAGTTACCGCGTTATACCGATATTTCGAAAATCACATATACCTCATTTACTTGCTTTGGGGGCCAGTTTTCGAATAACCTTGAAAAAAGTTTAACCTGTTTTCTAAAAGGAACTATTTCCTGTCTAACCTCTTGGAGATTGAAATGTGAAAAACAACGAAAACAATTTGACCCGATTTGTAAAATGAAGTAATCTGTCGAGCTTCAATTTCCTACCTACAGTAATTCGCGCTATGCGATTATTTTTAGAAAAATGCGCATACTCCATTTACCCCTTTCTGGGGAGGTTAATTCGGAAAGTACCAAAGAACGGTTTGATTCGATTTGTGGATGGAACTGAGTAATCGAATTTAACTTGCTACCTGCAGTAGTTACCGCGTTATAGCAATATTTGAAAAACACATATAACCCTACCTCATTTACCCACTTTAAGATGGGAATTTCGAAAAACCATGAAAATCATTTGACCACCGTTGTAAAAGGAACTCTTTGGTCAAACTCAACTTTCTCATTTAACCCTTTTGAAGTGGGGATTCTGAAAAACACAAAAAACAGTTTGACACGATTTGTAATAATTTGGTTTTTGACGTTTTAACTTCATTGTGTCTAGGTGCAGAGTGAACGTAATTTTAGTGTTGGGTGCAGTCCAAACAGAAAAATCTAGGAACAGCCCTCAGATTACCCACTGATTTATAACAGAAAGGTTTGATTAGAGCCGTAGAAGCGTTGTAGAGAAAAAATGCAAATGTGAATTTGCCTTACCGGTGCCGGTGCATTACAAAGCAGCTTTAGCAA
This sequence comes from Agriotes lineatus, assembly GCA_940337035.1. Taxonomy (NCBI): domain Eukaryota; kingdom Metazoa; phylum Arthropoda; class Insecta; order Coleoptera; family Elateridae; genus Agriotes; species Agriotes lineatus. Next base: position 3,410,048 of record OW679194.1, on the reverse strand, counting down.
GTTGAGCTTGTTAGGCTATTTGAACTCGTTGTTATTGTCGCAATACTCTATATCGACGATGGATTAAAGCAAAATATGCATTGACGTCGAATCAATAATAATCACTCTAACTCTTCAGTAATGTACAATTGATTATATTTTAAATTTAATTAATCAATACTTATATACTTAAGCACTAGTCTAAACAACATCATAATAACGTATAACAATAGTAACTAATAACAGTACAGTGTAACAATAAATCTGAAGTTACTCTAAGGATTTTGATCCATGAACCAGAAACAAGAATTCCAATCATGTGATTCGAATTATTCCTTTATATAAAATGTATAAGAACCTCATATTCATAATTCGAATCATTGTTTCTGATTCGGATCCGTGATTCCAATCCATTTTCAGGACATTCGTTGGATCGCTGAATAATTGCATATCAAATAATCACTCACAAATGATCACCTTTAATTTCATTATTCCTGCTGTACTATCTCATCTCCTAATTTAATTTAATGACTACCGCATTAGTCGAGTACCGCTTTTAATTTTTAGAAAGCTTGTAAATTAATTATGTAATTTCCCTGAAGCCAGCAGTCGTCGCTTTTTATGTATACAAAAGAGGAAGTAATGGAGTTTCACTCGCGAGAAAATAATATTCACTGTATTAAACCTCTCTACCGTATAGCCAATTATATTGGTTTAGTGCCGCCTTATGAAACTACGGAAGGGCTGAGATTAGTTGTGTATAAATGCTATGCTGTGACTGTGACTGTTTCTATGGTTGTTGGATTGATATTTTCTCTGAAAGGAAAAATAACTGAAGTGTATAGTCCGGGTTATGAAGTCACGACCGTAATCGACATTTTATTACATTCCATTTCGACGTTCACGGTATGTATGACAATTCTGAGATCTGCGTTTTTGAATATCTTTCAGTTCAAGACACTGATAACACTTTTTTCTAAGACTGATGAATATTTAACGAAAACAAAAGAGTCAAAATCCAAATACTGCCAAGGCGTCTATATCGAATTGCTGTGCGTGCATAGTCTAATGATAGCCTTTGTAAGCTGTAACGCTTTTATTTGGATTCGAATAGTCGGTATATCCATTTATACAAACTATATACACAGAGAAATACTAGCATATTGTAATGTAATTATAGTTATGTTAATATTAAATTATGGCAGAGCTCTAAATATGCGGCTTAGAAAGCTAAATTATTCTTTAAACAAAAACGCAGTAAGATCGAATTTTTCAATGGAAATAAAGTGTGATATTGACATTCGAACAGCACCAAATGTCGAAAGCACAATGAAAGAAATAAGAAGAACATTTTGCCAATTAACGAAATTAATAGATACCTTCAACGAATTATTTGGATGGCAGATTTTATTACTGTATGGATCAATCTTTATGGGTATTCTGGAAGTACTCAATTTGGTGATTTCACTTACATTGACTGACACTGAAAAGTTTATCGAAAGAATGAGTGCAGATGGAGCAGCAATAATAATTCCACTTATCCTTCTCTGGTTTGTGGGTTTGTCGGTAAGTAACTACCAAGTTGATCTTTTATATATTTCACTGTAAAGTATGATCCCACATTATTTTCATCTAGTATGGCCATAAAATACTTCCTAATTTATGAATTCAACTACATTTATACTTAAATGTCAAACGTGACATTTGCTTTTTAAGTGAGTTATAGTTGCATTCATAAATTAGGAAGTATTCCTTGGCCATACTAAATGAAAATAATTTTTGATCATACTATAGCTAACTGCCAGAATGTGGTGGTTTCTTGGTGTTTTGCTGTTGCTATTTTTTTTATCTTTAAACTATGTTAATAACTTTATGTTCAGATTAGCTTTATTGATAATGACAAATTTAAGAGAAAGTCTGATTGCTTCCCTATATATGGAAATGTTGTACTCACAGCTATCTGATTGTCGAATGGCTGTGGAAGCTCGGCTGCTTTCTACGTTACCACTTTAATGTTTAAAAACTTCGAGCGCCAGATTTCACAGAGTTTACCCTCTTCACACCGTAGTTTCACGTTGTCAAAAAGTAGCTTCAATTGAGACTGCGTAGCTTTCAGTGGTCTTGACAAGAAGCTGCATCTACACCCAAAGTTAATGTTCCTTGCTAAATAAACCAGAATTATAAAAGGCGAAACCACAGACAATAAAAGCCAATTCATATTTAAAGTATATAATAACAGAAATTTTAAAGTACAACACAAATTACTAAAAATCTTTTAATGGGGCTGCTATACAAATTTTTATTGTTATTTGTTTAACTAAGCTAGCAGTCTTCCAAGCCATATGTAAAAGTGGAATTTGGAAATTAAGGGGCAGGGAGTTATTTCAAAACATACGGTGTATCGTGTAAGAACGGACTCAGCGATCGGGTAATAGGTTCGTTTCGGGCTATAAAGTGGTATTTCAGTGTACGGTGTCATTTAGAAACGGAACGGAGAGGAAACCTTAGTCAATTATGAATCTTCCTTGAACGCCCAGAAGTTGGATGAGCAACGCGGGTAAAACCTTTACTGCGTGAATGTAATCAGTTCGGCTTTTTGCGCAAAATTTGCTGCGACGGCTTTGTGAAAGCACAAAGTCGCTAGGGTTTCTGGTTATAGACTTTCGGCAAGATAGGCTTCCGTGGAGCAAATGGAAAAAATATTTCAGTCGTGTACCAACCCCGTGAACGCACAAAATTCTGACCCGGTCGAAAAATTTTGCGTCGTAGCAGGACAATTTTTGGGAGTGCACAGGAGCAGGGAAATGCTTAGATATGAACTGCGCAAACGCAAAGGCTCGGATCTTTGCGCTAAAAGTTTGCTGCAATGACTTGCTGAGCACAATGTCGCATTTGCAAGATGATTTTGAAAAAGGAAAGAAAAATAATGTCTGAATTAATACGAACTCCGTGAGTACGCGGAACCGGATCCGGACAAAAATAATCGCTTTTTCTGGGTGTTCGTGTGCATAAGCACAAGCCTCGACAAGGTAGAGACTTTCGGGATTGGGAAACACGATTGTGGAAAGCGTATATAACCTTTGATTTTTTAGACCAGTTTGGAACGATTGTGCCGGCCTAATAAAAACACGGAAATTGAAAACTCAACACTTTGCCTTCACAGGCGTCAGACGCACGCGATGCGGTGCTTTTACGAATTAAAAAAAAATGGTTAGAATGGAAATTTGCCTCATAGCTTACACCGTTGCATTTTTACTTTTTTTACAATAAAGAAAGTATTAGATTTACCCCAAAAATTCTAAATTGAGTTTTCAACAGAAATTCACGTTTTAAAGTAAATTGAACCCAAAAAACATATTTTTTTATTGGTCTGTCTGTGTGTCTGTGTGCCAGTAAACAGATTATCTCAGAAACGAAAAGAGGTATGCCGTTGAAACCTCATATATAGGTTTTGTTTACTATGGAGATGCGACAGTAAGCTTTTGAAGAAAATCACTTAACCGGAAGTAGGTGTTTACTCTTTTGATTTTTTAGTTTTTTCGATTTTTTCAAAAACGGCTCTAACGATTTTTTTCAAACTTCACATTTTTATTAAATTTTTAATGTGTATTAATGTGAGATAGGTGATTTTTGAGTTGAATACTTCTAAAATAGGTTTATTTTGGTTTTTTTTCTATTTTTTATTAACTTCTATTTTAAATAGAACACGCGGTATATTATTACATTTTTGAATTCAGCTTGATATTCTAGAAAAAATTTGTCTTCTTAACTAACGCTCTATTTTGTACCGTTTTTGTAGAATTTGTAATTTTTGAACATTTCTGACAAATGCTTAAAAATTTTAAATTAAATTTTTAGCTAATTATAAGATCAGTGTAAAAGAAATTTGTGTGCGTGTATCACACCGGATTTTTTTCTTTATTTCTAGTAACCTTGATCTCATTCCCATATTTATGATGTGACGTCGTGGATGCCATTACTTGATACGTTGCTCTTAGCGGAGGGCACCAGGTTAGCCATCAAATGGGTTTCGTAAATGTTGATTTTAACGTCGCTTTGCTGTTAGGCACAGATTAATTTTTCGAGTACAGTGGTTGCATGGGCTAAGTAAACTAAGATAATCACTACGTCATTTTCTAAACTCAGATGCAATCGATTATCTTTATTTATATTAATACCAATGTCGTATCATAGTTTAAAAATTGAAATATGATGCTTATGAAAGAAGGAATATATATTTTTCATCCCATGTAACTCGTCATGCCTTTAAAGCAAGGGGAGACAGCTCTTCAGTCCTACACTGGTCCTTAAACAAGGAGGTTTCTCGTGAAATGGTTGTCTTTACGCTCGTTTCACGCGCGGTGGTGTGGGATGGACTAATGAGCTTGCCAAAACATTTTTAGTTTGGTACGAAAGTACGGCTAATTAGCGTGTTTTCTAAATTACGACACCACTTGCATATGGGTTTTTCATATTATTCCGCCTGAATTTGAGCATATCGAGTTTTCGAAAAGCATTTAGTGGTTTCTAACGCACACCACTCGGTTGTTCGCTTACAGCTGTCGGTTCTGAAAAACACTCATTTGGCGTATCTTGTTTGCAATTCGTTGGTGCGCTAAGTTTATCCGTTGTTACAAATATCGATTGGTCTGCGAGCCGCATTCTCGTACGTTCCGTCACGTGAATTTAAAAAGCAGCGGCCAAGGGTGCGAGAGAGAAAGCTACAGCCCGGCTGTCCCGTCACATTATCGATCGCGCGCTGTCTCTGTGCATTTCCTAGTCAGTTGGGTACCAGCGTCCACCAGCAGCAGTTAGTTTTGAAGTGGTGCAGCCCCGCGGCGTCTTCCCTTCAGAAATGACGTCCGCGGGGTAGGTGAGACGCCTGTTTGTTGAGTGTTTTTCCGGCTGGCGTATTGTGATGTTTAGTCTGTGTGCAAATACCGTTGTTTAATCGTTATTAGGACTTCCGTCGCTTCAATGCGTTTGGCCGTGCGTTACGCATCCTATGAGGCATTGCTGAGAGGTGTCGTTTGTTGATTATCGTAAGCCTTTTGTGCTTCCGCTTTGCAGAGGAGTGGCAGACTCCTATATCGCGTGGACTAGTCGGATTCCTTTGTGGATACCCATTAGCAGTATTATGTGTTCGCGAAGCTGTCGCTTTACCGTTCTGTCAATGTTCCGCAGCGAACTTCGCATTTCGCTCGTATAAGTGGATTATACCCCATGGCTCCATCCGCCCACAGCTCGTTGAAATGTTGCAGTATTCTTTTCCGTTTCTTCTCTTGCAGTATCAGTGTACAGTGGCTTACTGCAGCAGCTTAGAACATCAATTACCTCACAGCCAAGCTCCTTACAGTTATCGTTTGTATTGTTTATTAACGTTTAATGTGCACTTAACCTATATACAGTGTGCTTCGTCGAATTATGTGAGAGTTGGTGTAAGGTCTCGGTTATTTAGCTTTATTGTGTAACTTTTGCATTTGTCAAACCGTTACAGCTGTGTACCTGTCATTACATTTCATTTATTGCCAGTTTACATAGTTGTTATTTAGATTTATGCAGCAGCCCTTGCCATGTGTCATAACCGCTACTTCATCTAGTTGAATCTCGCCTTTATTACCGCTATATGATTATAGTTTACTGTTTATATCGTTTTCAGAGTTAATGTCAAATTTACTGAATTATGTCAATAGAGTTAAAATGTTGCACAATTTACCAAACTGACGTATATATATATTTCATATTTACATGTGTCCTTTTCTCCATATTCAAACATTCAAATATTTTGGTCAACACATGTCATGGGTAGTGGGTAACACTCTCCTACGATCCTTGTAGGGGACAGGTTACTACAGAGTCTGGAGAACTCTGTCCTACACTAACTACTGGTACTCCCCTCCCCTTTCCCGGGGAAAACCAGGTCTCATACCCCTATAGTACGAGAGCCCATGACCATCGTTTTACGACCAAAACCGTTTAAAAACGATAGATTTGGTTATTCTGATTCCAAAAATACTCCGCGTCACGTCTGACCTGACCGCATTTTCAAATATGTCATAGCTATTAACATATCTAGGAATGTTATGAGTATCATAACTGCCGCAGATGTTTTGAAATCCGAGCTCGTAGAGCGAGGATTTTAAAACTTCTAAGGCAGTTATGATTCATAACATCCGTGATTTGTTCAATAGTTTATCGGTTGCTATATGGTTATGGTTGCCATGTAGGGTAATATTCTTTAACCCTACAGATAAGTTATGATCTAGTTACCAGCCTACTTTTGTATATGTAAACAAAGGCTTAATATCCTGAAACCGATAAAAAAAATTTACCGAACTGTTTCACAGCAATCTGTCTGATTTTCAGAATGTAGTGGAATGATAGATTTTAGATACCGAAAACACAATTTTCAGACACCAGTAGCGTCGCACGTACCCAGGAGACCATTTGAAAAAATTAAAAATGACGCAAAAACAACCAAGCAAACCGTCTGAAAATCTTGTTTTCAAGTGGACATTGGTCAGTTGATGCGAATAAATCATTTTTCAGAAGAAAGTGTGAGCATCTTATGTGTTGAAACCAATTCGAACTTGTTGAAAATTTTTACCGATCGGTAACACAGCATTCTGTCTGAAAACTGTTGGATGTAATGAAAAGAGTTGCCCAGATGTAGAAAAAAATAATATCAGACAAATTTAGTGTAGCACCTTACTAATCAGGCAACTTTTCGATAGTCATAAATCATTAAACAATCGTATTGCGGCGTATTTACGTCTATCAAGCAAATGAATAAATTGCAACTCTCAAGTTCTTAGATAATGATTAATCAAGAGCTTACCCGAAACCATCGAACTGAAATTGAAAGATTTTTTTTTAATTGGACAAAAGGAAACTGGGATAACGTTTGAAAAATACGCCCGTTTCAACACCACATGGTAACTCAATGTCAGAGTAAATCGATTTCCTAGCAGAATGCTTTTTACTCCGATAGTCAGCTACTTCTCTACACTTTTGCAAATTTTCTTTTGTAATTTTTTTCACTTTCGCATTTTTTATTTCTTTGCAAAACACACAGGTTACGTTAGCCATTTTTCAAACTAGACCGCACAGCACATGGCAATATAATAAAGTGAGCGTCGTTACAACGGTCAGAACAGCTTGGCGACTCCGAAACGTTCTTTTCGTTTTTGGAGTTATAGGTGACATTTAAAATGTCTGAAAACAATTTTTGGTAATCGCGGGAGCCATACAAAAGATTTAAAAAAAAATTGAACCAGGCTGCTATGAGACAGGTCGGTTACATTTTTTGACATTTTTGAAAATGCGCTCAGGTCACATGTGACGCGCAAAATGTCTGAAAACAAACGTTTTCGTAATAAGATGACGAAACCTATGTACATTTTAATATCAGACATATTGTGATAAAACCGTCTGCTTATTTTTTAACATAGCAGAAATGCCCCCCCTCCCATAAAACTGCGACGTTTCTGACCGATACTGCCCACCTAGTCGAGTTCAGATTCATCGAATCTAACGATTTTATACGGTTTTGGCCTTAAAACGATGCGACATGGTTTTGGTCGTGAGCTCTCGTACTACTACTCCTTCCACTTTTCTAAACCTTCTATCCCCAAATCTTTACACTCTACCTACACGCACTGTCCAGCGAGGTAGAGTATAAGCCAAATACCTTTCAAATAAAAATGAAAATGTCGATTTCCGAAAATAATCCCCAGGTTGGTCGAACGAGCAGTTCGAAGTCCCACGCCGACAAGAAATTGTCAGTCTGCTCCAAGGAATATGTGGGGAGCACGAAGTCGAAGAAGAAATTAAGAACTCTGGAAATAGCAACTTACAATGCTCGAACCTTATCATCAGAAGAGAAAATTGCTGAAATAGAAATTGAACTGGCAACAATAAAATGGGATGTTGTCGGACTGTGTGAAGTTAGAAGAAGCGGTGAGGTTCTCATGAAGCTGAAATCCCAACACTGTTTTTACTACGTTGGTGAAGAGGATACATCTGATGGCGGTGTTGGCTTTCTGATTCATAAACGTCTTGGGAACAGTATCATTTCTGTAAAGAAAATCTCTACAAGAGTAATCTACGTAATTTTTAAGCTAAGCAAAAGATATACCATAAAAATAATACAGGTATATGCACCGACAAGCTACTCAGACCAAGATATTGAAATCTTCTATGATGATGTGTCCTCGGCCATCAACGACGCACACGCTCGCTTCACCATATTGAGCGGAGAATGTAACGCGAAGGTTGGTTTAAAATCGGATAAGTCTGAAGTCTGTATGGGAAACTTTGGGTCTGGGAGAAGAAATAACAGCGGTGTTGCGTTACTCGATTTCCTCTTACAGAATTACTTATTTCTTATAAACAGTTTTTTATATAAAAGACCTCACAGAAGATGGGCTTGGGAAAGCCCAAATGGAAAAACTTGAAGTGATAAGCGACAAATAGTTTAAAACGTAACAGTGCTCAATAAGTTTACAACTGGAAGCTACCATCGTATAGTGAAAGCGAAGATTCAAATAGATCTAGCCAAGGAAAGACGTAGAATGGTGAAAAACTCAACCAGAAACGCTTGGACAAACCCCACAGATGCTGATCAGTTCAGTGAACACGTCACCGATCTTTTGAAAAATACAAGCCACTCAGAAGAAAACATAGATTGTTTAAACGCTACAATAGTTGAGACCTTGCAGAAAAGCCAAGATATTTACTCTCCCAAAACAAAAAAAGAAGAACAGATTAGCTCAAACACGGAAAATCGAATGAAAGAGAGAGATGTTATCAAGAAAAATAAATTTCAAAACAAAAAAGAGCTAAAAGAAGTCAACAATTATCCAAAGTTATAAGGCGTGACAACAGAAACTACAATAATATTAATAAAAAAAAAACAAACAATTGAAAACAACAAAAGTATGAAGGTGCTACGCAGAAACATTGGAAACGGACGACAGGAGATAGTAAAACTCAAAAAATAAAGAAGGTATACTAACACCTTATAGAGAAGAAATACTAAACACAGTTGAAAAATTATATTCAACACTATACGGAAGTCAAATAGAAGATGAAGTAGATCCATAGTCATTATCGTCAATCGGAAGAATTATAATCAGGAATCTGAGGAACTACCGGAAATCTCTACTGAAGAGGTAACATCCGTCTTGAAAAAGACAAAAATCAATAAAGCACCAAGCAAGGATAATATTGTCACGAACGCGATGAAAATAGGGGGCCCACTGTTACTCGAGAAGATAAAATCCTCTTCAATCTTTGCCTAAATAACAGCAGCATTCCAAGTAAATGGAACAACGCGATCTTCATACTATTGTTTAAGAAATGGGATAAAACCGATTTAGAGAACTACTGACCTATAAGTTTACTGAACTATCTCTACAAATTATTCAGAAAAATAATAACCACAAGATTAGAAAGAAAGCTAGATTTTCACCAGCTAGAAGAACAGGCTGGTTTTCGCTCAAGTTTTGGAACCAATAGTCACCTAGGGACTGTTAAAATATTAGTTGAGAAATCTATAGAATATAACAGACCATTAGCTTTCGCTTCAGTTGACTTTCACAAAGCGATTAATACAGTCGAACTGAGTGCTGTTATAGAAGCTCTAAAAGAATGCCGTATCGACTATAGATACTATAAGCTAATACACAAAATCTATAAAAATGCGACGATGACTGTAAAAATGCATGACAACACAAACTACATTCCAATTACAAGAGGTGTACGGCAAGGAGACACCTTGTCACCAAAGCTATTTATTACAGTCTTAGAATACGCATTCAAAAATCTCAACTGGCATACAACAGGAATAAATATAGATGGACAACAACTGACGCACCTTAGGTTTGCAGATGATATTGTTCTAATATCGGATGATCTTGGGGAAATAAAAGAAATGTTACAAGAACTGCAAAGTGTCTGCTCCAATATTGGCTTAAACATCAATTTCCACAAAACAAAATTTATGACCAATTTGATACCAAATGACCACATCAATATCGGCGGCAGTGTTGTTGAATTAACAGAAAAATACACTTACTTAGGTCATGAAATCAGAATATCAAGAGACAACCAAACTTGTGAACTAACTAGAAGAATCTCCCTAGCCTGGGCAGCTTATGGTAAATTAGCTCATGTATTTAAAAGTGACCTTCAGACAGGTCTCAAAAAAAGGTGTACAACCAATGCATTCTACCTGTTATGACATACGGCGCTGAGACTTTAGCTTTGACTTCTACAACAGCTCGTAAATTAAGAACTACTCAACGTAGAATGGAAAGGCCAATGCTGGGCTTGTCTCTAAAAGACCACGTTAGGAATAAAGATCTAAGACAAGGAACAGGCGTAAGTGATATCATTGAGCGAATATGTCAACTCAAGTGGAACTGGGCAGATCACATAGCCCGGATGGAGAACAACAGGTGGACAAAGAGAATACTCGAATGGCGTCCCAGGTCAGATAAGTGCAGCAGAAGGAGACCACTTACCCGATGGACCGACGACATCAAAAGAGTTACTAGTAACTGCATTCAGGCTGCACAAAATCGAACAAACTGAAAATCAATTAGGGAGACCTGCCATGTTAATTTAACTGTGCTTTTCTTTGTTATTGTGAATTTGTGGGTTTATATTTTACAGCTGTAACAGTAGTTTGTCCAGTAGATGAAGTGGATTTTAAAAAGGTAGGTCCGATGGTGTTGAGCCGGCTAGCTCTCCAGTTTTCTGCCAAGTTTAAAGTTGAAAGGAGAACTCGTCATATGCTTGCATTGTTCCTCAATGAGTTTACCTGTACATTCTCTTTTATCGTGAAGAATTGTGGTGGCGCCTTATCATTTTAGATCTGTTTACCGTTCATTAGGCCGTTGCCCGGGTCTTATCTCGTGTTGGACGACCCCACGCACTACTGCAGCCTAGTCGGCAACTCTTGTTATGGGCTGGGTAGCGGTCCTAAGTGAGTTACATTCCCAATTTTGTGAGTTATTATACGCGCTAGTCGTCTAGAGTTATCGTAGCGTCTCGTAAATACCGTTGTAAGCTGGCGCGTTGTCGTAAATGTCCTTTCAGACTGTAACAAGCTTTAAAGTTGAACAGGGGCTGTTATGCAATTTTTTCATGTAGTATGCCCTACCGTGTCTCTCGAGCAAATTATAGGAAGTTATTTTGGAGATTTCGTGTTGACTTTGTTACTCTATCTCTTAAGACTGTGGTTCTGATTAGAGCACCGTTAATTTAGTGCCCAACTGTGAATGGTTTTACCGAGCCTTATTCCAATCGCCAAGGCGCAGAACACTTTCGCCCCCCGAGGGATTTGAAGAGAACTCGCTTAATGCAAGCCTAGGGCTTTACCAACTGCGCTACCCAGCTTCTGTAAATTTCATCTATATATTTAAAACGTGAAGCGTTTTCTTTCGACTTCTATTTTGAGACTTCCACCGGGCCGATTACGATAATTCTTTTTTTAAATGAAAGCCGTTACCGTGTAGATGTGCATAAAAGTCCTAAATTGAAAATAAATGGATAATTTTAAGAGTAAAACCAACATATTGTAATTTTCAAGTGGCTGCAGCCGGCCATGCAGTAGCAGTAAACCAAGTGTATTCTCGAAGTCAGCCTGCAGCGTTCTGCTAATTTTTTGCTGTAGACTACTGTAACTACTAAATGTTTATTTGAAATTTGGTCTGCTGATTCGTGAGACAAACGTCAAAATACATGTAAAATGACAGTTAACGAAAATCGGTATTGCTCATACGCTGTAAGGTGTTTTTGCTGCTTATTATGATTATGTGGATGTACTTATTTACACACTGGTTCTTCTCTTTTCCTGTTGGTACAACCATACGTATATTTTTAAAACGTATTTCGACGTTATCCGACACCTGTTTTTCATACTCTTCCATCCTCACAGTTTCTTTCGTTTAAGTTGCATTCAATCATCGCTTGTGTAATCTATTATTTCAAATTCTATTCGGCTTTCTCCTAGCTCTTCTTTCTGGTACCTACCCTTCCCATTTTCGCTGTGCGTTTAGCATGTACGATGACATTTAATAAACCACAAAGACAAACTCCTGATAAAGTATGAATATATAATATTCGTCACAACCAGTATTTAGCTATGGTCAAGTGTATGTAGCAATGTCACGTGAGAGTAGTTTTGAAAACTTAAAAAATTCAAATTTGACTTGATGGATGCGTTAAACATTGTCTACAAAGAAGTTTTGTAAATTGCAAAATATTTTTCAACGGGTTTCATTAGTGGTTTTTTATTTACTGTGGTTTTATCAACTCGACGATGATATTTAAATGGCAGTTGCTTTCAAGACAAATACGTGATATACTAGTGATTTTTAAAAATGCAGTATCCGTACAATAAGGACATATTGTCTAGAATTTACATAAGTTTTCACCTAAGAGTATATTTGAAGGCCTTTCATTCGGAGGAAAAGATCTATCAATCGATTAACACTGTGGTGGAGGCAGATGACACAGTGCACTACCACATTTAGTTTATCCACACTCGCTACCCTCCCGGACTTCTTCCAAATCGCCTGCCTTTGACAGTCAGAGAACTTATATTACTGAGAAACGTGAAGACTGTAGGTGAAAGCTCCGCATTGTAACGTCACTGAGGTCAGAATTTTTATAGGTTTTGGAGAAGGGGAGGCAGTCTTCATTCCTCGAATAGCCCTTATTCTTTCAGTCTATTCTTTTCAATTTAAGAGACTGCAATTTCCCGTAAAAACCTGCTTTGCCATCACGATCAATAAGGTACAGGGGCAGTCGCTGAATCAGGCTGGGGTCGACTTGAGGGAAGACTGTTTTTTTCTCGATCAACTTTATCTAGACTGTTTAGGGGTCAGTTCTCCAAACAACTTCGTGGTGCTCAAACCAGAAGGGAAAACATCCAACATCGTCTACAAAGAAGTGCTTTTACCCTCTATACGACGGGATTGACTTCTACTTCACAGATCGTTACATAATAGAATCTGGGGGAAGATAAGAAGTTGTAATTCGCCATATTAGTTCTTTTTACAAGTAGGGTCAAACCATTTTCAGAGCTTTTCGAAATTCGTTCCTCCAAAGAAGCTAAATGTGGCTAGCTGTTTCTGTAAAGATCTACAACGAGGAAACTACTACAGGTGGGAGGCTGAAATTCGACATATTAGTTCGTTTTACAAATCAGATCAAGTAAATGTCAAGGTTTTGTAGAATTCATCCCCGAAAGAGGTTAAATAAAACAAATATGTTTTTCTAAATATCGCTCCAAGAAAACTACTACAACTACAGGAAGTTAAAATTGAGCATATTGAAACATTTTTCAAATCGTGTCACATCAGTTTTAGGGTTTTGGAGAATTCATTCCCGAAAGGGGTTAAATGAAACAAATCTGTTTGTCAAAATATCGCCACGGGAAAACTACCTCAGGCAGTAAGTTGAAACTCGGCATTTTAGATCGCTTTACTAATCGGATATAATTTTTAGTTTTTCGGAATACATCCCCTCAAACTGGTTAAATAGACCAGAAGTGTTCTTCGAAAAATAGCAACAAATTAATTATTACAGGCAGGAAATTGAAATTCCGCATATTAAATCGTTTTACAAATTAGGTCAAATCAATTTCAGGCTTTTCGAAATTAACTCCCGAAAGAATTAAATGGAATAGATGTGTTTTTCTAAAGATCGCCATAATACGATAACTGCTGCAAGTAGAAAGTTGATTCAGCACAGTAGTTCGTTTTACACATCGAGTCAAGCCAGTTCGTTTTACACATTGAGTCAAGCCAGGGTTTTTCCATCTCACACGGATTAAATGGGGTAAATGGGTTTTTCTAAAGATCGTTACGACATAGATACAGGTAGGAAGTCGTAATTCGGCATATTAGTTCGTTTTACAAATCATGTAAAACCATTTTCAGGGTTTTGCAGAATGCCTCTCCTCAAAAGAGTTAAATGAGGTAGATCTGTTTTTTAAAGATTACCTTAACGAATGAACTACTATAGATAGGAAGTTAAAATTTTGCGTATTAGATCGTCTTACAAATAGACCAAATCATTTCCCGGGATTTTTGGAATTCGCCCCCAAAGGGTGCTACGGTGTAAATGATCTCTTAGCGGTTGATACTGTGTGAACAAACCTTTAGTGCCGATATTCGGTTCGCGCCTATCGAAATTTTTTAGGTTGGTGATTATTTTTTTAGGTGGTTCTCGGATTTTGCAAACTCATGGCACTTCGGCCTTCGTCTCATTTTTACAGCGAAGCTAGCAGCTTGCACGGTTTTTCGGACTTTATAATCCGAGGGGGGTTATTCTGCTTTTGATTCTTTGTGTGTCCCATGCCTCTTGGCGGAATTTTGGTGTACAAGCGAATATTTTCACATTTAAGTCCGCCCCGATTGGCGGTCTTAGTTGTAAAAAAGCTTTTTAAAAAAATCGTGCACATGGCCCATATTCTTGGGGCGAGTTAATTTGGAGTTTCGTCCGCTCTCGCGTAAAGCGCAACAAAATTACATCTCTCTTGCCTGAATATGAAAAGCAATATTTGAGTGTAAATATAATTGTATCACATAATGACAACATTTTATAATCTTCTATGGAATTAATAAATTCGTTAAATTGCAGTGGAATATATCCACATTGCTTAACACTAAAAATAGGATAAATAGATATTCCTTTGAAAAGTTTAAATGTGTCTACTGATTTAATAGATGAGATAAGATTAATGGTACGCAATTTATTTATAACTGCTTAGATTTGGTATTAAATGGACAAGCCACAAGTCAGGCAGAAGAGTATTATTACTGTGTATAGATTAACACATAATATTGCACTACCGTTTTGCCTTCGGAAAAGAAATTGTCCTGTACGCATATCATTTGCGATAACAATTAGTAAGTCACAAGAGCAAACTATGGATAACGTGGGAATATATCGTATTTGCCACAACCAGTATTTATCCATGGTCAAGTATACGTAGCAATATCATGTGCGAGTAGTTTTATAAACTTAAAAATTTAAATTTTATCTAATGGATCCTGCCATAGGTTACAAAGAAGTTTTCTAACTTGTAAAATATTTTGCAAAGGGTCCACTAGTATTCTTAATAGTATTTTGAAATCAACTTACCGCACTTAACCGTATTCTATTTTTATGTTGTTTGATGTTTTCCTGGATTTATTTTAGCCATTCAATTAACTTTAGGTACATTGCTGAATTATTAATTTTAACCATAAATAGGCACACAGTCAGCTAATTCATGCAGTTCGGTTCTTTATTCCTTTTGACCGCCTCTGGGCACATTGAAGACTGGTAAAAAACCTTGTGCAATTTTGCTGGTTGGCATTTATTCTGGTTTTACTTGAATATTCGTTTAGAAGTTTCTGGCCTTCGATAGCAATAATTGTCGAGTATATGTATTCAGTGCGAAGCCGGACAACTCGGCGCCGCCATCTCGGCGCCGCCACTTTGGCGCCGCCATCTCGGCGCGGAGCCATCTCGGCGCCAGCCAACTCGGCGCGAGGCCATCTCGGTGCCGAATTCAAATTTGAAAACTACATTGTGCACTACGTAAGAAAATTATTATAAAAAAATAATAAATAAAGTGATCGAAAGAAAGCTGTCATCAAATGAAAAAAAAATTATTGAGAATTTCTTGGAAAATCAAACACTGACGACCAGAGGTGGTTGCAAATTGATTACAAATGAGCCAAACAAAAGTTGTCACATGACTTCCGTTATCAGTAAAAATGTACGTTTTTTAAAAATAATTACGAAGCATGCATTTACTAGTCAAGATAGAGACACATTTTACGAAAAAAAGTTTTCTGGCCTTGAGATTGTTCAGTCAGCTAAAACTACCACACAATAAAACATCTCATTGAAATCTTGCTTAAATTCCGAAAAATAGCACTTTTTGGATTTACACAATTTTGAAAAATGCCATTTTCTAAGTAAAGTGGTTTTTATATGACAAATATTTCTTTAATGTTTATTTTCCAAATCAAAGAATTTTATTTGTAATTTTTTTTTATTATGAAATAAAAAACTTTTTGATAAATGTTTGTTTTTCCATAGCCGTCTTTAAATTCTTTGATATGGGACCTAAACATAAAAGATATTGTGAGAGATCGAAGTTGGCAGAGGATTTTGAAATTTGGTATAGGAACCTATATGTTGATTCTAAACAACTTCTCTTAATAACTTTTTGTCGTATTTGCTACATAAAAGACACGCTACTCTACAGTAATAGTTATTTACCTAACAAGTTCGTAATTTTCCCGAATGAACACTTTGTTTGCAGCACGACCGAAGGGAATGCTGCATGTAGTGCGAATTCGGGAAAATTCTTCCCGAAGGAGTTAGGTACAATGTTTTTTGTAACGAATAACTGAAAATATTTAAAAAAATTAAAAAAAATATTATTTAGTGTTTTACTAATTTACTGAATTGACAGCACAAATCACTAAACTTTTATACCTATCCTACGCACCTATTAGTTTTTGTCGACGTTTACAGCGCCTCTGGTGTTTGCAGGCTCAATTAAACCAACGAGGGACAATCCTCTATATAATAAAGGAGAATGATCCAGACGTATGTATCCCGAGGGCCCCCTTGGAGAGGAGCAGAACCCCGAGAGCCCCCTTAGAGATGGGTGGAGCCCAGAGGGCTGCCTTGGAGAGGGGCGAAGCCCCTAGGGCCCCTTTGGAGAGGGGCGGAGCCCCGAGGCCCCCCTTGGAGAGGAGCGGGGCCGTGAAGGACCCCTTGGAGAGGGGCGGAGCCCCAACGGCCCGCTTGAAAATGGGCGGAGCCCCGAGGGCCCCCTTGGAGAGGGGCGGAGCCCCGAAGGTCCCCTTAGAGATGGGTGGAGCTTCAAGAGCCGCTTTGGAGAGGGGCGAAGCCCCTAGGGCCCCCTTGAAGAGGGGCGGATCCCCGAGGGCTCCCTTGGAGAAGAGCGAAGCCCTGAAGAACCCCTTGGAGAGGGGCGGAGCCCTAGGGCCCGCTTGGAAATGAGCGGAGGCCCGAGGGCCAGCTTGGAGAGAGGCGGAGCCCCAGAGGCCCCTTTGGAGATGGGCGGAACCCCAAGGGCCCCTTTGGAGATGGGCCAACGTAATAGACCTAAAAATGGTGGTAAATTGAATAGAATAGACAGAGCAATAGCGCGCAGCCCCTTTTATTATAAAAATTTACAAAATACACCATTCCCCTAGTTTTTGTTGAAAAGTAAAAAACACCGCAGTGCGGGAAAAGTAACTTTCGGCGTATCGGGAATGGCCGGGAAATATGAATTTTGAAGTCATGAGTACAAAAAATCGTTTTTCCGCCTTGTTGACGTACGTCAAAAATTGATTGTTTTGAATCAGTTTATCGCGGCAGCCGTCATACGTAGGTATATAATCGTGAATCGTAATACATAGCAACATACATAAATTTTATATAAGCTTTTATGATTATATACCTAAGTCGGCTAGTGGTCAGCTATTTGAAAACGTCAAAGTTGACAGCTGTCACTGTGAATTTGATTTAAACCTTTTTTTGCGATTTAAAGTTACTTGTGCTTTATTTTGTGTATTGTCGGTGTTTAAGTATCAAGAAAAATAAGAACTGGGCGATAAAATATCCAATTCTGATGTAAAAATTTGCACGTCGCTGAAAATGTTAGAAATGGCAAAAGACACCAGTTTAAAAATATTTTCGAAAATTTTACAGTCGTAGGAAAAATTTTGTATGCAACACGAGCGAAAAATGCAATAGGCGTTCGTTCGAGTTTTTTCGGACCTCGCTTCGCTCGGCCCGAAACTTTCGAACTCACGCCTAATGCATAATTTTTCGCTCTCGGTACATAAATAACTATTATTGAAAACTTTCAAGGCATACTTGATTTTTCAAAACTGAAATGCTGTTAGAAATTCGCCTTTAACCACGCAGGGCTAAACCCAAAAAAAGAAAAATTTTAATCGAGAATTTTTTACCTTTTACAAGAGTCGTTTCACCTATCCGGGGACACACTGTATATATAGGGTGATTTTTAAGTTGATTCTTTCCTTTTGCCAGGATATAAAGCTAAAAAAGTAAGCCATTTACCACTTTTGCGAAATGTCAAAACTAACGGAGGTACAAGGTGTTAAAGCTTCATAGTGTGTACTAAAATTACTTAACGAAAATTAAACTAAACTTAATCTAACTTAAATGATCAAAATTATCAGCATTGGCTTCTACACACACATTCCGCGTATAAGAGCGATGCGGCAGCGGCATTTTGACGACACTCCGAGTAAATAATAAGCATATTCACTCATTCATTACATTAAGAAAATTACAATGGAAAACTAGTTGACAGATCATTGCTTGACAACAGAGATAAACAAAAATAAAATTGTCCAGCCGCCTTTGCGCCAAAGTTTAGTTTTTAATTTGAAACTTTAACACCCTGTACCTCCGTTAGTTTTGATATTTCGGAAAAATGGTGAATAATAAAAATACTTATTTTTTTAGCTTTATTTCCTGGTAAACGGAAAGAATCAACTTAAAAATCACCCTATATATAAATATATATACAGTGTGTCTGCTTAAGTTCGCACCATATGGAAAACTTTTTTATTATTAATTTTACGAAAAAAAGTTATTCTTTATAAAAAGTTTTGCATGGTCCAAAACTTAAAATTCAATCATTAGATATAAATTTTTTTAAGCCGTACACGAGGAATGTAAAAAAATATGAATTCTGCTCAAGAGTAAAGTAACTTTATTTGTGACAATATCAAAAATTGTTATTAAGAAAAGTTGATTAGAATCTAAAACTACGTTCAAATATCCCATTACACCTATCTACGATAAAAATCAGGTTTTGTTATTTTTCACATTTTTTTAAGTTGTTTTTGTTTCATATGGAAAACTTAATTTTTGATAATATCGGAAACTTTTTTCAGTTATCTCTTTATTCGTTAAAACTTTGATAACCTTTACGTCTCGTAACCTCTATGTTGCATTATTTTGATGATTTTCTATTTGAAACAACTTTTAAAAAGTGTGAAAAACAACCAAATATGATTTTCATCGTAGATAGATGTAATTGGATATTTGAACGTAGTTTTTGATTCTAATCAACTTTTCTTAATAACAATTTTCGATATTGTCACAAATAAAGGTACTTTACTCTTGAGCAGAATTCATATTGTTTGACATTTCTCGTATACGGCTTAAAAAAATGAATATATGATGATTGCATTTCAAGTTTTGGACCATGCAGAACTTTTTATAAAGAATAACTTTTTTTCGTAAAATTAATAATAAAAAAGTTTGCTGTATGGTGCGAACTTAAGCAGACACACTGTATATAAAAAAATTCGGGTAATGTTTACATTTCACTTAATACAGGATGACGGCTTGTCCGAAAATCTATTTAGCCCGTATTAGATATATTGAGTGATTTTTACTTAGTTAAAAATGGCGTTTTTTGAAGTGTAAATCCAAAAAGTACAATTGTTCGGAAATTAAGCAAGATTTCCATACGATTTTTATTAAGTGTTAGTTTTAGCTAACTCAACAATGTCAAGGCCAGAAAACAACTTTGTTTCGTAAATGTTGTCCCCTGTTGGGTAGTAAATGCATTTTTCGTAATTATTTTTTAAAAATGTTGAATTTTACTGATAACGGAAGTTACTTGACAACTTTTGTTTGGCCCATTTGTAATCACTTTGCAATTACCTCTGGTCGTTAGTGTTTGATTTTCCAAGAAATTCTAAATAATTTTTTTTCATTTGATGCCAGTTTTTTGGCGATCACTTTACTTATTATTTGTTTATAATAATTTTCTTACGTAGTACACACTGTAGCTTGCGAATTTAAATTCGGCGCCGAGATGGCCTTGCGCCGAGTTGGCTGGCGCCGCGATGGCTCCGCGCCGAGTTGTCCCGGCGCCGAGCTGGCCCCGCGTCGAGATGGCGGCGCCGAGTTGTCCTAGACACAGATAGCTATAGTTAGTTACATTTATCTCTAGAGTTTTCATCAATTTTATAAGGTTTCGTATCTATAACATCTCTTTTCTTCCTTCTAAGAGTTCTTTTGGTTCCTTTTGTTTTCAGTTTATATGGACGCTTACTTTATTGTGTTCTCTTTGTGCCCAATTCCATTTTGGCTACATTTCGTTTAACACGCCTCTGTTTATAGCTCAGCGGTAGGGTTACTTCAATGGCGTCGGTTTCTGAAGAGGAGGGTGGGCGTTACCCTCAGCTAGACACTGGATTTGATTGGAACAAAGTTTATTATATTTACACTACTAACTAACATACAGATAAGCTTATAACTAGATAACATATATGTACAGAAAAAGAAAATGGCGGATTGGCATCCGCAGTTGGAAGCTGGTGTGCTCCTTCGGAGGCGGTGCCGGCGGCTAAAGTGGCTCCGTGTCAAAATCCCACGAAGACGGCAGGCTCTCTGTCCAGCGAAAGCGATTGGCTCTAAGTCCAACGAAGGCGATTGGCTCTAAGTCCAACGAAGGCGATTGGCCCTAAGTCCAACGAAGGCGATTGGCTCTAAGTCCAACGAAGGCGATTGGCTCTAAGTCCAACGAATGCGTTTGGCTCTATGTCCAGTGGATGCGGCAGACAGCTAAGTCCAGTGGATGCGGCAGGCAGCTAAGTCCAGTGGATGCGGTAGACAGCTAAGTCCAGTGGATGCGGCAGACAGCTAAGTCCAACGAAGGTGATAGGCTCTGGAGAGGGCTGGGGCTGGTAGATCCTTGGAAGGCTGGAGCTGCTAGCTGGTCCTGGAAGGCTGTATGCTGTTGGCTGACTCTCCTGGGTTGAGTGTGTTCCTACTGCCAGCGTCCGACTATTTAAAGGGGCCAGTCCTTTATCAGACGCGATCTCGCAGCCCATTGGTCGAGGTAGAAGGGATGTTTTGGCCCGTTTTTGATGCATTTTGAATTATTGCGTTTAATTGCGCGGCGCGATCAATTATCGACCTTATTTGTGTCGCATGGCATAGCACGCGAAACGGCGGTCCTTTTGATACCTGATATGAGGGTGTTTGTCGCTAAACTCGCCGAATGAATTAATTTTCCTAATGCCCGTGCATATATCGCGCACGTTATTTTTGCGTGCGCGCTCGTTGACCGTTTGAGGCTCAAATTTCATACTTGCTTCAAAAAAATTCGTCTAATTTTTCCCCGTTTTTTGATACTAGACAACCCTGTCTTAGTTTATTGCTTTTGTGAAAATTTCTTAATTTAAGTAAATTCAATCTGCAATGCTGATACATTCGTTGGTATTAATTTCCCTTTCCGGACGGTTCCAATAAAGTTTATGAGCGCCACTTTGCTGCACTTTAAAATTTCGGTGGGGTTGTCATTAGTTTTATTGTTTTATGTTTCTACGAGGGTTTTTGAAAATAGATATATTTTCTCTTTGTTTGTGCAAGATCGCGACGGCTTGGTAAACAGATGTTTTTAGGGACCTTTGTACTGTCGCCGCTTTATGTGGCGACGTACATTTTCTTTGTTGATCTGATCTGTTTATCGGTTCGTATCAATTCCCCCCTCCTTTGGCGTCCGCGATCCGGGCACAAAACAAAAAGGTTAGGGAGAGAAGAGGCGGAGTTGGTCTGCGTAGATTTTGAGAGCATGCTGCCCTCGTTGGACCCTATAGACGCTTGGACCAAGTTTTTCCAAGATTTGGTGGGGTCCACTCCATTTTGGTTGGAATCCTGCATGAATCCCAGCGGTGGCGTCCGAGAGAGGGTGATTTTTTACCATTACCAGCTGATGACGTTGAAAAGTGGGGCTGCTGGTGTCTGGTGTTTTAGGGTGCTGGGCGATGGCTCGGTTTCGAATGCCCGCGTCTCGTTCGGCGCGGTTGTGTGTCCGCGGTTCGTGGGGCCTTTCTGGCGGCTGCGTAGGTTGCCGGAATCTCCACTCCCCAGGGCGGTCCAACTCCTTTCCGTACATTGCGTAGGCCGGAGAACACCCTAAGGCAGTGTTATGGCGATTCCGCAGGCTGAATAGGGTCGCAGACAGGTGCTTGTCCCACTCGCGGTGGTTCCTTCCTTGCAAGTGCAGGCGGAGTCCCTTTTTCATTTCCTGATTCCTTCGCTCTGTTGGGTTTGCCCGGGGGTGATAAATGGCGGTTGTCCATGGCTGGATATCCCACTGCTGGCAAGCTCGCATCCATTGTTCGCTAATGAACTGGCGTCCGTTATCGGTCAGCATGGCGCTCGGGTATCCCAGGCGGGGAAAAACTTCATTTCGCAAGGTGCGGATGATGATGGGGGCGGTGGCTTTGGCTAGAGCGAAGGCTTCTGTCCACCGGGTGACGAGGTCGCTTATTACCAGGATGAACTTCTTCCCGGTGGCTGACGAGGGGTAGGGCCCCATGAGGTCGAGCGTAATCGTGTCCCACGCTCGGTTGGGTTGGTGAGGCCTCAGGGTGGCTTTGGTTTGGTGGCGGCCCTTCTTGCATCTCAAGCAGAGCAGGCATTGGCGGACGTAGTTCCGGACATCTTCTCGTAAATGCGTCCAATGGAAATGCGTAAGGATGGCCAGCGTCGTTTCGGCGATGCCGGGGTGTCCTGCTAGGTCTCGGTCATGGTATTGGTAGATAACCTTTGGCCGGCTTTCTTCCGGAACAAACAGGCGCGGACCCTGATCCGTTCGGCGGTAGAGCAACCCACCGTCTATATGGTATTGTTCTTGTACGGCTAAGAGATCCGGGGTTGGGTCCTCGGCGAAGTAGCTTTGGTGCCATGAGTTGACTAAATCTTGACAGTAATTATCCTGTCTTTGGTCCTGTGCAATGGTCTCCCATAAAGTTTCTTCGACTTCGTCCAGCAGGCTTAGGGATGGCTTGCCTGTTGGCTCCGTGACGGTAGCATGGCTGCTTGCCCGTTGATACCTCGGTGAGTCCTCACCGTGTGGTGTTTGGCTGCTGGCCGCACGATTTCCTGTAGCGGGTTCCTGAAACCCGGAAAATCTTTTCTTTGCGGGTTGGCTGGCCGATACACGTTTTTGGGCGAAGCGCTTGTTGTGAATGGGAGGCAGCAGTACTGTCGGGTCATCCCACACTGCTTCGGCCGGCTGTCCAGTCGGCTGTCGAGATAGCGCGTCCGGCAACTCGTTGTGCTTTCCGGGGCAATGCTCGATTGTGAAGTGAAACTCCTGTAGCAGGAGAGCCCAACGGGTGAGTTTAGCTCGCTGGTCCTTCAAGGTGTT
The DNA here is from genome assembly GCA_940337035.1 of Agriotes lineatus. Classification (NCBI taxonomy): domain Eukaryota; kingdom Metazoa; phylum Arthropoda; class Insecta; order Coleoptera; family Elateridae; genus Agriotes; species Agriotes lineatus. The sequence goes on along the minus strand of OW679194.1, from coordinate 3,386,830 downwards.
GAGCCAGGTGAGGGCGCGGTTATCGGTCCGGAGGGTGAACTGCCTGCCTTCTAAGTAGGGTCGATATTTTTTTATCGCCCATACGGCGGCTAGGCACTCTTGTTCGTTGGAGTGATAACGCTGTTCGGCTGGCAGGAACCGGGTGCTGGCGTAGGAGATGACGTCTCGACCTCCATCGGGACGTTCCTGGTAGAGCACGGCGGCGATGCCGAATTTGCTGGCGTCTGTTTGTAAAATGAAGGGGCGAGAAGCATCGGGTCGGGCTAACTTTAGCGGTGTCTGAAACAGTTGTTTCACTTGTTGAAATGCTTGCTGAACGTCTGGGGTCCAATTCCAGCGCTTTTTAGTGCTTAGTAGGTCGGTGAGAGGGGCCGCAACGTCGGCGAATCGGGGAATGTACTCGCGTAGCCAATTGCATATGCCTAGGAACTGTCGTAACCCCTTTCGGTTAGTAGGGGGCGGGGCGTTGGTGACCTGCTGCACGTGACCTGGTTGAGGTTCGTTTCCCTCTGGGCCAACGATATGCCCTAGGTAGTGCAGTGTGGATTTCCCGAAGTGGCATTTTTCTGGCGAGCATATGAGCCCATGTTCCTGTAGTCGTTCGAAGACCTTGCGGAGGTGTTGAAGGTGCTGCTCCCATGATTCGGAGTAAATGATGATGTCATCTAAATACACGGGGCGGAATTTATGGAGGTGCCCCACCAGTACTTCCCGGGCCATCAGCCTTTGAAAGGTCATTGGTGCCGTCTTGAGCCCGAATGGCATGACTCGAAATTGATAGGCTGCGCCATCCGGAGTTGTGAACGCGGTGTAGGGTTTGGCTTGGGGATGTAAACTTATCTGCCAGTACCCCGATTTTAAGTCAAGTGAGGAGAAGATGCTTGCTGTACCTAGATCTTTGATGGTTTCGTGGATCAAGGATAGTACCGCCGGCTCATTGATGGTGGCTTCGTTTAGCCTGCGAAAGTCTAAACAGAACCGGGGCGTAGAAACCTTTTTCTTCACGATGACGATTGGCGAGTTATGTGGTGACTGGCTAGCCTCGATGAAACCGCGTGCCAGCATCTCTTTTACTTGCTCGGCGATAATCTTCTTTTTTGTTTCGGAATATCGGTAATTTGGGCTGCGTATAGGGGCATCGGTTTTTACATGGATCTCGTTCTGCAGGGTGCGCGTAGGTGGTGCCGAGAGCCTCCAAATTTCGGGGAAGTCTTCTAGTTGCTGATAGAGGTTGTGTTCCTGCTCGTGAGGGAAGTCATGCTTCAACTGTGGAAGTTCCATCGGGTCATTGGCTGGACGCGGGTCGTGTTGCTCGACCAGGCAATGAGTGGTTTCTCGGGTCCTCACGCCGTGGTGGATGCAACGCCGTGCGAAATCAAAGGTAGCCTCGTGTTCCGTAAGCCATGGTAGACCGAGAATGATGTCCTCTCTTAAATCCTCTGCTATGATACGCTGTATGACGTAGTTATTTCTACCGATTTACATTTCCAAGCTTGTTTCTCCTCGTAGGGTCAGGGTTGCCTGTTCTTTGGCTATTTTGGCCGTTCTTTGTGCGTAGCTACCCGTCCCGGGGTGTTGCACTAGCTTGGCGCTAATGAAGTTATGCGTTGCCGCTGAGTCAATTAGGGCACGCATCTCCCGCTGTGGTGACCCTAGGTTCACCATGATATACGGGAGGTTGTGGCAGTGGGCCGTACTTATTGTGGAGCATTGGGTTGGGCCCTGGGCGGTGCTTCGGCCTCGACGCGCCCGGGCCTCCGCCAGTTTTCCGGCGGTAGTAGTTGTCTAGCTTCGGGGGCGTTTATGGGGGCTTCTCCTGTTGCCTGTGGTGCTGGCCGGTGGCGTCGTGGGCAATCCTTATTGAAGTGGCGTCCCGATCAAAAGTAGCAGCGGGGTAGATTGGGCTCGGCTGGCTCTCGCGGGCGTGTCTCGCGGCTTGGTGTTGGTGCGCGGTCGTCCATGTCTTTCTCAATTGCAGCCACCTTGTCCAACAGTTCCTCAATGGTTTCTGGCACAGCGACACGTAGATAAGGCCGAAGGGCCGGTTTTAATAGCTTTATCATTACGGGAATGCTGGCTCCCACTGACTGTTTGGTGTCCAGTCGGAGTATCAGTTGTATTTTGCGAAGAAGGAAGAGTTCGCCATTTTCCTTTTGTCCCTGTTTTTGTCCGTAGAGCTGTGTTTTCAAGGAGGCTCGTACATCTGCGCTGTCGAATTTCTTTAAGAGCCTTTCTTCAAATTCATTCCAGGAGAGTGGAAGTGAAGCGTATGGTTTCCACCATTGGCTAGCCTTCCCCTGAAGACAGTTTGTGGGTGATCTAACTCCTCGCCCTTAAAGGTTGGTGGAAGATCGACTTTCTTGGGCACAGCCATTCGTCCCAAAAGTGCCTGGAATTGTTCGTCGGTTAATGTGATCGTTGGTGATGCTGGAGCTTGTTCTGGGCGCCACTGGGTGTTTTCTACCACTCCCAGAAGTGGTGCTGGTTGGTTGGTTCCTGCTGCTGCAGCTGCTAGGTTCGCAAGGTGGTGTGCCATTTGCTGTTGGTTGTCTTCGTTGATTTCCTGTCGCACTGGGCTGGGACTTGGAGGCGGTGTTTTTTGTCCACACGGGAATGAGGGTGCGCTGTCTTCTATTATTTCCGAACTGTTCAGACTTCCTCCTTGTCGCGGTGTCCGCTGAGGTTCTTCCATGATCCTTGGCGGAGTTGTCTCCATGTTTCCCTTCCTTCTTGACTTCACCATTGTAGTGGGCGTGACTTTCCTCTGGTGTCCACCAAAGGCTGTCCCCACGTTCCGGGCGACAATTAACACGCCTCGGTTTATAGCTCAGCGGTAGGGTTACTTCAATGGCGTCGGTTTCGGAAGAGGAGGGTGGGCGTTACCTTCAGCTAGATACTGGATTTGATTAGAACAAAGTTTATTATATTTACACTACTAACTAACATACAGATAAGCTTATAACTAGGTAACATATATGTACAGAAAAAGAAAATGGCGGATTGGCATCCGCAGTTGGAAGCTGGTGTGGTCCTTCGGAGGCGGTGCCGGCGGCTAAAGTGGCTCAGTGTCCAAATCCCACGAAGACTGCAGGCTCTCTGTCCAGCAAAAGCGATTGGCTCTAAGTCCAACGAAGGCGATTGGCTCTAAGTCCAACGAAGGCGATTGGCCCTAAGTCCAACAAAGGCGATTGGCTCTAAGTCCAAGCAAGGCGATTGGTTCTAAGTCCAACGAATGCGTTTGGCTCTAAAGTAGGGACAAGAAATCAGACGACGTGCGCCACCAAATAAATTTTAGTGACGACATAAATACCACCATTAGATTTACAAAACCGATATTTATTTTCTTCTTTACAGCTCATTTGAAATCATGCGTTTGGTTTAAGCTTAATCAATTATCAATGGAAAATTAACAATTTAAGCTAAACTAAAATTTGCTTGGTGGCTCACGTCGTCTGATTTCTTGTCCCTACTTTATGTCCAGTAGATGCGGTAGACAGCTAAGTCCAGTGGATGCGGCAGACAGCTAAGTCCAGTGGATGCGGCAGGCAGCTTATTCCAGTGGATGCGGTAGGCTCTATGTCCAGTAGATGCGGTAGACAGCTAAGTCCAGTGGATGCGGCAGACAGCTAAGTCCAACGAAGGTGATAGGCTCTGGAGAGGGCTGGGGCTGGTAGATCCTTGGAAGGCTGGAGCTGCTAGCTGGTCCTGGAAGGCTGTATGCTGTTGGCTGACTCTCCTGGGTTGAGTGTGTTCCTACTGCCAGCGTCCGACTATTTAAAGGGGCCAGTCCTTTGTCAGACGCGATCTCGCAGCCCATTGGTCGAGGTAGAAGGGATGTTTTGGCCCGTTTTTGATGCATTTCGAATTATGGCGTTTAATTGCGCGGCGCGATCAATTATCGACCTTATTTGTGTCGCATGGCATAGCACGCGAAACGGTGGTCCTTTTGATATCTGATATGAGGGTGTTTGTCGCTAAACTCGCCGAATGAATTAATTTTCCCAATGCCCGTGCATATATCGCGCACGTTATTTTTGCGTGCGCGCTCGTTGACCGTTTGAGGCTCGAATTTCATACTTGCTTCAAAAAAAATCGTCTAATTTTCCCCGTTTTTTGATACTAGACAACCCTGTCTTAGTTTATTGCTTTTGTGAAAATTTCTTAATTTAAGTAAATTCAATCTGCAATGCTGATACATTCGTTGGTATTAATTTCCCTTGCCGGACGGTTCCAATAAAGTTTATGAGCGCCACTTTGCTGCACTTTAAAATTTCGGTGGGGTTGCCATTAGTTTTATTGTTTTATGTTTCTACGGGGGTTTTTGAAAATAGATATATTTTCTCTTTGTTTGTGCAAGATCGCGACGGCTTGGTAAACAGATGTTTTTAGGGACCTTTGTACTGTCGCCGCTTTATGTGGCGACGTACATTTTTTTTGTTGATCTGATCTGTTTATCGGTTCGTATCACGTTGTCCAATAGCATATTTGCACTCATCATCAAAGCAATATTTTCTTGCTTTTCTTCAGTATTAGTATTAGTACTAGCAACCAGTGAGACAAATGTCTCATTTAATAAAACAAAAAAGACCGGTTTTCAAATAGAACAGCGTCCCTGACTGACCAGCGTCTCGGACGGACGGAAATCACGTGATTTCTCGAAAACCGGAAGTGTCACGTGACTAAAATTCGGTTCCTCACCTGACATGACAATTCCAAACATATAACATTAATAGCTTTTTTCTCTATCTCTTACGGTTTGGCTGCTGAAACAGCGTCCCGGACGGACCAGCGTCCCGGACGGACCAGCGTCCCGGACGGACGGAAATCACGTGATTTCTCGAAAACCGGAAGTGTCACGTGACTGAAATTCGGTTCCTGACTTGACGTGACCATTTTAAACATATAACTTTAATAACTTTTTTCTCTATCTCTTACGGTTTGGCTGCTGAAACAGCGTCCCGAACAGACAAAACAGCGTCCCGGACAGACAAGTCTATTAGATAAAGTATGTGTGCCATTTCCTAAACGTGCGCCTTTAGTAATTGCAATTTTGTTCCTAAGCAGTGTAGCTAGAGGGGTTCTGTCTCAAAATGTGTCACTGCGCAGGTTTCTTACGCTGGTTTTGGCGGTAATTTTTCGGGGAATTTGCACCGGATGTGAGGGTCAGCCATTTTATGGAAATGTAGTTGTGAGAAAACACCTGTTCAGACTTGTTGAGACCTGTTCAGGCTTGTTCAAACGGAATTTGAGTCGGATGTCATTTCTTGGAATTTGCAGCGGATGTGTGGGTCTGGGAATTTGTGGTTAATGAGACGGTCAATTACCTCTATTATCATTGTCTGAGAATTTACACCGAATGTGAGGGTGAGTAATTTTCTGAGAATTTACACCGGATGTGAACCAGATGTGCGGGTCTGGGAATTTGTGTTAAATGTGGTTAATGAGGGGGTCAATGACCTCCATTGTCAGTGTCTGGGAATTTGCAAAATCGCAAGAAAATATGAAAATCCAGTTGCTATTCCGTACAAAGTAGAGCTGGCGGATGTTAAAGTGGGAACTCTGTTGGATGAATTACCTGGAATATTATAACAACTCCAAGTTGATGATTTCTACCTTATGGATTTAGATACAACACAAGACTTTGCTGGCATTTTTCACAGTACCAGGAAAATTGTAATGTATTTGTAGACAACGATAAAACTGTTGCCATTGACTGTCTAACATGGATGAACTCGAATTGCAGAATTAAGATATATAACAAATTTATTTGCCAAATTACAAGTCCAGGAGTTAGCAAAGAAATCGGAAATCATATTATTGACTTTATCAAATGTCCAGATGCACTATTAAAAGAAACATTTACGTCTTCTTTGGCTAGAGAGCACGGAATTACAAGATTGGAAGCAACAATAAACAATTACAAGATAGGTATTGTGTTCGACCCTCTGGATGACTGTTTAAGTATACTGGTCAGTAACAAGCAGTATTTACAGGATGCACCATTTTATTCTGTGCCAATCGCTTCTATGTGAACCAAATAATCAGATAGTCTATAAAAAAAGCTGTTGTGTTGTGTTTAACAATGTTTTACAATATGTGTTCTGGGGCAACAAAAATACAAGAAATTTGACCGGGGTGCAAATCAAACTGCCTCATAAACAAGAACAGCGCGAGAAAATGATAAACTACGTCCTCTCCGCCTGCAGTTTTAACTATTTACCAGTTAATTATCTAGAAATTGTAGACAGCGACTCACACGAGGATAACATAAACATAATACAAAAGTGCTATATTGATGCTGGAGAGACATTCTTTTCCCAATCCACAACACTGTTCTTTAGAATAGCACCGAATGTAAATATTACTGTTTTGGAATCGGTTGATACGAGTAACGTCATCCCGCAGGTCATAAGAAAAAGAACTAACATAACACATAGGCTTACTCCATATTCAATTAAAGAAGTAATTCGGTATCCCCTGTCCATGTATTAAGTGCAAGAAAGCGAAAGTTGGAAATGGAAGAAATAGAAACTAAAAAAAGAAAACTAGATTATTTAGCGGAAACAAACTCTATAAAAAGGAGTACAAAAATGTCATGTCAAAAGAACAAAAAGTAAAAGAAACGGAGGTTAGACTATGCAGTTACTTTAATCAACACCCTTGGAGAAATCTCCATACAACTGGGTTATACAAGATTTCCGCATTTATTGTAAATACTAGGGGAAAATTGCCGACTGTTGGTGTTCTAGCAGAAAAAGATGGAAACAAAAGTGTACACTTCTTAAAAGGGTATTTTAAACAACATCTTATAGACATTTACGACGATAAGCTAGAGTACAGGGATACATTTGTGTTCCATTTAATGAATTACTAATTGTACGTTTGCCAACAGAAGAAGCGTTTATATTTTTTTTTCTTGGAAACCAGACCAGCATACTGGATGCTATACATGGTTCTCTTATCTGGGGATGGTTGTTGAGACATGGTTAGAAGGAGGACGTCTTGTTGTGAGATTCCTCTGTAGCTTGCGTGCTAATCGTTGTCGGATTTAGATGTCTTGAGGAAGTTGACGTTTTAATCTTGCATGCAAGTGTTTTTAACCCGGGGAATAGTTAGCGGCACTCCCGCACTTATTAATGTTTTTGTAGTTTTTTGTACATATTCCACCATTGAGGGCATTTGTAAGTATTTGTGAATTTGGGTATTGCGGACGAACCAAGGTGCATTTACTGCAATTCGCAGAACTTTGTTCTGTAACACTTGTAACCTTTTTATGTTAGTTTTGCTAGTGGTACTCCACACAGGGCATCCTTACCCAATTATTGGTCTTAATATTGATTTGAATATTAAGATCGAACACTTTGTTTTTAAGGCTTTGGCACACAGGACGGGGTCTTTCGCAGCAGGCAGCGATCGCGCGATCTTCTCGGCGGTCGGCGATATGGCTACGTCGCATACGGAGCGATATCTGTGTAAGCGATCCAGTGTTGTGATAGTTTTCTGCAGAGCAGGTTTGCAGTAGTATTTTGTTGATTATTTTTCCAGTAGGACATAATTTCAATAGATATTATTTATAATACTCTTTTGAGGTAGCTAATAATAAATAATAGGTAACTACCTAATAAAATAATTTTTTGAAATTATTAAAGCACCATCAGCCTCTACACCGGAAGGTAAATGAGGTTACAGATTATACAGATACAGATAAATTGTTAAACCAGAAATAATATTGTGAAATAAAAACCTATTATTAACTTACTAGTAATGTTCAGCTTTTCTGCAGTCACGATTCATGTTTCTGCCTTTTTCACCACATTTTTGTAGAACTGGTGTGAAGTGTCGTACAAATACTCACTTTTTTTTATCAACATTTCCGTTTCTTCTCCCATCTTGAAAAAACCTCTCAACGAACTGATGTGGATCGCCTGGATCGCGCGATATTTTTGTGATTTTGTACAAACGTCTCGCCTGCCGCCGCGGTCAAGGCTGTTTCGCTGCCACAGATCGCCTCGTGTGTGACAGGGATAATGCAATGTTGCTTCATACAAACATATCGTCGGATCGCGGCGGGCAGATATCGCTGCCCGCCGCGACAGACCGCGTTCTGTGTGCCAAAGCCTTTTGGGTCGATTTGCGGTTTATTATGGGGTAAAGCATGCTTATTCGGGTGTAGCATTCATTTAATTTTTTGTTGATATGTAGGCTCCATGTTAATCTCCTGTCGAGGTATACACCAAGATACCTTACAGCGCTGAATCTGGTGGATTCTATTCCACTGGGCTATTATTGATTGTTAGTTGAAGTGGGTTAGTTGGTCGTTTAAGTGTAAATATTTTTAATTCGCATTTTTCATGATTAATCGCGATGCACCATTTGTCAAACCATCCGAGGGTTTCGTTAAGAGTTGTTTGTAAATTTTGTGCTGCTATGTTAATGTTGCTTTGCTGCGAAATTAATGCAGTGTCATCGGCGAACATTGATATAGTTGAATTAGGAGTTTGTGGAATGTCATGCACAAAGATGTTGAATAGAAGTGGTCCTAGCACAGAGCCTTGCGGGACGCCTGCGTTGATGTCTGTTGTCTTCGATAGGGCTGAGTTGATTCTGACAGCGAATGTTCTGTTGCATAAAAACGATGCTACAATGTTGACTAGGTATGCTGAAAGTTGCAGTTGGAGTAGCTTGTAGATGAGGCCTTTGATCCAGACTTTGTCAAAAGCTTTGATGATGTCTAAAAAAGCAACAATTGTGTGAGATTTATTTTCATACCCCTGTTCAATTGTTTGTGTAAGCCGCAAGAGTTGGTGGTTGGTCGAATAGTTTTCTCTAAACCCGAATTGGAAAAGAGGTAAGACATTTTTGTCCTTTAGTTCCTTGTTTAGTCTGGATTGTATAATTTTTTCAAAAAGTTTGGCTAGTGTGGGAAGTAGGCTTATTGGCCTGTAGCTCTCTGGTGAGTCACTCTTCTTTCTTGGCTTGCGGAATAACAGAATGTGGGCATGCTTCCAATAGTTGGAGAAATAGCCTAATCGCAAACACATATTTAGGACCGTAGCAAGGTATGCCAGTGCCTTCTTTGTTAAATTTTTAAGAACAATGTTAGGTATAATGTCATGACCGGGAGATTTTCTTACGGTCAGTTTTCTTATTTTATTATGGATTTCTTTAGGTGTTGTATGTTTAAAATTCGTGCTGGTGGAATATTACCATCCACGAAGTTTTCCACTTCTTTGAGGAATTCTAGGTTTTTGTTTTGGCAGTCAGTTTGTAACATCTGGACCCTTCTCATAAGGGTTGTTAAACTTTACGCTCGTCGGGTAGCTTTTAAACAGTCGGAGATAATTTTGGTTCCTCAGATATATGATAGTTTAACATACAAAAACAGCATCGGGATACAATTAAACAGTTTAATGTGTTTACCTGTGATACATTTAGATATTTCGACATTAATTAATAACAAGAAATTACAATAAACTCGTGGGGACTGCTGGTGTAGATAACAGGCGTTCTTGTCGGGGCGGACGGCCAGGCATTGCAGGTGTGGTTGATAAGCCAACACGTTTCTGACCCTGCGGACTAGGTAGCTGGAATCAAACTAGAATTAAACGGTCTGCCAATTATACAATAAAGCATGTCACGGTTCTGGAGATTTAACTGATAGTGCAGGGGGTGAAGCCCGCCTCTAAATTCATTTAGGGATGTCCGAAAACGGTTAAGCTAGAAAGGCCGCATTGCGTTAACAAATATGATTTTAATTTCAGAGTCCGAGCGCCGACCAAATATTGCCGCTTTTCCTCCAAAGCGGGCCGGGGAAATCTCGCGCTCTCGGACTTTATTACGACTGGCAAATTTAAATTACAACGACTGTTAACTTTGAGCACGGACGGTTTCAAATATGAATCAAAATGCAAGTCTAAAGCTTGAGTGCGGGCTGTTTTGATTACGTCTAGGAGTTACAATGAATGCTATTTCAACCTTCAGGTACTGATTAAGTCAATGCCAAATTGAATTTAACCGGAATACAAATTTGCAGGTCGGGTGCGGGTTATTCTAATTAGGAATTAGAATTGACAGGAGAACAATTTGTGTTCGTGGCGTACACCTTGGAAGAAGGTGGCCGCGCTCGACAACCTAGGGGTTTTTAGTACAGGAATAGTTAATAATTCGTGTAGCGGGTCCTCGAGGAGGGCATCCACTTCAAACGAATTGCAGGGATTTGATTGCAGGAGCGAGAAGAATTCGTGGAGCCGGTCTTCAGAGAAGTCTTCAACTTCGAACGAATTCTCTACAGGTTATTAATTACAGGGCTTGTTAGAATTCGTGTAGCGGGTCCTGGAGGAGGGCATCCACTTCAAACGAATTGCCGGGATTTTATTACTGGAGCGGGGAGAATTCGTGGAGCCGGTCTTCGGAGAAGTCTTCAACTTCGAACGAATTCTCTACAGGTTATTAATTACAGGACTGGTTACTTACGGATACCGGATGGGAACCAGGGATTTTAAGTAGAAGAATGATTCTCTCTTGAATGCCGGATGGGGATTGGGGATCTGGGACTGGGGAAATCGGTCTGGAAGGTCTCGGAGTCGGAAGGGAAAGTCTCGTGGAATCTCTTGAAGGAATCTCCTTGCGATTGGACGGTGCGGCTCCTTTTATGGGCCCTAGAGAAGTTCTCAAGTGGGGGATAGCGAGTGGGGATAGCGGCGCATGATTCGACTCGGTACTACCTTGTTATCTCTGGACGTGACGTCGGTCCCTGCGCGCTTATCCTTACGGGCAAAATGTAACCTAAGATAACGCGAGACTGGGCGATGCGTAAATTAAACACATTTTTATTGTGTAATAATAATTTACGCGGAGGCTAGCGTTACAAGTTGTACAGGTCTCTTTGAGGAAATTCGCAAATAGACTACATTTGTCTTCGCCTGTGCTGAATATAGTTCCATTGTTACTAATTGCGGGCATCGCAGAACTTTTCGTGAAAGTGTGTGTGACTCTTCTGTTCTGAGATATTGTGGATTGCTTCACCGCCTCTTTGATGTTTTCAGTGTAATTGATTAAGTAGTATTTTACTTCCTCGTTAGTGTTAAGTGGTGGTGGAGGTTGAAGTTTGCTGTCTAGATGCTTTTAAAATGCTTCCCAATAAATTCGGCCGTTAATTAGCCTTGGGGGCTAGTTTGATGTGCAGGTCTTCGAAGAAACGAAATTAGCACTGGGAGATGATCCGAATCCAGCTCAGTGAGAACATTTTGGAATATGGGCCGCCTGAAGTTTTTCTGCAGTATGATGTCTAGAATATCTGGCTGTCGATTATTTTGATAAGGATGATAAGTTGATTCGCTGGGAGCTGTGACTTGTATTCCATGCTGTATGGTGTAGTCTAGAAGTCGTTGCCCATTTCACACGATCCTAATCAAGTAAAACAAGGCTGTCTCCAAGAAAAAGTTAAGCAAAAACATTATCACAATCGAAAAGAACCACCCGAAAGTAAGCAGCAAACAATCACATTTGATTAGTCGTCAGCCAGAAAACGTAGTCGTTCACGAAGCCCGCCAGCAGCAAATAATGAACGAAATTATAAATTTAGAAAATAGCCCTAGTGCAATCTCGGATACCGAAAACTTTAAACTGGTCGCCCGAAAAAAACCGCGAAAACCAAATACAACAGTAATTGGGCAAAACAGCGAAGCGGAGATATCTGGTATTGAACAATGCGCTTACTATTTTCTTACGAGGGTCCATGCAAAATTTAAACCTGAAGACATCAGCACTTTTCTCAAGAAAAATAATATTAACGTTGTATCTTGTGATAATCTAAAGGCTAGGTTTGACACCTACAAATCTTTTAGAATAGGCGTACAAAGTGAAGATGATAGCAAGATAATGAACCAGGACCTTTGGGGTAGTAACATCCTGATCAAACATTTCAGATCCCATAGAAACAAGTTTTTTTAGTAACCAAAGACTATTCAGCAGAAATTGCTCTTATTAAAAGCATACCTGGACAAAATTTTACTAAAAAAGCAATAAATATTTTATGGACTAACCTAAATGCTCAGATCAAGGATTTTAAACTTGTACAAATTAATGTGCAGGGGATTTCTAATCAAATAGATAAACTGGAAATATTCCTGAATGAACATAAGACTACTGTATTGGCTATATCTGAGCACTGATGCAATGACAATGATATTCGAGAAGTTTTTATAAATAATTACGTGTTTGTGGCTAGCTTCTCTCGCAAAATGCATATCAGGGGCGGTACTTGTATATTTGCAAAAGAATCAGACTGGTACACATTTAAAAAGATTCATTTGAAACAGTTTTCTGTTGAATTGCATTACGAGTGTTGTGCAATAAGTTTTGACTCACTAAACTTTAAGTGTTATATTATAAATGTTTACAGACCACCAAATAGTAGTTTAAATTAATTTTTCTCACAGTTAAACTCCACATTGGCATTTTTTAGTAAAAGCTGTAAAAATATTTATCTCTGTGGAGATTTAAATATAAATCTTATTGCTAATTCGCCAGAAAAGCAATTATTTTTAGATGTTTTGTTGAGCTTTAATTTAACATATACCTCTAGTGAACCAACTAGAGTAGTGACCAATAAAAATAATTGCTTATCTTCAACTAAAATTGACTATATTATAACGAATATTCGAATGCCAGGTGAAACCATTGTTGTTCAGCCCAACTTGGGTGCTCATTTGGCGATGATATATAATTTACAAATACACCTCCCTTCAGGTAATAAACATATTGACAGTAATGTGTATTATTATAGAACTAGCTGAAACCCGCGGCATATGCCGCATTTAAAATATACGACGAATTTTATTACTTTTGTTGCACTAAAGAAAGTTTTAAAAGTACGCTAAGGAAAAGTTCCAAAAAATATGTTTTCAAATGGAAAGTCTCTGGAAAGGAAACGCTCGCCTCTGGAAGGCGTCCTAATTAATACGACGTTGTTGGAACGCAGTAAAAAAAATGCGGAAAGAATTGTTCTACAAGTTAAGAAAAGTGAGAGTTTTCCAGTGAATGTAAAAGTTTTACGTGAGCATGGAAGAATGACGTTGTAGCCCACGGCACATGCCGCATTTAAAGTTTTGCGCGTCAGATAGATATACTTTGTTTGTGACATTACAAAAAAAAATCTTTTACACACGCCTACTATGGCAAATGCTACACCAAATACATACAATATATACAGTTCACATTTAATTATATATATTTATTCCTAATTCAGTAAGTAAAACATGCTTAGAGTCATGTTTTTGATAACGGTGATAAAACTTAGAATACATTTAGATTTTAGTTTATTGGCATACATGTTTAACGTCAGCGTACAAACAATTTCCAGAATATTTTATACCACATTGAATATTATGTATCATCGGATGAAAAATTTTATTATTTGGCCTGAACGAGATCAGCTGATTAAATCAATGCCAGAATGCTTCAAGGTAGCATTTGGCAACAAGATTTCAGTAATAATCGATTGTTTTGAGATGAGAGTGGAAAAATCAAGTAGCCTTGAAGTACAATGTACTACATAGTCTACGTACAAACAACATAATACGGTAAAGGTACTAATAGGCATCACTCCTCCTGGATCAATATCATTTGTATCACATGGATATAGTGGCAGAATAAGCGATAAAGGTCTAACAGAGGATTGTGGGATTTTAAACAATCTCTTGCCAGAAGATTTTGTATTGGCAGATCTTGGCTTTTTAATAAAAGACTCCGTAGGACTACATACGGCCACAGTAATTACGCCTGCTTTTCTAAAAGAGAAACGGCAGCTCGATCCAAGGGATATAGAATCAACCAGGAATATAGCAAGCGTGAGGTAGTGCAAGTATATTGTTACAATAATTATCTTAATTATATCTGAATACACGTCAAACGCGTTCAGTGTTGAATTCAGACTGATTACTCCGGGGGGGAAAATGAAACGTCTGGGGGGTATTTTTACCTATTCCACCGCAATCCGCCCATTATTTTATAGATTTAAAGAAACATGAATATGAAGTGGTAATGTTTCCGGGGGAAATTTTGTTCTGCCCGGGTTGGAATTTCACCCCCGGTCACCCCCCTGGATTCAACACTGAACGCGTTATTGGAGTCCTTCGTCAAAAAAATACAGTTCTTCACGAAACGATGCCTATGTTCCTGGCGAAAAAGAAAACTGACGATGTTGCCGTGGTAGATCAGATATTAACAGTTTCTTGTGCACTCGTAAATTTATGCCCTCCTATAATTGTATAATTATGAAATAAATTGTATTAACAAAGTTAATCTAATTATTTTTACTTTAATAATAATAATATCTACAAAATTATTAAAATTAGTTAATTAAGGATCTAACGTTAATACTATCCACCACCATTTATTATATAATGTAAAATTATTTGATTATCTTTTTCTGCATGTGGCCAATTAATAAAAAGCAAAATTACGATATCACATAGCAAAAATTATTAAATAGTACCTATATGATAAGAAACATAAGGATATTTCGAAACTATGTAAGCTACATTAACAATCAATAAAATTACACATGCTGTCTACACAACATAAATGAATAATTAATGTCTAAATTAAGTATGAAAAATAATTTTTCCGTTGACCGCTTCTTAATTTCAATATTAATGAATTATTTTTCCTAAAAAAGGATGGATTAATAGAAGTCATTAATACACTGTTTTTGATTAATACACTCTTTTTCATTAATTAACTGTTTAAAAAAAAGGATAGATTAATAGATCTATTAATACACTGTTTTTGATTAATCCACTCTTTTTCATTAATTAACTGTTTTTGTGATTTTGAGGTTTTGATATTTTGCATGGAGGTTAGTTCTATTAATCAAATTTTTCACCACAAAAAAAGATTTTGCGGTTAACAAAAAATTTTGTAATCAACTCGTTTGTTAATGGGCGATTAATAATCTCAACTGTTAAAGGCACTCACTCGCTATCGCTTGTTCGTGCTTTAAACAGTTTCGATTATTAATCGCCTTCATTAACACACTTGTTGGTTAAATAACTATTACTGCATAAAGCATAACGGATATTTTGAAGCTATTTAATATTTATTCATTGTGACATCTCTAACAGGTGTTACCCTTATTACAAGAGATGCAGTGTAGATATATTCTGCTATATGCAGGTATGAGCGTTATAGCATGTAAATTAAAATTAAAATAATCATCCTAACTAAAATAAACTTTAATCATGGTTGCAGGAGATGGATCGACGCCGTAACTTGCTACTATGACTTCCCGTATTGATTGGTAAATTTAAGTCTTAAAAATTTGTTACATCAATAGTTCGTTTTGTTTCATTTTAGTTATAATAATACTTTTTTATAACAGAATCAAACATACTGTATGGAGCTGACAAATCAATGTTGAGCAGTATGTAAATTTGATTCTCAAGCTTTAATATATCAGTAATCGGAATTCTGGTATAAAAAGAAGGTACAAAGAATAACGGTGAGAAACAAACAGGCCTAGCGGGTACTCTTAAAGTTAATAGCGAAAGCAGCTTGCTATCGTTAATCTTATTATTCCATAATTTATAAATTTTTTTTAATGAATTTAAGGTACATAAACAATCAAAATATTTACATAACAGTACAAAATAATAGAATAACTAATGTCTAAATTAAGTATGAAAAAGAATTGCAATGGATAAAGTATAAAGAATATTTCGAAGCCATTTATGCTAAATAAACAATCAACATATATACAAATTCTATCAACACAGAATAACAAAATAATTCTATTTATATACTGCTCCACAAATGTACTGGACCACCCATAAAAAATGTATTTATTACATTACGTCACAATATATATATATATATATATATATATAAAAGCTTTTGTTTTATAGTATACTCATATTAAGCATATTTAATTTCACTATTCTCAAATATCAACTGAAGAATTAACAAAATCATATTAATAAAATTAAAAAATTATGAAACTATAAAAAAACTATATTTCACAAAAATAAGAGGAATCACAAAAAAAGGTTAATTAATAGTTCTTTGAGTCTCTCCAGAACGTTTAAAAATCTTTGGCAACAATTCGGCATACTTTGTATGCAATGTGCTATCAATATTTGGGCAAAATTCAAAATTTTAAAATGATAATATTTTATTAATGGACTTAGTTTTCTTTAAACAGAATTATGAAAAGAAATGCTTTTTATAGTGACACAATCATAAAAGGTTACCAAAAATTTCATGACTGCCCTTTTGGAAAATATTTTTAAAAATTGCACCAATATATGCAAATGGTCCAGTTCATTTGTGGAGCAGTATATTTACAGAGTTCACATAACCACTTTCCTTTAGGAATTTTTTTAATTGTAGGCATGCTGAATGGTACCATTTTATTCTACATTTTCTGTCATAACATTTTACCATTTGTTCGCCGTCGTCTGGTTTCCTACAGTGACACCATAGCTGCAATCCATAATTAAAATAGGTACATAACATTGTAACATATAATTCACAAAAATACAAACCTCTTCATCATCAGTGCCTATTACGATGTCACTGGAAATTGAACCAACACCTATAGCTCGAATGTCCATGGGGATGTCGTCTGAACTTGGACCAGCACTCGTAGATGGCATATCCATGGCGATGTCACTACAACTTGAATCCAAACCAGTGGTCATAGATGGCAGAACTAATGTTAGAATCTAGTAATTTCCAAGTTTTGTATTGGTAACACTTTTGACATCTATCATATTGACATTAAATTGTTAACCTTATTTAAGCTAAACGACACAATAAATCGGAGGCGTACTCACCATTGTGGTATGGCGCATTTCAAAACAGAATTAACACACAAAAATAGCGACAATAGCAATAACAAAATCAACAGCAATTTTCACACTTTGACTTGCACAATATCGCAAGATAGTTCAGTTACATTAGACGGACAACCGCAGCATTTGCCGAAAAAATCCAAGTGAGCTGAAATTTTGCATACACCTTTATTTTGACATTACAAATAATGTCTCAAAAGTCCCCATCGATATCGCGCTTGCGTTTTGAGTTATTCAAGGTCAAATGTCACAGAAATAAGTTTTTCGCAAATATCTCGCTTTCTATGGGTCGTATGACTTTTTTAGTTATTACAAAAAATGAAGGCTAGGAAATTCTCTACAAAAAAGAATATAAAGCTTTTTTACATACAACTAACCGTTCAGTAAATAACACACTATTAAGTTTTGCAGACGGGTTTTACTTCTTTTTACGATAAAGAAAGTATTGGATTCACCCCAAAAATTCGAAAATTGGGTTTTCAACAGATCTTCACGTTTTAGAGTCCCCTGAACCCAAAAAACATGTTTTTGCTCATTGGTCTGTGTGTCCGTCCGTCGATCTGTCTGTGAACAGAATAACTCATAAATGAAAAGAGGTATGGCGTTGAAACTTCATATATAAGTTTTTTGTACTATCTAAATGCGACAGCAAGCTTCTGAAGAAAATCGCATAACCGGTGTGTATTGATGTGAGATAAGTGATTTTTCAGTTGAATACCTCTAAAATTCAACTTGAAAATCACTCATCTCAATCAATCCACATTAAAAATGTAATAAAAATGTAAAGTTTCAAAAAAATCGTTGGAGCAGTTTTTGAAACACAAGAGTAAACATCAAACTTCCGGTTATGCGATTTTCTTCAAAAGATAGCTGTCGCATTGAGATAGTACACAAAACTTATATATAAAGTTTCAACACCATACTTTTTTTCATTTTTGAGATATTCTGTTCGCAGACAGACAGACAGACCAATGAACAAAAACACGTTTTTTTTGGGTTCAGGGGACTCTAAAACGTGAAGACCTGTTGAAAATTCAATTTAGAATTTTTGGGGTGAATGCAATACTTCCTTTATCGTAAAAGGAAGTAAAACCCGTCTGCAAAACTTAACAGTATGTTATTTACTGAATGGTTAGTTGTACGTAAAGCACCTGTATAATCTTTTTTGTAGAGAATTTCCTAGCCTTCATTTTTTGTAATAACTAAAAAAGTCATACGACCCATAGAAAGCGAGATATTTGCGAAAAACTTATTTCTGTGACCTTTGACGTTGAATAAGTCAAATCGCAAGCGCCATATCGATGGGGACTTTTGAGACATTATTTGTAATGTCAAAGGTGTATGCAAAATCTCAGCTCACTTGGATTTTTTCGGTAGGCCGATCCTACTGTAGCTGGGCTAAGAGATTTTTGTAGCTATAGATTATAGTACAAAACGCCACCATAACGATGCAATAAGCGTAAAATTGTGGGTTGAAGATACAAAAAGTCTATGTGACGAGTGTCCAGTATTGTTATACCGGGTGGCCATAAATATCTGAGATCTCGGTACCCATGGAATTAGCTACTTATAAATGTTGGGTTAGTACTATATTTCAATTACAATAAGTATTGGTACCTATGTAATGTAATAAAATGCAAGAGGAGGAGAATGTGCCATGGATTCTGCAGATTAGCCTACGACTCGATTATAAAAATCTCCTGTTCTAACTCCATTACTTATTGCAATCTGTAATAATTTTTGACAGATAGGAATTTTAGTTGTCATGACATTTAGTTTAGTTGTATTCATCGCTTTAATAAAGCGCTGTTGATTCCAAAGGTAATGTGATATCAGATACTTATGGCCACCCGGTATAAAGAACAAGGTGTTGAAAGTGATTTAGGGCTTCTTGATATCAACGATTTTGCTTTGATAATAATGACGTCTTTTCAAATTCAACAGTTGCTACAATTTGGTTACAACAAAATAGAAGCAAATTAAAGACGTATCAAAATGTAATAAACCAACAATTGTTGAAGAAAAAAATATAATGGATGGCCTTTTGAATAAAACCGATGCTACTGAAAACATTAGCACGAGGTTTGACCACACATACACTTCGTAATTCGTTTTTATTAAAATTTGTAATAATTTGTAATTTGTTTTATATAATAATAATAATAATAAATCCATTTATTGAATACCAAAGAGGTATACAAAGCCAGTCTTCCACCCTCCCGGGGCATCACACAAATATAAGCAAATGCTGTACACACACAAACTTAATATAATACAATACAGTACATGCTAGCAACATAACAAGACTATCTTAAATCGTGTTACTAACTAATTCTAACAAGGCACTCTTAATAGAAAGTGGCTGCTCTGGAAACATATCAAAGAACTTATTTAACAATGTGGGAGCCATATATAGAAAACAGCCCTCAAATTTAGCTGTTCGATGTTGTGGTATTGTATATAAGCCGTTCACGATCTTTTTGGGTCAGGTGAGGCTATGACCATCTAGTAATTTTGTTGGCAGTACCTCTGTTGCAACTAAACTCCCTCATGGAAATTGTCAATTTTTGTGTTAGGTTAGGTTGTTTTCAGTTTAAGGTTATATTTTCTGAATAGGTACATTGTTGCCGGATATTCTCTAGTCTCCACATCGACTCGCTTTCTTTTAAATGTGGTCTGTCCTTCTTAAATTGGAAGTAGCATCGTTTAGTGGAAATTTTTTGTTGCAACAAAATTATTTTGGGCATTTTGACTTTTCCTTTGACGGAAATTAAAATTATTTTTACACATTTGATAAATCATTTATTTTCTTACGAATATTAAAATATTAAATCTGGCAATGTGGTAGCAAAAAAAATGTCGAACAGACACTGACAGAAAAAAAAAAGTTGCATCCGCTACATCATCGAATCAGTTAGTCCAACATGAAAAGAAAAAATCATAGCCAACTCTGTCCCAAAAAGGTCGTGAACGGCTTATAACTATTGTACCTGATATTTACATTGTGAACTTCTGATCTTTTGCTCAACAAGTCGTACAAATATCTTGGCGTTTTAGTACAGATCAGAGTATACAAAAACATACAATACAGACACATACTACCATGGGCGTAACTTGGGGCATCACTTTGGGGGGGCAAAATCAAGACTTCACAACATTTTTAAACCTAAATTGCAAAAAAATGATGCACTTGCACTTTCAAATCAAAATTTTGGGGGGGCCACTGCCCCCCCTTGCCCCTCCCAAGTTACGCCTATGCATATTACGTTGTTTTACATTGAGCTCTTGGTATTTAACGTTACAGACAAATCTTACGCAAGCATTTTGTACTTGCTGTAGTTTAGTTTTGTTGTATTCTGAGATTTGGAAAAAATACCATAGTGCAATAGTATAAATGCGGATAAATAAGCGCCTTAACTAACATGAGTTTGGTTTTTTCGTCTAATAAATATTTTAAACTATACAAAGTACGTAATTTCATAAATGACATTTGGTAAATATGTCTCACATGCAATTCGAATGATAATTTATCGTCTATTATAATACCTAGGTTTTTTGCATGACTACTCCACTGTACTACTTCACTATTTACTACAATGTTATGATTTTTAGTTATATAATCACCAGTTCTTTTATCGGAGGTTATGCAAATTGCCTGCGACTTTTTGGCGTTTAATCTAAGACCATTATTGCTAAACCAGACAGTAAGATTATGTAAATCCTCGTTTATCTTACGAATAGCCATGTTTAAATTTGATACTTCCGTTGTTATATATATCTGAAGATCATCAGCGTACATATGTATCCGGCAGTGCAAGTGCTCCGTTTTTCGTGCCGGTGAGTGTATAAAAGTTACGCCTATGCATACTACGTTGTTTTACATTGAGCTCTTGGTATTTAACGTTACAGACAAATCTTACGCAAGCGTTTTGTACTCGCTGTAGTTTAGTTTTGTTGTATTCTGTGAGATTTGGAAAATACCCAATTTTTTGAATAAATCTTGACATGAAGTTGTGCATGGGACTCTCATGATTGCCCTAATAATTCTCTTTTGCGCTAGAAACCCTCGTTTTGCATTCACCGCATTGTACCAATAGAGAATACTGTATTGTAATACGCTTTGCACCGCTGCGAAGTAATAAACCCGTAATGCGTTGAGACTAAGGCTGTCCCGAAGGTACCTAATTGCAAAGCAAGCCGAGTTTAGTTTATTTACAATTTCGTCGATTTGGACAGACCATTTCAAATTTGAGTCAACAGAAACCCCTAGAAACTTAGTGACTTCAGATTGGTTGATTGATTTACCGCTCATTTTTACTAAAAGAGATTTGTTATTAAAGTCTTTAAAAGACAGTAAAGTAGTTTTTTTAGAGTTCAAAATTAAGTTATTATTTCTACACCAATTTGTCATTTTATCGTTTATCTCAGACAAGCCACTTGACAGGTCGAGCAGATTATCTTTTGCAAGTATGCACGATGTGTCATCGGCAAACTGTATTAAGGCAGGGACCCGCAGATCTGTTGAGAGATCGTTTACAAAAATTATGAAAAGAAGAGGACCTAAAATTGATCCTTGAGGGACACCTTTTTTTTAAACTAACTGCATCAGAAAAAACCACTGCACCACAGGTATTGGGGTCTGTACTTTTAATACAAAGTTGCTGGGTTCTGTTTTCCAAATAAGAAGTGAATAGATTTAAACAAAGTCCACGGATGCCGTAATGTTCTAGTTTTTGTAAGAGTAAGGCATGGTCTATTATTTCGAAGGCTTTGGATAGATAAAAAAAAATTCCAGAAACAAATTGTTTTCTATCGAGTTGTTGTATTATGGCATTTAGGGAATAGCACAACGCATCAGTAGTGGACTTCTGTGGCAAAAACCCATATTGGTTTGATGATATTAATTTGTTTTTTAAAAAGTAGGACAGCAGTCTGTTAAAAATTACTCTTTCATAGACCTTAGAGAAGATAGGCAACAACGAAATAGGTCTGTAGTTATCAGGAAGATCCTTCCTGCCTTTTTTTAATACTGGAATTACCTTTGAAGATTTTTATTTATCTGGAAAAATTCCAGTTTGTAAACATTCATTGATAGCGTTGGCCAAAGCTACCGCAATTTTGTTGCCCACCCACTTAACAACCATAGGGGGTATATTATCCATGCCCGTGGAGAATTTTGGGGACAAGTTTTTAATGATACCCAAGATTTCGTGTTCATCTGTAGGAAAGAGAAAGAAATTGAAATTTACAGCGGACCGGTTAAACTGTATTAAGCGGTTCTGGTTTGTAATTATTTTATTTGAGTCAAACTGTCTTAAAAATGTCAGCAATGCCTTTTGGATCGGTAATAATTTGTTGATCGTTAAGTAGTTCAGTTACGTCCGTCGTACTTTTGTTTTTTAAAGTTTTGTTAATTTGTTGCCAAACTGTTTTTGTTTTGTTCTTTGAATTTTGAATCATTTCATCATTTAACGCGATTCTGCTATCCCTTAAAAAGCTCCTGAAATTTCTTTTTTCTCTTTTATAGTGCTCAAGAATTTTAAGATCACTGGTTCTTTTATATAGCAAGAATAAATCTTTGATTCTTAACGACCAATTTTTAATTTGAGTGTACTTAATTTGATTTTTGATTTTTGACTGCCAGTTAGATTGATTCGAGTTCTTTTTAGCGGAAAATTTATATCGAAATAATACAGAAAGATCTCAAGAAACTTATTATATTTTTCATTCGAGCCACCCGCAGCAAAAACGTCCTGCCAACTTTCCGAATCTAACTGATTGGCGAAATTGTTTAAATTGTTCTGGCTAAAATAACGTTTGTAGGTAAATATTGGTTTTTTCTGATCCGATTTTTTACTTAGATTACCATTATCTAAAGACAAAACTTGGGTGTAATGATCAGAAATGTGAGTCGCAATTATCTCACACTGTGGTGTACTTACAGTAAAATTTGAAAATATATTGTCTATTCTAGTAGCTGTATTTTTTGCCACTCGAGTCATGCCCTCCACGTGCGGTGATAAATTGTATGCAGCGAACAACTGTGTCAGTTCGCCTGCGCAACTGCTTGGACTCGCCTCGGATTCTGCAAAATTCAAATTGTAATCGCCACAGACAATAATTATTTTATTATTGCTAAAAATGTAGTCTAGTAAGGTATTCATTGTCTCTAAGAATATACCAACATCACCAGATGGTGACCTGTATATGCAAACAACATTAAATATTTTATCATTTATCTTAAATTGGGCACAGCAGAACTCGCAGTGCTTATCAATAGGCTTAACAGGTACCTCTAGCTTTGTCGATTGAATTTCTTTATTTACAAAAATAGCAGTACCGCCACATTTAAAAAATATTCGACACGAATAACCCACTAGATTATAGTTATCTAAGCCATAAAACGACATTTCACTATTTTGTAGGTGATGTTCCGCCAAACACACAATATTAGTTTGCAACTCCTCTAATAAGATTGACAGTTCGTTAACTTTACTACGCATACCACAGATATTTAGAATCATGACTTTGAAAACATCGTGCCTCTTTGCTAGATCGATAGTTCCCTCCGCTGCCGTTTCTGAAAAAAACGCCTTACTTGAACGTTGGGGGGCCACATGGCAGGATCCAGGGCTTTACGCAGATTATCTTGATTTATTTTTACCATAAACGAGGCATACAAGTCAGGCTTCTTTGAGTCATGTTTTTCACACACAGCTTCCGAGAACTGTTTTCTGATAAAGCCCTGTAGATTATCGGCTGTTGTTTCCGACGATAACATGGATACATGGAGAGCTGTTAATTTCGGAATCCCTGCGATGTTATTAGTAGGGGCACCGCTTCCAATAACAACTGGGAACCTCTTGGTATGTTTTTTATACGAAACAAATTTAAAATCGTCCTTTTTTGAGGGGTGGATGTTGGTTAGTTTTTCATGGTTGTTTATTACTGGAGGTTTTGATTCTGATTTTCCTAGATTTATGATCTCACTGTATTGAACTAAGGCTGCAGCTTGATGGACAGCTACAGCAACATCCGATTTAGTGATTTGTTGATTTTTTGTCACCTCGCCAGGTTGTTTCAGTTCAGTCTTTGTTACTCCTATTTTGGTAGGCTTTTCATTAATGGTTTTATTTATCCATATGATGACAAAGTGCGTCCTTCAATTTGCTCTTTCCACTGGTGAAATGCTGGAAAGCTGAAGAAGAATTACTCCAATTCATTATTTCGAAACTTTAACCACACTTCCAAACATAAACGGCAAAGATCGGTTACGTCACCGCTGGCATCGGTAGGTCGGCACCACTCGGGTCAGAATATGCAGGGTTGCCAGACTGAATGCATGCGCGTTTTAAAAATATACTTTTGCAGAAACGGTTTCAGAATGTACCAGATTCGTAGAATTGTACCAGGTCTGGCAACGCTGCTAATATCAAGACAACGCCCACAATCGTAACCACGCATAGACCACGAGTTGATATGTTTGACCTTGGGAAGTGTTCTGCTTTATTATAGAGTTATGATGATGATCAATAACAATAACTTAAACTCCTTAAGAGCTTATCTATCTAATGTCGACTTTGCTAGTATTTATAACTGCTCGGGCAATGCTGATAAAAGTTTTCATGAATTCTTGTCTATTTTAAATTGGGCAATAATTATTAACTGTCCTTTACGACGCAGAAGTCAATATAAGAGTGGCAAATTCAACAAATGGATAAATAGTGCAGTTGTCAATGCTGGCTAAGAATTAAAGAACTTGTTTTGGCTGGCAAAGCAAGTTAATTTTGAACAGATTCATCAGCTTTATAAAGATAAGCAGAAGGAATATAATCGTCTGGTTACTGCCACTAAGAAAAATTATCATAATTCATTGATCTTCAACTCCAATAACCAACAAAAAGTTGTTTGGGACAATGTAAATTGTAGATTAGGTAAAACTAAAAGTAGACCCAAAGTTTCACTAAAATGCGGAAATATTCTAAATTCTAATCCTAAATTGGTTGCGGATCAGTTTGCTACCCATTTTTCTTCGGTGTAGTTCTCGATTTGATTTCTGTAGTGTAAGACGTGGGTCGAAGCGCTGCCTGACCTCCAGTTATCTCTACTACATATTGGTAAATTATTTTGAATATCAAATCCAAATAATAACCGCAAACTTAACACTTTGCAATCATGCAAAATTCAAGTGATGGTTTTTACCCCAAACTCGTATATACAACAATTAACACCAACTCAACATAACAGCCTCCAACAAATTACATTACAAATGCCAATGTTTTCACCGCCTACAATAGCCCCAAGTGCTATGCTGCCTACCCATATACATACTCCACATCTATCTCAAGCAAATTATTATCCAACTGCCGCAAATTTTCCACCGTTGCCGCCACCACAAACACAAATATACAACTCATCGCACAGCTCGTGGCAAACAATGAATTCCTCCAAAGAGGATAACATGTCAACCACCAGCTACACTTCTCAAACAATCGAATTAAATGAGTTTCAAGAAATTAAACGCCACAAAAGAAGAGAAGCCACTAGCGATCCTCAGTTATCCGGCCCGCCTATCTCAACATCCAACAAATACCAACCTCTGGCAAACGCTAGCACCAGTACCAACAAAACGAACTCCGAAAACAAAACACAGATTCCACCTTTCATACTTCACTATATTAAAGCCATAAATCCACTGATAACACTGATTGAACAGCACATTCCAAAAACAAACTATCAATATCAACTTCTACAAGGCAACAAACTAAAGTTACTAATAAATAATCTCCCCGCTTACAAAAAAATAAGAGATGTTTTTGATGCCAATAAAGTTGCTAGGCACACTTACAGTCTAGAGGAGGAAAAGAAATTCCGTGTTGTACTAAAACATTTACATCACTCAACAGAAAATGAAATCATTAAGACTGCTTTGGCTGAAAAAGGCCATGAAGTACTTAATATAATGAATGTTATGAACAGAGAAACCAAAGTAAAAAAAAACCTATTCTCCATCGACATCAAGAGCAAAGAAAATAATAAAGAAATCTTCAAGATAACAAACGTTCAAAACGCAATAGTGGCTTTCGACGAACCAATAAAGAAAGAACAGATACCGCAGTGTAAAAACTGTCAATGTTACGGTCATACACGGAACAGATGTACCAGACCAGCACGCTGTGTCAAGTGTGCAGAACTACACGATTACCGCACCTGTCCTAAAAACCGTAATGACGGCAAACCACCTAAATGTGTACTGTGTCAAGGTCAACATACAGCTAACTACAAAGGGTGCAGGGTACACCTTGAAATTCTAAACAGAAGATACCCAAAATCAGCAAACTCAAGTTATGCCTCAAGACTTGAAATCCAGCAACAGCAGAAACAAAAGCAGCTACAACAATAAAATCAGCAGAATCATCAACAACAACAAAATCAACAAAATCAACAAAACCAACAACATAATCAAACAAGTCAACAAAACAAACAATGGGCTCCATTACACCATAGACAGCAATTCTTATCCCAACCATCACCTCAGGAACAATCGCAACCACAAACTCATGACCTCACATCCATAATATTTACATTACAACAAACTATACTAGCACAACAACAGACCATAAATGAACTAGCATGAAAATAGCAGAGTGGAACGCCAATGGACGTCTAAATCATAAACATGAGGTAGAAACCTTCCTCACAAGCAATGAAATCGATATACTACTCATCTCGGAAACACACTTCACCAGTAGAACCCACTTTAAAATACGAAACTATCAGGTATACTGCACAAACCATCCCGATGCAGATAATCACGCTAGAGGAGGCACAGCCATACTAATAAAGCAACACATTAAACATCACACTCTACCTTACTTTCAAAAGAACTTCCTTCAAGCAACATCCATTGAGATAGAAGACTGGAATGGTCCACTAGTCATATCAGCCACATATTGTCCTCCTAACTATGCTGCAAGTAAGCAGAGTTTCATTGATTACTTCAAAACACTGGGCAACAGATTTCTATAAGGGGGAGATTTCAATGCTAAGCATACCCTATGGGGTTCCAGAATCTCACCACCCGGTAGGGGAGGAGTGCTACATCAAGCACTTCAAGAACTATAACTGGGTCATCTATCGACCTACGAACCAACCTACTGGCCCACTGACCCAACAAAAATATTTGATCTTTTGGATTTCTTCATAACCAAAGGAATAGCCCCGAACTACCTGAAAATTA
This sequence comes from Agriotes lineatus, assembly GCA_940337035.1. NCBI lineage: Eukaryota > Metazoa > Arthropoda > Insecta > Coleoptera > Elateridae > Agriotes > Agriotes lineatus. The sequence goes on along the minus strand of OW679194.1, from coordinate 3,359,737 downwards.
CATCATGTCTTGACCTATCCTCGGACCATACGCCAATTATAGCAATCATGAGCAGTACAATTCTGGAACGAGAAATAGATCCAAAATTCCACAATAAAAAAACGGACTGGACTCACTACAGAAACCTTTTTCAAAACCGCTTAGATTTAATAATTTCCCTCCAAACCGATCAAGACCTTGATCTAGCTATATATAACTTTACGAAAATAAACCAAGAAGCTGCTGTGGAAGCAACACCAACAACTACCAGCAAAAGACAACAAGAAGGATGGCCCATTGTAATTAAAAGAAAAATAGCAAAAAAGAACGGCTAAGGCGTGTATGGCAAAACACAAGATATCCATCCGATAAAAGAAGATACAATCAAGCAACGTCAGAGCTAAAAACACCCATCAAAGACTTTAAAAACGTAGGATTCCAAGATTATTTCAATAACCTGAGTGCTACAAGCGACACAAATTATTCCCTTTGGGTAGCAACAAAGAGAATAAAGGTACAAAGGCAACCCATTCCCCCCTTGAAAAAGCCAGACAATACATGGGCGCGCTCCGACTCGGAAAAAGCAGAACTCCTCGCCCAACACCTCGACAGCGTCTTCCAACCTATACCTACTCAAAGCCCCCCAGCAGATGAAGAGAGAATACAAGAGTGCTTAGAAACACCATATCAACTAACTCCGCCTATGGATTGCTTTACAGCAAAGGAAATTCAAAATACGATCAGGTACAACTTAAATCCCAAGAAAGCCCAGGCTTTGACAAAATGACTGGGAAATTAGTCAAAGAATTACCACGCAAGGACCTAGTGATGCTAACCATGATCTTCAATGCAGTTTTGAGACTGGGCTACTTCCCAGTGCAGTGGAAAGTAGCGCACGTAATACAGATCCTTAAACCTGGCAAACCTCCAAATGAAGTTACCTCCTACAGACCTATTAGTCTACTCCCTGTACTAGGTAAAATCTTGGAAAAACTCTTAGCAAAAAGACTAATATCAATTCTAAAAGACAATAACATAATTCCAGATCACCAATTCGGCTTTCGGAGAGAACACTCCACAATCCAAGAAGTCCATCGGCTTGTTGATAATATAGATCAGGCCTTCGAGGAGAAACAATATTGCACATCTTACCTTCTTGATGAAACCAAAGCCTTTGACAAAGTGTGGCACACAGGCCTCCTATACAAACTAAAGAAAATTTTACCTCATTCCTTTTATATTATCCTCAGATCATATTTGGAAGAACGATACTTTCTAGTAAAATTTGGCCAGCACCAAACTAAACTTCACCCAATAAACTGAGGAGTACCACAGGGCAGTGTGCTTGGCCCGATTTTATACCTAGTATACACTGCGAATATCCCAACAAATCCGCACACCCTAACCGCCACCTTTGCAGATGACAAGATCATCATGACAAGACACGAAGATTCAGTTATAGCTGCTCAACTCCTTCAACAGAGCCTTAATAAAATAATCCAATGGACCAAGAAATGGCGAGTTCAACTCAATGAAACCAAATCTTTCCATATCACGTTCACCAAGTGCAAAGGCATCACACCACTAGTTTATGCAAACAACGCTCCGCTAACACAAGTCAACGAAGTGAAATATCTTGCCTACATCTCGATAAAGGCCTAACCTGGAAACCACATATATGGAAGAAACGCAAACAACTAAGAATAATGTTTAGCAAACACTACTGGCTGCTTGGCAGGAAATCCAAATTATCCATAACAAGTAAACTCCTCGTCTACAAAACGATTTTCAAACCCATATGGTCATATGGTATACAGCTATGGGGTACAACAGCCAGCTCGAACATTCAAATTATTGAAAGGTTTCAATCCAAAGTGCTACGTACTATGTGCAACGCACCATACTTTTTAAGAAATAAAGACATATTAAGTGACTTGAAAGTTGACACCGTTAAGGTAGTGATACTGAAATACAGTGATAATTACCTTAGTAAACTAGATCATCACCCAAACGCCCTAGCTCTTAACTTACTGGACAATAGTGAAAACGTGCATAGACTTAAAAGTCACAAACCGCTAGACCTTCCACACCGATTTGACTAACCACTAACAAAATCACCTGTATAATATTAATATAAGGTAGAAACTACAAATTGTTAATCATTTAATTACAATCATGTCACTCTGTCATGTCCTAAACCAACTAACATATGTCTTGCTTATTGTACACACAGATTGCAAGCAGATACAATAAACATACAAACAAATTTTTTTTTCGGTGGTACAAAATCGACTTCAAGAGTATTTTGTTAATGATAACGCAAACGCATGTACCTTGTCTTATAGTAACGCCCACACTTTCTTTTTATATCCCACCGATAAAGAGGAGGTTATGGCCATCATTCGTAACCTAAAAAACTCTAAAAGTGCTGGTATTGATAATATATCTGTTACAGGAAATGTATGAATGTATATAATGCCGAGCCAATTTAGGAAATGTGTAAAATAATTAGTCAAAGGTTTTTTAATACATACATTTCCTAGGAAATGTATGTATTTCCTAGGCATCGTATGGAATTCCTAAATGGTACTAGGAAATGTATGAAAATCAACATTATACTGTAGAATTTGTGAATGAATGAAAAATAAAATACAGATGAACTGAAGTTTTCCTTAGCAGTGAGACGATTTTTCAGTGCTACTAACCTAACCTAACCTAACTTAACCTAACTTACTGACATAACATCCCGAATTTAACACATTTCCGATTCTAGTTTAGGAAATGTACACAATTCCTAGGAAATGTGTATAATAAAATTTATTTCACACATTTCCTGACGATTTTAGGCATTATATACATTTCCTAGGAATTCTATACAGGGTGTTTCAGGAGGAAGTGCAAATATTTTGGGAGGTTGTAGTATGAATTATTCTAAGTAAAAAATTTCATATGAACATGTGGCTTATTGTTAATAGATACTGAGATACGGTCATTATAAGGTGTATTAAAGTACGAGAAATAACTTATTGTTGATTTTTAATAATAACAATCAAGATTAAACAAATTTACATTAGTGGTTCAAAAATTCCACCGCCAACCTCAATACATTTAGTAATTCTATTAGTAACGCTGTTTGTTGCTCTTCTAATAGCATCTGGGCGTTCTTTTATGAGCGCCGCACAATCCATGATTCGAGCGATCAATTCGTCTCTGGTGTTTACTTTTACTTTATACACCTCACTTTTAAGCCACCCCCACATACAGAAATCTAGTGGGGTGAGATCTGGCGACCTCGGTGGCCAATTAATGGGACCACCGCGGCCTATCCATCGTTCCGGAAAAACTCTATTAAGATGTTGCGTCACCTGACGACTAAAATGAGCAGGAGCTCCGTCTTGTTGCCATATCATATCTCTTCTTGTAGCCAAGGAAACGTCCTCCAGTAGTAGTGGAAGATCATTTTCTAAAAACTCCAGATAAAGAGGTCCAGTAAGACGATTTGGTAACACAACAGGCCCAATCAACAAATTGTCGATCATCCCGCACCACACGTTAACAGAGAATCGATGTTGGAAATTGCTTTCTACTGCAGCGTATGGATTTTCGTCGGACCATCGATGTGAATTATGGCTGTTATTAATACCGTCACAGGTAAAGGTAGCTTCGTCGGTGAACAGTACTGATGGAATTAATTGACGATTACCATCGACCCATCGACAAAACTCTAATCGACCAACTTCGTCTCCTGGTTGAAGGTGTTGCACCGGCTGCAAGTGATATGGATGCAATCCGTGTTGACGTAATGTTCGCCAAACTCTTGTATGTGGAACAACGATACGAGTAGAGATTCTTCGTGTACTTGTAGTAGGGCTACGTTCTACCGACTCAAGAATATTTTCTACTTCATTCAGATCTTGTTCATTTGCTCTTTCAGAAGAAATGTAACTACTGGGAACTCTGCCAGTTTCACGAAATTTTCTGAAAACATTACTAAAAACTCTTGCATTCGGAAGTCTACGGTTAGGAAACCGTCGACGATATTCTCTGCGAGCAGCAAAGGCACTTCCATTACAAAACCCGTATACAAATACGATATCAGAATATTCTGCATGTGTAAAAATATGCGGCATTTTTTTTACTTATTACCAATAATTAAATTCAAGGGTTAGGTAAATTCAATTGAAACTACGTTATAACTTTATAAATGTCAATTACGACTATTTTTCATTTGTTTTATACGAAAAGTTAGCTTGATTGTTATTATTTAAAAACAACAAATAATTTATTTCTCGTATCTCAGTATCTATTAACAATAGAACACATGTACATATGAAATTTTTTACTTAGAATAATTCATACTACAACCTCCCAAAATATTTGCACTTCCTCCTGAAACACCCTGTATAATGACGGATTACATACATTTCCGGTAACATATCTATTAAAATAATAAAGATCGCATGTCAAGAAATCATTGACCCACTAGTCTACATTATTAATTTAATTTTTGAAGTTGGTTGTTTTCCAGCATCCTTAAAAACAGCACTTGTAGCGCCAGTTCATAAAAAAGGCGACACGGAGTCTTGATAATTATCGGCCTATTTCCATACTGAGTATATTTTCTAAAATAATTGAAAAAGTTATTCATAGCAGAGAGTTCTCTTTTTTAGAGGAATTCAACATAATTACCAATTTTTAGTTTGGATTTAGGCCAGGTAGGTCGACAGAGGAAGCGGCTAACAGTTTCATGGAAGACGTTTTTATAAAGCTCGATAAGGGTGAACAAGTGGCTACAATATTCTTCGACTTATCTAGTGCTTTCGATAGCTTAAACGTCAAATTTGTTGCCAATAAATTACAAGCTTCAGGCTTTAGGGGTCCGGCTTTTAAAACTTCTGAAACCATATCTTGTTAACCGCAAGCTACGTGTGAAAATTGCTGATAACATTTCATGCTCTTATAATTTGCATATAGGTGTGCCCCAGGGATCTGTGCTGGGACCTCTTATATTTATTTTATTTGTTAATGATCTTCCGAGTCATATAAATACGAACATGCTATCGATGTACGCAGATGATACTGCGGTAGTGGTCTCAGCTCAGAGTTTGGAGGATTTAGAGGCTGAAGCAAGTTCTGTAGCTCTCGAATTTTATACATGGTGTACAAAAAATAAGCTCATGGTAAACATTAACAAAACGGCTTGTCTACATTTTCGTTACAAGCCAGGGACTGATCACAATCTTCATTTCAACTGTAACGGGATAAAAGTTTCAGCCGCTGAATCTATTAAGTTCCTCGGAGTCGTGGTGGATAATCACTTAAGTTGGAAATTTCATATAGATGAAGTATGTAAGAAGCTAAACAAGGCATACTTTGCAATTTTTCAAATGAAGTCAATTCTTAGTATTAAGGCTCTTACCAATATTTATTACTCCTTAGCTTATTGTCAACTTTCTTATGAAGTCTCTTTATGGGGTGATTGTGTGTTTAGTAAGGGAATCTTTATGTGTCAGAAACGACTAATAAGAATTATTTTTAACATCAACGCAAGAGATAGTTGCAAGCCTATTTTCATAGATAATAAAATAATGTCTTTTCCCTGCATATATATCTACAAATGCTTATTATATATAAAAAATAATATTAATCTTTATAAAATGAATAAGAACTTTCATAACTATGTCACAAGGTATTCCAACTTCTTAACTGTAGATGCTCATAGATTAATGCGTTACGAGAAGTCACCAACATATGCAGGAAAAAATTCTATAACATGCTTTCTAATGCTATTCGTGAGCTATCATACAATCACTTTAAAAGACAAATCAAAAGATTATTACTCGCCAAATGTTATTACTCTGTGGAAGAATTCATTAGTGATAAGTCCATAACATTGTAAGTGTAGTAACCTGTCCATGTTCTGTTTGTTTTTGTAATAATGTGACTATTTTCATACTATGTACAACAGTCTGATGAATTGTAATAAATTATTATTATTATTTGGGTTGTTCACACGGCATCTCCATGTTGTGCTTTTACTATTTAGGTCTCCTACTACAATGGTAGGTTCGCTAGAAAACAGAGCAATAATGTCTGCTTCTATTAGGCGTTTGTTAGGTGTTTTGTAAGCGCAAGTTATAGTGAGCGTGGTCTTGTCATTAATATTAGTTTAGCAGAGGTAGTTTCTATACTGGTTAAATGTAAGGGTTGTAGTTCATAAATCAGTAATTGTCGTTTTTATATAATTGCCACCCCGCCGGAAGCAATCTGCCCTTCTCTGTCGCTTCTAATGGCATTGTACCCTGGTATTTTAAAGATTTCGTTGTTGAGTAGATGAGTTTCCGAAACGCATACGATACCTAGCGAGAAAAGCAATGAAAGTCGATATTTGGAGTTTGATACCATTAGCGTTCCAGTTAACTATGGTTAAGTTTTGGATTTTATGTAAGTTATTTGCTGCCATTGAGAAGCAAGGCTGGTATTAGCGATGAAATAAATGTCTTTATTTGGTCCATATAGGGTATTAAATTGATGATAGTTTGTATTATGCCATTAAATGTTGGGTTGTTAGAGTTATTTGCATTAGCTTGTGAAGTATTTTGGTGAGCGTTATGGGGGTTGCGTGTACGATCTGCGTAGGTGATATGATTTCTGGTGATAAATCTTTGGTTTTGTGTGATTTCCGTGCTAGTCGTTTGTTGATTTGGGATTTGTTTACGTTGATTAGGCGTGGGAAAGTTTCGATAGTAGGTCGATTGTAGCTCGCAGGGTGGTCTCCGCCACAATTTACACATTGTGGTTTGTCCTCAGGTTTCTTCGGGTAGTCTTTAAAATGATTGCCTGTGCACTTTACGCAACGGAGGTCTAAGCGACAGTAGTTTTTTGTGTGACCGTAACGTTAGCAGCGAGTGCATTGTGGAATATCTCGAGATTTAAGTCGCGGTTCGACTGTGACAACACAATGGTACAATCTGGTAAGATTAAATATGTCAGTTTCTGTGCCATTTTTTTAAGTTCTACAACATTTAGTGGCATAGGTTTTTTGTCTTTGTTCAGCATGTGTACGACTTTTATAACTTGTCAGGTAATTTTGGCACCCAACCGTAATTTAATTAGCCACTTAGGCTTTAGGGCAGCATGCCCGTATGTTAAACCCTTTTAGTTACTTATTTAGCTTCATCGCATAATTCCATAATAATGATTTTGGACATCTCTGGCCTCCAAGCGCAGTATTTCCGGTCATTTGGGGAACCCCTTTGTTGGTGCTTTGATAGCCGTGTGTAAACGTTCGCAATATTTCGAACCTTCTAGAAATTACGCTGCTAGTGCGACAAGGAGGTGTAGTGCCCATTCTCGCGCCAAAAGTCGCGTGTCTAGGAAATTCTGTGTTAGGATTGGCTGGAGTGTTTTTCCCATGAAGCTCAGGGGCACCAGTGCACGCGATTATCGCGGCAGTCAGGAATACAGCAGCATGCCGATTTATTAGCTTAGTAACCGCAGTTCTTTGAGTAAGCGTGTGGGATAATAATCGCTGTGTCCATTTATTGCAACGGCGAAGTCCTCAAGTTCTGCATAACCTCGGTAGGTCGTCGCAGACTTCTCCCGACAAGGGGACTCGTGAGTAAACCAGCCATTTTCGCCTTCCACATCGTTTCAGCTTCGCCGCAATGCCAAGTCCCGCATACCATTTGCTGCCAGGGAAGTTTTTTCCCCATCTGCAAGATGACAGAGCTAGCTAGGTAACGCTTGAAAAATAACATTTGTGCGTACTGACGCTTGCTTTGTTCAACTAATTTCGTGAGTACCGCCTCTCGCATACAAATTGCTGCAATGCGAAGCCAGAGCGTGGTACACTCCTTGTAAAAATAGCATTTGTGCATACTGACGCTTGCTTTGTTCAACTAATTTCGTGAGTACCGCTTCTCGCACACAAATTGCTGCAATGCGAAGCCAGAGCGTGGTAAACTCCTTGTAAAAATAGCATTTGTCCATACTGACGCTTGCTCTGTTCAACTAATTTTGTGAGTACCGCTTCTCGCATACAAATTGCTGCAATGCGAAGCCAGAGCGTGGTACACTTCTTGTAAAAATAGCATTTGTGCATACTGACGCTTGCTTTGTTCAACTAATTTCGTGAGTACCGCTTCTCGCACACAAATTGCTGCAATGCGAAGCCAGAGCGTGGTAAACTCCTTGTAAAAATAGCATTTGTGCATACTGACGCCTGCTTTGTTCCACTAATTTCGTGAGTACCGCTTCTCGCATACAAATTGCTGCACTGCAAAGCCAGAGCGTGGTACACTCCTTGCAAAAATAGCATTTGTGCGTACTGACGCTTGTTTTGTCCAACTAACTTTATGTGTGCCGCTGCTCGCTTGCGAGCTGCTGCAGTGCGGTGCCAGAACGAGGTACCCCCGTTGTGAGACTTACTGTGGCGTGCCCACGCCGTCTCGAATCATAATCGCACGTTGTGGGCAGAACATTTTGTGTGAAAGAGTGCAGTGAAAGTACACTCTGCTGGAAAATTCAGTGGCGTGCGTCAGCTCGCGCGCCGTTAGCCCACTTAATCGATAGCGCGGTCAGCGCCTAAATTTAATATTAACTATCCTTGGTTTGTGACGCCAGGCAATTTTATCACAACCTAGTACAGGGTGTTCAGAGGTTTCGGGCCCGAATTCAGGTTTTGTTTGCACGCGTAACGGCGACCGGCCGTTGGGTTTAAGCCCACGTTTACCCATTACACCTGGTCTGGATGAGGTACCCGACTCGACTGTATGCTAACCCCTTAGGCATTAAGCGCTTTTCCCCAGCTGGGCTTAACCATTAAGTTTTTTTTAAAACCATGATGTTTTGTAACCTGTGTATATATGTATGTATTTAGATCACCCCCAGGGATCCAATAGAAGTATTAATATTGTCGCCGTTTTGGTTTCTTCTTGACACTATTGTGTTGGTGTATACATATTACAGGGCGATTGTGTCGCTGTGCCACTTCAGCTGTGAGGCGAGGACCAGACGCGGAGGGTAGGCCTTCAGGTAGGTGGTTGCGGCTGGCATTGTACGCGTATTTTCTCGACATAGTTATTCGCGTATTTTCTCGACATAGTTTTATTCGCGAATTTTCCTCGACAAAGTTATTCACGTATTTTCTCGAAATAGTTATTCGCGTATTTCTCGAAATAACTATTCAGGTGCTACTCGAAGTAGTACTTGATTGTAACCCCGCCTCGTTCCGCCGTCCAGTTCCGGCAGAACGTGGAGATCCCGAGTCAGAGCTGGTGGCTCCCATTCTTTAATAACCTTCAACACGTATTAAGTGACGCTCGCCCTGTGGCGTATCGGTGTTAACCCCGCCCATCTCCCTGAGCGCATTCAGCTGGAGCCTTTAGCCTGTTTTATCGATTTTCCAGGGTGAGCGCGCCACATTTTCCGGATTCTTCTAGCGATCGGTGCCTGTCCATCGGCAGGCGTTGTAAGAACCGTTTGATACCGTAACAAACTGAGTATTTATTATAAGAAGCTCTTGCTGTATTTCCACTTCTGTTATGAAGAATGGGAGTCCTCTGATAATTACGGACAGATTAGCATTTTCCGGGTTTTTGACAGTGTGGTATTTTATGTTATCTTTGGTCGTAGTATTGTGTTAGTAGGCGATAATCGGTTGGCGTAGTTAAGTTAATTTTGAGGAACGTCCCTTTGTATGTTGCAGTAAATTCATCCTTGATAATTGATTTGATTATCTTTTATTACCTCCTGGTAGTTGCTGGAATTGTGTAGATAAAGTGGTGGAATTTGTACTTTAGCTGTGGTTGTAGATTCGTTTCTGGTGTCATCTGGTTTGGTCGTGTCCTTCGTTGGGAATGTAATATTTATCTTGTGCTAGGAGTTTATCGTTATTTAGATAACATTTTTTACTTGAATTTGCTTGAAGCAATTGGTTTCCTCGTTTTCGGCTTGTATTTGTAATTTTTGTGAGGTCAGTTGTATCCATTGAGTATTCGGAGTTTAATTGTTTTTTTTTTTTAGTTTTATTTGGCCGAATCTCCCAAGATAGATTCTGTTTGGAAATGTGTTGAAAGTTTGTAATGAGTCTGTATGTTTGGTTTTTAACTCACTGATACCTTTAATAGCACGAACACACTGGTTTTCAAATGGCTTAACTAAGGCAGCAGTACTCACCCATCCGCACGCGATGGCAGTTCACGCGCCACTTTTTGTTATAAAATTTAATACTAATGGAGTTTCTACGCATAATGGTCACTAATTCCCCAAAGTAGAGGGAGTTGAATTTTACAGGGGAGAAAGGCGAGATCCAGATCAATTATTATACAATCAGGAAGATATAGATCAAATTACCAACGTGAGCATGCAGCAACTAAAATGCAGGATTAATATTGCACAATGCTATCTTTTGGAGGAACTTCCAGAAGGAACAGAACTAGTTGTAAATGAAATTAAACAAATTTCTTACAGAAACAAAAATTATTATATTTTACAGTTTGAAAATGAGTAGACAATAAGAACAGATTTAAACATGACTGGACAGGTGTATAGTAATTTTCTGGGAATTTGCGCCCGATGTAGGGTGCTGAATGGCACTGGTGTGATGCCCAATGGGCTGGCTGGACTGGTCAACCTTCTCGTGGCTCTCGGAACTAAGGCTGCTTCGGATCGAGGTTATGTCAAACAGCATCGGATTTTGTTAAAAATAATACCACAGGTACACAAAATTTTTCTCAACACACTGTTAAAATTTCAGACATGTAATATTATTAATATTTTTAATATAACAAATTTAAATTTTAATACCAAGCACAATCTCACACGTCAAGACATTAATTTATTAATTTGTCTACCTTCATTATTTTATTATAAACAAAAGCTAGTTAGTTTTAAATTAATTACGGATGTTAACATGGTTCAAAATACTCACTTTTAACAATAAATTCTACTTAAAACTAGGATTTTGTACACTAATATTACTTCTAAAATAATTGTTTACATTTACACTAATTTTGCTCGTCTATTTGTCACTGCACGTTTTTTTAATTTGCGTTTACATGTTCACATGTCACTGTACTGATTAAAGTATTTAATTCTCGCATTTCCTGCACTGGCTTCCTCTGAATTCAATGTTTTCTTTTCACCCACTTTAAGCTCATATGCTGTCTACTTTTCTGCACTTTCTATAACCCTTGCCTTGTGATTTTTACGGTTTCCTTCAAATGCTTTAATGCCTTCATTCTTATCTGCTCGTTGCATGTTCATAAGCTTATCCATCCTTTGATTACCTTTCTTATACAACTCTGACTGGATTTCACTATTAAACTGTACCTGAATTCTACGCTTCATTCCCTTGCGTTTGCGATCCATCTTGTCATTATTAACTTTCATTCGGCTTGGCATTTACTTCAGCACAAACCTAATCAATTAACTCAACTTACATCCAATTTGGATCCCTGTGCGAATTGAGCTTTGCTTACTGCGTTCATTAATTAATTATTCAGCAATTACTGGCATCTCATTACAAATGTATTCATTCTGGCAAATTCAAATTTTAGCTTTGCAGTTATATAAAATATCTCACTCTGAGCTTTCATGAAATGTTCATTAATTTGGCAATGCTAACAGAGTTGAATGGTAGAGCTTAAAACCATAGCAATATATATATATTCGTCAAGCTTTTTAGTTAAACGACTGGTAATGATTGCTTTTGCCAGTAATTTATACAATATTAATAAAAACTGATACATCGCTAATTGCCTAGTTTTCGGTTATGCCTTTTTTTGTACAGTGTGGAAATAAAGTCACGGATAAATTCATTAACTTTGTTGATATTAATTTTTACGAAAATTCTCGAAAGCGTGTAGGGATTTTGACCATAGGGAATATTTTCAGTTTCTTATGTAATTTGTTTTTCATGATATGACGTCATCGATTTTTTTTAAATTACAACCTATATTTTTATTATTGATTTCGGTAGTATTTTTTATCCCGTTTCAAACTGTATAAAATTTTCAATATGGTCGATTTGAAAAAAATCCAGAAACATGGTCTTAGAGTTAATATTAGTTGCCATTTGGCTTTCAAAGCGTTAACAAGTGCTAGACTGTGCAAGTGACAACGTTTATCGCGAGCGATAACTACGAGGTTATCTGCCTCAACTTATTTGGTAAACATTATTCTTTTATTATCTGTGTATTTATAAATTAAGTACACCCTGAATTTAACAATAAAACATTATTAACAAGAACCCCTGCGGAGGGGTTCCTTAATCAAGATGAGTAACAATTACCTTAAACGAACCAGAGCTGACCTATCACCACCTGTACCAGAAATAAATAAAAAGTATTTATTTGAACCAGAAACATTAATAGCCAACAATAAATTCCTTGTTACGGCAAAACAAATCGAGAATGCAGGCAAAATAATTTATCAAGGAGAACTCGCTGCAGCACTAAATTCTATGGATACCTCTGAATCTACATCGCAACAACCTGGAGATAAAAACGAAAAACAAATTAAGATTCCGCCAATTTATCTGCACAATGCAGACAAATTAAAATACCAAGAAATCATTTCCGACCTCAAGGAAAAGGCCAAGAAAGATTTCACTACAGTAATTAGAAATAAACAATTAAGAGTAAATCTTTCAAGTATAGACGATTATCGAGTAATGACAAAGCATTATAACGATATCAAATTAAGCTACCACACGTTTAAAAACCCAGAAGTAAATAACTTATCTGTAATAATCCGAAACGTCCCTGTCTCCCTCACAGAAGATGAAATTAAACAGGAACTAACAACACTAAAGTACCCGGTACAAAAAGTAGTCAGATTCTACAATAAAGACAGATACCCGATCCCACTATGTGCAGTAGATCTCAGTGACACACAAGAAGGGAAGGAAATTTTTAACCTAACAAAGCTGAACCATAGTATTGTAGAAGTGGAAATAAGAAAAAAATCTAAAGAAATCCCTCAATGCAAACGATGCCAATTGTACGGTCACACACGAAATTACTGCCATTCACAAGCACGTTGTGTGAAGTGTACTGGTAACCACCTATTTAGTGAATGCCCGAAACGACCTGGGGAAGATTCCCAATGCGTAAACTGCCTGGAAAAACACCCGGCTAACTATAAAGGTTGTAGTTATTTTGTACAAGTACGCCAAAACCAAACGAGAAAGTCAAGTCTTCGAACAAATAATAGAACATACTCCCAAACAGTACAAGCTAGACACAAAACCCAGATAAACGAGTCACCACCTCCTAGGCGTTCTACACTCAGATCCAACACCAATTTGCCCAATGACCAGCAAGCATCAACTGATCTCATCTCTACGATAGTCCAGAAAATTATAGAGCTGTTAATCCCACACCTAGACAAATTAATGCCATTTATAACAGCACTACTCCCGACATTATTAACCAATGGACCCAAATAGTACCCCACTAATAAATAATTTAACAGTGACTAATTGGAATGCCAATGGTCTCAAATCACAACGCACAATTTTTATCGAATTTATGATAAGGCACAATATTGATATTGCGTGTATTACCGAGACACACTTCGTTAGCACAGAAAGGATTAGGATCCCGAGATATCATGTATACCGGAAAGATAGAGAAGCAGTGATTGCATCAGGTGGTGTAGCAATCATAATCAAAAAGAAATTCAGACATCACCTCCTCCATTTGGAAGACCTCCACAATATCGAAGCCATTGCTATTAAACTCTATATGGAAAATAATACCCCCTTAATTATTACATCTGCCTACAAACCGCCAAATAAACGGCTAGTCGAAGGGGAAATTGGCAAACTGTTCAATCAAGATGAGCCCACTCTAGTTCTCGGAGACTTAAATGCAAAAAACACTATATGGGGATGCCGTGCTAATAACCCCGATGGAATCAAATTATATAATATCTTGGCTGACCACGGTATCAATATAATAATAATAATAATAATAAATGGCATTTATTGGAACAAATACATAATTACCCACATATAGTATAAAATAAAAGAAAATATATCAGCAGTACAATACGAGTAATGAACAACCAACAGCATCACAGAGTTGCGTATTCGCTCCAACGGGGCGAAGTTCAGATAACAATCCGAAGATAGGAATCTGCTCTTCCACTTAACCCTTTATATATGTTATATTAGTATTCATAATAATACGAGAGCCAGCAGTATTTATTAATTGATATACTGATTTTAAATAAGTTGTCAATATGTGTGTAGATTTGAGAGTAATAGTTTAAGAGTAATAGTTTAAACGAGCAAAAAATTATATTAAGAACAGAATTGCCTAAAATTGATTATATTGATAACGCGATTTGAATTATACTATTTGATGTTATACAGTTTGATGTTGTTTTTCGAACAAAATGTTAAAAAAAAAATTTTTTAAATTTATTTGGTGAACAATGCTTTAAATAACCTGGTAAGGCGTTGTAAACCCTGGCTATATTATAAGAAAATGATCTTTCAAATAAGGCAGTTCTATGAAACGGCGGTGTTATTAAAAATTTATTCCGTACATTAAGATTATGGACATCAAATCTAAAGTTTATTTTATTGTAAAGATAAGAAGGAATTTTATTAAATACGATTTTATGATATAAATTAGCAGCATGAAGCACCCTTCTATTTGTCATATTTAACCACCCTATTTCAGTTAATTTGTGTGAGATATGTTCATGCTTTCTAATACCAAAAATTAAACGCAGGCAGGAGTTTTGCATACGCTGAATTCTCTTAATATCACTGCTATCCAAACCAGGTCCATATACAGAATCGCAAAAGTTGAATTGTGACAGCACAAGTGATTCACACAGCACAGTTTTTATTTTTTTATTCAAGGAAAATCGGTTCTGAAAGATAATTTTTAAATTTAAATATGATTTTTGTAATTTGCTAGAAATATGCTCCTTAAATCTTAATTTATTATCGATGATAAGTCCTAGATTTTTACAAGAATCTTTAATTTCCAATGACATATCCCTTATTTTAATAGATATGTTATTAACATTAGCATCTCTAGTTTTTGCCCTACCAAATAACATCACATAACATTTACTTGCATTAATTTGTAGATTATGTTTTTCCGAATATTCTATAAGATTTTTAAGATCAAAATTAACTTCAGCATTGACATCATCTACTTTATCGGGATTAAATTTGATTAATAGTTGTGTGTCATCTGCATAAAAATGGTAATCACAAAATCTTAGAGATGTTTTTAAATTGAAGGTATAAATGATATATAACAAAGGCCCTAAAATTGATCCTTGAGGAACACCAAGTGTTAACGGCAAAGCTTTAGATTTTATTTTATTTAATACAACTATTTGAGAGCGATTTGTAAGATAATTTTTTATGAACATTCGAGCTGTTATGTCAAAACCAATATAATCTAGGATACTCAAAAGTAATTCATGGCTTATCGTGTCAAAAGCCCTCGAATAATCAAGCATTACTGCTAGAGATAATTCATTTTTATCAGCGGCAGCCAGAATATCATCAGTTATGTTTAAAAGAGATGTAGTGCAACTGAAGCCCGATCTGAAGCCAGATTGGGTTTCAGGGAGTACACCATGAAGATCAACATACTGACGAATCTGAACCGCCATAAGCTTTTCAAGCACTTTTGACAGACAAGGTAAAACACTAATAGGCCTAAGATCCTTATAATCTGTTGGTAATTTAACTTTAGGCACAGCAATAATGTGGGCAACTTTCCAGCCATCAGGAAAAGTAGAATGGAGTATACAATAGTTTAAAATATGGGTTATATATGGTACTAGATAAGGACAGCAATGACATAACATTCTTATACTAAGGCCATCAGCACCAACAGCGTTAGTCTTGATACCAAGAAGGACCCTCATTACATCACTCTCAGTCACTTCTTTGAATTTAAATGGAGTCTCAAACGTTTTTAACTTATTAGCTGAATAAAAATGCAAGAGATCACTGTTATTAGTTGTTTTCAAAGATTTAACAGAATTAATAAATGCGTTATTAATTTCATCAGCATTGTTTAGATGTGCGGGAATATCTGCAGCTTGTGATTTTTGATAAATATTGGTAGTTTTCAATTCCTTCCATAATACCTTAGGACCCTGTTTATTAAGCTGAAACTCCAGATACGCCTTTTTTTCTTGTCTTATAGCAAAAGTTACATAATTACGTAAGGACTTGTAATAGTCCCAGTGAGCACAATTTTTTGTTCTTTTAAATCTAGATAATGCCTTATTTCTAAGTGACATCATGAATTTAATATTTTCTGTCATCCAGG
>OW679194.1:3126997-3343339 GCA_940337035.1 Agriotes lineatus | reverse complement strand
GTTTTAATCACTACAAAAAATGTTCTATAAGTTTTTTCCCAAAAATGCATCGGTTTTTCGTTAATTAACGTTGATTACTTCGAACAAAGTTGTTGCAAAAAAAAATTCTTCAACGAGCGATAACTTCTTTTATTTTGGACCTAGAGCATTCATAAAACAACCAATCTCTTTGCTGTTTTCTAAGCTTTATTTTTGGTTATTGCAACTTATTTGATAGAACGCGAAGTTTTCGACTTATTCGCGAAAAACCGTCTAAAAACATGCACTTTTATCACGAAAAATCTAAGTTTTCAATCGCGAATAGCTCCAAAAATATCGATCTATCGAAAAAACTATATAGAACATTTTTTACTTAGAATTTGTCCCTCTATCCATTTCCGGGGTTATTTTGAGTAAACAATTTTCACCCCCGAGAAGGGGTGGCATCCACTCTCAGGGTAAAAGCGCACATTGGCGCTATGTCACTTTTGCTCCTTGAGCCATCCTCTAACCACTCACCAAATTTCACGTCAATCGGTCAAGGTTCAAAGAATTCTGAAGTAATAGCATATTTTTACCTTCAACGACTGGACTATAAGGAACGATCTAAAGGAAACATTTTAGATTAGTTTATGAATTTGTAAGATAGATAAGCAATTACTGGATCTATCTTTACCCTGATGGGTTTACATATTTACCAGAAACTTCTTTCACATTACAAACCAAGAGATAATATCAGCTAAGTTAAATGTTTAACTAAGTGAAAATAATTACGCTTTTGTCAAGCCACATTAAAATTTATTATTAAAAATTAATAAAAAGACGTAACGTTTCGCTAAATCACAAAGTTAGCTTCTTCAGACAAACATTTTTCTCCAATAATTAGGACACTTTATATAACAGGATCAGATTCTGAAATATATTAATTACATGTTAGTTTTAGATAGGGGAAAGTACCTAGCTGATATTATCTCTCGGTTTGTAATGTGGAAGAAGTTTCTGGTGATTATGTAAACCCATCAGGGTAAACATTATAGATCCAGTAATTGCTTATCTACCTTATACGAGTGGATCGCAACATAGACGCACCACGGCATACCATCCTGTACCTAATGGAATGGTAGAACGCTTCCACCACCAGCTGAAGTCTGCTATTGAGTGCCACACTCGTAAATCCATAAATTGCACAAACAGCTGTAAAACAAAATTTTAAATTTTAGATTAGATCAACGAATAGTGGGAAATGAAATGTGAAAAAATATACACATAATATAGGGAGGAAACCTAGAGATTCACAGGAAGTGTAAAAAGTAATACCAAAAACATGACACATCTAGATATAATAACAAAATAATTCTTTGTTCAATCCTACTGTTGAAGCGTGCTGTTTCTTACTTGGATACAGAACGATAAAGCGTTTGTTAGGTAACAACTTTTTGTCAACTTACTTTCCCCACTCCTAAAATATGTCAAATTCGAGATTTGCATTTGACGAATTGCATCAGTCTGTATCAAATAACAAACAAAACCTAACCTACTTGACAATATACTTCAGTACTATAAGATATGAACCCTTTTATGGTTATACCTTACATAAATATGTTCAAATATAGAGATCAAGAAAACACAGTATTGCTTCAAGAACCAATATAATTAAACTGTTTATCAATTGTTTAGGATCTTCACCTTAGCAACATAAACAGGTGACTGGATCTACTACATTAGCCCCCCCCCCCCCCAAAGTGTAATGGATGGAGGGGAGAGGTAGGAATACTAATATAACCTTGTATAAAAGGATTAATATACACAGCCACTGGTTATACGAGTTTGGTAGTTGATCGAGCATCTGCTTCTACTTCCGAGATGAAAGCTGAAAAGAGAGAAAAACCGGCAAGCGTATGCATGAAAAGTAAAAAAATTATAAGCAACAAACAAATATACACATAGAAGCGTGAAAGCTTTGTTGATCCTAAAAGTAGGCGGGATCGGCCGAACAAAACTGACTGTCCCAGCAATGTCTTCCAGTAACATGTAGTTATTTGTGTTACCAAAAAATCTTAACTATGTTTGCAACTGCAGAAGTGTGCATGTGAGGTTGCTGTGTATGCGCCTCCCGACAAGCGACCGATGTTTATGATTGAAGTTGCATGAGTGCAGTTTGCAAGGCCCAGCACGAGTGGCTGCTGCATGGTAAGTTATGAGTGCATGCGGGCAGCGGCAGCAGGCTGCGAACGCCACTGTTGATATGAAAGGGTTAATAATTGACCGAGCACAAGGGTTTGCTGCACACCATTACCGTCAACCTAACTGTAAAAGGGACAAGCAAAGGCAACCGACTTCTCAGTCAGAGCTAGTCATGGATAAAACAAAAGACTCTAATCTTTACCTGTACGAAAATTATGGGAGCTAAGTAGCAGCTAACCCAGCACTTGGTAATCCAAAGCCATACTACAGAAGGCGCTACTAACCAAACCTGAAAACTAAAGGCAACGACAAGGGCAAAAATAATATTCGCAAATGTAGATAATGAGTCAATATGATGTATCTCAGCAAAAGCGCTCGGCGGTACATACATAAACAAATTTCAATAACGGCAAAACCAGATTAAAATATCACATTTCACATCACAATCGCTTAAATATTAATAAGGATCGGGTCACCAATTGTAAGATATGATACCTTTTATGGTTATACTATACATAAATATGCTCAAATATACGGGTCAAAAAAACACAGTATTGCTTTCAAAACCAATATAATTAGGTAAACTCTTTATCAATTTGTTTGAGTAGCTACCGTAACAACATAAACAGGTGACTGGATCCGCTACAGTACTGCCAAACGTATAACACGATTTGATATAAATTACGCAAATTATAAAATTAAATATTTATTCAAAAAAACAATCGCAGGATTGATCATTGCGCTATACAGCACTTGTGAGAAACTAAGTCACTCACTTGTTCGTCCAGAATATTTATGAGTACATGATCGATTTGACCAAAAAAATTATCGCGTAGAAGGGGAACCAATACAGATCGAAGATGTTTTAGTATAAGCAATTAAACGTTTGAAAAATAACAGAGGGGATCGATCCGGACGTAATCCTCGCTGAACTTATCAAATATGGTCCCAAAACACGACATAATTAAGGTATTCCTCCAAAAGCATATAAATGAAGATAAACATTAGCAGAATAAGTCCCATATATAAAAATCAATGTAAAAATTATAGAGCACTCTCTATATGCTGCATTTTCAGTAGACTGAGGCACTAATATTAAGGGATTACACCATATTCATGTACCTGGCTCAAAAATAGAAAGACTTTTGGGCCACCTAATTATTATTTGGACACTACTGTGGTGATATATGGAGAACATCCTACCATGGAAAACTTGACTTTGGTCTTTGCAAGATGGACCTGCTTTATATTCGAAATTAACCTACCTTTTTCTTCATGTGCTTGGAAAATTATTTTTCTGAAGTTATGCACTGGATTTCGGTTTACAGAAATGAAATATGAAGTAATCATCAGCTCAAAAATTACGGGACACTTTCGGATGTGAGCTGATGGGCTACCCTGTCTCAGGTTATAATTACGGGAATTTTTTGTAAACCTGACTTCGCGGCAGATTATACACCAACGTTTTTATGGGTCGACCGCGAGCCGGCCATGGCTACCAATAGCGACTAGCTCTCCAAGACGGGGATAAGCTCAAAATGTAAGTCTATTAGGCCAATAGTTTGTCAATCGTGTGTTGTTGTGGTTGCATATATATAGTGTCAGAACATGATGAGACACTATAGTACTCCCCTAGAACTATCTAATAGGCAAACTATTTATAGAATATAGCATATGCTGTTGGTAAATGATGAGTGTCCGAATCTTCCAAAACTTGAATCCGGCTCAACGGACCAATGTCTGAAATCACTTTAGTAAGTGAATCAGAGATAGATAGATTGCTTTAACTGGGAGAGCCAGATGAGTAAGTTTGGTATGCACTGAAGGAATGGAAATTAGGTAATCGGACCCTTGTTAATAAAATTTGGGGTAGATTGATCTTTGTAAGCAAACAAACCATTTTAAGAAATTTTTAGCCTACGCCAACTCAAAACGAGGACTATGTTGGCCAATTAAAAACAAAGTTCTGTATTTACCATCTACACTAAGTTCAATAACTAAACGTAATAATGCGAGTTTGGAATTAGTAAATTAAACAAGACATACTAAATTTCAGGTAAGAATGCAGTAGGTGGTATTTTAAACTCAAAGTTCAGTTTCACACAAGGAAAATATAAGTTTAAATCTTTACCACTTCTCGCCAAAGTCTACTATTTATCGGTTTCCATTTACATTTTTAGATTGATATCGAATGATAAATTGACAAATTCTAAAAATATTTTATTGTTAGATAGTTGTAATGACTACTTTCTTTCGATGAACTACGGCCATACTTATGATTATTCTATGTAACCGAGGGTTACTCATACAGGTACCTGCGTTTCTCCCTTACACAACTGAATTATGTTAATTTGCTGGAATCGCAAAAAACAATCACTTTTAAGAAAACGTTCAAAGCTCTAACATCTTTGAAAACTGTGTAACGATATGTTAGTCCATCAGTCAATTACTTCGGTAATAAAAGTTCTGTTCAGCACGTAATTGGCAGTGAACTTAAGAATGTAAAAGGGTGAAGTCTAAATGGTTGCACACAACATAACCACAAACGAATGCAAATTGGATCTTATAAACGCGAATTTTCTAAACGCAATAGATTAAGCCCCCGATAGTTAGCACTGATATTCTAAATCACAATTACTTAACTAACAGGCCATACTGCATGGTACACCTAAGAAAACTATTTGTCGAGCGCCTAGAAACGATGGCTCGGACATCTGCAGATCCCCTGGAAGGACGAACGCATGCCCTGATCTCGGCTGACTAATTGCCTAGAAAGCTGCTGAGTAGAATTCCTCTACCAAATATCTGTTCAGGGCGTGGTGCACTGCCTAAGCGGACTCTCACAGCAATCTTCGAATATACACAGGTCCGAACAAACTAATATAACTATGCTTCGAGCCCCTCGAAATGATTATTCGGACAACTAAAGATATCCTACAAGGATTAACGCATGCTCTGATCGTGTCTGACTAATTTCCTAGATATCTGCTGGATAGAATTCCTCTACCAAATATTTGTCCAGGACGTGGTGCACTACCTAAGCTGACTCTCACAGCAATCTTCTATGACATACAGGTTCAAACTCTGAATATGCCACCGAAGAAAACTATTCGTCGGACCCCTCGAAGCGATGATTCGAACATCTGAAGATCCTCTGCAACGACGAACGCATGCCATGATCTCGCCTGACTAATTGCCTAGAAAGCTACTAAGCAGAATTCTTCTACCAATTATCTGTTCAGGGTGTGGTGGACTGCCTAAGCGGACTCTCACAGCAATCTTTGATGACACACAGGTTCGAACTCTGAATATGCCACCTAAGAAAACTATTCGTCGAGCTCCTCGAAGCGATGACTCGGACATCTGAAGATTCATTGCAAGGACGAACGCATGCCCTGATGTTGCCTGACTAATTGCCTAGACATCTGATGGGGAGAATTTCTCTACCAAATTAGGAAGTCGCTCAGCAAAAGACAAAACTGTTTACCATCTGCCACTACCACCTGAACAAGTTTTAATATGGCCAATTTCATGTTCCCAACGCACGTGGTTTTAGGTTAAGGGCGCTACACGGCATCCTGGATTGCTGCAACGGTAATACGAATATCGGAAAACCTTCTCTGTGACTCGCTCCGCACCATAGAATAATGGTGCGAACCATTTTCAGACAGTGAAAGCTCCGAAAAAATCCTCAAAGCTTTCCACAAACCAAACCAGAAGTGCCTCGAAAAGGCAAAAGCACGTGCCAAACGATCTACTCACTCGCAACTTGCGACAACCGTTGCAAACCTAAGTATTAGGCTACAATTTTCCTTTAAAGCACGTGCTTTGAGTCGTGCTCTAAACATCGCTAGTGTTTTAATGGCACTTATACAAGTGTATCTTACGCTACGTTTTCTATGTAACCGAAATGTAAAAACTTAGTTCGCTGACACTTTTTCAGTCACATTGTGTAAGATATTGTAGGTTATGTTAACATTCAAACTAACGGCAAAGCGTGTTTAATATAGTATTAAAACACGCCACCAATGGCAACGTGCGAAAAAGACGTAATTCGGCCGCTAATATTAAGAGTGCTACAAATGTAACTAGAACACACTAGAAACTGTGCAAAAAGTTGTCATTTTGACACGATCGTAGAAATTTGTTTTTTTTCAGGATCAGGCACTATCGGGAGGGTTCGGTTCACTTAGCCGTCTGGTCTGATTCAGGTTTTTGGGTGTTTTTCCTGAGTCAACAGAGTATCTTCCCTAAGGCGAATGTCTTTCCACCTTTCCTAGCTTCTTTCCTATTCTCCACCCAACACCCAATTCCCGTTATTGGCTGAAGAGGGACGCAGCCCGCCCCCAGTTTGGGGAATTGAAATGATTTTGAACCTTTACCTCAGAAAAAAAGTGCAAACATTGATATTTTGGCAAGGCACAGATACGTTGAGAAAATATTATTGACGGTACTTATAGTTATGCAGATCATTTATTAAGTTTGAAGTTTTTAGTCAACATGCGGGATGTTGAAAATAAGAATGCACAGCCAGGAGAATTTAAATATACTATTAAATGGAGGAAACTCTACACCAAGTAAAATTTGAGAAGCTTAATTCCGTCTAAAGCTGAATGTGTTGAATAATTTTTGTTAATTAATTGAATGCCCATCTCTTGCTCAATCCGAGATTACCATAAAGTAGTAGTATCTTACTAAGCTTTTCAAGACCTTATTATGACAAATGCGAAGTTGATATATTGTTGTTTGACAGATGATATGTTTTAAAATCAATTCATAAATTCTGTAGAACTTTACATCATTAGTTCAATTAGCTTAGAATACGAATAATTCAGTAAATAGTTGTTTGAACAACAGTGCAAACATAATTACAATAATTTACCAGTAACTTCAAATATCATAATCTTTACCGTCAGATATAAATAAAACAAATTAAAAATGTATGGAAAGTAAGCCAAGCTAAATGAATAAATAAATATTTTTCTCTAAGGGTTCGATTATCAACAGACTATTGTATAATTTCTTTTTTAGAACAATTGGTGCTGCTAGGCATATTCCTAACAGCTATTAACATATGACTATCGCGTGTAGCTGGTTAATTTCCGAATAATGAAGGTCTCTCATTACGATAATGAAAAATAAATACTACACATTAAGTGAAGTACGCACTTGCTATCGAAATTTACTTCGGTTGAACGTTTTCGTCGTTATCACATCGTATGTCACGGTACTATAGCAATGGAAAACTCTATTCGCATAATTAGTATTAAGTACACGCAACCATTATATAACATTGCAATATTTTTGGCGGTAGTACCACCAAAAATGGGCGGTTCCCTTATATCTAAAGTACATCGCATATACGCAGTCGTTGTTGCATTTACTTTAATTGCATTTACCACTATATTACTGCAAAAAAAGTTTACAACATTTTTTGGAGACTACGAATTAACAATGGTCGCAATTGAATTGATTGCGACCATTGGACTAACATTATCTACATGTATTGTAATCATAAGATCATCTTGGTTTAAAATTCGTGAGTTCCGCTCGTTTTTCAATATATTTCAGGTAGTTGACCACTTCCAAAAAGCAACCCATCAAACTAATCTCATGTTTTTTATTCAATTAATATCGGTACACCTTTTTCTGGCATTCCTTGTTTTGTACACTGCTTACACGGCAATAGAATCATCTGCTTTATTCGTATTTATGCTCTACTTGGACAAATTTATAGGGCAGTACTTTTCAATAATTTCATTTTTATTAATGTTCAACTATATAAATGCTATGCGCTTTAGATTCCAGTGGTTAAATATCGTTTTAACGGAACAATATTCTGGAAAAATAGTACACGCCCAAACTGGAAATGTGAAAAAGAATCGCAACGTTTGGAAAGGCGTTACAGAAATAAGAAGAGGGTACACACAAATGAGTCAGTTGGTGAAGATATTTAATAACCTATTTGGATGGCAGATGCTCTTTTTAACAATAACTGCATCTCTTCGATTTCTGGAAACAATTAATTACACAATCGTGTCGCTCTTTACTGATGCACCCGTTATTTCAGGAACTTCTCATTCCGTTATAAATATGATTCTTTCTACAATTCTATGGTGTGCAATTTTCATGGTAAGTACAAGAACCTATTAAAACTTCTGACTGTTGCTGAATAGGTAATTAGCTAACTCATCAGACATTTTGTAATTTGCCATAATTGCTAGTAAATAAAATGAAGGCAAGTGGACTGCACTTGTAAAGTTAAATTCTTATACATAAACATATAGTGTGCCTTAAAAGAGTTATGCCATGTACAATTACGTATCTACATATTTATACAAGCACTGACACTATTCGTATATTACTGAATACAAGAGTACTAATTAATTATAACAAGGTACGGCGCCAGATAATTTCCTTAATGGAATGAAAATATGAGGGACAGGAAATGAAGGGAACCCATTTAACGCAGTGTTGCTGACCGTGCTACAGATGCTTAGTAATACTTCTTTTACAATTCTATAAACATGGGTGCCAGTAAAACGAATATTAATTATATACAACTGTTACATAAAACTGCAACTCTTTTCGCATTAACGCCTCCTTTGGCTAATACTAGTTTTTTCAATATAACGGTTCATAAAGTATATGCCATTGTTATCATTATAATTTTGCTTTGTGCAACAAGTATTTCACGTTATATAGTACATACTAAGTTCATGCTTGAGTACAATTTACTAACGGCAGTTATTGAAACCCTTTCGTCAGTTTTATCAACCATCTTTCTCAGCATTTCTATTATTTTAGCATCGTTAGTAAAGGCTCCAAATTTTAAAACATTTGTGCATACATTTAAAGATTTGGATGACAGACACTTAATCGTTTTGGAAAATAAATTTCGAATAAGTTACCAATTAATCTTCATAATTTTCTTTGAGATGTTTATATCTGGATATTCTATATCTATATTTATTAAGACAAATACTTTAAATCTCTTTGCAGCATATCTACATCGTTCGATTGAACAATGTTTCTATATAATCATAGTTCTCCTCATTTCTAATTATGCTATATCATTAAAAAAGAGATTAAAATGGGCAAATGACTCGCTATTAAACAAAGTGCAATTTTACTATAGACATGTTGATAACCCATGGCGTATCGTTGTTTCAAACCAAGCAGAACAAAATAAAAATGATCTGAATACAACGCCTGATTTATGTACTTTTGTGAAAGATGTTAGAGCAACTTATGTGCAAATTAGTCAGCTAGTAGCATTATTCAACGATGTTTTTGGGTGGCAAATTTTGATTTTAATTACAATTACATCAATAGGGTTTTTAGAAACGGTTAATGGTATAATCCTGATGTTAATGTATCGTGCGCAGTGGGGAGCTGATTTACTTTCACCTGAAATGATTTCACTGCCATTCTTGTTCTGTGGTATGCTTGCGGTAAGTAAAATTCATACACCTTCAATTTACCAGTACTTTAGTTTGTACCTAAAGTACTGTTTAGTGCATCTTTATAAAAGTTCGGTTGCATTAACAAAATCAAGATGTGGCTGGATGATATTCTTACTGGCATTAATAAATGCTGCATTTTTAGTCCGAAGAAAATGTCTAAATACAATGTTATACAAACTGTGATGACTTTCATAAAATCACAGATCGCATAAAATTTGCTTATATTTAAGAAATGCAACAGAAATATTAAAACCCTATTGACATGTTTTATATATTTTTAAGCATTGGAAAAATGCCTTTGTAAACTGTAACCTGTTCTTTTCTTTAATTATTCAACGTTTACAATTCAATTATACCTGCCGAATACACCTGTTACGATCTGAAAGTGTTACTTTGGTTTTCTGCCCGCTATTGCTGTAGTAAGCCGTTATGTATTTTCATCGAAACCCTTCCGCACCCCATTTACGGGTGGGGCGAATGTTGAGAATTTTTTTTAAGTTATGCGATGTGTTCGGGGTTTTCTTTTGGTGACAATATACGAGCGAACAGAAACATAGAAATTGGGGCAGATTTCATCTTATTAATAAATTTCTGCACCTATCTGGCTACTTCAGTATATGAACGTAGTTTGAAAGTAAACTATCTCTTGATCTTTTATAATCTAAGGCAGGATTTGGTTTTCCCTGATTTAATGTAGTTTAATACTTAGTCCACGCTTTTATTATTGTTTGCGTTTCTTCGCTCGTTCCTTGTTTGTTGTGTTGGTACTATCCGTTCCGTACCGACTTACAGTCTCGCGTCTATACTCGGCTAATGTGATATTTCATGTATATACAGAATGTCATCTATTGTTTCGTAAACAAGATATAAGTGTATCCTGTTAATAAATAGTTGTCGCATCAGAGTTATTATTTCAGTTCACCCACTA
This sequence comes from Agriotes lineatus, assembly GCA_940337035.1. Classification (NCBI taxonomy): domain Eukaryota; kingdom Metazoa; phylum Arthropoda; class Insecta; order Coleoptera; family Elateridae; genus Agriotes; species Agriotes lineatus. Next base: position 3,332,782 of record OW679194.1, on the reverse strand, counting down.
GCGCAAATAATCCTGATAGGTTATGGGCCCAGCTAACGGTGTGAACTGAAGATAACGAAAACGCGACCTGAATTAGCGTGAACTGCATTCCTGAAATAATTTTTGGTGACATACGTCATTCTCAAAAAGTCAACATGAATGCCGCGGGTATTGCGAGAATTGAAACTCTCGACAGAGAAAATTATGATACATGGCAGATGCATATGGAAGCTCTCCTCGTTAAAAACGATGCGTGGGAGTTCGTCAACGGCACAAGAGTGAAACCTGAAGTTGTGGAGACGGATACCACGTCAATTCAAGCGCAACAACAGTGGATCACTCTCGACCAAAAGGCGAAATCTGACATAGTTTTGTCGATCAGTTCAGCGGAGTTGAAACAGGTAAAAGGATGCAAGACTGCACGGGATGTATGGCTGAAGCCCGAAAGCGTTTAACAGTCGAAGAGGCCCGCGCGTAAGGCAACACTGTTAAAGCAGCTGACCCTTCAGTGGATGCGAGAGGGCGAAGATGTGCGAGCACTGTAAGTCTATGTCAAATTCGAGGTAGCAGGTTAGGTTTTGTGTCAATTTGAGTAAAATTGTAGGTTAGCAGGTTAGGTTTTGTGTCAGTTTGTGTCAAAACCGACGGAAAGCCTAACCTGCTAATCTCGAATTTGACATAGACTTACAGTGCCACCAACGTTATTAATAGATTTGAATTTCCACAGCCGTCTTTTTAACAGACATGTGGTATAATACTTCTATATAAATGTTTGTATATAAATACTAATACTAAATGAGAAAATATACTATACACACTTCGTAAGAAAAGTAGTTTTACTAAACTTATATAGCTTTTTAAGTTGCTTGCTCGCTTCGCTTGCTCGTACTCAGTCAAGCTATATTCGTTTAGTAAAACTTTACTTTTCTAAACTTATTGTGTAGTAATATAATATTTTGACATAGTGATCATGACAGTCGTCTTTTTTAACGAAAAATCGTATTGAAAGTACCACTGTTTTACTTCCTGTGTGTCTATCTGTCAGTCTGTGTGTCTATCAGTGAACAGAATATCTCAAAAACGAAAAGAGGTATGGCGTTGAAACTTCATATATAAGTTTTGTGAACTATCAAGATGCGACGGCAAGATTTTGAAGGAAATCGCTAATCGTAAGTATTGTGTTTACTCTTGTAATTTTTCAGTTTTTTTTCGATTTTTTTAAAAAACGGCACCAAATTTTTTTTTAAACTTTACACTTTTATTACATTTTAATGTGGATTGATGTGAGATAGGTGATTTTCCAGCTTAATAATACCTCTGAAATGAGTTTCTTTTGTTTTCTTTCCTATTTTTGGTATTAACTCCTATTTTAAATAGAACACCCTGTATATTATTACATTTTTGAATTCAGCTTAAAATTTTAGAGAAAATTTGTCGCTTGAACTAATGATCTATTCTGTACGGTTTCTGTAGAATTTGTAATTTTCCAAAACATTTTCAAAGATGCTTAAAAATTAAAGATCAAATTTCTGGCTAATCATAAAATCACTGTAAAAGGAAGTTATGTGCGTGTATCACACCGGATTTTTTAACGCAAATTCATGAAAAAAGTACACTAACTATTTTATTGAATGTCAATTTGATAGTTGTAATTTCCGAAGTCCTTTTTGACTAAATTTTGAGTTACAAGAGATCACTGTGCAAAAAACTAAGTATACAACACGTTTTCGAAATCCCTTTTTTTCATTCATTTGCATCAAACTACAAATTCATGAAAAAAAAGAATGAATTTCAAAACTAGATGTACAAATTACTATTCTCACACATGCCTTGTAAAAAATGAACCAACCAAACAAAATGTATCACGCTGGTTGCCCAACCCTTAGTAAACTATATACAGGAACTCCAGTAGCGGCTTAGCGCTCATTTCCTGAATGTATTTACGTCGAGTGCATTCGCAACGATTTTGGTATTCTGTTGCTATTTAAACAATATAATCAATTAAGCAAGACTAAGTTCTTCTAAACAAATTATACTGAGAAGAGTGGATTTACATGGTATATACTACACAGCACAAAATCTTTTTGTGTAGAATTTTGTTAAGTGTGGTAATATAATATGTATAATGTATTATACTAAATATACTCAAAGATCAGATATGCATTGTATTGAGGTGTACGTAGATGTAGAGTAAATTTTGGCAGCGCTTTCTAGTTTTATCAACTGAAAACTACTACCTGTTGGTTTGCTAATAATATTTTGTTGATATCTTTCAAACTACACTTTACTCTCAGATATAAAAACAAAAAACTACCTTTTAAGACCAAGTTCTGCAATCCTCCAATGCATGTTGAACAAAGCTAATGCAGAAAATATGTAATTGATATACGTTGTAGTCAGAGCTGGGCAAATTACTTTTAAAAAGTAATTAATTACTAATTACTAATTACCGCTCAATGCAGTAATTTAATTACCAGAGATTCAATTACTCACAGGAAATAGTAATTCAATTACCAATTACTTAGTAATTGTAATTGTACAACATCAATTACTTTTTCAATTACTTTCAATAAAAATTATTGTCATATAGGTAGTTTTATTTAGTAGACCTTCTTGCAAGTTGCAACTATCATTAGTGTTGTGCCGATTCGTAATCGTAATCTAAAAATGCTTAATTTTTATGTTTTGTTAGCTATAGTAACCTACATAATCTTTCATTTTGAAGGTTTTTTGATAATTAAATCTTGTAGCTACATGCACCGTTCACCAAAACCAAAAGTTTTTAGTTTGTTTTGAAGTAAGATGTAAGTAAATAAATAAATTCAAGGATAACAATTATACAGGGTGTCCCAAAAAAAATGCGACACCGATTTGGCATAGATTCCTTAGGTTATAATAAACCGATTTAACCTAATATACCTTAGTACAAAGTTTCTTCAGTAAGAAGGTATAGGAACTTGAAAGTTCAAATGTATATATTTTTTTCGACGACTGACATCGAAAGTAGATTTTTCTCACTGTCATTTGACAACTGAAAGTTGACGTTTGCCGCTCGCCGAGCGTTTTGGGTTTCCGCGTGAACAAAATAGGTAGCCACGTCCGAATGTTTCCTTGACAACGCCCGTCATTTGTGGAAATAATCGCGTCACATGTCATAGACTGCGCGAGTAATGTTAACTTGATTGTCAATTAATTTTTGCGATAAAATGAAATTTGATATTTTCCTTTAATAATATGCTCAGTCGTCGAAAAAATAGTATGTATGTTTCGAGCTAAAAGTGCGCTTGCCGCTTTTGCATGATTGCTGGTTTCGACTTCGTCTCAACCAGCAATATTCATGCGCAAGCGGCAAGAATGCACTTTCAGCTCTTAACATATACAATATACTATTTTATTTTAGTTTCCACATAGGTTATCACTGAAGTTGAGCTTTTTATCACGATTGCGGATTTAGCTGCCGAGGCCCGTAGGGCCAAAGCAAATAAACCACATGAGGGATAAAGAGGAACTTCCAGTGCCGTGGGGTACAATGTTTTTTTAAATCGCAAAATTACAACATTTTAACCAACTTTTGTAGGTTATGTTAAAGTCGGTTGACGTTTACCTATCGTCCAGCCGCCTACAAAAAAGTCGTAAAACAATGGATTACTTCACTGCCCATTTTTCGTATTTTATTTGACGATTTCGACGTTCTTCACTGCCGATTTAAAAAAAATATTTTTTTTTAATATGAAGAAATGTCGAATTTTATTTTAGCTACATTTTGTAATTATATTAGAAAAACTAGCACGCTGAATATGTTATAAAAGTAATTTTTCCATGTTCGTAATAAATTAATCCACTCGTTTTGCATCGCTCGCTCGTAAATTAAACGTTGAAAAACTCTCACTTTTCTTAACTTGTACTAGAACAATGTACTATTAAATACGCCTAACATGATGAAAATATGTAATTTACCTAAGTATACAGGGTAGAGCATAGCAAATTTCTATTTAGATTTTGTAGAACACTACGTGGTGATTCAATTGGCGCAACTTGAGTATTTTTTGTTGGCTCAGTTAGAAAATATTTTTTACCCCTACATACGAAAGTAACATTTTTTGTCGCCTGTTACTGGTTTCCCGAAAATATACGTTTCGTTGCCTGGTCGGTTTCCAATAGCAGTGGGAGGGAATATAATACATTGACTACCGTCGCCATTAGAGACGGGAGGCAATGTGATTAATAATAAATCAACTAACCTCCTGGTTTTCATATTTAAATATTTTTGAATGCAGCTGAATACAAGAGATTGTCACATCATAAAATGTAAAAGTGTTGAATGTATACCTCTGGACTAAAACGTAATTTCCTCCCTTGCATGATTACAATTGAACAGTACCTAGTTCTCGCTAACGCTGAAGAATTAAACTACATCCGCGGGAGGGAATGATACACTTTACTCCCTAGTAATACAAATAGCTATAAAAAAGTATTAGGTAACTTGAAATTTTAAAACAAAATATCAATTTGGTGTTGATCAGGGACTGTTGAAAGTTGACAGGTGACTGATAAACCTAGTTGAAAACCGCTGATTGAAATAAGAATTTGTACAGCAGATACAAAAACAGCTACAAACTATGAAAACTAAGAATGTTTTATCTAACGAGATCGTATCAACAATAAAAGATGTTACCATTCCAACTACTTAAACTTTTTGAAAACAAAAGACAGGTAAATTGACATAATTGAGGATACTTATTCATTCACAAGTCCAAACACTAACATGTACCTATATTTTACAGATTGTTATAGTAAATGTCCCTTTGTTCTATATTTTAAACCAATGTTTCTGATGAAGCTAACAATGAATTAGCGAAACGTAAACAATATTTTTAAATAAAGATAGGTAATTTTAATTATGTGTAATGACAAAAATAGCAAAATTGTTTACTTACGTTGTTAAAAAAATTTAAATTAGCTGATTTTATCTCTAAACCTGTAAAATAGATGTTTTTTGTGAGGAAAGTAAAACCCTTTTGGGTAGTCTTATTTCCGATCCAGTGAACGTCTGTTTTATAATTTCACTTAAAAAAAATAACCCAACACGAACAAAATTCTCAAACGAGCCGGTACTTCACACCATAAAAAAGTAAATTAACCGTCCAGAATTCAAACCTAATCGGCGGCCGACAGGACTTTATTTGTCGACTTTGCTAAGTATTGCAAAGACTGCAGTTTAAATTCGCAGTGATTAATAATGGCAAATACGTGACATAAACATCATTCCTTCTGAAGCGATGATCAGGGAATTTTCAGGCGCAAATATGACGCTCAGTATCCGCGATCAGATTACCCAGTTAAAAACAAACAATAAACCACTATTAATGTTCGATACCCAATCGAGGTCAGTAATTCAGTAATTGAAATACCACAAAGTAATTCGATTACCTCGAGTAATTTCAATTACCACAGGTAATTCAAATACTTGTAAAGTAATTTAAATACTTTAGAGTAATTTAATTACACAAAAGTAATTGAGTAATTGAATGTAGTAATTAATTACTTTCAAAAAGTAATTTTCAAGTACTTTTTAACCAAAATGACAATTCCCAATTACAATTACCGCATTTTGAAAAGTAATTCAATTTCAAGGCAAATACACAAAAAGGAATTTAATTAGTAATTTAATTAAAAAGTAATTAATTACTGCCCAGCTCTGGTTGTAGTTTAGTTAAATAGAGAAAAATGTGAGTTAATTTTATTGGTCAATATTGAGTTCATATTTTTGTAGAAGATACATTATAGTTATTAACTATAACCTTTCTGTTGAAATTGGAGTAGGCGTGATTAACTGAATTACTTCTTATAAATATTGCTTTCTTTGATCCACAATTATATTTATTATATCATTTGAGTAATTAAAGGTAAACACGAATGTGATGGTTAAATGTAAAGGAAGTAAGCTAGTGTATTAGCGTGAATGTTTTACGCGGGTGCGAGAAATTAAGATACATACAAAATATACTGCCATGGAACCGCTTTATAACTTGGCAGTTGTTTTGGGATTTGTGCCACCTTATAAAAGCCAAGGCTTTAAGCCTTTATGTCACAAACTGTATGCCGTCGCGTTAAGTGTTATCTGGATATTGGTACATGGCATTTCCGTATACAAAAAAATTTGTGATTTCTATGCAGAAAGTAGTACTGTAATGGTTACAATTGAAATAATATCAACCTCTGCTATGGTAACATTTACGTGTGGTTCAATTATTAAAGCGTCTTTGTTGGATACGCGAAAGTTTATTTTTTTTCTGAAGTTTTTAGAAAAAATCAGTATCTACCAAATTGTTTCTGACCAAAGTGGTATTCGGATTTGCTATCAGTTAGCTTTCATTCATATTTGTACAATATCTTATGTTGCTCTTAATTTATACATTTTGTTTAAAACATGCGACTTATACATTGTACTTCTCTACATGCACAGACTACTTGATCCCTTTTGCGGTATGGTGATGGTTTTTCTAATTTGCAACTATATTAGATTTTTGTATAAAGGATTTAGGGGCTTAAATGATTATTTAGAAAGTATTCCCAATGAAATTCTAACTAAATCGCTAGTTAAAAGAGCAACAGGAGAATTTCAATGGCCAGAACCAAGACAAGAATGCCTTACCATAACTGAAATTAAGAAAATATATACGGAATTCGTTCAGTTAGCAAATATATTCAACGACGTATTTGGATGGCAAATTTTATTTTTAGTATTGATTCTATCAACTGTATTTTTGGAAACCGTTGACGCCACCATAGTTTTGGTAATATACTCTGCTCAATTCAACTTAGAGTATAAGTTAATGATTATTGTCATGACATTCGTCACCTGTATAGTATTTGCGGTGAGTATTAATGGTTAGAATTGTCATTTTACTCTTTTTATGTATGGAAGACCTGCAAAAAAAAATAGTTCAGAATTTAAAACATGTTATGTACGAAATTAATTTTGCCCAATTTTTACACATTTTAAATATAAATATTTTATTTATAATGAAAACAAAGGTTTCTAGCAATTTTGCAAGTTTCGATTGGTTCTTTTTACCACAGACTATTTTTAATGTTTCTTCTGCTTTTGCAGTTTTTCAGTCTTTTACGAAACGTATTCTACTCGGTACTATTTTCCCTTATTCCTCGTTACACAACTTCTACTTTGTTTAGATTTCCTTATGCTTCGTTTTTCAAGAATATAATATAACATAGTTCTAGGTTATTACCAGTGAATACAAACGATTCAGTGCGGCGTTATACAACAAGAAGGGCTAGTTTTAAAACTAAAGGAAATACTAGTACCAACATTAATTTGTTTGCGGCATTGTAGTATTATGATGTCATTGAGTTATTTGCTATAATGTAAATTAAAAATATTTATATGGAGAGACATTATATGTTCGTTACTAAAGCAACAATAAGTTAATAAATTAAAAATATATGAAACATTTCTGTAATTTCTCGTATTTGTGTAAGTCGGTGGCTGTTTGGAATGTAATAGTAGAACGTTACTTCATTTCTATTCACTGACCAATAGCCAACTTTGATGAAAATAAATCAAATTCCACCACATTCATCATTTATAAGTAAAATACATACATTTTGTTAAAATCTATACTTTGTGTTATGCCAAGACAAATAATAGATGGGTTGAGAACTTAGATTAGAAAATGTCTTTATAAGATATCTACTTCTTCCTCCTTAAATTAATTAGGCTGTAACGTGTGAATATTAAATAATATAAATTTTGCGCTTTCTTTTTAGGAAACGAATAGACGAAAAATATATTTTAACCTGTCTGATTTAGAAGTCAACAATTCGTAGGGTTTTTGGTTTCTGGTTAATATTTACGTACGTTTTGGGATTATAACAAGGTTGACAACTTATTTGGTTTCCACTGTGAAACAGGAGAAATGTGAATTGAAAAAAAGTAAACATTAATATACAAAAACGCTATTTTAGCAAATTATTGCTAAGGGATGAGTGTCCATTTCGTTGACGGTTTGTACATTAAGCCATTAGAAATTCTCCTGTGAGTGAGGCATACAACGTTTATTAAAACTTAATAGTCCAACTGACATACTGTGGGCTTTTTATATCACTTGAATACAATAGATGAAGTATTTTCTTGCGAAAGTTGGTATTCTGTTGACTTGTCCTTGCTGGAAATCGTGTCAATTGGTCGTTGCGGTACGTTTCTACCACGAGCTGATTTATCGCTAGTTCCGGACTTGTGACAGAAATTCAGATGCATTGAGAAAATCCATCGTGTCAAGGTTATGTACCAGTGATGGAGCAACAGCTGAGAAATATTTTGACAGTAGAATTGTTACCGCACGAACCCTACTTTACAACATAATCAGCAAATATACCTAGAATACGCGGCCCTAACTTTGTTACGATTTACGGTAACAAAAGGTTGATCTGGCTAGAAGAACTCAATCGACCTTTAAATTAAGGCTGCCATTCCGATAAACGAGGTAAATGATATTAAAAGTTAGCACCACCACTTTTGTTGATAAGGAAAACCGTTTACGTAAAAGTGGAAAATATAGACGAAGCTATAAAAGTGTCTGCAGTGCTCGATTTCCACCAGCGGCAGGATCAACGAACTCACCTTTAATTCATATCTTTCAACACTCTCCTGTATTCCTTACAAAGAAAACACAATACAAATTCGCATGCAACAGTTGAAATAATAATGCTCAAATTAATTAATTAAATGAAATCTAACACCTGTAGTAGTCGTAAACCCCTAAAAAAGGGAACTCTTCCTCACTTTCGACGGGCAAGGCTAGCCACCTAGTCGGTCTAAAGGCAAAGAGGGCTCATAGAACCACGTAGTGGTTAACACAAGCCATAGGTCTATAATAAAATGAAGAAGAAGAAATCTATTAGTTAAAAACATGAAATAATACTACAAAATGGAAGCAAAATGAAATGGTTAGTAAAACGTTAAATTACTTAGCTAAACACAAAGTTTATAGCCAAAAATGGCATCAAAAATCATAAGGTTGACAACAACAACCACATCAAATTATAATAATGGTCTCATTACTCGTGAATTTGACAACAGCCAAAATTTGCTACTGCCATATTTACTGAATGTTCATTAAAAGAGACACACAAAATCTCAAAGTAGGTTCGCATTAACGGTAGCTTAAATTTACGTACGCACACGTTGCACAAAAGAGTTTTAAATTCACTGTGCCAACTAAGAAGAAAAACCTGGTTAGTGGAATCCAGGGAAGTTAGCTTGATGCCCACTGATTACTGCCAGCGACCGGTGAATCAACTACTGCATAAAAGGATGTTTGCGGAATGCGGAAATAGAGCTTTAATAATGTCTACCACAGCCAGAAGTTGACAGGACGATAATACTCTCCCAAGGGTAAAAAGACGTCGCAACGACACTTCCAGTAAAAAATAACGAAACTTGCGAGATACGAAATGTCGACGTACTAAGATAGAGTTGGCACGTTTGAGAATTCGGTAAATAAATCCTCTAATGCAAAAATTAAGGTCTCGCAACCTTCTTGTAAAAGATTCTTCTACCACAACTACCCTACTTGCGTTACTTCAACCCAGACAGCTAATGCACATATCACGACGAAACACCAAGAGTTGCCACGAAACGAAACAGTTCAACTTCTCCAGGAAACACAAAAATTGACGAAAGCACACAGTTCATTTTTAATACGAAAGCATTTTCACAAGGCAGCCTCGCACCAAGAAACCACTTATTAAGTCAACCAAAGCCGGGGCGAGAATATATTAAGAAGGCGCCGTCAGCCAAACGGCGGTTGCAGCATCCTAAAGTGCATCTCTCTTTTACAACGACGCGCTACATCCTCCGTCGCCTAATTTCAAAGTATTGCAGAAATGCAGCATATGACAAAATATTTCGGGGAAGCACCGAGCGTTTCATTGCGGTTTCTTGTCCCCGCGGAAGCAATAAAGAAGGCGATCAGCGGGCTACGTCTTTGCAACCGGTTCATAAAACATATCTAGCTTTAGAACACAGATAAATACAATTGAATCAATGCCCCTAAGCAGCCTGCCAACGGAGAGTCAAATTGAAGGTCATAAAACAACCTGCGAAGCATTAATGTTTTATTGAACTGAAGAAAGTATCAAGCAGAGTAAATGTTTGATTACACCACTACGAATTTAGCTTAAGCTATGCGGAAAATACAGGAACGTACTAATTTTGAACCATTGTCCTTACAGAATATAAAAAATGACATTTAGAATTTAAAATACATGTAACTTTGTTAACAAATTTGTAATAAAGTTTATCGATAAGAAACCTTTAAGTATTATTAGATATCAAAACTATGCCGATTGGTGGCAGCTTGTACGAACATAGTGACATGCATAAAAATTTAGTTTTTACGGCAGGCACCTTGATGTACTTTACTGTTAAATAAGTGGCGGTAGGAACTTGCATGACAATTGAGTTTTCACTAATTAGGATGCCTAAGATTGCGATGTTTCGAAAAAAAAACAATGGCATGAAAAACAGTTATTTGTTTTACTAGACAAACGTTAATGTTTTTTGGGGCGAATAAGAAAGATCTTCTAAATCAACTATATAAATTACTTCACTTTGTTACTATTATATAGAAATATTCCACATTTAAAGACAAATCAAGATGCATTATACTACAATATAAGAGTAATTCGGCTGCTCCATCGAATAACACAGTATGTGATAATGAGTAAAAGTGTAGGAAACACTTTAGATGGATGGCCCCACACTCTGCATGCATTCTCAAAGTTAAATCCCGTATATTTGCAGTCTGTATTAAGGTATAATTTTTACTGTCTGACCAAAAATCTTACAACCCTAAAGTTTCATGGTAAAATGTAGATACTGTGTTTTGAAATCCATTAATGGGTGGGCAGAAGTGAGGATTAAATTAATTTTCTACACAGTATCTACAAGAACAGTTTTATTATATTTTTTACGATAGCTACAAGATTTTTTTTTATCAAAAAGGTATGCTGGACAACTTAAACAAATACAAAAACAATAAAAATAACCAAAATTTATGAATTACCGCCCTGCACACCAATAACAAACACTCAGAAATTAAGGTTATGTTGGTACGTTGAGTGAGCATGTCTGCAACAAAACACAGTATCTCGTAGATACTGTGTTCTACACAGAATTTTGACAAAAAAGTTTGCTCTAAGTGTTTTTTTTTAAACACAGTAACTACCAGATACTGTGTTTTCTTTGGTTCTTTCGAACATTATAATGACTTGCTGTGTTTTGAATTGGAGAACAGAAGAAATTCATGTAGATACTGTGTTTATGGGTAGCTGTAAATAGGTAACCAGTATAGATAGCTCAAATCTGATTAGCTAGAAAGATGCGGGACAACACAGTATCTACATATGAACATTCAACTCAATTTCACAAAAAATGTTGGATACTGTGTTTTTCGATGGAGCAGCCGAATTGTCTTGCATGTTTCGATGTTCGGACTAGCGTCCACCAACCTGTATACGCAAACTCTCACGTAATATTATCCAATGTATTCAAAATTTTGGCTAAATTATTTAAATTTATTAGAGTATAATTATTTACATTAGATTAATAATTTAATTATTGCTATTACACATATGCTTTGATATTCTACATTAAATTATTGAGGTTACAATTTGTTATTATTGCTCATGACGTTAACAAATACTTCAAGGGCTCTATCGTAGTATTTGAAAGAGCTTGTGGCCAACTAATTAATTGTTAGTATTATAAACGTTGTCCTTTGATTCAACGTATGAATATATGAGTAGTTAACAGATATCTCACCAATTATTATATAAGGTAAGATTTGAGCAATAAATCTGTTTTGTTACGTTTTTCAGTTTCTATACGTGACCAGATCTGAAACTGCTATATGGTTACCCTGGTTCCTGTGACAATGACGTTTAACAGTTACGCCAGCGCTTCGCTGGTTTTCTTGTCGGTCTTTGTCAGTGTGGTATTTGTGTCAAGCACACTTAAGCTAAGCATTTCCACATTTCACTATGTCGCCTGTACTGCATATTTCACGTTGTTCGGTGTTTCTGACTCTTTTGAACATAGTTTTTCCAGCTGCTGAATTCAGTATGCTCATTTCGTTGATACGTAGCAACTGTTTAGTTCTTCTTGTGATCGCGCGCTGATCTTGTATATCTTGGTTTTCTTTGCAGTGCTAATGTAGTTAAGAGATGTAACAAGCTTAAAGGGGTTTAGTAGCTCAGCGTGAGAAGTGAGTTTTAAATTGAAATGAAAGAGACAATGTATCTTTAAAGATATAAGGACAAATCCCTACTTGTGTGGACCCCGTCTGGTATGTGTCTGCCGGTGATGTTCTGAGAATATTCAACCAGAAATATCACCCTCTGCAATGGAAAGTATGTGAGTGTTGTGATAAAGTTTATTTCACTGTAACTATACGGGAAATTGCACTTTGCTTCAGAAGGGAAGGTCATAAAGTAAAACTAATAGCTCTACTAAGATATCTAAAAAATACATTTAAACGGGCATCAGGGGCAGGCGAAAATCGCAACAAACAAAACAATCCTTAAGAATCTTACCTGCTCTAGAAGTTATGTAACGCGAAAATCAAATCTACAAGAGAATACACTATTGACAAACTGGCGCAGAGAATTTCAGGCATTATTGCTCTTCTTGCACAACTGTAAACTTATTTGTAAGAAACACAAAATTGGCGGAAATTCACTCATGTAGCAATTTGCTGTAAAATATACACGCACTAAGAAAGTAATTCAATCAACATCAGAAGTCTGATTTACATTAAGGGATTATCCCAAATAATAAAAAAGGTTTTTCGCAAGTTCAATCACATAATAATAGCAGATAAGCACCACCATGTTATAAAAGACTGTTTCTCCAAACCGAAAGATAAAACTCCGATTTTGTTAACCCCGAATGTTATCTACCAGATAAATTGTGGTTGTCAGTCCATCTATTTTGGGAAAACTTCATAGAGGTTAAAAGGTAGGATTACTCAACACAAAAGTGATTCCCGTATAAAACCTAAGGCTTGCGCTTTAGCTAGTCATGTCAACAGTACAGGTCATGGGATGGAATTTGATAATACTAAAAGCATTGCAACTGAATCTAATAGTAACCATCGATTGTTCATAGAAATGTGCCACATTATAACACCTTTAACTCAAAAACAGACATCGATATAACCTTAGCGTTTCATATCAGCTTCTGTTAGCCATGTCTAATAAAAAAAATTCTTTAGAATTCCCTCAACCTGGTTAGATTATTTTGGTTAATAACTTCAACCTACCCTCCTTCAATCTTCTTATAATAAATCTTTAACTTAATAAATTTTCCTGTCATGGCGGTCTGATTATTATCATATTTTCGCTCGGAAAACCCCATTTTATCTCAAATTATTAATAAATTCTTTAACATAATATTATTCCTTTATGGGGTCTGATTTTTATCACATTTTCGCGTAATAATCCCCTCTTTCAAACTGAATCTTCAATGTTAGTTCACACTTGTCTTATTAAGTGGCCAAATGATTTTACCAAAGTCGTAGTAGCCCTGTGTTCCTTTTATTTCCCATAGTTAACCCCTTCTTGGGTTTCCCTAATAATTTGATTTTAACTAAATTTTGGATTTTCATAAATCAATTTTGCGTTGTTAGGGAACAGTGTTTTTCCATTTTGAACGTCTCTGGTATGATAAAGACGCCGAACGTAAGGCGCATGCGCGGCGAACAATCGCCACCTGCATTTTCTAACATTCTCGCATTTCTGTCGGGTTTAAACAATTTTATCAGTTGACGGTCATGCTGGCTGAAAACCAATAAATTGTAGTAATTAATTACTTTTTAAATGTATTTGTGACTTTTAATATGTAATCTGGCGACAGGAATTCTAGCTTTACGTTAGTGAGTAAATTAATAACATGCAAGCTCCGCACAACTGTTGTGATTGTAAATTTGAAACCTTCTCACATATTTGCGTATTACATGTGCCTTTTTGGTTCTTAACCACAAGTTGTTAGGTAAGATCTCAATTACAATGTGTACGAACATCGCTTCTTATATGTAAATTTGTCCTTATAGGTCTTGATAAAGATTTAAAGAATAAAAATCGAAACGTTGGCTTTAGCATCAAGTGTTTTTATTTCAACAAACCATTAATAGCTCAAAAACTTATACCAAAGTACTGAGATCGGTGTTTGTTTAACCCTGTCCCAGTCTAAATCTTCGTCCTGTATATTGAGATGGTTTAATGCTCGCAGCTTAATTCTGTAGGCATAGAGAAATATTGAACAAGGTCAATTAAAGCACGGAATTGAAATATTTTATTTAATTGCAATCTAGACAGTAGTTGAAGTTATTAAATGCATTGGAAATGAGATGCAAGAAGCATAATTAGAGGAATAAAGGCAAGCATAAGAAAAGCAGGTTTCCGAAGGATTGAATTTAAAGTTTGAGTAAAAGAAAGATTTAAGATGGCTAATATAATATAAATAATATGATAGACTTGAGCATATTTGAAGCCGGACCAAATGTAAGTAAATAATGCAAAAGGTTGGTTATGTGCATAATGAATATGAGCGTAGGGTTATTAATAAACGTACAGGCCAGTGAAAAGCCAGCAAGCTGAAAGGTAGATGAAAATCAAAGCAAGATAAGATAGAATTTGCAAAGAACGATGCAGAACGAAGCCAACTGAAATGAAGAATAATTAGTGACGTGGTTTAAATTGAACTCCAGTGCCATTGCAATTTTAGACTAAATGTTCATAGCAGAGCAGTAATAAATAATATTTTGTGACTAGAAAGGACAACTTTTATGTATAAGAAATAAAGACAATTTCTAGTTTTAAGCAACAAATATGTTGATCAAATTGTATTATTTTATGTGAAATTGTAACCAAAACTTATTTCCTTTGAACAATATTAGATCGCGGTTACTAGGTAACGCGATGCTATTTTGTAAAAAAAATAGAATATAATTCCTGTACTGTCAACTGGTGGGCAATTGATGCCCCTGATTTTTAGTGTTTTTATATAATAAAAATTATTTGCAAAGTCTAGAAAGTGTACAAAGTTATTCTACAAGTCCCCGGGCATAATTGGAAATGTTATTAAAAGTTTCTCCACCAAAAAAGTTTATAAAATTGTGCAAGCCAAGATTGACGTGGGTTCAGCTCCGAAAACCTGGAAATTTCTAACTGTGATACCAGTCCATTCCAACATCAGAAACCAGGGATCTCAAATCCTACAGGTCGGGAAGAGGTATAACAACATCCTAGAAGAAGATTTAGTGCCAAGGAAGCGACTTCCTACAAATAATGGCGTTGGCGTCACCCGCAGCGGCTCCAGAGGCGAGGTCGGCGATATTTTAAAAGGTACGATTTGGCAGGTTTTATGTGCTTGGAGTCCAGAAAACCAGTGGACTTCGAGAACAGACCTTGGTGAAGAAATTCATCGTGTTTCCGAGCATCCAGATACGGCCAAGTTCCAGAATATCCCATGGCGTCACCAGAAAATGCGATTTATGCCAGGATTTGCAGTTTTCACAGGAAGCCAAAACAAACGATAGTAGCGCGTCGTTTTTACGTCACAACATGAAACAAAACCAAGTTAGATGTTGCTAGGCGGGAAATTCGATTCAGTTTACCTGAGGTTTCCTTAAATTTCGCTTTTGACTATCAAAATAAAACGCTGTATGCACCCGCAAACCTTTTGTGGTGTAAGTCAATTTTGTGAGGGTATAAATTATTGAAGTGAGGAGAGCAGTTGTACTGAAATTTTGAGTATTTGAGCTACTCTAAGTTAAATATTCTACAGAATTCTTTTAATATAAAATTCAAATTTGAACCTAACCTGAGATATCAGTCTTGTGTTTTGCCGGGGTAAGCCCATAGGATTTGATAAAATATAGAACGGGGCAATTAACTATATATATATATATATATATACTCGTGGTCTGCCAATTCTTTAGGTAGGAGACTGCCTCTTGCCCATACTCCCTGCTCACTGACTCGTAGAAATGCATCGGTAATTCTATAAAGATGGTCCCTCTCACAGCTTGTGTGGTTACATACACAGTAAAATGTTATTTCTTGACTGGGATAGGGGTTGGAATAACTCCATTCTCAGTGCTACGCACAGGTACCAAGCTTTAATGGTTAGATTGAAATAAAACCACTTGTATGTATCGCCTGACGTTTCGTATATTTATTTTTATACTTTTTCAAAGGCTATGGACAAAAATTTACAAATAAGCAACGTTGTTATACAAGTTATTGAAAGTGAAGGTCTTACCTAAAAACTTGTGGAACCAAAACACATGTTTTTTAAGGACATGTGACGATATTCAAATTTGAACAAATTCATAAAAAAGGCAGTAGGCCACCAAGGATACAGAGCTGCACATGACATAACTACTTAGTCATACATCTAGCGGTTTACAAACCGGAAGTATTGTAAGATGCTAACAAACCCCGGGCCCTTCCAAACAATACGCAGACTGTTTTGTTGTTGTTTAAAATCAGTCTGTTGGTGTTACACCAGGTGTCAACATCTTTTTGTACGGTATATATGTTATTCTTAAGATCATCCAAATTATCGCTAGTAACAATTACAGAAGTGTCATCCGCATAAATTACTGCATGGCCAGACTTAATATACAATGACAAGTCATTTATAAATATTAAAAAAAATAAAGGTCCAATGATGGAACCCTGCACGACTCCTAAATTTACATTTCGTGCCTGTGTATATTGACCTTCCATTTTTACTTTTAATCTACGATTACTTAAGAAAGATAGCAGCCATGTCAAGACTGGGCCCCTTATGCCCAGATTATATAATTTCGTGCTAAACACATCACTATTAATCGTGTCAAAGGCACGAGTAAAGTCAAAAAATAAGGCCGCAACAAACTTATTGCAGTCAACGTCAGCATAGATGCGGTCTAAAAAACGACAACATGCTGATTCAGTCGATCGTCCTTCCCGAAAACCGTGCTGAGCGTCTGCGATGAGATTATATTTATCGAGAAATGCTGTTAGCCTTGTGCACACTATCTTTTCAATTATTTTTGAAAACACACTGAGAACCGATATCGGTCGGTAGTTGCTTAAATGTTGGGGATTACCCTTCTTGAACACAGGAATCACCTTTGCCAGTTTTAGAACATCCTGAAACACGCCACTTGTTACCGATATATTAACGAAAAACACCAATGGGGTAGCAATTGCGTCGAATACGTATTTAATTAGTTTTATCGAGAGTTCATCTATTCCTGGAGATGAATTATTGTTTAGTTTTAAAATTGCAGTCTTTACCTCCTCTTCAGTTACAGGGTAAAAGTACATTGTGTGGATTACGCCGGTAGATGCTGTAGATGCTTGAGGCTGCTGCGGATTTACGCCAAAATGTTCCACAACTTGCTTTTCTGCGATTGTAGAAAAATATTCAGCAAATGTGTTGGCTACTGCTGTAGTATCATGCATGAGAACACCGTCGGTCATTATTGAGATTTTTTTAGTGGCTTTATGAGCGTTATCGTTTTTACTATTTACAATTTTCCACAGCAGTTTAGATTTATTTACTGCAGAATTTATTAAATTTGCATAATGATTCTTCTTTGCATTTCTTATAATACGCCTGTACTGTTTTTTCTTTTCTAGATAACACAATCTTGCAGTGTTAGTGTTTATCATACGCATTGTAACAAAACAGTTTTTTAGTTCCTCTCCTAGCCTTATTATTTCATTATTTACCCAGGGAACGCGTCTAGATTTATACGCTTTGTATTCGCGTCTCAGCAGTGGGCATGCAGTATTTACACACCATAAAAACGATACTAGAAAATCATTGCAGAACCGATTGACATCGCCATAGAGCATATTGTCCCACTCGATTTCACTTAGTAGGCTTATCAGAAAATTAAGGTTTTCTGGTCGAACTTCTCTGGCATAGTTTGGTATAGGTTTTGTGGTTGACAGTAATTTGTGGTGTATATTTATTTTTATGATGCAAGCTAAGTGATCGGACACATTTGGATTAAATAATGAAAATGTAAACATGTTTTGAGGGAAAGATGCAACTAAGTAATCGATCGCCGATTCAGATTTTATGTTGTTCCTGTTTATGAATATTCGCGTGGATTCACTATTTTTGTTCACCAAGCGGAACGATTGGAAAATATCCGATAATATTTGGGAGTTAAGTGATTTAGATAGAGAGTCAATATTTAGATCGCCCCCGAGTATAACGTAGTCACTACACTGGTTGGCAATATTCAATATCTGGTTTAAATTATTAAAAAACACTTCGGGATTACCTGACGGAGTTGTATATACGGATACGACACATATTTTTTTATTATTAATTGAAATCATAACCGATGAACATTCGATGTGCATTTCTACGCTTTGACTGTTTATTGTTGGGCAACATTTAAAGTCATACTTTGATTCGACTAATATCATAACACCTCCATGCTGATGGTTAGTTCGGGTGTTATGTGACGCAACACCGTAGCCATCAAGCTGTATGTGCTTAGCGCTCTCATTAGAAAGCCATATTTCATTTAAACACATGATTGTCGGTTTATGCGAACAAGTATTACTTCAATGTCATTAATTTTGTTTCCAATAGATTGTACATTTAGGTGAACAATTTTGATGTGCTCCGAACGAGTTTGGTCAGATTTTTTTATGGGTTCTGCTGTGCTTTCACTCGATGGTGAAAAAATTTATTTAGTTTGGTTCCCTTAGGCCAAATAGCTGGATCTAAGGCTGCATCAACATACACTGGGTCTAAACAGATTTTAAATGACGCATACAGTTGTGGATGTTTTGATTGCAGTTTATCACAAGACGTTACTAATACATTTGGGGCAAGGTGGTCGATTACTTGTTTTTCAGTTGTTTTAGGTAGCAACTTTGAAACGTGTAGTGTTGCAGGCGAGACAACGGCTTTTAATTCAGAGTTCGCAGAGTTTTCGTCTAGGGTTCCTATAATGGGTTGACGTCTTCGTTTAGTAGGTCTGCGGGATGTGACAGTAGTCTAGTCCTGTTGTTCTGCATCATTGTTTAAAAAGATTATATCGTTACAAGCTTTTTTCGTTTCTGCTATTAAGATTCCAGCTGCTACTTCTTTTGTTGTGATCTTTGATTTTGACGTTATCATATTTTGAGCATGTGGTAGGCCATTTATCTCGTTGGGTCGTATTCCAGCTGTTTTTCTTTGATTAAAGAAGTCTATTTTGTTTCTAACTTTATTTTGTTTATTTGAATTTGGGGCTACACCGTCAGATGGCACTATAAATAAAGAAACCTGTTCCCGGTGTTTACTTACAGTTAGGGGTTTAATTAAATTAATTAGACTTATCTGCTCC
Source organism: Agriotes lineatus (assembly GCA_940337035.1). Taxonomy (NCBI): domain Eukaryota; kingdom Metazoa; phylum Arthropoda; class Insecta; order Coleoptera; family Elateridae; genus Agriotes; species Agriotes lineatus. The sequence continues at coordinate 3,313,373 of OW679194.1, read as the reverse complement.
TTTAATGACTTTATCGTCTCTTGTAGAGATGCTATTGTGACATCTTTCTGCTGAATTATTTCTCTTAAATATCGTACTTCACTGACTTGAAAATCGTTAACTGGTTCCAGGTTATCACATGTGTTTACATCCGTGGACGTATTGTCTACATTTTCACAACAGTTTATTGTATTGTCATTGATAATAGTAACGTTTTTCAGATATTTGACACATCCAGGGTGTATCAAAGAACCACATGTCACACACTTCAGACCGGTAACAGGCACAGTATTGCACTTTTTACACGGTTTTACAACTGGACTATTATTGTTGCTAATACCCGGCGCCATTACGATTTGCATTTGCATTACTATTGAACCAAATTCTAGTCACCGCACTTTCATCGAAATGTGCCACATTTTTGGTACAAATAATACCTTAAATTCAAATACTGACATTGATCATCTTAGTGTCTCCTACCACTTTTTGTTAGCCATGTCCAACAATGATTTCTCCTTAGAATTTCTCCAACCGAGAAAGCCCAATGGGTAGTTACTTTTATCTTATAATATTTTCTTTTTACTGCCCCAATTCTATTACTAATTCTTTAATAATAAATTTTTAATAAACTCAATACGGTCCCACAATAAATTTAGTTATATTTAGATCTATTTAGGGTCTTTCTCCTCGATATTTTCTCAGTTGTCTTTTTTCCCCTGGTAGACTTACAAGTTAGGTGCTCAATTAGAACTCTTTTTGTAGTTTCCACCTTTTAGAACCTTCAGACATAACCCTTGTCGTCGTTTTTTTTACTACTCTCATGTTAGATTGCATTGCACAAGCTAATTGGTCATTTCCATTTGGAACGTCCCTCGTAATATTTTGGACGCCTTGCGCTCCGCGCATGCGCGGTTCTAACAACCTTTCAGACACCTGTCGCTGCTTGCTTAGAAATAATTTTTAGTAACACGATTTTTATCTAATTGACGGCCATGTTGGCCAAATAGCTAATAATAGTACTTATGTAACTAGTCCTCAAAGCAAGGCTTTAGGGGACGAGTCGTAATGTTTCCGGACGAGGCGGAGCGAAGCGCAGCCGAGTCCGAATTATGAAGATGAGTCCTCTAAAGCCATTTGAGGACGTGTTGCATACAACGTTTTTTTGTATTAGCTCTCCAAACAATATAATATGAAGTTTTATATTAGGAGGCCGCGCGAAAATGTATTTTTCGCTCCCCAAACTGGTTACTTTGGAAACTGTCTAGGATCCTCAAAATCGCCATTTAGAGGCCTTGTACTTAAAGTCGTCATGGCAACTAATGTTTGAGTCCGCTAAAATGCTGCCATGACGACTTTAAGTACAAGGCCTCTAAATGGCCATTTTGAGGATCCTAGACAGTTTCCAAAATAACCAGTTTGGGGAGCGAATACAAAAAAATTATTGTAAATCAAATTTTAAATGTGCTAGTAATTTTTAATTTGTAAACCGCTAGATGTATGACTAAGTAGTTATGTCATGTGCAGCCCAGCTCTGTATCCTTGGTGGCCTACTGCCTTTTTTATGAATTTGTTCAAATTTGAATATCGTCACATGTCCTTAAAAAACATGTGTTTTGGTTCCACAAGTTGTTAGGTAAGACCTTCACTTTCAATAACTTTTATAACAACGTTGCATATTTGTAAATTTTTGTCCATAGCCTTTGAAAAAGTATAAAAATAAATATACGAAACGTTAGGCGATACATACAAGTGGTTTTATTTCAATCTAACCATTAAAGCTTGGTACCTGTGCGTAGCACTGAGATTGGAGTTATTCCAACCCCTATCCCAGTCAAGAAATAACATTTTACTGTGTATGTAACCACACAAGCTGTGAGAGGGACTATCTTTATAGAATTACCGATGCATTTCTATATATAGACATAGACGGTCATTATCCAGCCCATCCAATCATACGGTGTTGAGCCCAGGTGGGAACTCATCAACGAATCAACGTGTATATGTAGTTCATTCAATTGAAACGTGCACAAGGAATACGTACACACATTTTTGGCTGGGCTCATCAATGCTATGGTTACATATCCCTTATATAGCATCTAGTTCAGGGTACCGCTCACCAGGGGGCACTTTGTATATACACGAAAAACGTATACAGACATTGTGAAGCCCACTATACTCACCACTCGTTGTGTGGCCCGAAATTAGGCAACACTGTACAATGTAATCTTACACCAGTTGATTAAATGAACGTGTCGGAATTCTCTTTAAACTAATACATTACATATAATGTAGTCTTAGGGTATATGTATTGATAAATGTTGAATTAATTAGTATTGTGTATTGAAATATTATTTACTTTTTAAGGGATTTTTATATGACAAATATTTTATATTAGTAGGGTAAATTTAAAATAAAAATCTCGTACAATAATAATGGATCGTAAACAATGAATATAAGTAAATGTCTATTTATATTAAACGGAAACATACACTTTGTTTGTAAATGTTTTAATTTTGAACATAACACTTTAGTACCTATACATTGTACTGTACATTCATTACATATTTTACAAGAACACGCATGGCAACGATTTTACTGCTGCAATAAAACTGTAAATTGCTAACGCATTTCTGATTTTCAACGCTACTCAAATCTAACGCTTCTTAAGTTTCGTAACCTACAAAATAATTTTCTTTATAATATACCCTATACATAACTCAACTTTTATATTCAGCTACCACAATCACATACATTTCTGGCACATAACTGTATAGTACTAGCTTACAGAAGTATAAGATTGAGCTAAAAATAACAGTTATATATTTAATATACCGGGTGATAATAATGAGACCAGGGCCATGCCTCTATCTCCTTTACCTATGGATTAATTTGGATGAAAATTTATACAAAGATGCTAGATATAACTTGGAACTGACATACAAGTATAATCAAAATTACCGACTTTCGATTTAAACCGGAAATAACACTAACAGTGATTTTTTAAATGCATTTCCTTATATATTTTGTTTTTCGCAATCTACGACTCAAATTACATGCAACAGTGGTGTTATATTACACAGAAATATTTTAAAAAAATTAATTAATAATTCTTCAATTTTAGATAACGAAAAAGTAGTGCACGATGCATATCGTTAGATTGGTAATTACATTTTATGTTTAATGACAAAATGGCCCGTGATAGGTGCCATTTAAAAAAGTAAGTTTTTCTTTAAAAAATGTGTTTAGCAAATTTTGTTCGTTTATTCAGGGTTTGTTATTAACTTTAGTGATAGAATAGCTATTATTATTAGTTGCTATAGTTAATTAGAACAGATTTTTTCTACCGTAAAAATAAAATAAAAAAAATCAGTTTGAAAAAATGAAAATTTCGCGAGACTATTATTATGTAATTTGACTTGTAGATTCCGAAAAACATAAAATATATAGGGTGATTGATTTAAAAATCAAAGTTGGTGTAATTTCCGGTGTAACCGGAAGTCGGAAATTTTGACTATATCCATCTGGCATTCATAAATTATGTCTAGTATCTACATTTAAAATCTGATCCAAATCGATTCATAAATAAAGAAGATATAAGCATGGCCCTGTCTCATTGTCACCCGGTATACTAAACCAATTCTTAAATCACAGATTTTTGCTTGCGTATTCTCGCTTTTTTGGAGGAGGACTTTACAAATTTGCAGCTGCAATGGTGGGAATGGAATTTCATTTGAGTAATTTATTTCTTATCGCTAATTCTTTCAGATTCAAATTCCTCTCCTTCAAAATAAGCCTAAAACAAAATTATGATGCATATTGATGAAAGTCATTTGTGTGTGCGGAAATGTACTTCACAAATACTTGCTCTACGGGGCAATTTTCCTCTATCGATACATTTTAACTAGATTTGCCTCCCTTCTAGATTATTGGTTCCTTGGAGTATGGAGAACGATCTAACCCCATTTTCGGAACAATTGCTGCAACAGGACACACTGCAGCCCGGCATTTTCTATCTATAATTAATACTTGTTAATTTTTAAAATATGAAGTATCAACTGAATTCATACAAAAAATTAAAAGAACACTGCAAATAAGCACAACTTCGAATTCAAACTAAATTATTTGACATGCGCACAGCTGTTGATTTATGGTGCATTCGCCATATTGACTCCAAAAATACAAAACACTGGCGCAATTAATTGCGGTACTCGATTAATATAGGGACTCTATTCTTTATCAGAGCAGTCGAAGAAACCCTTGGTTTACAAAGTACCGCAATGGCGGCCATATTGTTTCAGAAATGGCAAAGGAATATGAAAATTCATTAGATACGATATTTTGCAATTTTTTTCCGTTATACTTATGGAAACAACAAGAAACATAGCAGCGAATCATTCTGTTAGGTTGGGTTTTAATAATTTACTTGCTATTTGATAACACATCGACAACTTCTAACCATGCAATTTATATACTAAACTTGTCAAAATGACATTACTTATATTCTGACAGAAATAATTGGCTGAACGATGCAATTTCTGAAACAACATGGCCGCCGTTCCGGTACTTTGTAAACCAAAAGTTTCTTCGACTACTTTTTTCTTTATGTGCATTTGTTTTACCAGAAATTGTACTCACGATCTTTGAAGCAGGAGTGAGGAACTCAGGATGCTTAACCACGGCTTAGTACATTGTTACCAAGCCTGACAGCAAGTGCATGCTTTGAGTATTTCCCGGAATTTAAAAAAATGGTTTTCCGGAAAATATGTCTCAAGTCGCACTGCATTTAAAAACTCACAATAGCTTCGTAACTAGCCTGTAGGAAGTTGGATGAACTTAACACATTATTAGTATGCATGCAAAGCAAGCGTGTATTGTAGTAGGTACTGAAGCATTTACGAACATATTTTAATTAAACATTTTGCATATACCCATAGAATAAATTATGCAAGTCGTTTTTGATAATTTTAATAGTTAAATTTGACCAGAAGTACTCGATTAAAGAAAAGTGTGTAAGCGGTAGGTGCCGAAGAAGATTTTTACATGCAAATCTTTTAAAAACATAATGGCTTGAAATTGAAGTCACAAATTGTGAACTACGGTCCTGGTATACAAATTTACATAGCGATAGCAGCAAAAAACTGAGGTAAATAATGATTTTTACTCGTATAACTCTACAACGAGGCATTGTCCCACCACAGTTTACAGATATTTGTCTTCCTTACTTTATATTAGAGTTTGCAATCCCGCAATAAAAATGCAATACTTACCGGGATTTCGGGATCGGCTACTATGAGTTGAATAAAATATAACAGGTAGATACAGTAACAGAATCAATATAGCTGACACATTCGTTTTTCCAGTGCAAGTTTATCCAAGTCCACTAGCTTAGCAAGAGATAACGCTAGAAGAAACTAAAAGCTATAGTCCGCATGAAACATGGAAGGGCTCCTGGAACTGGTGGCATCTCTGTTGGACTTTTAAGGCACGGACCAGAAAAATTTTATAAACTTCTCACTTACATATTTAATTTGTTCCTAAGAGGAGAATAACTTCCAGTTGAGTGGAAAACGGCATACTAACTAAAATCTACAAGAAAGGGGACAAAACAAACTCTGGTAATTATAGACTACTGAGTGTTACAAATTCGCTACAAACAATTTATGGAAAAATAATAAAAAGTAGGCTCGAGAATGCAGTTGCAGATATAGATGAGCAAAGTGGATTCCGTGCTGGACGATCTGTGGTAGACAACCTGTTTTGCTTAAAGCAACTGACAGACAAACGACTAGCATGTAATCTCGAGACCCATATGTATTTTACAGACCTAAGGAAAACCTACGACAGTGTCCCATTATTTAAATTATGGCAGGTTATGCGACAAAGGGAAATTAAGGAGATCTATATTCAGGCTCTACAAAAACGTTACGAGCCCAGAATCATATCATTTAGGCCAGATCAGTATAGGTCTTAAATTTCCTGATGTAATATTTGGAGTTCTATATTTCATTCACTCTAATACGATAATTGCAGTTGTTTGTAAATTTTGCCACAGGAATTACGAAAATTCAACAAATTGACAATAGCTTTACCACGTACCATTTTTGCAAAAAGAATACAGACTGTCTATATGTTATTAAACAACAAACAGCTTGTTTCACTTCATCTAAAACATGTTAAGGTGAACGAAATGGTATTTATTTGATCATATGATCCAAATGAAATGATTCGGTAATTTATTTTTAAGTTAGTGTTTTCCGACTATCTTTTGTAATTTGTTATTGGGTTATTGCTAAAGCTGTTTAAAATATTTCTAAAAACTCCTACAATTATGATGTACGAATATTGACCAAAAAGATTTTCTTTTGTGGGTACAAAATAAAGATACCTGAAAAATCTTAACTGGGCCAAATGATGTGATTCTGGGCTCGTATAGTAATATGAGGAGTCGTGTCAAAATAGAACAACAACTATCAAATAAAATAAAAGTTACAAAGGGGCTGCGACGAGGAAATTCGGGGAAATTTCCTCACTCGGCTGTGCCTCGTGCGCTAAAATTTTCCCCTTATGGATAAAATGCCTCTTTATTCACTTGTAGCATACATAACTATTAACCAAAACAAGAATGGACATCCTCACATGTCCATCGGATTAGTACGACTTCGGTAACGTTTGGTCCAAGGTTCACATTAATAGCAAGGAAAAAATTATAGCGGTAAAAATCATTCAAGGCTTGGAACGATTAACTGATAGGTACATTCTGTACAAAGTAACTTTATTGGATTTTCCTTATTTTTTATAGATATGTCTTTATAAACAGTTAAGCGTATACGATTGTCGAAACAGATAAAAACACACATTCTTCCAATTTAATATCAAACTGTACGAAGACTTCGAACGAAAATGGAATGTTTTTACAGAAACATGTATGCGACGGATTACGATGGAATAGTCTTATCAGAGCCATAGCTTGAGCATAGTGTATGCAATTCTGAACTACTCAATTATGATTACGATGTATACAGATGCGATAGAAATTTCTAATAACAGGTAAAATCAGAGGCCAGCGGTGTTTTAATGGCTATACTAAACAAATATAAATTTAAACTTCTTAATCATGAAAACATTTTTCTTGGTTGTATTTGGGTGTTTTTTAACATTACTGGTGAAAAATATACAATAACTGTAGTTTACTTTGAACCTCAATCCAAATTTGTTGTCTATAATTAATGCTTTGATGGTAGTAACGATTTTTTGGTTTTACCCTTTTTGTCTGCTGACCTTTATCAACTAAATTTATGTGGAGAACGTTTGGATGATTTTCAATGCGTTTTCGTGCTGCATGTTGTTTTTATTCGTTTTCGAAAACTGTCACACAATGTTGGCACGCATTTTCATTCTGTTTTCGACGAGCGAAGTGATCATTTTCGTAAACAGGGACGTTTAAATTAATTTAGTAAATAAAATAAATCTACACTCCCCTCCAAAAAAACTGGATCATTGTTTTAAGTATATTTTTATACAACAGATACTTTTTAAATGTCTGAATAGGCATTTTCAATTTATTTAAGTATTACTAATGATATAGTGGCCTTATGTCACGCTTAGTAACAATTAAAATGTGCGTTTGTTTCGCTTAAAACAATTTATTAATTGTTTGCTGTTTTAGAAAGTTTATGCAAGACTTCATAAGCAGCATGCCACGACGAATAGAAAACTGTAATAAGGGCTAGAGGTAGAAATACACAGTACTAATCAAAGTTGAATTGTTTTTGATTTTTGAAATCAAATTGTTGTTTTTCATATTACATATCTTGTCATTTTTCCTCATCCTTTTAATAAAAAAATTGCCAATTTTTATTATTATTATGTCATTAAGCAATACTGACATAAGTATAAAATGCATATTCAGACATTTGGAAATGATCTGTTGTATAAAAATAAAATTTAAAAAATGATCCGTTTTTTTTTGGAGGGGAGTGTATACTGTATATATTACGAAGGTATTATTTTAACTTAAACAGTTAGTTTTTGCAATATTATTATACTATATAGTTAATTAATTAATTAGTTTCTTAGAATATGTAAATTAAAAGTTTCAATATCACTATGACAATCGTTTATTAATTATTTATAAACTGTCAAATAAACGCATGTTGGCAGTTCTATAATGTTAATTATAATTTTCTTAATATTACTGCAGTTAAAAAAAATGTATCTCGAATATGAAATTCTTTTGTATTATCAAACGAATTTTAGGCTCGTCTTCGGTTCGCTAAAATCTGTCATTTCGAATGCAAAAGTAGCATTTCGTATTGTAGATACAATAGCTATTTATGCAACAAGTGCTAAAAGTCGACGTTTATGCACGAGACATGAAAATTATGAAACAAAGCCGAAGGCTGAGTTTCATAACATGTCTCGTGAATAAACGACTTTTAGCACGCGTTGCATACAATATTTTATCTACGACCTTAATTTTACCATTATTAATCCATAAATATCCATTTAGCAAAGGTTTGCATCTGTGACAGTTGGAATTTATCATCGACATATAGAAATGGACCGCTAATGGACGACTGCGCAACTCTTTGCGTTAGAAAGAGAAAGAGAACACTCTATGAACTATCTTTTCTTTTCCTGCCGGCCTCCTATTGGCCGACAGAAAATGTTCCTTTTCCTGCCAGCCTTCTATTGGCCGACAGAAAATGACGTCACAGAGACAGGCGGTCGCGCCGTACGCTACTGAGCGCCAACAAGGACCGAGCGTTCTCAAGTCATATGCGTTCTCTTTCTATCCCGTTTGGCTCGCGCAGCTCAGACTAGCGGTCCATTTCTATATGTCGATAGAATTTATGTCATAATTAAGAGAGGGCCTTTGCGCGCAGGCGAATGTTCGGGAAACCAATACTGTCAAAGTCAGTTATCAAAGGTAATTATTAATACTACACATTTGACTGTATTCATTACATAACGCTTTAATTATTTCAAAAACACTTTACCTCTAACGGAAGAAGTAACTAGAATAATTTTACAACTTCACTTCCAGTTCGAAATTGTAGTTTATAACCTCACTTCACTTGATCTCACACTCGCGCTAAAAGTAAACAGCTGATTTCTTTAAACACGGTAAACTATAAAACGTTACTTTTAGTGAAAAAAGCTAGCGCTAAAAAGCCTACTTTTAGTGGTGGCGTAGATAATAGTATATTATGTTATTAGGAGCAAAAGTTATGTTTTATGTGGCGAGGCTAGACGGGTTATCTGCCGAGCTTGCGAGGCAGATAAGTACAGCCGAGCTACATAAAGATACTTTTGCTCCGAATAACATATCGTATTTTTTCTTCAAACGTTTTTATAGCAAATTATTTACAACTTTGTGAACAAAATTCGAAGAAAATTACTTGATCTCGTCAGCGGCAGATAATATTATCTGCCGCTGACGAGCGACAGATAAAGTTGTCAGCGGCAGATAAAGTCGTCAGCGGCAGATAATAACGTTATCTGCCGCTCGTCAGCGGCAGATAATATTATCTGACGCTTGGCAATAAAGTGACAGTTTAGCATAATCAATCCAGCAGTATAATGCCATATTTTACTGCCGCTTGAAGAAAATAGTATATTATGCTATTAGGAGCAAAAGTTATATTTTATGTGGCGAGGCTGGAGGGTCATCTGCCGAGCTTGCGAGGCAGATAAGTACAGCCGAGCCACATAAAGATACTTTTGGCTCCGAATAACATATAGTATTTTTTCTTCAAACGTTTTAATAACAAATTATTTACAACTTTGTGAACAAAATTCGAAGAAAATTACTTGATCTCGTCAGCGGCAGATAATATTATCTGCCGCTGACGAGCGGCAGATAAAGTTGTCAGCGGCAGATAATAACTTTATCTGCCGCTTGGCAATAAAGTGACAGTTTAGCATCATCAATCCAGCAGTATAATGCCATATTTTACTGCCGTTTGAAGGAAAAAATATTTATTTGCGTTTGGTCACCGGGGTTCTATTTTTTTAAACTAATTGGCTTCAAAATGCCCCTGTTCTGGTTATTCGAAGTCCATTGTAAACATTGCGAATATCGTTGTAGCTGAGGTGTGAAATGCATGTTTGTATCATAATACATTGTATTAGGATTTGGTTGAACTCATTGAAAGTATTGCACTTGTCCCGTAGAACATTGTCCGTTTCTTCGATTTGCACAGCACACTGATAAAATGCTACAGTGGCGGTTTGGTTTTACGATGAGACTAAATTCATTACATAAACAAGACTACGTTTTTGGCGCCATTTTAATATTCTCCCGTTTTGGATTTGTTCTTGTTTGTTGTATTTGCAGCAACTTCTGTATTATAATCGTCTTCGAACAATTGATGCAATACGTAACGCAATTAACACCATTAATTACCAAACAACCATTAAGTGGTGCATTTAACAGATTTATAAATAATTTAGGTCAATGTATTGTTAATGACGTCAGCCACTTGGATTATGTAATTAAATGCGTTAACTGAGAAAATAGAGAACTCAGTTATGGTAGGTATTTGGAATTTTGCAGTTCTAAGAAAGATAGAATACATAGAAACTTATCCCTTTTATTCTCAGCAGTTAGCGCTACCATATTTCTACCACGCCTTCAACAATTTTTTCGCACTCCACTTTACTTATAAGAAAACACCACTCATTTAATGCTTTCGAGCGGCCCGATCGCTTCCTCAACTCTGTGTGGAAGATCTGTATTTTACCACGTGATGCAATAACACATGGGAATACATTTGGCAACACCGACGGGCTACACACGTTGCAACAGATATAAATTTATACACAAATGGGCTAAATAACGAACTAATTATATCAACGGACTCACATGGTTCTATTAATATATAAAAAAACGAAACTTCTAAAAACATTATCCCTCTGAGGTTGCCTTGACTCGTAATGATAAAAAACCGCATATAAAGTGATTTATATCTTCCGGACTGAATTTTTAAAGCCGGGTGGAACAACGGCCCAATAATGTAAGGGGCTCAACAAGATACCATTTAGCCATATATATATATATATATACACGATATATGAATGTTAATACTATACTTTTATAGATAATCATTATGGCTTGATGATGAAACCATTCTGGTTTCGGAACATGTTGCTACGCGTATTATTATAATAAAGTCTTGGAGAAGACTAAAAAGTTTTATCGCTTCATATTAAGGTATCTCCGCTATAAGCATGACGGATCGCCTTCCTATTTACATATTAGAATTGAGGCTCCCAATAAGTCATATCGATATGAATACTAACTTATTAAGTATGGTTCTGTGTTATTTATATATTCGTGCGGTAGTTATTAGTTTTTATACACTTCAACGTTTTATGGTTGTTTAATTAAACATCATTTTATAATTTATATGTTTTCTTTCGAATTTTATATACTGGTATTATATGAGATTCGTTATCGTTTGGATTTCACTTGCTTGTTGATTTCGTTTGAATCACTTACTGGTTCGTCGTCTCAAGACTCCAGGGGTGAACGCGTCAGATAGAACCACTTAGCGTTTTTTATTTTATTACTTCGCCTGTTCAGGTAGCTCGAACTCGATCCATTCTCCCGAGTAAGTCGGTGACACGTTTACCGTTTGACATTGTTAAAAAGTCTCGTGACTTGTTCAACGCCGTTAGTGTCCGATAATTATTACTTGCCAAACTATCAGTTTTGTGGCATCTTCATAACCAACTTCCCATTTCATTATCTGCATATCCCATTTAACCATCTACGAAGTAAATCTTTTCTGAGATACTGACCGCACCTGGCAGCTTATTAAGCTTGATCTGTTTTATAGCTTTCTCTGTTTAATGTTGGGATATATCGTCTATCTTTAAATTCATATGTTCAAAATTTTTAAATGTAAAACTTTTACTTATGTCTCGAATTTAAAATGCGATATCCCCTTGTTGGCTCAGCTGTACTTGTATTGTTGCTGTGCCTGGATTTCTCACCATTTTACTAGTAATAACGCATAACCTTTGTAAATCATTTTTTCTTGTTGTTTGTAGTAGGTATTCTTGATAAATTGTTCTGTTTTTCACTTGTTCATGTTTCTTCTTTTCTTACGGGATGTGTTACTAAATTTTTGATTCTAAGTTACTTTGCTGGTCTATCAAAGCACAAGTATTCTTTGATATCCATTCTTTAATAAACTTCGTTATCGCAATTGGTCCTTCTGTTTTGTTTTTAATTACGTGTTTACATACTCGTATCTCCCATTGCTGTTCTATTGACATTTTTAAATTTCTTTACCATTAACATATTTATCATTCTGCTCAGAGTACTATCTGAGAGTCGCATCTTCCGTAAGTTACTGTACACTAAATTTTATTATTTCGAAGTTGTTATTAAATTTACTTTTTCCTACTCGCAAAAACTCCTCCTAACTTGCTATTATAGCTATCTCATATTCATGTTCGCGTCTTGTTCTGCATTACCCGTATATATTGTCGATTTTGCATTTTCTAATTCTATTTATTCATTGCACAATCTACTAGTTTCACTGCCTCTCAATATGTACTTTTGTAATTTTCAATTTCTGGAATCGGTGTTATGCAACAATATGTTGAGTAAACCAGAGCGAATGTATGGCCTTTTCAAACAATCGATACCATGCTTATGTTATATCCATAACCACTCATGTAATTTTATCATAAATAAGGGGATTTACATCAATGGACGCTGTAGTTATTTGCTCATACTCGGCTTCCATTAAAACAATCGAACGAAGTGTTCCATGAGTCGAAAGAATATCAAATTTGTAGTAATACACATTTGTTTTTATCAAAGGCAGAGATATGAGCAAGAAGACTTTTACAAATCCACTCCATAGAATTGGTGTGCTTTTTATTTTAATAGCGCCGTGCAGTATTACAAATCAGTTAAAACTGATTGTCTATAGATTGTATGCTACTGTGGCTATTGCAATTTTGATCAGTGCCTATCTATATTCCGTATATTATCAATTACAATTAACTGAATATAATACAGAAGGTACAGAGTTGACCTTTTACATATTAAGTTATACAGCTTCAACGGGTATGGTTGGCCTTTGTTACATATCAACAATAGTGAATTGGAGATATTTCAAGGAATTTGCAGCGCTTGCTAGGGACGTTGAGAAGATTCTAAAAATTAAATTAAATACTAGTAAAGATTATAAAAGATCCATAACTAAACTAGTACTAACACATTTCTTAGTGACACTTCTAATTATGATCGACGTATGTGTTACAACAAAAGTTTTTGGGTGTCACTTCTTTTATAGCTACATTCTGAGTTATTTTGAAGCATATTCCAAAGTAATTCTGATTTCGATAATAGTCAGCTTTGTTTCTCTAATAAAACTAAGGTTTAAAAAATTAAATAAACATTTGGAAGAGAGTGTGAAGCTTTTTTTGCAATCAAAATGTACCTCCAGGTGTGCTACACAAATTAAGATGTTTCGTAAACCAGATGTAACCGAAGATAATTGTAACTGGAATAATGTATATAAAGCTCCCACTGCTTTTAGAAGATTGTGTCACATGACGAAGCTATTCAACAAAATTTTTGGATGGCAGATTCTGTTCTTTTCAGCAACGGTTATAACGGGTTTTCTTGAGGCGGTTAATTTTGGAATGAAGGAACTTCGACAAATGGAGGGAGCATCAGGAGGTCTATTATTTGGGATTATTACGATGTGGCTATTCTTTCATTTGGTAAGAGTATCATTATTGCTACCAATAAAATATGCACTATATTTATTCGTTATAAAAATCAGTGTTGTTGTGCATTAATTTTAATATTGTACACTTTGTTTCATTGGAATCAACCACACCTAAAAAGTCTAGTAGACGCTTTTTTAACTTTTTTAACATCATAAACAAGGCTTTCATTAACGTAAGGTATGATAAAAAATTATTTGCATCTATTATGGCTATGGAATAGTTTCAGATATTTGGCAATAAACAGTACCATCGAATAAATACAAATTTACACATCCAAAAACTTGTTGTAGTCGATTTCCATGAAACCAAGTGTACGTTATAATCTGACTTAAAAAAACGATTTTCACAAAACCACAACAGAGCTTCCATGCTATCTAGAAACAATTTTTTCGATTATTTGCCTTAACGCATTTTAAGAAAGTCTGAGTTAGCTTTGTGCAGATTTTATATAAAAGAAAAAAAATTTTACACTTACTCTATATAGTGGTTTCAGTACCGACCTAACAGAATTGCCATATAACATGTTATAGATAGAGGAATCCTTATTCATGGCGTTAACAAGCTTAATGGGGGACCGGTAGCTCAGAGAGGAGGGAGGGTCTCAACCTGAAAGAGCAAGAGCTCACTCGGAATAGTCAAATAATAGTAATTATAGTGACCAATTTCTGTTATTGTGATGTACGCACCTGCTGTTCATCGGCCAGTGATAAAATGGGAAACAATTGACTTTCCTGCAGATGCTATATCACTTCAATCAAAACGGGTACCACGGTTCACTTCCCAAAAAAGCAAGCAATATAAAATCTGATAAAGCTATATTAAACAGCATACCACAATAAATCAAACTCTCGTGGGGCACAACTGCAAATGCCGAAATCCGCAATAAATCACCTCTAAAAATCTTCCTATACGCGTGACGTCACATGGGATACAAGTTACAGATATAATGACAAGATAAGACCGATTGAAAAGAGAGATTAATTTAGATTAATTTATTCACTCTGGCTAAGATGCGCTCAAAGTTTAGGTGCGTTAAGCTATATTTTTACAATATTCGACACCATAAATTCATCCAGTCGTTTAAACCAAACAGTTCATTAAGAATAGTCCTAATTGAACAAAATTTTTCTATTTGAGGTGATAGGATCAATGTTGTCCAAATATACAGAACCATCACTGTGCCAGAGCTCACACAAAGCCTGTTAGTTAAACTTGTAGCTACCATCAAGACATAGAATACATGATGCAATCACTTCAGTTTACTTATAGTTATGTTTTATTATATTGAATACCTAAAAGGAGTTATAGAGATTAGTATAGTTTTCGACGATCTTACTGTTGTTATTTTCCTTGAAGGATTAGCAAATTTGTGAATGTCTACTTGTAAAGAGTTTTTATCTAAACGTCTGTAAACTTTTATTTTCTTTGAAAACCTTAGAAATTTTATCTGTATTATTATTATTTGTATTTTCTAATGTTTCTCTTTATAAATAACATTTGTTTTCGTCAAGAAACCTGCGTTTAACGTAAAAGTTTTGGTATTGATTTTGCAATGTCGTCAGGCTATCTTTTTCTTAGTGTTTATTTGCTCGAGCATAGATTTGAATAATCTTTAAGTTGTTAGGACATTTAAAGTTTTCAACATGCCGAGAGAAATGTCTGCGTGCACGCTTATGATCTTGCTTCATACGCGGCGGCAACTAGAAAATGCGACTCCTCGCACTTCAGTTCCGCACTCGACTAGCAGTAGAAAAAGAAATGTTGCTCGAGGGCCTAACGCTAATACGCGCGCGGTTTGACGCTCACGCCCGTCGGCTCGTGGCTATTTACATCCTTGGAGGAGGCTATTTGCTATCATCGTGCTTGGTATTTTGGCTAAAGGGAACAATCAAGAAAGAGGACGGTAATGGTATTTGACGTACCAACGCGGCTTGTTTCCGTTGACGCAAATGAAAGGCTGGAGTTGGACTTTTCATATACGCACACCAATAGTTTCTCATCGTCACTGCGTACCCTACCTTTCTATTACCTTAATAAACATTTCCAGAGGTTACTTGCCTCAGGTCTGGAGGTAGCCTTCGCGTCCTATTACGCGCGTCTTCAGGAAGCTGCACGCTCGCTGTGCCTTCAATTCGGTCTTTTTGCCACCTTGAGATATTTTCGGGCTTTTCTAAATAGTTTGTAGCCCCTGCACGTCCACACTTTTCTTCTAGTAGCTAGAGGTTATCTATAATAACAATGGTACGATACTCAATACAATTCTGTAATTGTGAGTATTAAAGCAATGATTACTAAAAATTCAAAACTATGAACTGAATTGATAATAATATTAATCATACAAAGTAACGATTATAAAGATTAAATATTAGAGAGTCTGGCAGCGGGCCTTGAAGCGAGTGGATGTGTGTCGCTTTGCTATGCGCGTGATATCAGTACATGCACTCGTGTGACAAGACCACTGGCGAAAAAGACTGTGTTTTTCGATTAATACTTGTCGACAAAGTATAAGCTTCTGGTAAATATAATCAATCAGATGGGGCATTATGCTTCCGGCACAATTTCAACCAAATTCGTTTGGGCATGTGCCAAATTCATCACTAAATAGCCAAAACCAGATATATTATCAACAACCACAAGCTTCCTTTGGCGCTCCGCAATATCAAATTACCAATCAATCTCTAATAACCTCCACACCCAATCATCCCTTCATAGATCAAGGCAATCCCTCATTAACAAATCCATGTGTACCAAACTTTGCAGCTCAAAATCAAAATATGAACACAAATATTGACGATAATAACAGCGATACCAGTGATTCAGAAATAGAAGTTAGCAAACACAACTGGCAAGTTGTGAAGAAAAGGAAACGAGAAAACCACGCCAACCGCTAACTAAACAACACAGATCATCCTATGTTACAAAATAGATTTGAGCCATTAGGACAAAATAATGAAACTGAACACCCCCAGACAAATGAAAACAATACTCAACCGAAAACTCACAAACCTCCCCCTATATTTATACACGGAGTTACAAACTTTCAAGATATGTTAAATAACTTAGCCCTAGTAGCCGAAAATGAAACGTACCAATCTAAAGCTTTAGCTAATGAAACAGTTAAAATTAATGCTAATACAATCGACACCTACCGGAAATTAGTTAGACACCTCCGAGATGAGAAAATCGTCCACCACACGTACCAAGTTAAAGAAGATAGAGCATACAGGGTAGTCATTAAAAACCTACACTACTCTGTATCACTAGAAGATATAAAAAAGGAAATAGAAACGGCAGGACACAAAATTAGAAATATAATAAATGTCAGACACTGGAAAACCAAAGAACCCCTGTCAATGTTTTTTCTCGATCTAGAACCTCAAGAAAATAACAAGAAAATATATGATTTGAAATACGTATACCACACCAAAATAGCCGTAGAGCCACCAAGGAAGCATCGAGAAATAATCCAATGCACGAGATGCCAAACATATAGACACTCAAAGACGCATTGTAATAAACCATACAGCTGTGTCAAGTGCGGCAAGCGGCACGACACAAAAACATGTAAAAAGCCCAAAGACACCCCAGCAACATGCGCTTTATGCGGAGGTGCTCATCCGGCGAACTATAAAGGTTGTACGGTTTACAGAGACATGGTAGAAGGTAGAAACCAGAACACAGGAAATTATAATTCTCGTAATCAACAACACACTCGTAACGAACAATTACAAATACCCAAACATAATACTGCAAACATTTATCCCAATGTTTATTCCCACCAAAACGTCTCCTCGCAGAATGAAAGAAGAACCTACGCAGAGATATTATCTCCAAGAAATAACAATAGGGAATTTGAGCAGAGGCAGACGACGAGCATAGGAGAACAGTTAGCACTGTTCCTCAACGAATTTAAAAATATGTTTTCTCAATTGCTAAGCCAAAACAGCATGATATTAAATCTGCTAACAACTGTTATAAACAAAATCAACCCATAATGGCTAACATAATTAGAATTGCTACATGGAATGCCAACGGATTGTTTAACCATAAGCAAGAAATAATAACATTTTTAAACATAAACAAAATCGACATTCTACTCATATCGGAGTCACATTTTACCAACCGAACAATGTTCAAAATACCACTATACTCGGTCTACAACACTACTCACCCTGACGAGACGATACTGCTCATGGGGGAGCAACGGTTATAATTAAAAATTCTGTATCTCACCATGAATTACCAAAATACCAAACTCCTGAAATTCAAGCAGCCCTACGTGTTTAAATAATGTCAGCCAATTTACTTAATACTCGTATGATGTAGATTGTAAATTGTAAACTGTCAAAATAAAAAAATATATATTAGAGTGTTTTTATGCAAAGATTCATAAGGTATGACAGCCATAAAAAACCAAATTTGGTAAGTGAACACAGAATGCACATCCAAAACGGTTGAATTTAATTACATTCACAGAGTAATGTGTAAAGGCCAGACATAGATTAACTGAGTATTAAATTAATGTAAATAAAGAAACGTGAAAATAAAGTTGTATTAGCACTAATCAGTTACAATATTCCACAGTAAAAATGTGTCTCGTCTCGTCTTCTTCGCTTCCTTCTTGTCAGAAGGGTCGTGATCACATTGCCTTCCATCGGCCTCTGTCTCTAGCAGTGCGAGTTGTCTGTACAATTGTGAAGTTAGTGCTCTCTTTAATTTGATCTGCCCATCTTCTGGGTAAGCGGCCTCTCATTCTAGTTCTCTCTATCTTCCCATATACTATTATTTGCTCCAGATTATCGTTCTCTCTTCTGGATATATGCCCAAAAATCTTGAGTATCCGGGCAATCACTGTTTGTGACAGACGATCTGGTTCCTTTATTTCTTGGAGTATAGACTCGTTGGTTCTCCGTGTTGTCCAAGGAACACGTAATAATACGCCTCCAACACCACATTTCTAGGGCGTCAATTTTCTTCTTATTGCTTGCTTTTAAACTCCAGGATTCGCATCCGTAGAGAGCTATTGGGAGGATAATTGTTTTTATTATTTGTTTCTTTGTATTCGTTGTTATTACACTATCCTTCCAAGTTTTATATATGCCAAAATGTGTAATATAATTTAATTCAAATAATTGTAAGACCAGAGTTGACAATGTGAACCTACGGTAATAAAATACCTATGCGACCACATAAAATACATAAGAGCACATTATAGCAACATACAGTTGTAATAAGAGGAAGATTCATATGCAAGGGCTGTGTAAAAGTGATAAAAGTTAAATTTGTGCAACGGCATTATTTAAATTAATATTGTGAAAATTTACAGTAATAAGGACAGTCAGATGGGTTTACCATAATAGATAATAACGGTAAAATAGTAAGTAACTAGGAAAATATAAAGTATAAAAAATAACACATCGAAAAATGATTGTAATGCAAACATAAAATTATTAAAAATCCTTTATCTACGACAGTGTTAAAATTGCGTTTTAATTGGCATTTTTAAGTCTGTAAAACGACTGTTTAATAACACGTGTTCATTAGTTAACGTCGTCAGTAGTAACGTGTTTAAAAGATTTCATTAGGCACGTTGTCAGTAGCAACGTGTTTTAAAATTTTTAAAACACCCAAAATTACGACCGGTTGCTGGTAATACTAATTTACATTAATTGTCAACCAACTGTCAAAATAAATCTGAATCTAAGTGACAAATACCCAATCTTTACAACGGTACTCAACAATATTAGAAACAAAGTAAGTAATTATTTCTTAATTAGTTTACCTTTTAATTGTTTTTATTTCGTTTCTAGTTATGATTTTGATAAGAAATCACCCACCTTTCATTTGGTCCGCACAACGTTTCCAGATGTCAACCTCTTTTTAACCTGCTACTCGACCCTTTCAAGCACATTCCCGCAATGCACGGTTCACAGACAGACAAGACGTCCTAACCGTCCAAGATCAGCAAACTCTACCTTTTCTACAGCACCCAGCGAACAGAGCAAACCTGCAGACATCTATTTGCTACCGCATCTGATATCCTCCTGGAATGTGCCTCCTTTACCCGATGATCCTCCTCTGGAAGTCTTATTTAGCACCAACCAGATTGACATAATCCACTTTAATCAATGTAATATGTCAAATGGACTTTTCTAATAAAATTTCCATTCTATTTCTTCAATGATTCACTTTTGTAGAATAATTTTGCTATTCATTAGTTTTTTACCACATACCAATAATCTTCATTAGTTAATTGTTTACTTCTTCTTGTTATTTTAAAATTTCATTTTTATTCACCACGTAGAGTTTAAGTGTACCCTTTTTTATTTTTATTAATCAAAACATTTATCAATAAAGACAAGGTTATTTTAAATATTTTTATCTACGACAGTGTGTGAAATTGCCTTTTAGTTGGCAGTTTTAAGTTTGTAAAAAGACTGTTTAATAACATGTTTTCATTAGTTTACGTCCTCAGTAGTAACGTGTTTAAAATATTTGACTAGGCATGTTGTCAGCAGCAACGTGTTTTAAAATTTTTAAAACACGCAAAATTACGACCGGTGGCTGGTAATCCTAATTTACATTAATTGTTTTTTATATTTACCGTGTTTTATAGATTCTATCGTAGATAAAATATTGTACGATACACATGCGTAAAGCAGCTTTAGTCACTCGCGGCGCTTAAAACGCTCGCGCACTCGCGGTTTAACTCTGCCCCGCTCGTGACTAAAGAGTAGCTTTACGCACTTGTATCGTAAATTACTATTAATCACACCATTCATTTTACTACATTTTAAAAAAAAATTATTATCAATAATTAAAACAAATTTCCTAACGATATCAAATCCCTTTTTATACACTCTAGTCTTAATATATTTGAGTTACCTCTACTAAATATCTATTTTATTTCAAGTTAAGTATTAGTCATTTGTTGCAAACTGCAATTTATAAAATATAATAATATTTTCAAATCCATCTGTTTTTCAAATAGCTATTTTCCATTCCTTATACCTGAATAAATCCAAATTAATTTTAACCATTGTAATCCCTCAATATTTTCTAAATTTAATTCTAACACCCTTATGGTTGTATCATTACAATGTGTATAGTATGTTCCAAGCCGTGATTTCTCATTAATAAAACACACTGGATGTACCAGAAAATTTCAAATAGGGAGGGATGTAAGCCGAAAGAACAATACCTCCCGGAAGTTTTTCAACAAATTGTTAAAGTGTATGATAACAGATGGCTATGGTGATATGAGCGTGAACATCAACAAAAAAAGCTAAATCCTCTAAGATTGACATATGACATAGTATTGATAGCACGCTGAATAGACCAAGCGATCGAAATGTTAAACAGTTTAAATTCTGCATCTCGGCAGTTGGACATCAATATAAACACTTTCAAAACTAACTGATGACAAATCTCGTACTTATTTGAGGCACTTATGTCGCCGGTATCTAGGTCGTACCCGAACAACCAACATAAAATAAATATTTAGGTTATGAAAATCGAATATGTAAAGATAACCAAACCATCGAATTAATCCAGAGAATAGAATTAACTTAGACGACCTGTATCAGACCGAACCTTCGTTAGGTCTATCTATTTGTTTCAAATTAAAGGTAAATAATTAATGTGCTTTGACTGTGTTGACGTATGGTGCGGAAACACTAACTTATCAACCTAACTTACCAAAAAGACAGTGAACAAAGTAGGTGTGGCTTAAAAGGGCTATTGAACGATTGATACTAGGCATATTACTTAGAAATACAACACAATTAAATATATACCGAAGAACAAATCTACCAGATTCAGTAACTGGAATAACGATTTTGAAGTGAAATTGGTCACGAAACTTCATCAGGACACTTCATCAGGATAGTAGGCAATATTCTAAAGCAAACACAAAGCCAAAAAAAAACTAAATAAAAGAACCGCCCCCAACTAGATATTTTGGATATGCAACATTGCTTTAGATAGTCGACCACAAAACTATTTGTAGAAAGAAGATACAATCACAAAATGTTTGTCTTCTCCTGTGCTTTGTTCGCTCAAAATGTTGGTTATCATTGTAGATGTTTGACCATCTTATGATAATGGAGGTAACTTTTGCTTGAGAGATGAACACATATTCGCATTGTGTTAGAGTTGGTTGGCAGCGATGTTGAAGTAGTTACTTTTTACTTCTCTTGTCTACAAGAACATGAAAGTATTATAATTGTGAAAAAAATACCATCCGAAATATCTTCAGATCTTCACGATTTAGGGTACGTGGATGCAAAAAAAAACAGTTTTCTCAATTGTCTGTCCGTCTGTTTGTTTGTCTGTGTCCGTCTCTTCGCTTATTGGGGGTATAGCTTAACAAATATTTGCTGCATATATGTTTACCTGGCTCAAAACCGAATATATTTTCGATCAAACATATACAGCGTGAGCACCTTAAAAATAAAATTTTTGCTTCAACTCAGGAATAGACAAAAGTAATAATTTGCACATAGCCTAGGTTCTTAACCTTGATTCAAATGTGACCCAACATATACAAGGTGAATATCGTAAAATGAATAAAAATGAGCAGTGATCAACGAAAAAAGCGAATCCAACTGTTGTGCCGGCGTGCTAGCAGTTAAAACGAGTGCGAGTTCAAATGCAGCGACTGAAGTGTTTTTTGTGTTTGTAAATTCATATAATTCGCCAGGGGAAAGTTGCGTGTAAACACCTCTTCCCCATTTAGTTTTTAGGATGCATTATTTTCAGGTGGGCTTTTCCTCTTTTCCTGTATGGTTGGTTGTGCGTTCGCTCCACTTGTGATATGTTTTTGAGCTTTGGAAATATCTTCCTTTTGGGGCTAGTCTACTAAATCTTGTCGCAAGTGGCTTCAAATACTTTGCAGAAAAATATTTCTTCTTCCTCTTCTTCTTCTTCTCTCAAGGCGTACGCATACATGCCTGTTCCGTCCTCATACGTCTATGTCGTTTTGGTAAGTAGTTTAAGGCTTGTTTGGGGTATGGATGATCTTTTATTTTTTCTATGTGTTCTCTCCATCGTTTTCTGTAGTTTGTTGTTCTACCATTGATGTTTTCTACTTGTAATTCCTCTGGTATTACCTTATTTATAATCTGATCTCTTCTAGTACTCCTTTAGTTCGTCTAGGAAGTCCATTTTGAGGCATGTATCTTGGATTTATACTTTAAAGTAAGAACCCAATTTTCACTGCCATACAACAGAGCTGGTACTGCCATGATTCTATAACATATTGAAAATGCGACACTTGTTTTAAAATTTTGTCATCCAGCGCAATCTTGTTTCTTATTGGTTAGTTTGCTAGAAAAGCCATAACCTTTGTTTTATTGTTGGCTATGTATAGGTCAAAATCTTTACATATTTGTCTTAATGTGTATGTACAGCTTTGTAGGGCGTCTTACACTGGGCCATCATTATAATATCGTCCGCCAAAAGTAGGCAACTTATTCGAACGTTTTGATTGATCTTCATACCTGTATTATAGTTGTTATTCATACGGTATTATCAGCGTCTCAAAACATGGTCCATGTATATATTGAAAGGTGTGGGCGGTAATCCGCACCCTTTCCCATTCCATGTTCAATTAAAATGTTTGTTTCTTTGTACAGGCTTTTGATGGTTTCAATAAGATGTTTTGGATAACCTTCTTCTTTTAGTATCTCCCACAGCAATCTTCTATTTACATTATCGAAAGTTTTTTTGACATTTATAAAAGCTTAATGTGTCTCTTCGTTGAATTCTCTTCCCTTTTCTATCAGTTGTTTGACCACGAAGATATTATCGTTACACGAACGCCCTTTCCTAAAACCGCTCTGTTCTTCACTTAATAGTGCTTCGGAGATATTTTTTAGATGATTATTTATTATTTTGCTGTATAACTTATACGAAGTATTGAGTAGACTCATCCTTCTGTAACTATGGCAAATAACCCTTCGTCCTTTTTAAAATTGACTTTTGACTTGTGCAATATTCCATTCCTCAGGTATTTTTTCCTTTTCCAACATTTATTGAGCAGATTCAGCAGCCGATGTTTCAAGATGAGACCATATTTTAAAAATTCCAAATATACGTAGTGAATGCCTGGTGCTTTTCTGTTTGTTGGGCTCAAGTTCTTCTATCGTAATATTTGGAAACACGCGCAGACTAATTGGCACTAATATATTTTTGTATGCCATGAGTACTACGTTATATTAAATGTGACATTTTAATGTAGATATACATATCGAGTCTCTTAAATTAGTGTTAATGTTACGTGCTATGCCACTTCAATTAGTTTTTTCTGACTACAGGGTAGTATGTGTTTTTAAGCCATATAAAAAATGTTTTTTTGCGAAAATATAGATTGTATCAAACCAGTTGCTATCATAGCACATTTTTTGCTTCCGTGTCACCGAATGATAAACACGAAGAGGTAAACTTTTGCTACAGTTTCTATTTGTGTTACAACAGTACGTATGCCTCAGAGCAATGCAAAATTTTATAAAACTTCTGTAACTGTTATTATTATGAACACTATAATTATAATATCTGATGCGTTAGTAATGACCGTCACTTCAGCAACTAAATGAATATATTGAAAGGTATTAGAATGTATAAAATTAACGTATAATTACTTAAGAAAAATTGGGTATTTGGTATAAGGTATTTATACGTAATGAATTTCACGCTCTTTTTGAAGAATATCAATAATCTGTATTAACCAAGCCTATACCTTAGAATTAGTTACGTTTGTCTTAATGTGAGAGGGATTATATTGTTACTGGTTAGCTAAGTGTAATTATGAGTAATGAAAAATTAGCAGAGTTTTTCGGTCAGTTACAAATTAGGCCTAGAAATAGCTTCCTATGGTGGGCAATGCAAATAGTATAAATTCAAAGTCAATCATCTTTTACAGGCAACTAATACAGCTAGCTGAAATAAAATTATACATTCCATGTGTTCGATGCTTGCCGATTCTCATTGTAGAAATTAGTTCTTTTCTCAGCAAAATGTTATTACATTTGGATAGTTGACCTTCGATATTTGAGTAAATGTAAGAAAACCGATTCCACCAATGTTTGTGTATTTTATGACGATAACATAATAACTAAAGCACCTCTATAGTACGAGCATGCTTGTCAGCCATATTGAATCACATCACAAAAGCGGCAAATTCAAAAAATTAGTTACTTTTCAGAAAATGAAAATATGTTAATGTCTATACGTTTAATAGTACTAATTCGAGGCTGAACAACCGGTCATGCTCAAGGCAACGCATAAAAGGCAAAAAGACACAGGAAAACGAACACAGTTGGCAACTCAAACACAAGGTTCGAAGCTAGAACAGCGAGCATAGATAATATAACCCATAACGAGTGAACTGTTTGACTTTGTAGGGTTATGTTTTGGTTGCATCATGGCCACCAACATGTAAACGCAAAAGTACTGTGATGCCAGAGTTTATGCAACTTGTGCGACATGCGTCTGCTTGTATTATAAAGGGCTCTAATAGTAACTGTACTAAATTTAATTCTGTACAATAAGATTGTACAACATCGTTTTATGGAACCCAATAGAAAATATTGAAAATGAAACGTTAAATATCGTAGCTTTGACCTTTGCGTAACCTCATCGCCCCTTTCTACAAAAAGCTGAAACACAATGGAGTGGTCTTCCTGAAAAGGTCATAATTTTGTTTTATTTATTTTTTTATTTGTTTAAGCCCACGTTGGTCGAGTAGGGGATACATTGGCAGACATTGATTGTTACTGAAATCCCTTATTGGAACTGCGCACTTCCTGTCGCTTAAACTAGACTAAAAAATAACCAAGCACAAAATAACAAAAAACCACAATACTCTAACTCCATAGCCTTCAAACTTCTATCTTTTTTAAACTAAAACTGACAGAGAAAATAACACAAAAAGCATAAGGAACATCAGAAAACAAGTATGGATCGCTTAAAGAATACCTGATACAAGCAACAAACTAAGAACTGGGTAACATTATTCATGGAATTACCGGTGATCGGAGTTACTTTCAGAACTACTTAATGAATAAAGAAAACTACAGTAGACACAGCCGATAGCATCAAAAAGAAATCCGAAAAGTACAATATAACGCCGAAAGAGCAAGTAATGTGGAAATGATGTCAATAGACAAGATACAAAAAGTATTAAGGTACAAAAAATAATGCATCTCTCGGTCCTGCAGGAATTGTTCAAGCACTGTCTTCAAATAGCCCTAGAATCAGTAACCGCGCTGTATAATGAATGCTTATAAAGGACAAAGGTTTAATTCGGGTGGTCAATGGCTCAGATTTGGCCCATTTACAAACAGAGCAACAACAAAGGTGATCATCATAAAATGAAGCATCTTAAAAGAAATTTAATAAGATTGAGAAGAAGTTTGTTGATATTAAAAAGGAAGGAGGATTCAGCGTTAGCTATGAAAATAGGATTAGCAGAAAAACTATTGAATACAGTTGATCTTAACAGATTTACAATGCATTGCAAGATAATAGCACCTATCTTCAGAACATAAATTGAGTTAAAAACCTCTATAAAAATAACAGCACTTGCATTAAAAGAAATTAAAAGTAAATGCGAAAACAACAAAACTGATGACAAAAAGAAATATGGATTCTCTACCCAAAACCCAAAGAGCAATGGGGCGGCGTATGGCTAATACTACTTTAAAAAAGAAAAGAAGGACATGGATTAGAAAGAAGAAAGGTAACCACAGTTGAACAACTCGTAGAAAACTTCAAATAGAGTAATGTCAGCCACACCATACGCCAAACTAACAACTACTAATATCCAAAACTGGATATTGTATGAATACGAAAACAAGAAGAGAATGTCCCCAATTCAGATGGGAGAATGACATCAAAGTACCGGTGGGCTATGCTGGAAAATAATAGCAATAAAGAAAAACAGTTCGAAAGAGATGAGGAAGGCCTTTTTACTGGAAAGGGCATATACAAGCTAGATTAAATGAGATCGACTACACACTGTTACCGAACGAAATGCTCATAACGACACAAGCCCACCCTCAAGCGTGCAAAACAAGGCCATACGCCTGGGAGTCACATTTTTTACCCACGAAACGACTTTACGACATAATCGGGTAGTTTAACCGGATACGCAACTCCAACCCTCGTTACGAGATGGTCGGTAACAAAGGTGCTCATTTTTGTTACGCTCAGCGGGAAGGCCGTGGTTCTGTACTACGTTAAAGATTAGGGCTGCGCTTCAACACAAGAGATAAATGATGTTAAAATGTGGAACGGCACCGCTTTCTTAACTAAATCGGAAAAAACAGCATCAGCAACACAGGTGAAGTCACTTTGAAAGTGGAAGTAAGTAATTCACATTTCTACTTCAACTTTGACAGTTTGGACAACGAGTCACGTACAACACTGACTTACCTTGCGGAAAACTTACTTACGCAACTGCTAAACCCCCTTTACAAGACAGATACATACACAACGCGTGCAAACATCGTGAACGGCAAATGAAAAACATCATTAAATAAAAGAAGCTATATTAACAATAACATGTGGATGAAGTGTGAATGAACAAGGGTTTAGAACAAAAATAAAGACAGCGACATGGGTTAGTAAGGGTTAGACTATATTACGTAACGTCTTAAATTACTTAAATGCAATAAAATTGACTACGCATGACCGGAATGGGGAATGACTCGCAAACGATAATAACCTTGAATACCTACTCTACTGGCTCAATTACAAGAACACTTGGCTTTAAATACATAAACGTGGCTTAAACACTAAACACTAAACTGCCACAGCGTTAAATTAAACAAGGACATAAACTATGACAGCAATTACTTAATTTGCCAAAAACAGCAACTACAATGGTTCAAACGACAAATGCTACTAAGACATTACGCAAAACTATCCGGCACATTAACGGGGCGCTACGCGCACTTTAAGCGATATACAATAAAACTAGTACATAATAAAACAATAACGGTACCTGAAGGAATTTATCTAGCTGCATTCGACGTCCAGCAGAGTCGTAAGTGGTCGTCCTCCAAACAAACTGCCTTAAGATGCCTGAAGAAGTTGCACAATAGCACCGGAGAAGTTGCTGACGAAGACGGTCTGGTTCTAACATCCCCTAACGAGGGTAAATCGACCTCCGAAGAGGTACGGCGAACCTTGAAACGATAAACGGTAGTTCGTATGCCCCAAATAAGCTTATGACTGATATTCCCAACAATAATCCACCTAGCGACGTAATTTGATGTTGCCACTTTACGATAAACGGGAATTCAGAGCTTACGATGACATAAAAGCTCAACAGCGACTCCAAGACCAATTCATCACGACCCGTGCATCATTTCTTCAGAAGGCACCAATAATCTACGAAAATCACACAGTTCCATAGACCCACAAGCCGACGAAAAGTACACAGTTTTCGACCCTCTCAAAGCGGAAGTTACTAGCCGACTTTTTAATTGTTGCGTGAGAAGATTCTCGAACCGAATGAATGACGCACGCTGTGTTTTCTCTATTACTTGTGCCAAAAACCTGGGAAAGACGTTGCGCTAACGAAATACTGACTCAACACTTTCGCCCAAAGCTGCGCAAAATTCCAACTGACTGATGTCATTTTTGACCAAGCAATTTTCACGAGCGCAGGGAAACACCGAACCCTTCTGGACAACAAGAAATTCTAAGAAGGCGACAATAAAGCACAAAGCATATGGGAACAGATTGCGTCACCCTAAACGCTCGGGAAAAATTCTAGAATGACCAACAGCTAATTAAGCGATTTGCAAGGAACTCGCGTGTGTCGGAACAAGAAATTCTAAGAATTCAATCAGCTGAACTGCAACGCCTGGCATAAGATAAAACGTGAATTTATAAACGAATTTCGGCAAATATAAATGAACTACAGAGTGTTAATAAACGACCTACGCGGAAACAAAGTTCTTGCGGAATCAAAGTTAGATAACATTACCAAGCTAAAGATTTGGCTTAATTAAATCGGAAAAGGGTTAAAAATTTTGGAAAGCACTCGGTTTGGAAAATGGTTCTAACAACACCTTGGACTATTTTTGACCAAGGTAAAGGCTGAAGGCGATATATTAAAAAAGTAGCAAGTGTACCAGCTATTACAAGAAAATTACACCAAATTTTTGGAATGTAGCAGTTACATTTTCATCATCTGGTACGACATATTGAGAAATTCATGAGTAACGTCTGCATATGAAACTTTAGGGTTGCGTTCCCTTTTGACTAACGAGCTTAGTAAACTCGGTTCTACTTCGTATTTGATTGTCTTCGAAGTTTGTTTCTTACTATTTTAGTTTTTGCGTAATTCTACAAAAGAATTCTGCTGTTCTGTCAATCGCTCGGCCGCAACCGCTCGGGAGCTACTTTCACATATTTATTTCACAGCGTTGCAAAACCCAGACCCAGTTAACAACGTCAAACGTTATTTTTGAAAATTGATGCCGTAATATAGTAGCTCAGAAAAATAAAGTAAGAATGTACAAAAGTATAGACTAAAAGTTTAAACACAGCAGAAACTGGATTATGATGAAAATGTTGTGATAGAGCTAGTACTACGATGAGTTAATAGAAGTAATAAAGGTAGAAACAACACTGATATATGGCTTCGAAACAAAACAGTTATCGGGGTACGGGCATATGATGAGAATGGTATAACAGGCTACCTCGAACTGGACGCCAGCCAGAAAAGGCAAAAAACGACATCCAAAAAACGAGAAGTAATAAAAAGGCCAATAATAAATGAAGCCTAGACGACAAAACTTGGTGAAAATAGGTAGCTTACTACCTGAACATTTACAAATAGTGTTCAAGACATCAGCCTACGCACCTGTTATGAAATGTATAGCTTAATTAATGCATTTAATTGTTATATGTATTAACAAATTACTGTGCTTTGTCCCAGTATATATTGCTAAAAATAGAATGTGCTTGATCATGTATTTGCTGTCTACTGATAAAAATCTCGTGACCCAATTATATACGTGCCCACAAGTAAGCAATACGACAGAAATTAAATTCGTTATATGTGAGCTAATTATTATACTTTCGATTTATTCCATTCGACGTAGAAATTGTCTGTAAAAATATTGACTGCTTCTAACTTATACCAATCAATTCGTTGAGTTTTATGGTAAAGATGGGTTATTGCTACAATGTGAATAATATTAGCTACACAAAGTATTTGTATCGCATAGCTAATATTTTTGCCTTGGTGCCACCTAGCAGCACCCAAACGTGGAAGGAAACTTTATTCCAGTGTTATGCAATTGCGTTAGCGGGGCTCTTAATATGTATATCGTTGAACTCAGTGTTGGTGTTAGTAAGTTTAAATTTGAATGCTGTATTTACAGTAATTGACGGGCTGTTCCATTTTACATTAACAACCCTCATATGCACCTCAATACTTGGGGCAGCATTTTGGAACAGGTTAGATTTTAAAAACTTCATGAACATATTCAACGAAGTAGAAGGAATGTTAGGTAACACTTTAGACAAAAAGGAGCTTACAAGATTTTATAATCAAATGATTGTCTTACTAGGTTTTGTGATTTTGCTACTTATATTTAACGCTGTTATTTGGATTGACGCTGTCGGAGTTGCTATTTTTTTGAAGTTCGTCAACAGGTCCTATATGCAGCTTTGTAGCATGTTTATTGTGATACTGATATACAATTACGGAAAAGCACTAAAGCTTCGCCTACAGCAATTGCATTATTATATGATCAGCTGTATGGAACCATTACCAGACCATGTAGTCTATAAAGATTTAAAGTTAAAAACCAGCCGATATCAGAATGCTAAAAGTATTAAGTACCTAAACATAAGAAAATTGTTTAACCAGTTAACACAATTGATAACCATGTTCAATACAATTTTCGGATGGAAAATGTTTTTTCTCTATACAGCGATATTCATGGGATTTTTAGGAACTATAAATACAATTACTGGAGTTCTACATCATGATCATTTGCTTAGAGCGGCATCTAGAAACGATATGATCATGTTGAACTTCGTGTGGTTTCTCGTATTTGTGGTAAGTTGTTTGAATACCTCACAAGTATACTTAGGGCCGGTTGTAGAAGGCTATGTTAAGTCTGGTGTTAGCTAACATCGCGTCAAAGTGAACAAAAACGAATCAAATCTCAAATGCTTATGGTAACTAATACATTAGTAAACAAAATTTGATGCGATTTTGTTCACTTTGACGCAATGTTAGCTAACACTAGACTTATTAACATTGCTTTCTGCAACCGGCCCTTAGTAAGTGACACTGTTGCCTTTAGTGTATATGCATGTGATTAGTAGATTAATGAACTTTATTTGCTTAAAAAGGTTTAAAATAGCAACACCCAAATTTTAAAGTTATAAATATGCAATTCACATTAACAAAAAAGCGTAATTTACAGTATTTATCTACGCTTTGAACACACATTTCTAATGATAAAATAGGGAAACGCAATATGAGGATTTACATTGATATTTGATAATTATCAGGAGCTTTTCTAGATCATGTGAGTATTAATATATTAATTGTACATCAATACGTCCAGCTGATACACATTTCATATCGATAACTTCTCAATATTTTATTCCTCTACTCGTTCTAAATGTTAAATTGCTTTGGTAGACCATGTCATTGTTAGGACAAAATAAATTAACGTTTATCCTACCTTCATATGTGTCTTCTCAGGAGAGAGAAAACAGAATCGAACGGTAACTCAACGTGTCAACGTCAAAAGGAAAACTCGTCCACTGAAGTAAGAAAAATTAAAATTCAAGCGTCGTCGCTGTTGAGTAAAGAATGAAAGAGCGAGGTTTAGAAATAAACGCTTTCCAAATGGAACTAAGAGGGTAATCTTTATCTCGATTGAGATGCATTTTTTTTATTTAATGGCTTTGTGATTTTTTCTGCTAAAGAGAAATGAGAATTTTCAGGTAATAGAAGTTTAATTATATAGAATCTTATAGCCGGTGTCGCGTTGGTGTTTGGCGGTGGCTGTTGATTATACGCGACTTGGCTTGAGATAACCTTGGTGTCAGTTATACTGGCTTTTACTAATCAGCCCATTTTACCAATTTTCACAGAATTATACAAACCGGGGACTCTGTAGACGCCTTCTTATGACATGGTGTGTAATTTTCCTTGGGTGAAAGGTTGTTAATGTTCTATTTTTGAAGAAACTTTCTTATGCGGTTGGTGACCTGGTGGATATAGAGAAAAACTATTCATGCGGAAGATCACAACGCTAATAATACGGCGCGTTACATGGCCGAAAGGCTCGTCATTTCGCGCCGCGAACACTTCTTACAACATATAGTTCAGTTACCTTAACAGTCGGCAGTATTGGGTGTGTTGATGGAAGCAATTTGCCCTCTGAAGCGCCGTGGCAAGCACAATGAAAAAGATCATGCAGAATGAGAGGGTTGCTGCTGCTGAAGGCATCCACTCTTTGAAGATTGCGTCCGCTTCGAAGCTGCAATGATGAAATAGTCGAAAATGAGAACACTTGCTTTCAGGGAAGGAATCCACAATACGTGAATCAAGGGATAGTTTAGGGAAACGGTTCTAATGGCTCTAACAGTACCTTTCGTAGATTGATAATTATTGTCAGAGAGCCCCTTATATAAATCCGGCGTTTGGCCGTAATCCAAAATTCAGTTTAGCGATAATGGGGTGCCGGCGTAACAAGTCTAATTCAACTTCAATTCATTCGGGATGAATGCCACAGCAAGCTGCAAGAATAACAGTTTCTCCTCTTGCGCTGGTCGCAACGGAAATTGTAAATTTACTAAGAATGTGTACACGTTAGTTGTTTGAACGGGAGCGACTCGGCTTCAAGTTAAATCATGCTGTGAATTAGGTATAAATGAATGAACAGAGGCGGACTCACCCAACATGATCGACAGTTAAATGGGTGCGCGACAATTTGTGCTATGTATTAAAATTAACATAACAAACGTAGCAATTTAATACCTAGTATAGACTTCGTTTTCCACATCATATATGATTGCAGACGGTATAATATTGTAGCACATTAAAGTTTTCTAGCTCAATCTATATTTTTTATGCCATTTAAATTATTACAATAGTATAAAGGTTTACAACGTTAGAAAGACTTACCGTTTTAGGATATTATCGGAAATTGTTTATATCCTACATACATATTTCAATCGTTACATATGTTAGTCATAATGGTATGAATAGTCAATCAACAACGGTTGACTGAAATATTCAGTTGAGTTATATATTTGGGTATTGAACATAAAACATAATTGTTAGATATGAAGCATTCGCGATTGTACCTAAAAACTCAAGTGACTTAATTTCAATAAATAGTACAAGAAAAGGTAAAAAGTATCAAAAATAACCAGTAAAGTTTTGATGTAGTGTCATTACAATTTTGCAATTGGTCATAACAGAAAGGCTATCTGTGAGATTTAAAACGCATGACATTCTAATGATGCAGTGAAAATGAACACTACCGTCCATAATTATATAATCAACCAACAGCATGAAACTTCTTAACTTAGTGTCCATGAATGCAATTTTATTTAGGAGATAATTTGTCATTAGTGCAATTTTACTACTAATTTCTGTCACCTCAGCTTTAAAAAACTATTTCTTGAAAAAATTGTGAGGTGGGTAATTGATACAAAATATTTCTCTTGCATTAAATACTTCCACATAATTTTTTCTCACTATCAATAAGGCTTTCGTGAATTCAAAAAAAAAGTAATGAATGATATTCAGTAAAATCTGCCTGACAAAGTCGCATAACTTGAGTTTTTCTTGTATAAAACAAACGAAGCATTTAGTTATTTCAAAAACTATATAAAATACCTTTCCAGACGTAAGTCTCCAGGTTCTGACTTAAACCTAACGAAATCTTAACACAGTTAACAGAAAAGGCAATGGCCTATTTAGCGTCAACTTTGAATGCATGTATATGATTAGGATACCTTTCTGCTTAATGGAGAACTGCAGATATATTCCGTATCTATAAAACAGAAAATATAGCGCGACTCGGATATCTATAGGCCAACAAGCATGTTATCAACACTAGCTAAACTTTTTGAGAACACAATGCTCTGCCGTCTCCAAGAAGACTCACTCAACAGCGCATCAACTGTTACGAATCACTGAGGCAATTGAAAATAGTTTTTAAGATCAGAAGTATACTGCCATCATCTTCATGGATCTGGAAAGAGTTTTCGGATAAAATGATAGAATTAAACATACCAAACTTCCTAATAAATATACTAACCTCTTTCCTAAGTAATAGAACATTCAGGATACGAATTCAAGGAACCTATTCGAGCACTAAATCTATCAAAGCTGGAGTACCCTAATCAATCCTAGTGAGACCAACCCTGTTTAACATATATGTACATGACCTTCCCTCGGTAATTAACACAATCCGAGCCATGTATGTTGATGAAACGGCCATGATGGCTCAGAGTGAGACACCCCTAAAAGCTATAGAACAACTACAAAGCGCTGTAAACGTTACGAACAAATGGTTTCATAAGTGGCGAATCAAAATTAATCCACAAAACTGCCAAGCATGAATGTTCACCTTGAAATGTCATACTATACTTTCAGTAATTAAAATAAATAACCACGACATCTGTTGGAACCCCAAAGATTCAGCAATAAAATATCTGGGAGTTCATTTGAATTCGATATTAAGCTTGTACCCAAATTAAAATTGACAAAAATATTCAACATTTCGTGCGCATAAAAAAAGATCACTTTTCAAATTAAATTTGCACATATTTGTAAGTACAAAAAATTTTCTGCTCATATTATGTGTGGTAGTATAACTCTTAAGGAACAAAATAAGCCTATGCTGATTGCTG
Organism: Agriotes lineatus; assembly: GCA_940337035.1. Taxonomy (NCBI): domain Eukaryota; kingdom Metazoa; phylum Arthropoda; class Insecta; order Coleoptera; family Elateridae; genus Agriotes; species Agriotes lineatus. Next base: position 3,278,726 of record OW679194.1, on the reverse strand, counting down.
TACGACTTCTGCAAGCTGAGTAAATCAATTTCTGCGAAAACGTATTTTTTTCGAAAAAAATGATTTATGCAAAAAGTAATCAACATTTTTGCAAATTTTAAAATCTCGCGTTTTCTGCTCATCGAGTACTATGCGTTCTGAAAATTTCAAAGTTATATATATATTTTTTTTAAAGTTAAGAACAATAGAAAAATCGGTCATTTTTAGCGGTTTTTTAGCGATAACTTTTTTTCTAATAAATCGATTCTGACCGTCGACAGCCTAATTTATTTGTTTTTTTAACTACATAAGCCTTTTTTTTTGAAAAAATTCATCTCTTGTTTGCTCTTTTATATGCAAAAAACCGTTTTTTCATTACTTTGACCGCAATTTTGAATCACTTCTCCACTGATTCAGCTGTTACTTTTTAGTTCATTCAATTCTACGTGATTTGTTCTATAAAACTACATTCTCACTTTTCAGGAAGTATTTTTGTCAAGTAAATATCTAATTTGACTGGCCTATCTGTCGAACGCTCGAGTCAAGTCAATAAAACAAAGGAATAGTGGCTTATTAAATTGGATCGCTTTCTCTATTAATTGTCGTAATATAAATATTGCGTCCACTGTGGACCTATTCTGGCGAAACCCCTGTTGTTCTTCGCTTATGCCCACCTTGAATGTTATTTCTTCTGTTATAATATTTGTCATCACTTTTGATACAGTGCTTAGAAGGCATATTCCTCTACAGTTCTTTTGCATCTTTCTTGGTGCCTTTTTTGAATATCGGGACTGTTATGTTTGTTTTCCATTGATTAGTTACAGCTCCTGTGTCAACTACTTTTTGGAACAGGGTAGTTATCTCTCGTGCCAGTTCGACACCGTCGTATTTTATCATTTCATTTGAAATTGTATCTATTCTTAGGGACTTTCTATTTTTAAGCTTAGCTATGGCGGCAGTTACTTTATTCTTGGTGATTTCAATTGCATCCAACCCATCATCATTGGCCCTTCCGTCTTCTCTTGCTCCCATATTTTCATTTACGTCATCTGTAGTTGCTTCATATAAATTCTTGAAATGGGTTACCCATGTATCGGGCGAGTTAGTGATTGTTTCTATATATTCATTGATTGGATTCTTCCTGTTGCGCAGCATATTCCATATTTTCTTTTGTCCCCCATATAAGTCGTGCTCCATTTCTTTCGTAAAGTTTTCCCAGTATTCTCTTTTAAGTGCTGTTATTTGGGTGTTTATTCTATTCCTTACAAGTCTCTATCTGTCGTATTGCTCCATTGTCTTGTTGTTCCTATACGTAATATATGCAGTCCGTTTTTCTTCAGCTAGGAGTTTTACTTCTTCGGTGAACCACGGTTTGGTGTTCCGTTTTTCATTCACATTGATGTTTCTGGTTCAAATTGCTTCACTTGCGCTGCTTATTATATTGGAGCTTAATTTTTCTCATGCTTGTTCGACACTGTCGGCTTTTGTTATCATCTTAGAGTATTTTTTTCTCTTAATCTTCGCTTATACAATTCATTTGTGCTGTCATTGCTTAGTGACTCGATGTTGAATTTTGTGATATATTCTGGACGTTTTTCTTCTTTAGGTTTGCGTTATAACCAAGTTTGCACAGTACAAGATTATGGTCTGTGCCCACGTTGGCTGAGCTCAGTGTTCAAACTTCTAGGATTTAACTGGGATGTATACTTTTGTTTGTGATAACATAATCGATAATAGACTGTTGTCCCCGAGAATTGGACCATGTGTACTTGTACTGCCTCTTGTGGTTAAAGTATGTGTTCTGAGCTCGTTTTGTGCACACAGTGCTATTAGCATTTCGCCGTTATTATTTATTTGCTTCTCATTGAATCTTTGCATTACCCCTTGGATCACGTCATTTCCAATTCTCGCGTTTAGGTCGCCCATTATCAGGATTTTTTCATTTACTGGTATTTGGTCTAGTGTTTCTTGCAAATTTTCATAGAATCTCTCTCTTCTCTCGGGTTACTAATATCCGGAGCGTATACCCTTACAATATGTATTTTGTCATTATCAAAACTAAGTATGGTGTGGAATAATTTATCATTTATATATTTTATTTCCTCTATGTGTTGTTCAAATCGCTCATGTATCAGTAGGCCAACTCCTGCTTAGGCCCTTTCACATTTGTCCTTTCCGCTGTAAATCATGATGTAGTTTTGATATTTTGTATTTTCCTTTCCCTTTCTTTTTGTTTCTGAGATACAGCAGATACCAATTTTGTGTCTATTCATTTCCATGATGATTTTCTGGTCTTTATTAGTCCATGATTGAATATTCCAGTATCATACCGTTATAATTTTCGACCTCCAGATTAGTTTCTTCCGTTGTCTCGCCGTGTCGTTCATCCGTTTGTTCCGTCCTGTTGCCGAGGCTATTATGGTTCCTCGAGCGTTTATTCGTTTTTACGGCGGGTAGGCTGCTAACCCGTTCCATCCAACCCTTTTAGTCGCCTCTTACGACAAGCAGGGATACTGTGGGTCTATTCTAACGCCAACCCACAGGGGTAAGTGAATAATAATAATAATAATAATAATAATAATAATAATACTCTATTTAAATTCTAAGCCAGTGTCTACACCAAATTAATCTAGATAGCGTCTTGGGTTTAAAGGTCATGCGTCACTGTCCGTATCTGGCTGATACTATTACGATTTAGTATAATTATTAAGAATAGGTTTTAGCATTAAATAAAGTACCCTGTCTATTTCTCATGAAATCATGCTATACTAAGTAGTTTTTGCAAAATTAATCTCGAGACCAATAAATCAGGTGCATTGCATCATTCTCTTTTATAAAGATTTAATGTAGTCCCGTCTCGAATTCCGAAGGTTTGCTACTTAAAATCCGAATTTATTAGTTTTCAGATATCTGAAAGATTAAACCAGTTACGAAAAAAGCATCTCTTACGATATAGTAAATCTACATTGTCAAACTTTAAAACGGACACGCGATATTACTGTGCTGCACTACTAAAACCCAAAAAGTCTTGATGATTTACAATTGAAAATTAATGCCAGCCTAACCTAGAAGTATCTTTATTTGTATATTCGCCAACCTTTCCTAACCTATTGCAAATTAATAGAGCTGCTAGTAACAGCTAGAAGAAAAATCATAATTCGAAAAGGTCACCTTGCTGGTTTTATCCATATAACATATCAAGCTTTATTTCCTCAGTTTTATTAGCGATTATGTCAGGTTTTCTAAGTGGTTCGCCTGTTCGAATAACTTCTACTTAATAAAGCCGTAGGATGTCGCAATGAAATATTACATACATCAAAAGCACTAGCAGCTCTGAAACTAGGGCAGTATAATATAAAAAGTTGCGTCGCTGATTCAAGATAAGTACCCTGTTAAGATGTTAGAAGATAAACGTCAGAATAATATTGAATTTATAAAACCTTTATACTGCATTACCAATTACTTGGCTTTGGTACCGCCATACAATGCGAGAAATAGTGACTTATTGTTGAGATATAAATATTATTCCGTTTTAATTACTTCAATAGTGTTATGTATATATATCTATACAGTAGCCATGGTAACATTGCCATTTACAGAAGTCGTTCTTTTTACTTTTAATATGTCATACAGTACTACAGTAGCAACACCGGTTTTTTCCATTTGGTTAGCAGCTTTCTGGAGTACCAAAGAATTTCAGATGTTTACAACGTTATTTGAAGAAGTTGATAAACAACTTCAGGGAAAAATGAAATCTCGTACTACATATAAGAATATAATAATACAAGTGCTATTGATTCATGCCTTCTATGCTTGTCTTTTTATATATAACACTATCATAACTATAGAAAAATTCGGTTTTGTGGTAACTATTCCGTTTGCTTTAAAAGATATTGCGCAATACTTCAGCCTAGCAGCAGTATTGTTAATTTATAACTACGGCAATGCTATGAGAGTCAGATATAAGATACTAAACGACTACTTACGAAACTATATTAAACGTTGTATAAGAAACCACAAATTCGTAAGTTTAGAATTTGCTCTGTGCGGTATAGCAAAGGATTTAAACTCAGACAAGAGTGTACCGCCGCATGAAGAAATTGCGACTGTCAGAGCAATATATGAACAACTGACAGAACTGGCAAAGCTTTTCAGCACAATATTCGGCTGGCAAATCCTTTTTCTGGTGGTCAGCATTGGATTAGCAATACTTGAACTGTTTAATCAAGAAATCGCTGGAAACCCTAATGCTCACACTCAAATTATATTGGGCTTTATTTTATCGATACACTTGGTAAGTTTAGTTTAATACTGTGATTTAATAAATAAGTTATTAGTATTATTATTTATTCGGTAATATTTATCATAACTGGATATACTCTTATGGTAACATTGGTTTTGTATTGTTGTGGTCATGAGAATAGTAGCTGTTTACTAATTTCCAGTGCAAACAGCAACCCTTACTAGTTACTCTGAAATTTATTTATAGAAATTCAATGCACCAATTTTTATTATTAATTTGATATGGTGGTATTCGCCACTGTTTTAAGATATATTAAGATGCCTTAATGTTTTGACATTTTGCGCGATTAACTAGTTAATTTAGTGTACTCAATGCTAGTGTTGTATATTGAGGACGATGTAGAAGAAATTCTTACCTGAGTTTTGTGTAAAGTGTAACAATAAGCGTAAGTGCCTAATGTAAACAACCACTAGCATCACCTTATATAATTGTCATAAGCGTAATTAAATTGATAGTAATACGCACTGGGTTCAACAGCTTACCGTGACACATTCGTTGGAACATACAAAGTATACGAGCTGCAACGGAACAAATAGATAATAAAAGTAAATTTCCCAGAAAAACAACAACTGATAGTGTTAAACAGGAACATTAACAAGACCAGGTTCATAAATAAAACCCGCACCCCGAACCAAAATTGTTAATATATAAATTATTACAACTGATTATCTGTACGAAGAGCATACGGAGACCGTGCAAGTAAAACGATCTGATTTGATAAAGTTACGCGAAGTAGTAGAAACCTTAACTGAAATGCGCTCCATCATTATTTGCTCCAACAATACCAAGCAAATAACACAATCACGTATGGTGCCGCACCAGGAAGCTTCTCAAACAGACGCTAAACAGATAACATACTAAAATACCGTATCAATACACAAACAAATTCTTCGCATACTCACCGGGTGGCGCACATATACCAATAAAATTACTTTTTTACTATCCTTTACAAACGAAAGTTTACTGCATAGAATAAAAAAAAACACAAATCGAAATACTGCATGCAAATGATTACAATTAAAGCTTTAATTTCTACGATGGGCCCTTCGTGATAAGAGCGGCTAAATAAATCGTGCACTTCTCTCGTGACGGAAATCGTAACGATAGGTGCGCGACAGTTGAAACGATTAAAAAACCTGACTTTAAATACCTGACGCGGGTATTAAAAAACCCATAGGAGGCTGCCGGAACGGATTTAAATTCCAGTTTTTATAATCGTTAATTCTGCGATGAAAATGACGGGCATGATAATAACGTGAAGCTACTTTATACGTCAATGCGTCTTTGACAGGTAACTGTTACGGTAAAATCGGGATTATACGACAACACCGGATCGCACTTCCCACATATCAGTTTGCGTTGGGAGGCAACGGTAGTAAATTTCCCGAATGTCTACAGCTAGCTCGCGGGAGGGTGTGGTTTACGGTACTCATGAAGATCCTCTTTAAAAATAGTCAAAATAGTAAATGCCAGGCGCCACCCTACGAAAATTTAACTTTAGTTGTTTGAACCTGCTTCGTCCGCGGTCAAGTATAGGATCTGAAGCAAGAATACTTATGTAGAGATTTTATTTGGTTGCTATGTTTATTAGCCAAAGACCTAAATAATTTAGCTAGAGCCGTTCAATCCTCCTCCACAAGTCTTCTTTGCAAGTTTCTGCATAGTTAATGCGTATGAAATGCATGCACTTGACGAGCGTACTTCCATGCACTTTTCTAAAAATCGGTTTCTACTAAGCAAAACACACAAGTAACTTAACAAAATTTAACAGGTGTGATCTATTTTAGTATTAGAAGGACTGGAGTTTGTAAAACTGACAATAAATATGTACAAAGTAAACACGCAGTAATAATCGTAAGAAATAATACCAGAAACATATATAAATTTTAAAGCCCCCGCAAATAACGTATGTCCCATAAGTGTTGAAAAAAAATATTAACAGCCATATTTTATGTTGCTTTTATTTTCTATTAAATTCAACTAGACGTAATTATTTGTACAGCTATATTTAATAGAATTATATGCTTAAACTTGGAATAATGGTCTATGTTCTACAACACCTACCAGATTGAAATTTGAGTGTTTCTTATAATAAGCTAGAACGGATTTTTTTTCAAAACTTATGGGACATACGTTAGTAATAATACCAAAAGAAACTAATACAGAGCGTGGCTCTAAATCAATGGAATTGATTAAGTGCGAACCGAAATAACTATTTCTAATGGCGCAGTTTTTACCTCTATCCGTACAAAACATGGAACAAATATTATTTTAATTGACACATTAAGGCACAAGCCCACATGCAACGGGTGTTGTTAATTTATATCAACATCTGTAATTATTGTGCTCAACGAACCACAAATCAAAAGACGTTGATTTTATCCAGTCCGCTAGCAGAATCTAATGCTTTTTTAAAATAACACAACTGAAACAAAGCATTAAGTTGCCAAACTTGGTAGTACACTGTTGTACGATACCTGGGAAAGTCGGATGCAGCTAGGAAAGATTAAAATTGCCAAAACTCTGTCCTGATTGACGTTCAGACCAGATTCAGGGAAAAACTGCAGCGTGCTAAACAAAGATTTGGCATAAGCAGGTCGTTAACGCACAAATATCGCTAGTAAGAGTCGTCACAAGAGGGTAACAATCAAATCAGTCGAGCTTCACACCGAGAGTTTTTAATAATTACTACGGTCGAACCAGGTATTTCAATACAGGAAGCTAGCGCTCAACTGTAGATCTGAGACATTGCCACGACGCGACGGTACCTAGCTCCCGTAACAAACCTACGAATTTTCTACATTCACGCCCGGGGCGACAGAACTTCACACGTGCTAGTCGTGCTAGACCATCGCGTCTGTTGTCTCGGCAGTATCTCAAGCATCTGTACCTAGCTCTGTCTAAAGTCACAGACCTTGTCTTGCACATATAGTGTCGAAAATGTTAAGCGGCGATTGCCGATTTTTTTGTAGTCAGACGAGTTCGCATTTTGAAACGACTGCAGCCTACATGGATGGCATAAAAAGACCATTAAGCGTGCCAACAATCAAGACTCCTAATTACTGTTTTGGTCGGATTAGTCTTGCCGTAATTAAGACAATCTGGCGCTAAATGTTAGCGTCACGCCGGGCTTTACCAATACATAATATTATAAATGCGAACAGTTGAAAATTGGCATAATGTAGCGCAGTCAATCTCCAGACGTTAGTTGAATTATCGAGGCGGAAACACAAAATCACAGAAGCAATGAATAAGGAGTCGGAGGTTAAGAGGAAATTGAAAAAATCCGGTTTTGGGAGGGGGAGGGGAATGCTTAATCTCCTAAATCACATCTTGAGGTAACATCAATTTACCGAACCAATAAGAACAAATCAATACCACATTGTCGACGATTTCTTCCTAAGAAAATTCTTTCATAACGCGTTAACAAAGGAAGTCCTCGGACAAACACGTCGCGTCGCATAGTTTCAATATTAAATGGGTAATTGGCCATATTTCTGATAATGAAATGAAGGCTGGAAAATACCTATTTCCTAAAGAAAAGTTTTCGAAGGAAGGGAGTGACGGCACGAAATCAAAAGTTACTGTACTTAGGCGACCGGAACGGCACGACGATGTTTGAAGATACAGGACCTACGAAAAAATTAGGAAAAAATTTAAAGCAATACCTTCGGACCGTAACAGAATGGTGTCGACAAACTCGTATTACTACGCGTTAAACAAAATGAGGGATTCAATGACTGGTTTTATAAATAGCTAGTATGTAATCAGTTATCCTAAGTGCAAGTTTTGCAAACAGAGATAGCCAAAAATACATTTTATAACGTATTACGCACAATAAATTTGTCTAATTTTGTTGAATAAATGTAAATTTTAAACCTATTAAATTATAAACTAGCAACCAGTGAGACAAATGTCTCATTTAATAAAACAAAAAAGACCGTCCCGGACGGACCAGCGTCCCGGACGGACGGAAATCACGTGATTTCTCAAAAACCGGAAGTGTCACGTGACTGAAATTCTGTTCCTGACCTAACATGACCATTCCAAACATATAACTTTCATAACTTTTTTCTCTATCTCTTACGGTTTGGCTGCTGAAACAGCGTCTCGGACAGACAAAACAGCGTCCCGGACAGACAAGTCTATTAGATAAAGGATTTTATTTTGAAATCACTTAGGTACGCTTTTCGCTTTTTGGCACGCCAGCTTTATGTAAAAATTGATTTTTTTCTAGTTAGGAAGTATTTTATTTCATAACTAATTACGTAAAGTAGGACGTCTCGAAACTGTATACTTAAAAATTAGAAAAGCATCTATTTATGGGTCGGTTGGCAGACCTAATTACTTTCTATTTTTTAAAGCTTTCAAACGATGGTAACAAACTTTGGTGTTACTGTGATACACTGTTCTGTGTGAGGGGGCCCAAATATCCCAAAAACTGGCGAAAGAAACACAACAACATTTTATTTCCTTAAAAATGACTAATGATTTTGATCTATCAGATCATAATCAGTATCTGTCCAAAAATTTCAGAAAGGAGAATATCTGCGGGGTGGGAATGTATTTCATTTCAGTGCTGAACTTATAACGCATAATAGTTAAAGTTGCACGAGGTCTGCTGATCGCTGAAGAACTAGTATATTTTGTATGCGTTTAGGAGGCTGAAATTTTAGCGGTGTATTACATTTAGAAGACTTCAATGGAAAAGTAGCTTTATATAACATATATTAGGTTTTCCTGTTTTTATAGTTACAATACAAAAATTTCCTATAGTTGTTGTTTACTTCAAATTATAGGCTAAAGATAACATTCAACAGTGGTAAACATAGATCTTTATTGTTTCCACATTTTTTTTACATGGTTGGTATTGAGTTTACGTTATAAGCAAATATAGTGTCGAGACGCAGGAAGAAGAGCACATGCAAGATTTAAAAAGCTTATTAAAGATCTGGAAGAACGAAGTAAAAGACGATATAAAAAAATAAAGAGAATTTATATTAGCAAAGTGCAAAGGAATTAAAGACGCATAATGACAAAGTTAGTGCTTTGGAACGGAAGCTCGAGCAAAGGGTAAAGAAAGAAAGAGAAAACCCATGTTACAGCTTAAATTCGACTTTATGACAAAAAACGTTGCGCCACGTTAGAATGCCAGCTTGTTACAGCATAAACTGGGAAAACACTTCGGAAAATTACACAGATCCGTTGCCCCAACCCCGTTACGATGGGCTGGGGTTTTCCGGCTAAACTGCAGTGGAGAAGAGGGAGTCTTTACTACCTTGGATTAGGGCCACGATCCGGTATACAAAATACAGATGTTAATGACTTACTAACTCGCTAAAACAGCACAGGGGGGGATCACTCTGAAAGTGGCAGTAATGGCCCCCCTTTCTACTTCTAGCTTGTCAATGCTTGAGCGTCGAACAGCTCGGTATCACCTTGACTTGCATCACTTACAGCCGTCTGAATCCCTGTACATCGGAAAAAATACACTAAAATACACATGCAAACATCATCAATCTATTAATAGGAAACACAGATAATTAACAATAAACTCTATTGACGGAGGAAAATATATAGGTAACAATAAACATCAAAATAATTACTTGTTACAGTTAAAAGTACCCAAAGACGGCTAGTGAGGTTAATTGTGCAACGTTTAAACTAAGCACAGGCGACAAAATTACAACAAACGATATAACTATTTCAAAAACGGTGACAAGCTTAAATTTTCACAAAGGAACTACGTGAATCAAAATTGACAACAAAAACTCATAATTACTTCAAGGCGGGAAGTTCTGTCCAACATCTTAAAATTTAAATAAACAGTGGCAGTACGTACCAAAGCGACACTTCAAAATTACACTGTAATGTTATAAGCGTTACAAGTACTATCAACTAAACAAAATACTGGTTGGAGGGGTTCATTGGCTCTGGTGACGTTGTTCAACTCAAGCTGCAGGTCGCGTCTCAAAGCTATTGCCACGAAATGCGGGGAAAACTTCTGGAAGCTGAATAGGGGCGATATTCAAGCAGATGTGGCAGCCTTACATACCCAAGGACGAGTATATTAATGGAGCACAGACGACAGGCAGATTGCGGTACGAAATTCGTGACTCCATTCCAATTATGGTTTAGCACACACACGGTTTCTACTTAAATTCCGCTTCAAGCGTGATTGGAGATGCCTTGCTCTACGGTACAGAAAGAAACCCTTGGCTAAACGTGCACCAGCACGTCACTTAACCCAGCGCAGCGGCTTGCAAATAGCCAAACATCCAGCTTTACCAATTTCAACTTCGACAAATTACGACGTGGCGCTCGACCGACGGAGTCGGGGCTGCGGACACAACCACAAACACCTCTTAATGATCTTAGCGCCGGTTGCTGAATAAAGCTCCGGGTTAAGATGCCAAAACCAAATGAAAAGGCGCAAGCGTGGTTTAAGATGCGCACCCTCTAGAACTTCTGGAATAGGGTTGCCACGGGACAAAATGCGTCGTTACGGTGAAATACAATTTCGCTTATGAAAGGAAATCGCAGGTAAGCCAGAACCGACTCGATGGCGTCAAGAACTCATTAAAAATGTGATAAGGGTAGATTGCTTCATCCAGACGGGAACAAAGCTAACTTTGGAATTATAAATATCGACGAACGTAAATAAGCTGAGGGACGCTAATATTTGAAATGAACGGAATCAAGTTTTGAGCTCTTGTGCAACTTTGAATTTAGGAGTTGCTCAACTGAGAAAAAGATTAAAATTAAAGCTAAAAATGGGCGTACAGGCGGAAAAAGGCGAAAATACAGCAAATCGTTCTCAGAGAGAACTTAAAAAGATAAGTTCTTACATATATTGCAGACCAATCCAATTTGATTATTTTTAATCACGTGACTCAGTTTGACAAATCAGACCACACTTGAAGTGAAAACGACCCTAGGGTGATTTTCAATCACTATGGAAACTACCTAATTCAATTTCAGTAGTATCCTATCACAAGTTGGTGGAACTGTAAATCTAAGTCAAATTCGAGGTTAGCAGGTTAGCTTTTTCGTCAGTTTGTGTCAAAACTGACGCAAAAGCTAACCTGATAACCTCAAATTTGACATAGACTTACAGTGCCACCAACATAATATTATTATAATGAAGTGTCAAATTAATTTGTCAGAAAATGGCTAATTTATTTAAGAACTTATCTTTCCGAATTTACCGCGGCCAGTCATAAATCCTTATAATTTTGACAAATAATATCCCTCAAGTGCGTTGCCTTTAAGAAATAACCCTCGGCTTCGCCTCGGGTTATTTCTAGGCAAGCACTTTCGGGTTGTTATTTGTCAAAATTATTGCGGGTGATTATCACTGCCCTTGGTAAATTATAGCTGAAAATCGGAAATATCGAACATAAAATGGATTTACAGAACAGAAATAGGAAAAAAATAATCATGTCATAACAGGAATTAAGGTGGATACAACTAATATGAATATTACTAAAAAAAAGAGCAGAGCCTGTGATTAACGAGGCTTATACGATCACAGATACCAAGTGTATATTAACACTACAAAAGTGGAAGGAAAAACAAAAGGTTCTAAAAAATTGCTATAAGTTGAAGGATTCCAATGTTTACATATGCCATAAATAGAGAAGAAAATACAGAAAACATTACGAGAAAATGCTAAGGAATATAAACGTAGAGCAGATAAAGTCAAAATTGGGCATCAGAAGATTTGGATCAACGGAAACCAATACAAATGTTACAGTCGAAAAGAGAAAATTAAACAATCAGTTGGCAGATCCATAACAAAAACAAGAAAATAAGATGGGGAGCCGACGCCAAAACCAAAAAACTGATAGCTTCAGCCAAACTAGACCTGATATTGACGTTGAAGGACTGATATAAAAAGTTTAATTCTAAATGGAAGATTGTAGTGGCAACTAAGGCAAAAGAAAATAAAAATTCTGTATTAATTGATGCATGGAATATGAAGGGTATGGTAGGGAAAGGAATTAAATTTGACCTAGGATTCGAGAAAACAAGGATTAAAATATTGGGGTTGTCCGAAACGAAGAAAAAAGGGCGTGGGATTTTCAAAACGAATAATAAACATATAGTATTGTTTTGTGAAATGGACGTGGGCGAGAGGCGACAACAGGAGCGGCCTGTGTAATACGATGAGAGTGAAAAGATACTATTACAGTCTGCGAGTTTATATCAGAAAGATTGCTGTTGGTTGAATTTAAAATAAAGCGAAGCTGTAGTATAATAGTAGGATACGGCCCTAACGAAGATGAAAAAGAAGCACCAAGAGAAATTTTTTTCCAACAGCTCCAGACCACAGTAGATAAAGCGAAAAAGAAGATAATCGTGACTGGAGACCTCAATGCACGAGTGGGCAACGCTGTAGACCGATAAGAAGAGGTCATAGGAAAACATGGTAAAGATGCCATGAGTGAAAATGTTAAGCTGCTGCTAGATGTATGTTTAGTCAATAATCTGATAACAACAAATAATACAATATTTAAACACTGAGATATTCAAAACTTTCCGCGGACACACCCTATCAGAGCTGAGAAACCCATAATAGATTTTATCATAGTACAGGAAGATATTAGAAAAAGGGTAATAGACACGAAGTTCAAAGGGGATATGAAATAGAGAGCGACCATTACCTAGTACAAACTCAAACAAGGTTGGACCAGCAAGTTACGAAAAAACAATATAATACCCCACCGTTGATTAGAAGAATAAAAATTCAAAGATGGATAGACCGTGCAGCTCAGGAAAAGTTTCAAAGAGAACCTGGAGGAAAAATAGTCGCGAAAAACTCATGTAATCTGGATCTAGAGGAAATGTGGAAACAATTTAAGAGAATAGCATTGAAAGTAGCCGAAAAAATTTGTAGAGTAACCATTATTAAAAGCGACAGAAAGTATACTTCCTGGTGGTCTGAGGGAATTACACCAGAAGTACACAATAAGAAAGAGCTTTGGAAAAAATACCTAAATTCGAAAACTCCAGAAGATTACGGGAGTTGCAAAGAACAAAAAAACAAGGTAAAATATGCGATACAGCAAGCTAAAAGACAGGCGTGGGAACAGTTCGGATCCAAGATGGAGAAAAACTTTACAGCAATCAAAAGTTATTATATAGATTATTTAAGAGCTTCAAAATAGACAAGAAAGGCCCTTTTACACAGAAAATTGACAAAGATGGGAAAATATTAACGGAGTCGCAGAAAATAATGGAGAGGTGGATGGGTTACTTTGAAGAACTCCTAAATGTTGATAATGATGGGACAGTAGAGCAGCCAGCAGAAGAAGAAGAAATCCTGAAAAATGTGACGCAGGAAAAAGAAGAAATCGAAATGGAAAAAAACATTCAATTAATAAGTTAAAGAACGGGACAGCAGCTGGGCATGACAGGATTGCACCGGAAATTATAAAAAGACTGAGATAGGAAGGATGCGCTGTTTTGTTACAAATAATTAAGTTGGTATGGAAAACGAGAAGAGTACCCAGAGACTTGGAGTTGGTGGTTATCCTCACAATATTTAAAAAAAGAGACAAATATTATCGGAACATACCCTTGTTGTGTGTGGTTACCAATTATACGACCGAATTCTAGAAACAAGACTAAAGAAGAAACTGAAGGAAAATATAGGCGAGGCGCAACATAGGTTTAGAGCCTCAGGAGGTACCACGGATGTAATACTTACACTACGGCAAATTACATGAAAAACAATAGCTTACAACGAGCAGGTGTGTCTATGTTTCTTGGATTTGGGAAAAAGATTTGATAGAGTAACAAGGCAGTTAGTTAATATGGAATACATTAATGAAAATGAGAGCTAACCAAGAGCCGGCAATCAAAGATAGAACAATTCGAGCCAAGGAACGGTGTGAGACAATGAGGCACTCTAAATCCCTTCCTCTTCATCATACTAATAATTAAATTGCAAGTGGGCCATTGCAGAATGCAAGCGGTACAAATATTACATCTAGCTTTTTCCGACGATGTAGTCCTTCTAGCCAAAAACTCGGATAACCTACAATTTAACGTTACGACGAGAGCGGGGAACTGCTAGGTTGAAACTGGAAAAGGAGTGTAAAGAACAGGTTAAACGGTTTAGATACCTAGGATCATAATATTAGCGAAGATGGAAAATTTGACGTGAAACTCAACTGTAAAATTAATGTTGCTAGGAGGTTATATTTTGTCTTAAACAAAAATTTTATAAATATAAGAGAAGTGACGAAGGAAACTAAAAATAGAGTATATGATGCGTTAGTATACTGGAGTGAGTCATGGGTTTTAGACAAAAAAGTGCACGTCAGGCCTGTGAAATAAATTTTTTGTAAAAAAACTAAGAGGGAATAACGTATGTTTCATAAGTTTTGGCACAAAATAAAAAGTCAATAATATTTTTAACACAGCCAATTTTTATTAGAAATTATTTTTTTTTAAATAAGTGGACTATCTGAGAACATAATTTAATTAATTAATTACACGTAATGGTCCGTGCTGTTTCACGAGGCGCAATTTTCTTTGGACACCTCTCATAGGGGTCTGGGCGGCGGCAACATAAAAAAAATTGTACACCATACTAAAATTTTGTCAGAAAATTTTGCTTATTTTTTAAATCTCTCATTGTCTGGACATCCCTCTATATTATCAGTATGAAATCCGTCGATGCCTTTGATTTCTGAGTTCCCCAAAGTAAAGTATTTCTCAGCGTGCATCACAATCAACTTGTTGTTTGCAAAATGAATACGCCGAAGATTACAGCAGCAGCAGCATTGTGGTATTCGGGTTAGCTGGTTAGGAGTGTATTTTAGACATTTTTCTCTTTTGCGGTATTTTTGGCCACTTCTGGCCAAAATTCTAAAAATAGTGGTGGCAGAAGTCCGATCCTCCCTGGCTAGTTTCCTCACAGACACACCAACCTTATTTTTAGCACTTCTTGCCACTCTTCTGCACTGCGGGGGGGGGGGGGGGGTAAACAGCCTTGGTCTTCCACTTTTCGGAAGGTTTGTTTAAGAGATACCCTGTTCGCATTCGATATGGTTCGATATATGGTCCTAGCTGATATATCTTGGTTTCGAGAAATACGTACTATTTCAGCTTTAGGCGTTTGCCCAACTAAATTATAAATACTTTTTCTAATTTCCAATTTGTGTGACATTTTTCGCAAACTGACTACGATACCCATATGTCAAATTGAAGCCTAGTAAACAAACATACTTTTGTCTGTAAAGCCATCTCGATAAGTTGCATAGGTATCTCATTTGAGCCACCTTGAATTTTTTGACAAAACTTATGAAACATAGGACAGTATACTGAACAAAGTAGTGCGATATAATCTAAACATGAAGCTAGTACTCTAGGGAATAGAACAAAACCAACTTAGATGGCTAAGATATCTAGTCAAGATAAACAATATCAGATATCCGAAACGAGTATGGACCGCTAAAGTACTGGGAAAGCGTGCAAGGGGAAGACCATACAAGAATTGGAACAACAGTATCACCCAGTGTATGAAAGGTAAGGGAATCAATTGGATTGAGAACAAGGGACAACCCCAAAACAGAAAGAAATAGAGAGAATGGTTGAAAACTACCCCTCGATACTGCTAGGCGGTACATGACTAAAACGGATTAAGTAAAGTAAGTAAGTACTTGATAATACATTTGCTTAGGCGAAGAAACGATTCATATTAAGGCGACATAATAGTAACAGTAAATTAAACAAAATCTGCAATGTACGTGCAGCAATAAATTACAGACTGTGACGACACATCAGCAACGCGTTTAAAGATGCATTGGCTCTGCAGTTGGGCTTTACCCAGGCAGCAATGCGTCTAGATCTTATCGAGGTGTATACAAAACGGAAGCATAATTCTTAGCCATAAAGTTGCTCCACATACGCAAATCCGAGCAATGTCTACATTTTAGTGCTAGTGTTTAAAATAATAAAAGATAAACTAGAAAATTGCAAATACAAAATATTCACCTAAACGTAATGTGTACAAAAGTCCGTATCATCGAAGGAACAACATGTTTAAGATGCAACTAGGAAAATTTCACTTTAAGCCAGTTCAAGACCTTATGGCATTATCTATAATTGTGTATTTACATATCAGTTTAATTGTTTTCAACAGGCTTCTGCATTCTAGTTACATTTCCAATTCCTTCTGTTTTGGGCGTTCAAACTAAATTAGACAACCTCGTGCCAATCTAACAATGCCATCAAAAATATTTAAGGTTTATGTTTATTATACAAAATGTATTCCCGTTCCCGTAGGATTAAAGCGTACACATCTGTCCCAGCAATCACCTTTGCGCCGTGTTTACGCTAGAAACTGTTATCTAGGACTTGCATGTAAGGCTGTCGCTACATTGCATGCCAAAGTTTCAGTTTCATGGTGATTAGAACAACGAATCTACTGTTAGTAATACACACACTTTACTATTTTACTGTGAAATAACATGCCAGCTTGCTTGTAGCTAGAGTGAAAAATTGTCTTTATTTGGAGACCACAATTTATTAACGCAACATCTGTAAAAAAAATTTTTACACCGCTGCTTGTTTTCAATCATTTGTATGTTCTGTAGAAGAAGTACAGGCAAATAGACGACGCGCATGTCGTTGAAAAGTTGGGTTCGCAATTTGTCTCCTCACAAAATTCGAGAAATTTACATCCCCAGTCATTACCTACCCTAATGTTATAATTTTCAACTAAATACGCGACAAGTGTACGTATCGTATAAAGATAGAACCGTCATTGGCTTTTAAGTCGCCCAGAATAATAATTAATTCCTGCGAAAAATAACTTGCAATCTTTTCTCCAAGGCACTATGCATCATATCGACGCCATCATCGTTGTCAAACTTTCCTAACGTTCCACTTGTCATTTTGATATACCTATGTTTCTTAATTTTTATTTATAGTTTCGTTGACAAGACAAGACAGAATCAAAAACAGAGACATAAGGGACCAATAAAACATTACTGATATAGCCCGATTTGTGAGGAAACGGAAAAGAGAATGGAATGATTAAGTGAGGAGAGCTGATGACAGCAGAATTATCACAATAGTAAGAGACCAGAAACCACAAGGAAAGAGGAGTCAAGGCAGACCACAAAAGAGATGGGCCGAAAGTTGGATTTCCACGTCCATAGATAATCAATCGATACGCGAAGAAAAACAGGCTAACGCCTATATAAAAGCAGAAGAATTAGAAGAATAAGTTTCGTTGCAAATCACCATTACTAAATTTCGATAGCGATGTCTGGTGAATTTAATTCTCATGCCCAGTCGCAAATTTGGTTCTGTCCAGCCTTGGCCTAGTACGGCACAGAAAGTATTCTCCTTATTTTCCGATCTCCTACCTGAAGTCGCAGCCACTATGACCTTTGTCAACTAGCGCAATTAGTAACTGGAACGTACCGGCTACCTTTGTAAAACCATTAAGGTGTTTCATCACTAGTCCCGGGCACGTATTGGAAATATATCCATTACATGTAAGCGATCAAAATAAAGAATAATTTTTGATCACTGCAACATTTAGGCGACGTTCCAGTGACGTTGTTGTTACGTAGCAACGACGTTTCAGAATTTCAGATTAGTTTTGCGTGCTTTGTCTTGCAACTGATTTTGGTATACTGTTTCATTATTCCATGACGCTTTGTCTATTTTTATAACTCGAAGCTTAAAAATAATATTAGCGTGGAAAATGCAAAATTAAACTCATGCAAGTTTAATTTCAAGAATAATGATAATACGGCCAAATCAGACCACGCTCAATTCAAAATTGCATTTTTAATTAAAATAGGAGGTTTCAAATATTTCACATCATGCGACAATATGAGATCCTAGTTGCTGAAAACCTTTTTTATTGTTCTTCGAATGTTGAAACCAATTATTCTGCATTAATTTACTGTATTTGTTGCAGGGAAGGTAATAAATTAATTTTCTAAAGCCCTTGCGACGTGACGGTTTATGCTTCCTAATAGTGGCGTCTTAAGCTCTGCCCATAAAAATATTGTATTTCAGAATAAAGTTGGAGTCGTTTTAACTAATAAATATAACTTCAAAGTAATTTTTACTTGCCGATAGTTTAACGGAAACGATAAATACGTTACTTTAAAGTTATATTTTGTTACAGGCTGAAAACGCCTATAACGACAAGGCTCTAATTAGTAATAGTTGGTTACAGCATAAAACACTACTTTACGACAAAGCGTCAGTTTGTTGTCACATAAACGGAACTTTACGACATGACACTAGGTAGCTAAATAAGTAGACTGTAAAATGACTCATGTCGAGAAAGAATTACATAGGCCCGCCGCCCCAGCCCGTAACAAAAGGAGTGCCGGCGTCGCTCAGTGGAGCTGGGATGGTCCAATACGAGACTATACAGGGCAACGGCCTATTACAAGAAAAGTAGATGTTAGATGCCAAGACGCCACCACTTTCTTAATAGGATAAATACACATGTGCGCCCACTGAGAAAAGTGGAAGCAACTTGGTACACCTTCTAACTTCAACCTTGGCAGTGCTTGGTCGATCTTGCGGGAAAACTCTTGTGTAGCTGTCTAAACTCCTTTCACAAAAGAAAACATACAAAATCGCATGAAAATAACGTAAACATCAAACAAGAAAAACACAGTTAAATTAAAATGAACTCTATTGGCAATAATATGTAAATGAACTAGGGTTTAGAAAATAAATGTAACGAAACGAGTTAGTAAGGGTTAGGTTATGTTGAGTAACGTCTTAAACTAGCTACGTTGCCCAAAAAGTCCGACACTTTAGCAACACACTACGTGCATTGTAATCTAGGCACCATAAAACTAGTACAATAAATGCGGCAATTTAAGGCGCTCATGCAGCTGCATTCGACGTTCAACGCAGCTACAGGTGGCCGCTTCCCAAACAACTGCCCGAAGACGCTTGAAGAGACTGCAAAATAGCAACGAGATGCGGCCGGCGAAAGAATTGTTCGTGAAGACATGGCATGAGTTCTTAACGAGAAAGATGGAACTTAGCGGTAAATCAGGGACTCATGGCTTACAACGGCACCGACAGACGACACTTAACCAAAAATCCCAAGACCGACGGTCAACAATTTACGCGCAGTTCAACCACAAATACGGTAATAGTATATTGTATGTTAAGAGCTGAAAGTGCATTCTTGCCGCTTGCGCATGAATATTGCTGATTGAGACGAAGTCGAAACCAGCAATCATGCAAAAGCGGCAAGCGCACTTTTAGCTCGAAATATACATACTATTTTTTCGACGACTGAGCATATTATTAAAGGAAAATATGAAATTTCATTTTATAGCAAAAATTAATTGACAATCAAGTTAACATTACTTGCGCAGTCTATGACATGTGACGAGATTATTTCCACAAATGACGGGCGTTGTCAAGGAAACATTCGGACGTGGCTAGCTATTTTGTTCACGCGGAAACCCAAAATGCTCGGCGAGCGGCAAAAAGATGAAAACGCACGCTCAGCGGCAAACGTCAACTTTCTGTTGTCAAATGACAGTGAGAAAAATCTACTTTCGATGTCAGTCGTCGAAAAAAGTAATTTTAAAACACCAATGATTGCAATATCTAACCGCCGGGGCTTTAAATATCGGATCATTTAAACATGCGGTACGTACACAAAAGTAAGCTGTTAACTAACACATCTCAAGTACGACATTGCACAGGCCGACCCAACCACCACTTGTTGCTCTGCCGGAAGCTGGCGTAAGAATCCCACACATAAAGCCCAAAACTTGCACACATGTTAACAACGTTTCTTTTGCGTCAGAGAAGGTGGTTTGAAAACGTTCGCTCTTTCTCATTCTTACACACACAACGACTCTTTCTATAGCGAAATAGTTCTTGATTTAAAAGTGAGCGTTGCAAAAAATTCAAGTCTAAAAACGGATTGATACAAAACACGTGTTCGGCTTTCTCGCTTGCACTCACAGCAATCGATTCCTTCCAGCGCTGTGAAACGGATGGTGTGCCACTAAAGCAGCTGAAGACAGGCACATGATTCGAAATGTTTCTGTACAGGCGGGATGTCAAATTCAGAAACGGAAAATTACCACAAATTAAACCTAGGATCATAAACATGAAAAATCTAGCACAATACGCTACACAATAATTACAGTATCAAATCTTACCAATATTGGAAATTGCGTGGTGAAAGTTACTTGATGATAAATTTAAGAGATGACAATGACAAGCGTTTTATAGGAATCGTGCACAGCAACGATCTATTCTACAGTTAGCGGAAGCAATATTACGCTTAATAAATACTACTTACAAGTTTTATAACTTGAAAGAGATTGTGGAGGTATCCAGAACGTAACGCTACCAAATCTACCTCAAAGTAGTTGCCATTTTGAAGCCGCATTTTAGTAGCATAAGCTAGTCTCCGCTACCATCGTTAGTCACCTATACTTTCGTAAACACCTTAAAGTCGTCCCAAAAGTTACTATTTTTAATACAGTGAGAGCTGTTTGCAAGACATATACAACTACAAAGTAACCAACAGTGGTAAAAATTATTTGGCGGCAAACATCGATCAGTCAAAAAATGAAGTTCTTTATAAACAACAGTCTTAGTAGCGGGCAAGGTTCGAATCTTAGCTACTAGTACTTTGGTGCTAGAGATCCCCGTCTTCGAGGCCACGCATATAAATTACAAAGTGAAAAGTTTAATAGGTGTATTAGAAAATTCGTCCTAACAAATTGAGTGTTTGCGCAGTGGAATTCCTTGCACAATTTAATTGTGTCGGCTACAGCACTTATTAATTTTAAAAACCGCTTGTACAGTATAGTACATCTAGTAAATATGTAAATGTGTTCGTATGTGTATTAGCTTCTTTCGTGTGAACGTTTATGTAAGGCAATATTAATTTAGGATTAATCCATAGTAATTAAGGTTTCTCATGTAATTTTAAGCATTACGAGCTTATGCACTTCTTGATTGTTAAATAATAACACTGATAATAACAACCATTAATAACTTATAGTCGTACTGCCAGAAAGTTTAGATTTCTTTCTTTGATCTCAACCACAGGATTTGATGTTAGATTTTTACGTCACATTTAAAAGCACTTTTACAAAACTAGTTTCTGAGATCTTTCGTAATCTCCAACAAACGGAGACTTAAACACTTCATGTTTTCGAAACAGTTATTTAGCTGCAAGGTTATAAATTTTGTTGTTTTACTTTGTCCTTTGATTTTTATTAAATTTCGAAAAATGCATTTTGAAATAGAGTGTACATTGTCTGATTGCTTTTTACTAATAGCTATTGCGATAGACTAAAATATTGTTTTCCAAAGAATTTCTATTGAAAACTTTTCCCATTATTTCTTTCCAATACGTGCTCCATCACTGTGTAGTTTTATAATGTCTTACTTTGTCATACGTGGCAAGGTAAAGTTAAATTAAAATTTTAATTCGCACCACTGCCACTACGTATTGCAATTATGTCTCAGGCTATTAGACGTAGCACTGATTCTATACAGCCATTGCACGTTATTGCCAATGTTCTTGCTATATTACCTCCTTATGGAGAGATAAATGATTTTAAACTAAGTAAACTTAGGTGTCAAGCAATTTTCTTCAGTGGAAATTTTTTAATGGCATACGGCTACGCTCTCGTTATACTTCTAGGAAAGCAGGATTATATCGACACTTCCCTAACTGTACTTATATTGTTGCTTAGTGTGGCGACAATTCTGATCGTTTTATCAATTCTTTCATCTGCTTTTTGGAAGAGGCAATTATTTACGACATTAATCAGCAGTGTTGAACAAGTCAATGATCTTTTTGAAAACCTGCGGGAACCACAAAAGAAGTGTCATAGACTAGTAATCGAGCTTCTACTAGTCCACGCAATATTATTATGTTTTTTTACATACAATGTGGTTGTAATCTTTCACTTGGATATAACAGTTTGGTTTGTTACCCTTTTATCCGATATTGAACTGTACTGCACCGCTATAATCTCTATGCTGATTTACAACTACTGTGCAAAAATTAAGACAGGGTTCCAGAAATTGAACGAATTTATAGAAAACGCTGGAAATTCGTGTTTAAAAATGAATATTTCAACAAATGAAATCACTAATAATTTTCCAAAGCAGGATGAACAGGAAATTTCAGGAAAAATTACAAAAGCTCGATTAATTTACAGCCAGATAACTAATTTGGTTGGACTGTTTAATAAAATATTTGGATGGACAGTACTTCTTCTTGTTTGGGTTATTGGGCTGTCACTACTGAATGTACTCTATGAAATGATGTTGTATTCGGTGACCATCAATGAAATATTTCTAAAATTTGGCACATTATTAATCCATTTAGTAAGTATAAACTTTAAATTTTAATATGTTATAAAATTTTTCTGGCAGCATTATTATTAAAACATAATGATATACGAATAGTGTGTATATCAGAAAATGATCTAGATACCTACAGTACCTACAAGCTTAGATCGTGTCAGAAATTATACAAACGTAACAAATGTATTGAAAAATAACTTGATATGCAGTTGTTCTGAAATTTGAAGCAGGATTAGTTACTTGATGAATTGATGATGGAATTGTTAAAACTAGTGATGGGCTTATTCGAATGAAAAATAACCGGTTATGCGGTCATTGAAATAACCTGTATAACTCGGTTTTCGTTCCAAGTATTCGAATGAAAAATAACCTCATCCTGATACGTACAACGTGCTGTATCTCAGCGATCTGCGAGTGATCGAAATTCTGTAAATAATAAGTCGTTCATAACTCATAACCATAAGCAAGGCAGATTTTACGGAAAACACCTCTCCCTTGCTTCACTGCGCATTTGTGGTCGCTGAGATATGGCAAGTTGACAAGACCTTTTCTGCGTATGTACTTAGATTGACCCAAGTGAGACTCGCGGCTGCTTGTTGATGTTATTAAAACATTTCAGACTCCCAGTCGACGAGTTAAATTTATGGGGCCGTTCCTATTAAAGATAACGCTCTGCTGAGTATGAGATTTGCCGAAGCTCTGTTGGTATTAAATTATAACGGCCTAAATTTTTGCTTCAAAACGAGGTTGATTATGCCTAATAAGGGATAAACAGAAAGCGAAATAAGATTTTCCAATATCGTAACAGATTTATATTTAATTTTTAATAACTGAGCAGTCGATGCCCATCCGTCGTCATATGATATGAACGTGGGACAAGAAATGGATTTCGATGTTTAAAATTTTAAGTGTGCGTCCTTAGAACCGCGGAAGGCTGAACGTAGATAAATTATGGATTCTAAAATATACCGGTAGGAAGTGCAAGCGAAAAGGGAATGGTGGCTACTAGAGAATTTTAGGAACTAAGAATAGATTCAATAGATACTTTGTATTCGCATATTTATAATTTCTTTATAATTAGTATTGATATAACTATTCTCAATGGTTTAAACTTCTTAGAAATCAAATAAAAATCATTTATACAATTATTATAATTAAATTAACTGAGTTCCTCTGCTATCTGCAAGTTACGATGCCGATGCAGAATGCAGATAACGCTGAACCGCCTAACCGGCATACCGGCGAAATCGAAACGAATCGAGAGCCAAAATTGATTCGAATGATTATTCAAATAATCATTCGGTTACTAATATCATTCGAATGCAAATAATTCGGTTATGTAAATTATCCGATTATGCCCATCACTACCTAAAACACATAACTTGTTTAGGTAGCTTCAATAGTTATACACGTAATGCACAATAAGAACACGGTGTCTATTTATCTAAGCAAAAAATAATATTAACTTCTGCATTAATTTTTTCTGGCCTTTATTAGACACATGGTTATTCGCTATGGAAGGTGTAGGTTCTGACTCTGAATTCGTGTCATAATAGTCAGCGACTTTGACAAGTTGTGCTCCTGCATCACTTCTCAAAGTACGTACGGCTATCGCTCTATTTAAGCAATTCATCATCGCTGCTCTACTTGTAAAATTAGTCCAACGGCTTGTTACTTTCTCAAATCTTACGTCTTTAATTTTTCACTTAGTTTCGGCAATATCGAATAACGGAATGCGTTTCAGGTCGCCTAATTGGTCCAGCAAGCTTTGAATTTTAAATCGATACTCTATTGTCTTCCAAATTTTATGAGGTAGAATATATTTTTTTTATTATACCTGCATCAGAATCGCCATTTAAAGCACGCCTGGGCGTGCGAATACAGGCGATTAAAGCTCGCCGAGCTTTAAAGGTTGTCAAGGAAACGACTGAATGCAACAACGGACATAGACGCGACAAAAACGTAAATAATTCTCGTAACTATAGTAGCAATATTATTATGCCCTCTCGATTTATCACGACAGTGCGTAATTTATTTCCAGTATTGGAGGTATAATAAAAAATAGCGTAAAGTATTCGTAGATAACTGGTCTTTAAAACACTTGCTCTATTTCGAGCACTCCGGCTACGCCGTCGTGCTCGAAAGCTCGCGCGTGTTTTAAAGACCTTGTTATCCACTCATACTTTAATATACTATTTCGGCCACTACGTTTTTTTCTTTAGATATCGGAATTTATTTACTTCTGCTTCTCGATATTTACGTACTGAACTTCCGCTGTCTGTCACGCCATTTGCGGATTTCTCCAGTGGGAACTGTCACCGCGGGACAGACTTGATCT
Organism: Agriotes lineatus; assembly: GCA_940337035.1. Taxonomy (NCBI): domain Eukaryota; kingdom Metazoa; phylum Arthropoda; class Insecta; order Coleoptera; family Elateridae; genus Agriotes; species Agriotes lineatus. Next base: position 3,253,749 of record OW679194.1, on the reverse strand, counting down.
TTTTGTTAAATAACCGCAGCCGAGGAGTTTTTGAATATATGGTGCTTTTTTAAGCAAAATGTTCTTTGGCTGCCCAAAATCCGAGGTGGGTCCTATTCGTTATTAGTTCTACGTAAGCTCTTGCTCGGCCAAATTTGTTGCAGGCACTTTTAGTTTTTGCGCTATTAGAAGACCGGGCGAGGCGACGCGTTCCTAACTTCTTTAACCGCTGAACGCTTGAATACTACACAGCAAATTAAAATAAACTATCTAAACCGAAAGGCTTCATATGGTCCTTCAATGTAAATCAAATAGCGAGTTGAGAATATCCTTTTGCCTTCAATGGGACCCACTAGCTAATCCGCGGAGGCAGGGATGGGTTTCCTATAATCTGTATATTAATTTTAAAAGGCGCTACCAATTTATTTATCAAATGAATTCGCAAACCTAAATTGGTAGGTTTTGTTATTATCTTGACTATTGTGACTTACAATAAAGGTTCAAAATCAACTTTAACAGTCGGAAGATTCTCAAATAAACTATAATTGAATACAGTAATAACAAAACGTGAGTGGGAAAATAATTAATTAATATATAATGGTGTGTTTACACTGGCAGCTTTTACCAATATTTTTGATTAATGTAAAGAATAATCGGTGAGAGATCTGACACAATCTTTGGGCTAGAAAATTAAACGTTAGTTGCAACTCAAGCGGTCGTATGCAACCAAATGGCTTCAGTATTCAAGGCGATGGTGATGGTGTTCGAAATAAATCAAATTTAATTTTTTTTTTTGAAATATTAAGGAAACATGAACGGAACTCCAAGTGTTAGTTCACATCGGAAAACTTGCATTGTATTTATTAAAAAATTAATAGCTTTACGAGCGTAGCTATGCGATAGTCGTCTGGCTTCTGAAGACGCGTGGATCATGACTTTGCAAACAAGCTTGAAACGCCAAATCGCTCAACCCGGTGTCAGCATGTAAATTATACTTAAATTAATAGCTATTTAAGTCACAAGGAATGTAAGGACCTATTAACATTTGAGGTAGGCAAGTACAAGCCAAGACGAAGTCGCGGCTCGTTGCCTGCCGAAAATGTTAATAGGCGATACATTCCGAGTTATCTTATTATATTTTTCCCGCTGCTTATCAAAATTTTCTTAGATTTTTGAAAAAATCTTTTGGTTTGTCACCTGTCACCAGGATTAATTTTCGTGAGTCGTGTTACCTATGAGTGTCACATGTCACATAAACACTTGCAATTTAGAAACAAAACGTCTAAATTTGCATCTTGCTTGGCTAATTTTATTATCCTAGGAACTTAATAATAGTATTAAGTTCCGTTGTCAAGAAAAAGCAGCAAACAAATATAATCACCGACTTACACGTGTTGTTACTAAGGCTGTATCACTGACTTACATGATCAGCAGAGGGAAAAATTAATTTAATATGCAGGAGTTGTTCTGCGTTTAGCTATTTTCGATTATTATTTAATTAGTATTGGTTAAGTTGCCACTTTTTTGTTGACGTGTGTTTGGTTGCTTAACCCCTGGTCCATTTTTGTGTGAATTTTGGAAATTCTAGGAAGATTCTTGCGACATCTGGTAAAAATCGTCTGCATAGGAGGAGCGATATTCTGTAGCCATCCTGGGCAGATCGAGTAATATAATATATTGCTTCTTGTGCTGTGTGGATGTTTTCGAGATGCACTTAGTGTATATTTAAAATCGCCCGACACCTTGTATAGCTTCGATCAGAATTAATGTGTTGTATATGCAGTCGCTGAAATTCATCTAGAAATGCCAGGATTCAGAAATGTTTAAGAAGCAAAACTCACTTCTGGTCAACCTCCTATCTCAGTGTGCCACTCTACTCTCACTTTTGTAGTTGCTTGATGACGCTGTGATATTTCCGGCTTCATGCCACTTCGCTTACTGTATTTTTCTTTCGGGGCTCTGATCCACAAAAAAACACCAATAAAAAGATTTGTAAGCAGTTTGAGTGCGCTGTGCAGCTATGCAAACAAAATATCTTTCTACTAAGTTTTTTTAAACCTTTTCCCCTTACGATTTCACACAGGCAACTGAGGAAAAGCCTGCTGGCAACCCTGTTGTTCTTAGGACAGATTGACCATAGAACGTCCTGTATCTTTTCCATGTTTCCAAGTACCCCTTTTGCGATTTCAATTGTGATCCAACGGTTGCTAGCATGCGGAAGCAGAGAACAGGAAGAAATCTTTTTTATATGCCGAATCCTTATCGTAGTGCCTTATTTACGTTTTTGAGTACGATTGCAAGCAGATCATTACAGAGTAAGTTGGCTGCAGATTTACTTATTGTATTGCTTTGTGCACGGTGAGTTAGTTGTCACAGGTAAGGACTATTTCGTATTTTTATAGTGGCTGTCAGATTCAACAAAAATGTTGGTCTCAATCAATTAATTAGCGCTGGAGATGCTCAACGACGACCCCTGAGCGAGGTAATGTTATTTTCGGGGTAGGACCAAAGCTTTTGCGTGTTGCTCGTTTACATGCAATATGAGCAACCATGATCAACTTAATTTTGTAAAATACGGTTCTTATTTTATGATGTCAAATTTTCGCGCCTTGATGCTATAGAATTTTAGTTTAAAATTCTTAAAGGGCGACATCAGAAAAAATATAATACATTACACAGGATGAACGTGCCTATGCTTGACTCGGAGGCTTTGAATAAGTACTCGGACGCTTCGTATCCTCGTATTCTTCAACAAGCCTCCTTATCTGGAAAGTATTACTTTCAAGCCTTGTAATGTAATATACTACATTATTATTATTATTATTATTATTTACTATTATTAAAATATTAAGTGTGAATCATTATATTATAATCGCGACAAAATTACCTTTCGAGATTTCTTCAGATTTTCACGTTTCAGGGTCCCCAGATGACGAAAAACAGGTTTACTCTATTCCGTCTGTCTGTCTGTCTGCCTGTTGGCGGTATAACTCAAAAACTATTTGTCGGAGGAAGACAATATTTTGCATACACATTATATATCTAGCTGGCATAAAACCGAGAAAATTTCAGATAAATGTATACAGGGTGAGCACCTTAAAAAAATAAAATGTTGTTTATTTTCTATTTAACTTAGCAATAAATACAAGTAATAATGTGTACATGGCGCAGGCTCTACTCTTACCACAAATGGGCCCCAATACACGATACATACAGAATAAATGTTGTACGATACAAAAAGGAGCAACAAATTAGTGCGTTACTTAATATAGCTGCCAAGTGGGAATTGGAAAGGTCGGTGCTCCGTAGATCAGGTAGAAATAGCCCGTTCCCTTGCAATATCCCACAAAACGTTGGGACTGTATAAGCGGTCTGCCTGCCCATCGAATTCGACCACCGGTAACGTTTTATTTTATTTGAAAATTTATTTAATTTATTAGCAACGTGAAGATGCTTTTACACCTAACTTAATTGAATTTTTAAATTTGATTAGGGTCACAATATCGACGGGGGAAGTTCTGGATAAAGCTTTTACAGATTCTTTTCTTTACACCAAAAAGCTGAAACAACGTATGAAATCCTCTAGAATACAGGTTCGAACGATTTTTTTTATAACGATCAATGAAGACTCGAAACGTAGTTAAACCATTATCTGTTGTACATTGTTGAAATCAGAATAAAAAGAACTTTTAAAATTTCACATCCGAAAATAACAACCGTATTTAACAAAATGATGATGGTTGCTCGAAAACAAAAGTCCGATAAAAAAACTAATAGCATATCTTTAAGTCCATAAAAAGTTGCTGCAAAGAAGTTTTATCAGTTTCGCTCTAACTTTAGTATTAACTTCACAAAGGAATTGAACTAAAAATCCAAAAATTTGTTTTTTTTTATCCAAAACTAAAAATCACATCAAGGATTTGTAGGCGTCATTTTGTTAGTCCTCTAATTACGCAACGTTTTCCCCATTTACCCAAATTTGTCTCAATTACTATTAACGAGATCTCCATACTGCCCTTTCTTATCTTTTGGACACAGCATATACATTGGCTAGCAGTAACTTCGAATTTCTATTTATTGCTTAATAGGAAACACTGTGTGGTTTAGGGATATACAAGAAAATCTGTAGGTCTCCTGATTTCAACAGTTTTGAACCAGTGGCGTTTCCGAACAATCAACCCCATCCTGCACAGGAACTATCTGTCAAAGCTTTTCTGCGCCCCAAAACAACTCCTGAATCACGGTGTTTTGTTTGTCGTAAAGCATACTTGAGTATTTATTTAATTTACAGATATCTCTCATGCAGCAACTTGTCACGTCAGTGTTCATGGTTGTTTAGTTTTACTATAAATATTTTGAAAAGTTAATTGAAATATATAATTTAAGAAATTGTGTTCTAAATTATTTAGGGGTTTCAGTTTAAAAAAATCTGTGAATAGATTACTAGATAACAAATTTTTACCCCTTACTAAAATTTTATTATTTAATTAGTATAAAAAGATTATCAGTGATTAAATTAACATGAAACGAAGGGAAAGTAAATATTTTAAACAAACTGTTTAATAAATAAAGCTACAAATGGACTAATAGAGAAGGAATTAAACAATGGTGTTACGAGATGTAGTTGAACAGCTACGATCTACAAAATAGTCTTTAGGAATTGGTGATGTGAGGTCTGCGTTTGATTTGGATAAATTGCATTGTAGTCACTATTGAGTGGTTACATCTGCACCTGAGTTGGATTTGGAGCCGTGCTGCATTGAACTTATTGTTGGAGTGAATCGTTATCGAAGAAGCTGTTTTTCCTGAGGTTGCTGTGTGGGTCTGCATCCGTGTTTCACTCATTGTGGCAGTTTGGGCTGCTGACTGGTCTTAGTCGCAGCTTTAAGTAAGACGGTTCCTATAGAGTAGTAAGTTTTGGTGCTGGTATCTACATTGGAGCTATAAAAGTAGCAATTAATAACAACGGCTGTTGCAAATGGTTACTAGAAGCGTTACGTGCCTGGCCATTCTTAGTCACGAATTAAGCATGCGACATGTGCTTGATTTTAGGAAAGCAGCTGATCGGAGCATTTAAGTGACGTAATTACAGGTATATGTAAAAGAATAAAGTACTTACCATTATCAATATTTGAAACGATATTAATTGTTACAGATATGAGTTATACTATTATTTCAATTTTCATAATTTGACATTGACAGTTATAGAAGTGTAATCTCTATATATATAAATCAATCGCCGTGTGTTAGTAGCGCAAAAACTCGAGAACAACTTGGCCGATTTGGATGATATCTTTTTGTTTTGTTTGTAAAAAATACAAAGAAAAAGCCGGAAAATTGGAAAATATCAAAAGTGCGATTTCTATACACTGTACGACTTTCTATTTGCAGTCATACTTTTATGATTCTGTGCTTAATGGTTTGAAGTGTTTTCCCCATCATGTCATAATCCAAAACAACGTTTGCCGGGTCAGCTAGTTAGAAATAATTCTCATGGTGGTCGGCCCAGTTGCGCCCGGCCCACTTGCGCCCACTGCCATTTTCGACCCATTTGCGCCCTAGAAGAATGTCAACGGTAATTGAGGTCTCATTTGCCTCCAGCCTTGCATCTCATTAGTCATCAGGACACCCGAACTTAGCCGACTGACTAGTGCAGCGGTCTTCTACCTGCAAATTAGTTATTACAAAAACACAAAATTTTACAATGTTTCCCTTAGCTGCCCTAACTTCTATGCGTTTCTGTTGGTAGGTACTTTAATGTTTATGTTTGTTTGAGATTTACTTTAAAATTTTAGTAAGAGTTTATACACTAGTATCAAATCAAGGCCAGAAAACACGTAATTTTTGTCACTTTAGCTAAAAATTCATTTTTCAATTTTTTAAATAATTTTCAAAATTTCACATACCAAGACTTAATATTAAAATTCAGTTTTGTTTTGTGTGAAAACCTTAAAGATTTATAATTGGAAAAAATAAAGGGTTTTTCTAAGTTGGCAGATCTTTCTGAAATTTTGTATAGGGCCACAATTTATTATTCCGAACAACTTTCCTTAATAAAATTTGCTATATCATGAACAAAAAGGGTAGTTCACTTCCTTGTGAAGGCCTACTTGTTTTTTCAAAAACTGAAAATATTCTTAAAATTCTTTTCAAACCAAGCAGGACCGAAACTTTTAGTCATTTTTGCCAGATTCAATAAACAATAATCTAGTATTTAATAATAATATTGTTTTTATTCTACCAAATAAACCATATATTCTTTTTATACTAAATGAAACACAGGCGAAGGTCAGCTAAAATAGAAAGACCTTAGTTGACAAAAACCAAAAACTATTAAAAAAAGTTATAAATGGTACAACCTTTGGTAACCTATCAGCCCTATCCTCTAAAGTAACTCCTTCATTTATTTTCTAAAAGTGGATGGAGAACTATATAAAATACGAGTATAAAAAGTGACTTAGTATATTGTTGAATTCCTATAACATTATGTTTAAAACCTAGGGGTCACTGGCACGCTGATAAAATACGCTAATCTAATAATCTGAATTATTAATCAATAAATTTGATACCAGCGCAAAAACTTACTAAAGTTTTAAAATAAATCTCAACTAGACACAAACATTAAAGTACCAACAGAAACGCATAGAAGTTAGGGCAGCTAAGGGAAAAATTGTTAAATTTTGTGTTTTTGTAATAACTAATTTGCAGGTAGAAGACCGCCGCACTAGTCAGTGGGCTAAGTTCGGGTGTCCTGATGACTAATGAGATGCAAGCCTGGAGGCAAATGAGACCTTAATTACCGTTGACATTTTTCTGGGGCGCAAATGGGTCGAAAATGGCGGTGGGCGGAAGTGGGCCGGGCGCAAGTGGGCCTATATCAATTCTCATACCACCAATAACTATAAAGTATAACAATTTTGATAATCAAGACGATAGCAAAGATTAATAAATGAAAATAATTTATCAGACTTTATAAAGCTTAAACCTAACCTGATTTAAGAGTAAATGTTCTACCGGAGCTAGTAAAAGAAATAAACTCAATAATAAACAAACTAAATAATGGCATATTTTTTACATAAGTTTATTACAATCTAAAATAGAAGCATACAGGGTGTTATAGCAATATATGTATTTATATTAGTTTCGGCGTTCGAAAATAAAATAGCATATGCTATTCGGAGCAAAAGTGACTTTGTGTACCTCGTTCGGACTTGTGCCACTCGTTTACGCTCTTTAGTCAAACGCGTCCAGTCTCGCCACACAAAGTAACACGTTTACTCCTAATAACATAATATACTACTATTTTTGTATCCGATCTTCGAATTATTTTTTCAATCGGCCGTCAAAAGTTGACAGTTTCTGATCAAGGCCAACTTGTTATTTTGAGTTAAAATATCAAAATTTTACAACCACATTTTTAAAAGCATTTTTGAACTGAGCCAATAAAAAATATTGAACTTGCGCCATTTAGGGTGAATTAAATTAACCAACTGGAATTTTTCAGTAAAATAATTAGGAAACCCAATACTTGAATGCCTCGCATTAGCATAGGATGTCGTTTGTTGCGTCCGCCAATGCAGCACCCTGTATAAAATATTTTCTAAAAATTTTATTTGTCCTGTACATTTGCTTAGTGATAGAGTGAATCAGTTGATCAGCTCAACCCTCCATATATCTATAATTTAGTTGGTATTTATGCGTTTTTAGTCAACCACGTCTCTTATACTACTTTTTCTTTTAGTAGTATTGAAACCATTTCTCCGCAGCAATTGTGTTGCATCTCTTATTCCTGTTAATCTACTTCAAGTTCTTTCAACACCAAACATCTGGTGGTCGTGAACCTTACATTCAGGTTTAGCACAACCTCATCAAGATAGAATATTTTCTGGACTTGTCACATTCTCTAAACGATGGTCTACATTCAATTAATCTAGCTATTATTCCTCTCTCAACGATTAAGGTAAATATGTCCATTTCTGCTCGATATTATTACAATTTATCAAAGTTAACATTTCATGCCTTATCTTCTTAATGGATTTCCTTGATGGACTGTATAAAGTTTTCTAAGTGGATCATGTCCTCGTCTAAGCAAATTACTTATAGCCAATGAAATATTGTGGACATCAACAGTTGTAGTAATTTTGAAAATAAAGCAGTATGATATGAAGAGCTGGTATTGCTGATGCATAAATATTAGAAAAACTGTCGGCATTTTAAAGCACTTTCTCAAGATGTTACAAGATAATCGTCAGAACAATATTGAATTTATAAAACCCTTATATTGCATAACCAATTACTTGGCTTTGGTACCGCCATACGATGCAAGAAGTAGAGATTCATTGATAAGATATAAGTATTATTCTGTTTTAATTAGTGCAGTAGTGCTCTGCATATATTTCTATACCATAACTATGATAACATTGCCATTCACAGATGTCATTCTTTTTACTTTTAATATATCATACGGTACTATAGTAGTGACACCGGTGTTTTCAATTTTGTTATCAGCGTTCTGGAATTCTAAAAAATTTCAGACGTTTACAACTTTATTTGAAGAAGTTGATAAGCAACTTAAAGGAAAGTTAAAATCTCGTACTACATATAAGAATATAATAATGCAAGTGCTACTGCTTCATTTCTTCTATGCTTCCCTTTTTATATATAACGTTGTCATAACAACAGGAAACTTCGGTTTTGTGAAAATGATTCCGTTTGGTTTAAAGGATATTATGCAGTACTTCAGTGTAGTAATAGTATTGCTAATTTATAATTACGTCACTGCTATAAAAATCAGATATAGGATACTAAACGACCATTTACGAAACTACATTAAAGGTTGTATAAGAAATCCCCAATTTGCCAGTTTAGATTTATCCCTGTGCGGTATGGCACACGATTTAAACTCAGAAAAGATTGTACCGCTGCACGAAGAAATTCCGACAATTAGAGCAATATATGAACAACTAACGGAACTGGCTCAGCTTTTCAGCACAATATTCGGCTGGCAAATATTTTTCATTGTAGTCAGCATCGGATTAGCAATACTTGAACTGTTCAATCACGAAATCGTTGCAAAGCCTCCTGCTCACACTCAAGTTGTATTGGGTTTTATTATATCGATACATTTGGTAAGTTTCGATTAATAATAATATCATTTCACAAAAATTCATCACTCTTACTGTAACTTTATCTACGTAATTTTTTCTAAGATCGTGCGAATAGTTGCATGCCATTAATAGTACCTTTGACCTACAGACATGTAATTCAGAATTTGTTATTATTTACTTGTTGTGGTGGTATTCATCACCATTTAGTTTAAGCGTGCTTTGATGTTTTGACTTCTCTTTCTGTTATTATTTAATTTAGTATACTCCTTGTCAGGGTTACATGTACAGTACATGTACAGTACATGTACAACTTATAATTAAAGCGCATCGTAAATTGAATATTTTCACTATATTGAAGACGACCGCAAAAGAAATTGTTACCGAAGTGTTATGCAAAAAGTGACAATAAACAAACAACCACTACTACAAAATGAATGCATAGCTAATGCCAAATAAATTTATCTAATTGTCATAACCGGAACTGAATCTATAAGTGCCGGGTTCAACAACTTGCCGTGACACAGCGCGCTCAAACATACAAAGTAGTCCAGGTACAACGAAAGATACAAAGAGATAATAGATACCCCAGAAAAACAACAATGGGTAGTATCACACGTCAACGATACATTCATTCGCAACGATGACTTTAATGCACTGAATAACATTAATAGGAACGGGTTCATGATGTAAAATAAACACAAACTCCAATTGTTAACATATAAACTATTGGAACGGATGATATGCACGAATAATATACACAGATCGTGCTCGTAAGAATTTCTGATTTGATAAGGGTGCACGGAATCAACTGACCGAAGTAATAAAATCCTTAACTGGAGCGCGCGCTCCATCAATCGTACGAAGAAGGCCATACAAATGACATAATCGCGTACTGCGCCGCACGACTGCCTCCCGAACGATCGCTGATACAGATAAGATATAAAATTATAATATGAAGGAACAAACAAATTCTTCACATAGTCGCCGGGTGGCGCACATATACCAATGACACTACCTGTGTAGTATCCAGCTGATGGTTGTTTACTACATAGCATAAATTACAATTAAAGCTAGTTAAAGAATGAATATTATTCACGATAGAATCGATTACACAAACTGTGCTTCTTCCTCGCGTCATAAAGAATGAAATGAAACACCAGGCGTGCGAAAAATAGGATCAAGGTATCTTAAATAACGTTAGCAAGTATCGAAAAATATCAAAAGGGGCTGCCGGCACGGACCCACGATCGCAGGAATTTCGATTTCTCTCAGCGTCAATTCTGCGATGTAGCAGTTGGGCATCATGGCAACATTTACATGCAGATAATGCATAATCCACTGAAACGATCAGTTTTCTTAGCTATTAGCTGGACTAATCAGTGCCCCTCTAAACGACTTGATTTATGTGGTTGTAATCGTATCGCCGGTGATCGATTTACTTTGTTGAATTAGTTTTGAGTCAAGCGTAAGAACAAAAGATAGTGGCCTGTATTAAAGTTAACGAATTCATCTTGTCGTAATTAGCAGCAGTAAACTAAGAATTCAGGTTTAGACTCACCGTGGCGTATTTCATAGAACAGTTCGAGATAGTCAAGACATAATGATGCAATTTTCAATACCAAGTAGGCGTTTATTGTTAGGTAAGCGTATGTGAGACGAAGCAAGTTCAATGAATTTCGTATGTGGACAACGGTTTCTATTGTGATAACCACTTTGATAATTGAAACAAAGACGATGTGGCATTTATTTTGACATAGGCACGTATTATTGCTTTATTTACTAAAGCTCTGATGCGTTAAATCACCTCAGCTTAAGCTACTTAATTGCTATGCGAATTTAAAAGAGGTATAGGTAACATGTGGTTGTCCTGAATTCTTGAAAAATTCATTTCCGAGTTATTGTGGCGACTCATGGTATTGGTTAGCTCACTGAAAAGGATATTACGATTAATTAACTCTGCTAATTTACATACTCACCTGTTGGGTCAGTAAAGTTTATGTTAATTCTGTGTATCAGATTGAGTCTGTTTTGACATTTTGGAGGTCAATGCCGCTGATGATTTTTGATTTATCTCGCAGGACTAGCAGCTCGCACTGGGAGGTGTTTATTAACCCTAAGCAGTGACAATAATTAACGGTTCATTCCTGACAATGCATTGTTTGGCGTATTCAGTTAAATCTGTGCGTAATATCTGTCTAATCTTGAGTTTCTAGACATGTTCTGTGGGTTTCTGGCGTATTGCATGACCCCACCTCTCGAAATTACGCATTTGGCTTTCGTCGTTTAGCAACTTGTGTCCGACGGTTATGTTTTGATTTAGTTGCCAAGTAGATCATGGGAAACTAAAACTATTTTGCAATATTTGTGGGCTTTTATAAATGGGTTTTAGAGATTGAATAATTGCGGTTACTCTTTTAGTTTCTCCAAAAAATCTGTGGTTAATGGAGATATTTGGTGGATTTAGATAAAACGTGTGGTTTTCGATAAATTAGAACCTCTTCTAGAGATTGTATCATTGACTCGATCCAAAAGTGAAAGCTTTTAATGTGTCTGCAATGATGGAATATTAGTATTTTTGCATACATATATAGACTTCTAGTCTATTTCAATTGGAAGATTTTGGTATTTACACCTAAACGATTGTAGTATTTTTGGAATTTTCGCATTCTCGTATATGGATTTATATATGCGAGTGATCTATTGGGTCCTCTATATTTGTATTTCAGAAGAAATAGATATAAGATGAAACTATCATTAAGCTATTCTATGTATATTGCATATTACAGCGTTCAGCGATTACGACAAAGGAAAGACATACACTGAAGCAAAGTAAACGACAGTAATAACACTGAAATCATATAAGAAATACTATGAATATTCAGTTGATACATGTTTGGTCAGTAATAATATACAAATGAGAGTACTTAAAAAACAAGCACAATTCCATAGTAAAAAGACAGCATCTCGTGACGTTATTTCCAGACATCGGCGAGACTATTAACAAAGTTATATACCGTAAGCAACTAATAACAAATAGTAAAGCACAACGGCATCCTGATAGTCGTAGCAATAGGAAATAAAATGATGTAGTAATTGATACTGTACTTCGTCGAGCGAAAGAACGAACCATATTAAGGCAGTATAATAATTAAAGTGAAACATTAGTTGAAAAGTGGATGCATCAATAAATTATAGACATCAAGAGCACATCAGAATAGTCTTCGAGAAAACCTTAGGTCTCCAGTTGATAAGAGGAATCGGCTTTACTTTGCGCGACAAATATGATGTATCCGGAGTGGATTGGGGTACGTACAAACCGAGTGCATATGGGATGTCCTTTGTCCTTGGAGCTTCAAAGAAATCTAGAACTTAGACCCCACAAATAAAATCGTTTTAAAAGACAGCTTACGCCACAGACGTAAACTAGGCTCATGGAAAAATGTATACTAGAGTGGTTCTAATTTTGCAACCTCAGAATTTTGTTAGTCGCACCCCTTAAAGTCGTTCGAATGCTAAAAAAACTAACCCATAAAAATGTTTAGCCCAATCGAACAATATTAACACGTGACATCGAACCTCGGAAGTTTCTGAATTGCAGATTTTAATTGAATTCACTTATTATCAATTAATACCTGACGAACCGGAAGTGCTATCGAAATTTTGATAATAACGTAAATAAAAGGAAATTTAATTGTCTATAATTCTAGTTATATGCAATTTCTCGGAAAACTTACTGGATGTTAAAAAAATGCGTAAAGTATTACAAAAATGTACTAATTCGAGATTTTTTTTCTTTCAATTTTTAATTTGAAAACTTAGAAGTATTACAATTTTGAAGTAAATTGCAATCCATTATTCAATTTTAGGCTAATTTTGATAATACAAGTACATGTTATATGGGGAAGGTTTGAGTTTTACTATTTTACCTACCTATACATTTTCAAGACTGAGAAATGCAATGGTATCCAAATAAACACTCTAGATTCAACTAAAAATTATTTTTATTTATTTATTTGGTGAAGTATGGCTTTTTATACAAATTTTCTTACACGAACAACGGGTTTAATGTTTTTAATTTTTTGAGCAACCAGAGAGTCATTTCATATCATCACCATCATTGTGCTCAGATTCTGGCTTGGATATGGACTTTGAGGACATGTTGATGTAGAGCTCCAAATGTAGGAGTTAGCTTGTCACTTTCTGCCATATGCTTACAAAAGAGATGCCATCGCAGTTTGGGGATATTATTGATATGGATGCTTTTGGGAGAGTAAGCTAAACAGACGAACCTAGCAAGAGTTGACAACATAGTTTCGGTCAGTTCTGTCTCTGTTGAAGGCATCTGCAGAGAACTGATTATATCTGGAGTTGCCTCCATAAAAGCTTGCAGCCAGGTTGCTTTGCCTATACGAAAGAACATTCCAGTTTTGTAAATGAATGAATAGAAGGCTGAAAAAGCCTTTGCTCTTTCTGCCCCTAAGGCTCTCCTTATTGGCTCTATCTCGATCATCCCAGAGACTATTAAAATCGACACGTATTCTTTAGCATGAGGTCATAGTTAGGTATTACTAACACCAGAACAGCTATATTTGGGGAGAAGAAAACCATCCTTACATCCGGTGGGTTTCGTTGTGATGCCAAGACAGCCGGGAAGACCAACAGTGTGTCTGCTTTTTCATAATTGTTGTCGTCGACAACTAAGTCTTTGTTGCTCCTGTTACATCCTGAAGAACAAGTGATAACCAGTTTTTGTGTTGAACTGTTGTACTCTACAGTCTTTACAGCAAGATATTGTGTCAGGTCAGTTTTTGTCTTGTAATGTGAAAGGAACCTGTTCATTGGGATATGTTTAATATTTGTGTCATCTCTGACCTCATACTGAATTGGTGCTTTTCCTTGTCTTCTTTTATCCGTAGTAGCACCCTTGAGAGAATCTTTCCTGTATGTATCAAAGACAAGGATGATTTCATCATAATTTCCTGTGAGAGACATGAGCCTGTCGTTGAAGCAGTCACTGAGATCTGGTGACAATCCCATCTTCTGGCTGTAGAGTTTCTACTGTTGACAACTTGTTGAGGAGACTGATCAGTTTTGACTTGTCAAAGCATTGTAAGATTGTACCATCTGGAGCTCATGTTTGCAACGGCTACTTTCGTGGTGCCGCTACATGTGTATATTACCAAAATTTGCATGTGTGTAATGTAACACATTTACGTTCATAAAATTCTGAGTAAATTAGCGTTCTGTCCTTGAAAGTGATAAATATGTGATTGTATTATGTTACTAGTAATTATTTATAAGCACTGCTATAGTAAATGTCTCAATGCATCTGCAATAGTAGAATTGTATTTCTTAGCTCTGAAAATGTATGTTTAGCTGTCTAAATTATATGTTATCTCGAAGCTGAGATATTAACGAAAATTGTTTTTACGTTAGCCATTTTGTAAAATCTAAGATGGCGGCTACGTAGGACTATGGGAAAATGGAAACATTGATTTTCTTATTGCTTATACTATAACCGTTCCCGAAATGTACAGTTTTCATACTGTCCATAAAATTCCGGCAAAGGTCTAAATCAAGACATAGTGAACCTGACTGTATTTGCTCAATTCTATTATATTTTTAATTATTAATATAAAATAGCAATTGTTCAAGAATTTTTATCTTTTTCTAATACCTAACGCATATTTTTTGAAATTCCAACAAGTTTACGAAGAAATTGCATATAACTAAATTTGTAGCAAATTATATTTCCTTTTATATATGTCATTATCAAAATTTCGATACGACTTACTGTTCGCGAGATATTATTGAATTAAGTTAAAATCTGCAATTTTGAAACTTCCGAAGCTCAGTGGCACGTGTTAATATTACTCGATTGGGTTCAAATTTTTTATAGGTTTGTTTTTCGACATTAGAACGACATTAAGAGGTGCGACTAAAAAAACGAAAAAGTATAACGTAGAACCATCCTAATGTATATATTTGCGCACAGCACCTCAAAGCAGATAAGAGCAGCAGAGTTTTAATTAACAATGGGCACCCTAAATGATGAAAGACAAACCAAATAATGGTTAATATAATTCAATCACCTGAACGCAAGGTATATAATAAAAGTCCGTCTAAGAGCCCCTTCTCACGAGGCGTTTTTGCAGCGCTGCAGAGTGGCGCCGCTGGTAGGGAAACCTTGTTTTAAATAGACGCCTTTACACGGAGCGTTCAACGAACGCGCGGTGGCGCGTTTGAGCCACTCGTAGCAGACTTCCGCTACCAGAAGCGCGCGCTGCTAGTCGCGAGGCCCCTTCACACGGCGCGACTCGCAGTGCTACTAGCGGCGGGCGGTGATTCTCGGAAGCGCAGCCGCAGAACTAAGCCAGTGCTGCCGATTGATACATAATTTTGGCAAAATCATGCCATAATTTTACGTCAGGCCAACGGCAACACTGACTTTTTAGTTTGTTGCGGGTTACTGTTAAATTCGGTTGTATTGTATGTGCTTGTGAAAATGGATAGGAAAGTTTCCAAAATCGACACTGCGTCCATCTCGATGCACTGCAAGTGACACACTACCTATTTCGGTTTCACCTGGCAACGCCGGCGGTAGCGCTGCTGAGCGACTTAGCAGTTCTGCCTGCTACACAGTAGCGCCGCAATAACGCGCCACACAATCGCGTACCCTGCCACTCCACGGCGCCACTCTGCAGCGCTGCAAAAACGCCTCGTGAGAAGCCGGCCTAATCGAAAAAAGAACGCAGTAGTGTCATATCTAGAATGTTACTAAATAAACATTCTTTCAACCTAGTTCTAACCTCATGACATGTTACCGTTTGTATATTTATATGCCAGGCCAATTACTTTCTGGGCATTGGCTTCTGTTTTCTAGTTATTTCCAATTCATTATTTTTAATTCGAGTGCTGAAACTAAATTTAGTAACCCCATATCACTCTAACAGTGAAAGTTACAACTTTTAGAGTTCATTTTTATGATGCAAATCGCATTCCAGTTCCCGTAGGATGAAGAAACGCGCGATCTATTTACTCGCATTGCCCAACCTAGACCCAGTCCGTCCTACTCATGATATTATGATGGGCGTTGTATTGCAGCTTTTTTGGTCCTACTGTCTTTTGAACCCACCGTTGCAAATTGTATTGAAAAAACGTCTCATATGCTTTAATATTTTAATAATTATTTGCCTTGTTGTTGCTAGCTAGCTCAGTTTACAGAAAAAGTACTCTTACTTTTGATTCCCTGTCGAGGTTACTGATAATCTATGCAACAAGGTTCTGGTATCCGATTCGCCATAGCTCCAGATCTAAAACTAAATACTCCACGCTTCCACCCCGCGCGTTAGCTCTGACGGAAATGCCAGCATTGGCGGTTGGCTTATTTGACCCTCAAATCTACTACATGATACACATACCACAAACTGGGTGTTTATCTTAAGGTCATTAATTATTACTACTGTGGGCTGTTATAATGGGTCAAACTACCGTTACAGCATCCCCTTATCCATCACCTGGAGATGGACTTTTTTGGGGTTACAGGTTTCCCCGAAGATGTAATATATTACTGTTATCAAAATTTTGTAGATAAAGTAATACGATCTATTTAAAATAAGATTGTTGTATTTTAATGATTCACTTAAAGTGTAATTGTTTTTGTTCTGAGATTATGCAGATTAATAGCTAATAGTACTACTACCTGAAACATATAAAGTGGTATCTCATAAGGTCATAACTACTTAAAATCTAAAATGGTAAGGAGTTTTTAATACTTCATCTTTGCGAAACAAGTAGATAGAAGTGCTCAATAAGGTATTACCAAGACAGGATGAACAGGCAGTTCTCGGAAAAATAACATAATCTCGATTAATACACATAATTATAAATATTTGGATGGACAATATTTCTGATTTGGGTTATTGCGCTGTCTGAATGTACTCAATACTATGATGTTGCAATATGGCCATTAGCGTAATATTTGTATCCTTTGCACGTTATTGATCCACGTAGTAAGTATAAACACAAGTATTTTCTAATTCATTTAATCTAGCAAGTGATCAATTAATTAAATATACTCAGTACATATGAGTTATTAAAGCACCTTAAGAGTGCTGGTGTTTTGGGATTGTCCATTAGCTTATTTGCCAGTTTGTAATGGTACGCATTGTATTTTAAGCTGATGTTCTGCATTACTTATTGTACTGATGGTTTACAAAAATCTCTTTGGATGATATGTTCATCACTTACTTGGGTACGCTCATTATTATACATGAAGTGATTTATTTTGAAAACTTTGCAGTATTTACTGACTTACTATCCAAACCTCAATGCTTTGGTCATAAGTCCAGGTCAGATGTAATATGACTTTATAGTCTCCCGTTTGGACGATTATAAGCAACTGTAATTGATTCTACGAAGTTTTCTAAAAGTTTTACCTCACCGCCTGTTCTTACTGAGTCAAAGTGAATGATGTCGCAAGAAAATATTCTGTAAATCAATAGTACTAAATGTACTATCCAACACAATAAATTGTGAAGGTTAGATAGAACACTGCTAAAACGCCAGTGCGCTGATTTCTGTAGTAATCTTAACGACTCCTACATTTTTAAATTATCGTGAGAAGATGATGGAACATAATTGTAAAAACAATATTAAATTTATCAAACCCTTATATTTAATAGCTAATTGCCTGGCTTTGGTACCTCCATATAATGCAAGAAATAGTGAGTCGTTAATAAAATACAAGTGTTACTCCCTTGTGGTTACTCTAACAATGCTAGGCATATATTTTTATACGATGATTATGATAACGGAACCTTTACCAGAAGTCGTTCTTTTCATGTTTAGAATATCCTACACTGTTACAGTAGCAACGCCAGTTCTTTCAATTTGGCTATCAGCTTTCTGGAACGCCAAAGAATTTCAGGCGTTTATAGCGTTGTTTGACGGGGTTGATCAACAACTTGGACGAAAATTGAAATCTACTATATACTACAAATATATAATAATAGAAGTACTAGTGGCCCATGTGTATTATATTTCTATTTTCGTATATAATGGAATTATAACAGCAGGAAGGCTCGGCTTTAAGTTATACCTTCCATTTGGTTTAAAAGATATGACGCAGTACTATAGCGTAGTAGCAATACTCTTAATTTACAATTACTGCATTTCTTTAAAAGTAAGATATGGGATACTCAACGATCATCTGAGAGACCATATTAAACGTTCTATAAAAAAATATAAACCTGTCGGTTTAAGTCTTACCCTATTTAGTATTACAGAAGCTTTAAGTTCAGAACAGATTTTACCACTGCATGAAGAAGTTACGACCATTAGAGCACTATACGAACAACTAACAGAACTGGCTCAACTTTTCAGCAGCATATTTGGCTGGCCAATCTTTTTTCTTGTTGTTAGCATGGGATTGGCACTACTTGAATTAATCAACTACAAAATCGGAGTGGAATCCGATCCTCATACTCAAATTATAATGTATTTTATTATAATTACATACACGGTAAGTTGTTATGTTTTTACTTATGTTTCACTGCAAATGATGACCATAATTGCACATCCTTTATTTAATTTTGAAATATTAATGAGCGGACTTACTGACGTAGTTAGTTCGTTATTGAATCGTACTTCGTAAAATTCAATAGAACAGTTTATTAGTAGTCGCAATTCCTAGGCTATGTACGATAATAAGTATATTTCTTTATATCTCTCTGTTATTATGTTGAGGAATTCATGGGTTCGTTGAGAAAGGGTTCATCTGTATCTTTGCTTGACTGTAGCACGTCAAAATAGAGATGCACTGCGAATGTACATGACAAATTCGGGGCAAATCGTTAGGCACCAGCTGATGTTTAAGCCTGACAATGTTGTGAGAATATTTTAAATACGAAAAGGTTCCCTCGGCTAGGGAAACGCTGGCCGGCCAGTGATAGAGTTACCCGGCTATGTTTATGCTTTAACCTGAAATTTTAAAGTCTGTTTTTAGTTTTACAATCAAAGTAAAAAACTGCTTATAGTATATGCTTAGATATTGTTCAAAACACATTTGACATTAATCAGATCGGGCTTATCCGAATTAAATGACAGGATTTTAAGGATTACCTATGGAGCAACGTTATGTGCAGAAAGAGAAGCAATTGCGATTCGAAGCAGCAGAACTTGTGCTCCCTCCTTGGGCAGTCTCGAAGAACTCGCTGCTATGAGTGCAAGAGAGAGAATCGGACAGCCGTAGCCGTGCAAGTAAAGAGAACTGAATATCGGCACGTAGAATGTGTGTTTGGCGAGAATCAGTGCAAAGTCTGAAGATTTTATCAGAGGAATAAAGCTTATGGAAACTGCGTCGAGGGAAGCTGGAGCGTAAGAATAAACTTCCAGGAAAGACATAACCTTACTGACTTACCCGATTTGATGCATAACTACTGCTTCTTGCAGTTCTTACTATATAAGCTTATACGATATGGATGGTTTGCGCACAGGCCAGTTTTTACATGTAAACCTGTATTCGTCACTTAATGCAACTGATATATTACATACATTTTTCTTATGCAACAGAAAAATCTACATCTATGCGACTGCAAACAATTGGCGTTTATTTTTGCTTATTTCAATAGTCTCTGCTTATTTTTACAAATATAGTGCGTAGTATACTTCGTTACTTTATTCGGTGGATCCCGAGTTTTGACCGTCTTGGAGATTTGCGTAGAATACGTCTTTTACTTCAGCTCTATCGTCTTAATTTATAGTATACACTATCAGTATATTCAATTCCTATTTGTAGTCTTCTATTATAGTTAGTCTCATTAGTCTTTACAATATAATTCCTATATATCTCAGTAATTAGCCTACTTACCACAATTTTCAATGAATTTTTATAATCTGCATTGGTTTCACTGTTAACTTTGTTCTATAATGGTAGTTGCTATCTGAACCTAATGTTTTTATTTGTTTCTCACTTGTAAACATCAATTTATCAAGTCTCTGTATTAATCAAGAAAGTTTATTTTAACAAGTTACTAACTTGTAAAATCTATACAAGTTAATTGCCAGTTTTACAAGCGTGCTCACAGATAAGTGATAGCGTGCAAGGCCAGAGTTGTGTTCCTTAGTCTGTGTCATATTGATGAATTTAGTTGCTTGTCAGTTTGACATTTTGAATAAATGGTAAATTGCTAGTTATTTACAAGTGAGGAACAAATAAAATATTCAACAATACACGCAATGTAACAGGTTTTACTGGCTCAAGAAGGTTCGGCTCGCCAGTCATATCCTTCTATTCGCCAGTAAAAACCCAAACTAGTAATGTTAAATACTATTCCTCATTTGCAGCATTTTCTCACTTATTCTGCATCCCATTTTTATCATAACAGATCAGTATACTATAATATTTAACTCCCCCTGAATTACTAAAGTGCTTTGTTTGTTTCCCAATTTTATATAGCGTCTACGGAGAGCAACTTGTCATGTCTGACATTATTTCATAATTACTAAAATGATGTTTTATTTGGAGTTCTGCTTGAAATTGTATGGAATAGTCTGAAGTGTGCCAATCTACTTTCGCTATGTACTAATCAATACCCATTTTTCGATTGCGAATGCATTAGCAGTTTTCACAAACATTGGGTTAGGTTTTACAGATATGTAAATGTTGGTATACATATAACTAAGTAACTATAATAAAGGCTCCACTTGTTCTAGAACGATCGGTAGAGAAGAAATTTCATATTAATGAACTATATTAATAACAACTATCCAGACGCCTGTCTAAAATTATCTTCGAAACCTTTTTGTGCAATTGTAAGGCAATTCATGGTTTTTATATATAGGTGTCGTCATTAAAATCATGTATTCTTAAATAGGCCTAGTGATAATATTTTAATAATTTGGTATTGCTTCAACAGTGTTCATTTGCTTAAATTACAGTTACCTGTACATTTTTTACTATGTCATGGAAATTCAAATCAAAATCGATAAGATTAGTTTATTGTTTATTGTTTATTATTAATACATTATTAATATTATTACACATAAAAAATGTATATATAAACATTGTGGCCACAGAAGCAAAGCTTGCGCGTAGCCGTTAAACAAAAAAAAAGCCTAACTATATTACTGTAATGACAGCAATCAAAACACTTTAACAAATTAAACAAAAGATGTATGTTAATACATCAAACTATCAAATCAATTTACCAAATTTATAAAATAGGAGTAATAATCCAATCCCACTTCTTTTATCCATTTTTTTTTAATTTTATTTTTAAAACAATTTAATGAGTAAGAAGATTTAATCTCAACCAGAACAAGGTTAAACAATTTTATACAAAGGTAATATGCATGTTTTTGGAAATGCCCTGTACTTGTTTTGGGAATTAAAAGATTACATTTCTTCTTACCTCTTCTATCGTGTTCATGAGACAAGACGCTAAAGTGCTGTTTATTTTTATAAACAAATATAGCAATTGATTGTAAAAACAATTGACGAACAGAAAAAATTTTTGCTTCGGAATAAAAATTATCAATTGGATAACTAAAGTCTTTATTAAATATCACTTTTATAATACGCCTTTGTAAAATTTCTAGTGGGTATAAATAACAGTTTGCAATTCCACCCCAGCCAATAATTCCATATTAAATTACAGACTGAACTAGAGCGAAATAAACGCTTTGAATGTTGTAAAATATTTTGAGCAATTTAAATTTGTATGTTATCACATATAATCTCATAAGAGCATTAATTCTTTCGGAAATTTTTTTGAGTGCGTTCCAACAACGTCGTATTAATTTGCCCGAGCGGGACGCGAGGGCAAATTAGGACGTTGTTGAATGCACGAAAAATAATTTCCGGATATGAATTAATGCTCGAATGCAGATTCGGTAAGAAAATCGTAACGATACAAGCCCTCAAAGTTAGGCTGATCTACCTACAAAAAATTTCCAAGAAATTTTGTTGTTGTCTTGGATACGGCTAGTGAACTAATTTTTCTATTGGTCATTGATGAGTGTCGTACGATTTTCTTTCTAATTTTTTTGACTAATTCTTTTATTATACCTGAATATTTCACCTGAAAAACTACTTTTATAGTTTGTGTACATTTACAATTGACTTTGTTGTGCTTTAAACAGTTTAATTGATGAAGAACGATTTCCGTAATCGGCTGTGTTTGCGAATTTGTTAAGGAAAAGTTAATAAAATGAGTTTTTGATAAATTTAATGATGGTAAATCGCAATCCAGTTGACTTTTTCTTAAAGACATGCCATATTCAACCTTCTGCAGTAGCTCATCGCAGTTCTCCGATGCAAAAACAATCACAGTATCATCAGCAAATGAAATCATTTTAGCAGTTACCTCAAGCTTAGTTAAATCATTGATATATATAAGAAAAAGAATGGACCCTAATACAGTTTCCTGCGGTACACCCATCTCAACTTGTAATTCATTGCTGATGACACCATTGACTTTAACAATCTGCTTTCTGTTTGCCAAATATGACTTTATAAAATCATTAGCGGGACCTCTAATTCCCATATTTTCTATTTTGCATAAGAGAACCCGATGAGACACAGTATCAAACGCCTTCGCAAGATCAAAAAAGACAGCCAAGATGTTTTTATTCTTGTCTAAATTTTCATAAATAGTTCTGGTTAAATAAAAAATAGCATCATTAGTACTCATATTATCTCTAAAGCCATATGGTATAATCTGTTTTTGTAACATTTTTCTATGATTTTACCGACACTATTCGTGAGTGATATAGGTCGGTAATTATTCACATGATCCTTCTCTTTAGATCTATATAAAGGAATTATTAAAGCCGTTTTAAATATTTCAGGAAATTTGCCCAATCTAAAACAGATTAATAATGTGAGCTAATGGTTTTATTATAAAAATAAATATATTTTTTATTAAATAGTTTGATAAACCGTCAATTCCAGAAGAATCTGAGTTTTTTTAAGTTTGTATCTGTCTTTCTACTTCACAATCACTAACAGGTAATAAAAATATTGAATTAAGGATATACGTAACGGAGAAACTGTGTTTATTGTTGGTGTTATCTATCGCCTCCGCGATATTAATGGCAACATTCTGAAAGTATTTGTTAAAATAATTAGCCTTATCTGCATCATTCCTTAATAAATTTCCTGTATCGTCTAGTACAGAATCAATATGTTCACTCTTAGTTGGTGAATTACGAGGTTGTGCTGAAATGTGCCTGGCTTTGGTGCTAATCGAGTAAGTGAGGCCCTTGTAAACAGTACTGCAGCATGTTTAACTATTCAGTAGCCGCATGCACAGTAACATAATCGTACGTGTCAGAGTTTTCATTTCACGCACACGCATTAATAAAGCAGACATGGCGGTGCATGCTTCTGCCCATACCGCTCACCACACCCTGACGAAAATCGACCAAATTGGCTTCGAATTGTTGAACCACCCGCCCTATTTCCCAGATCTAGCCCCTTCGGACTACCACCCCTTCCCACAGCTGAAGAAACAAGTGAAGGGTACCAAGTACCAAGTACCAAGGCTCCAATGAGGAATTTATCGCAGCTACTTGGAAGCTTTTTTGGAGTGACAACCGTCCCACTTCTATTTGCACATTTGCAGGAGTTAAGAAAACTGGAGAAGCGTTGTGCTAAATGTGTTAGCTTGAGGGGGGAGTACGTTGAATAAAATATGTTTCATATTTCGCTAGCACGTTTCTTTCTATGTAAAACCAGAAACATTTCAGCACATCCTCGTAGTAACTTCATTGATCACCTGCCATGTTTTTCTCCAATTTCCATTAATGAGGGTTAATTTATTTTTGGAATAATTGTCCTTGCTAATTATAATTAATCTAGTTAAACCATTTCTATACATTCTGTAATGTTGAAAAAGCTCATTATTATTAGGGCTACGCAATACTCGTTTACTTAATTTACCCCCCCCCCCCCCCCACTCAAAAGGAGTTTAACACTCCATTTGCCACCCATGGCTTTAATTTTTTGAATTTATATTTAATTTTTACGTTGATTCAGAATTTTAAATAAAAGTTTTTAATTTATCAACAAAGAGTTGAGATGCACTATCTGCATCCTGCGTGTCAAGTACATCAATCCAGTTTTCTTTTGAAATTATATTCGATAACTTTTCAAAATCAATTTTTGTTATAATATTAATATTCGTTTTTGCAGGCACTGATAACTCAATAACTGACCCTGACAGCGAATAAAAATGTGATCAATACAGGATGTAGTAGTTGTTGTTACTCTCGTTGGTATTTGCAGATAAGTTAGATAGCGGAATTCATGAAGTAAATTTAAATAATTCCTTGTCGATATACTATTACCATTCTACTATATAAACAATTAAATTTACAAACAGGAAATGTATAACAAAATAGTAATTTACCATACCAGTGCGTAAAGCGATGTACTAGCTCGTGCAGCTTCTCTTTATTTTTAGCTAAAATGGTAGTGTCTTCGGTATATCGTAAATTATTTGTTTTTCTGCCTCCAACAGGTATGCCGCCTTCCCAGTTGTCAACTGCACGTCTCATATATTCGCCATACATGTATATTAAATAGCTTTGGCCATAAAATTCAGCCTTGTCTTAAAGGGCAATGAAGTCTAATTTTTAATCCGTAGCGTGTTTGGTACTCCCATCAATTTTAGTATTTTCCATAGGCTATTCGATTGGACGCAGTTGAAAGCTTTCTTGTAATGGATAAAGCAGAATGGCATGGGTGTATTAAATTCTCTCGTTCTCTCAATGAGTTGTCTCAGGTTGAAAATTTGATCTCTAGTTCCCGTTCCTTCCACGAACCTTGCTTGTTTGCTTGGTATTTGCCTATCCAGGTATGCTCGTAATCGTTGGTCAATTATGTGAAGTAGCATTTTGCCAGCGTGCGTGATAAGGGAGATGGTTCTGAAACGATCGCATTTACGGGTCGACCGTTTTTGTGTATAGGTATTTATACCGAAGCAGTCCAGTCTTTTGGTCATTGCCCGTTAACTCATATATTATTACATATCTCTAGTATTATTCTGTTCCATCTTATCATAGTGGCTTCAATACTTCTGCTGAGATGTTATCGCTACGAGGAGATTTGTTGGTTTTGAGATTACTTACTGCATTTTCTATTTATGGTTTTAACTGTGCAGGCTCACTTTCCCCATCCGAGTGTCTATATTCGTCTCGATCGTGTTCTTCTGTTTCTTCCTCAGGATATAGTTGTTGTTGTCGGTGCATTGTTTTTCTATTTTCCCATATAACGTTACAGTGCAGGTCTTCCACTTCTGTATTATTTGGCTTGAATTTCTTAGTTATCAAATCTACTTTTTTGAATAGGTCTCTGATGTCCCTATTGTTGTGGTGTTTCTTTGCAGATGTCTTTAATATAGTTACTCTTATCTTGTCTGCACTTTCTCTGGATTTACTTAGATAGCCTTGCGTAGACCCTTTTATCTTCTTCTGTCATCAATCTATTTTTTACATCTTTTCGCTTTTTAATGGGTTACAAGTTTTTGCTTGCAGCTAAGGTTTGTTCCTTTATCCTCCATTTGACCCTCTGTACTTATACATTATTTAAAGTTCAATTTTTACACTATGTGTCTACAATCACAAACAGATTCAAGGTACTGCTGCGACACTGACATTAGAGTAGGCCGTAACAATTACAAATTGTTGACTAAATGTTACATATTGTTCCTAAGTTAACCCAACTGATGTATGGTTAAACGAGTTTAAACAGACGCTGGTCGCCGACACTTCTCAGTGCACCCTAAACAGCGTCGCAGAGCTCTACCGTTTGTATTCCAGTCGAATTGTTTGGAATTACGTACTTCGTGCCTTTCCCACTCGGTCTTCTGGTTTTTGGCTACTAAGATTAACTACCTTTTAAAATCATTTTAAATTACAAATTACAAGTTAGAAAAAAAGAGTCTGGAGATTCAAAATTGCGTAATTTTAGTTGAAATTGAACTGTGTACAACTGGTTACCAACAGCAAATCCTATTCAAATTTAAAGCTAATTTGAATGTGGGGCGTCTATTGAACGAGTCTGCTAAACGTAGTATAGTCTATATAAATAAAACTGAAAGTCCTGACTCACTCACTCATTCACTCACCCACTCATTAACGCCCAGCCCAAACCCTTGTACCTAGAAAGCTGAAATTTTGCAGAGAGGTTCCCTTTATGATGCATACAAGGAATAAGGAAGGATATTTCGAAATTCAACCCCTAAAGGGGTAAAATGGGGGTTCTAATTTTGTAGGGAGAAATAATCTTAAATAGACATTTCGACTTGAAACTTCGTAGGAGTACTCCTAAAAACAAATAAACAAACACGTATTTCGTGATTTTCCGAAAATCAACTCCTTAGGGTGAAATGGGGTAAATAAGCTTAAAATATTATATGGGTGTTATTGAGTTTTTTTGGGACGTTGATTGCGAAAATGGCATTTATTTTTAAGTTCAAGACGGTAGACATGACATAAGGGAAGGGACAGGACGAGACGGGACGGGACTGGACGGGACGGGACGGAACGGAAAGGAACGGAACGGAACGGAACGGAACGGGACTGGACTAAAAGGAAAGGAAAGGGATGGGATGGAAGGGGAGGGGACGGGACGGGACGGGACGGGACGGTACGGAGACGTGAACGGAGAAATGGACGGGGACGGGGATAGGATGGGATGGGATGGAATGACAGAAAATAATTGGTCATTATTTAATACACAAATAACGAACCTCGCGAGGAGGCGCGAATAACAGCTAGTACAAACGAAACGTAATACACCGTGCGTAAGCTTTGTATTGGGTCCGCACCTAGTAATATACTTAACCATGATGTAAATTAAATCAAACGGCTACGTCCGACAAGTTAACTTTTTGCAAAAACCATTACCTAATAATTAAAATCAAAATTTTTCTATTAAAAGTATTATTTTATATGCATTACCGCTGACATTTTATCAGTTCGTCTCATTAATGTAAATTTTACTCATTTATATCATTTGAAGAACATCTACGAGTACTCATTTTTCAAATGTATAAATATTGAACAACATGATAATGTTTACATCGACTTCTAAGTGACTATGTAAAAACATATAATATGTATGCTTTATGACTTCTGAAATATTAGGCTCCATAGAAAGGCTATTTCAGCCACGATGACATAACTACGTGTGTGCGTACATGATCAGCAGGTAGTGCTGCTCGCTACTTTTCTGAAATATAGGTTTATGACTGGTTAATTTCTATTTCGAGAAAGCGGTGTGGTTAAAGGCACTTTTTTATTGTAACGGTTTTTGAAATATTGAATGTCGTGTACGTATGCAAAAGGAATATTGTGTTGTTCCGTTTCGGCGAGGACAGAATACACGTAACAATGACGAAAGAATGCGACGACAATTTTATAAAGCCTTTGCATAGGTTTGCTAGCTATTTGGCTTTAGTGCCGCCTTATAATTCCAACGACAAGTCCAAATTACTTAGATATCAATATTATTCTGTCGTTGTCACAACGGCAATGTTGTCTGTATATCTTGGTTTCATTTTTGGAGTTGCTATTCACGCTACGGATTACCCTACTACATCTATATTTATCTATACTGTTTCCGACAGCGTTGAATCGTTGTCAGTTATTATTGATATTTTAGTATCCGCCTTTTGGAATGCCGACATTTGGGCATTATTTACTAGAGGATTAGAAAATAGTAGTAAGCAGCTAGCAGGGGATCGAAAACGCAACTACAAATGGAGTAAAGTTTTAATCGAGTTGGTACTACTACATATTGCAATGGGATGCATCCTTACTTACCAAACATATTTATTTCAATTGATATATGGTGTAAAAGTGTACTTGTTAATTTTACTGAAAGATATTAGTTTCTATTGTAATATAATAACTTCACTACTGATATATCACTACTGCAACAGTATTAAACTGCAATTTAGACAACTAAATGTTCTCGTGGTTGGTGTGAAAACTATTTTAGATCCGTCAATATTTGTTTGTTCGGATAATGTAACTACAAAATCAATAAATGAGAAAAATGGAAATGACCCAGTGAAAGTAATTACAAAGGCAAGGATAATCTACAATCAGCTAACAAACTTGTCCGCTCACTTTAACAGAATATTTGGTTGGCAATTACTTTTCTTCTTTGTATCGACTGGGTTATCAATGCTTGTATTAGTTGATGGAGTAATACAAGGCTTTCTATTAACTACAGGAATCTTATTATTATTGGTGGTGGCTATGTACGCCGTAAGTATTTTTTCTATTGTCTATCCAGAAACTTCATTGGTTATTTCGAATTTGTTTTTATAGCTTAAATTGTAGGTCTTTCTTAGCAAAATTAAACAAATATTATGCTCCTCCTTATAGCCATAAATGGACCACTACGTTTTCCTGTCAGCGCCACAACCAATTATAGTGTGTCCGTAAAATATGCTGACCTGATTAAGCCACAGATTTCTGGACCAAAATAACACGACTTAAATTAGCTAAATCCAAATGAGCTTTGTTAAGCTAGTATTCTGCTTCAAAGATAAAAAATTAATTTCATTAACATCGATGTATCTAGATTACAGCTATTTCAAAAAAATACGACACAATCACTCCGATTTGATCTATTGTTACGGTCACCTTGCGCCTTTAACTAAAATTAGTTTTACGTGCAACTCAAGTGCTACGCAAATTTAGGAGGAAATGTGTCGATTAACGAAGTCAGTCAAGCTAATTACTTTCCTGTTGATTTTTGACGTTTGAATGTTAGGCATTTGACGTGTAAAGATTTGTCTGTGCTTCTCGTCTCGTAAAAGTGACCCTAACTAATAGCTGATGCTCACTAAGACCTAACCGGCATTGTCCATGTCAATTTATGCGTAACATTTTGAAGTTTGATTTAGCTCGTCTGACGTTCTCTGTTAAGATTCGAAGTATTGTTTATCTGTTTCGTGAAGCTATGCATTAGGCTGCCATACGATTTAACATGGATTCTTAGTAACTTCCACCTGCAATCAGCAATTCTAGTGTCATTGCTTCACATTGTGCTAGAATTAGCCGATTTTTGCGTTTGTCACTTAGGAATAGAGAAAAGAATTTGAGCAAAAAGTAGCAATTTTTCGAGATTTTCTGAGACTTCGAAACCGAAATTACATAGAATATTTGTTTTTCGATTGATAGCTAAGTATTCATTATTGTTTCTGATTCTTGTTTGTCGTTAGTTTCAGTATATCACCTATATCGTGGTTAAATAAGTCCAACGATATTTGGTGAGCCATGAATTGCCAACTTTGTGTTGAAATTTCATTCTACTCTTTAGGTATTTATTGAATCAACACCTCCGAATTATTTTACGTAAGACTATAAAAAGCACGTTCAAGCCGTTTTTCATTTCGAGTACGCTTTTTAAAAGAAAGACACGACTGTGAGTTAACGATACCTTTATTCTAGAGCTTTTTACTCATGTTTTTTATTTATGATATTTATACTTATGGTATTTAGCCTTCTTGACCTCTGCCTTGTATCTTGAGGGCATGGTTGTCTAGATTTGTGCGTTTCCTTATGGAGTCGGCTTACCAGATTTAGATTTAGTATCTGGATAGAAGTTATTACTTGCGCCTTTGAACCTTTTAACTTCTTTATTCAGCACGCCACTTATTTATATTCAATGAACATTTTCCAATTGCAAAATGTAACTTGAATTAGTTTGACAATGTACGCTTTTGAAATATTATGGCTTACGCTGGTGTCTTGTAATTTAAATTAGTAAAACGCTAATCTTATATTTCTAAACACCATGTGATTACATCGCGTATTTAATATTATTTTCATGTGAAGATCATAATTTGGCGAACTATGTATCACGTTATGATAACGAACACAAAAGAAAGTGGTTCCATCGTCACTTTCCAATGAAAAGAAATTGTGTAAGTTTAGTCCCATTTTGCATTAAGGTTCCTAGTAGTAGCTTTATTTATTAATCTAAGCTAAATAGCATAACGTTAATTCAAATTGTGTATTGTTAAACTAGAAAATATCGATAAGGGTGGCTGTCTTCCTTCAGGATATTGAAATAGAGCTTATTTGATATATATTTAAAGTAACATTCTCTGCATACAAATTGTTATACTGTTATAGACATTGGTGGCATAATTTCTTGTTTGCGCTACAAATAATTTAAAAAATCGCACGTTTTGATGCTTGGTAGTTTGCAATGATTCTTGAGTGCGGTTTATTCCAAATTTGAAGTTAAAATGTCATTTTTCTGTCCGAACAAGCTTTTTTATACATAGTTATATATTATATAAAATAAGAACCACATTTATATTTCAATATATTCCGTTAGCTTTAATGATGTACTCGGAATATTGACGTCTGCACTAGCAGAATTTGACCGACCTGGTTATTGCTGAGTTAAATTATGACTTATCAAAAATTCTGCGTTTATACGGTTCTAAAAGTATAATTTTGACAACTCACCCTTGAAATGTTATCTTTCTTGCAAGTTTAGGTACTCAATAATAACGTGTAATTTTCCAGTTAAAATTTTGCGAATTGTTGCAAATTGTTGGCGCCTGTATTTAGTTATAATCAGTTTGGTGTTAACATACTCCCTTCTGCTGGAGTTTAGTAATCGGGTCCTGTGTAACACAATGGTCACGGGTTCATCCTTGATTATTCAGAATCCTCTATCTGGCTGGCTTTGAAGAGTGTTATGATGTCCATTTTGTTTGGTGCTATTAATTGTTAATGAGTTTAATGACCGACACTATATTTTCAGTAATCAATTCCTTTTTTATTAATTTAGAGCTAACTTCTTCGTTTTCCGGAAGCACATCGAAAATTATAAAATTTTTAATAATCCACTTTAAAATTGTTAAAGCAAAACAATTTTATTATTACATTTTCAACAAAATTTTCTATAAAAAAAGTAAAATGGAACGTCATATTGTACCACCCTTAGTCAAAGGGTTGACAAGGCCTCGGCTAGCTCTTTCAATTCTCGGCAGAATATGGCGTGGTGTAAGGACTAGCAAAAGAATGCTTGGGGCTTTAAAATTGAACAGTAGGATTTTATATTTTGGGCGCCTTGACGTTACTGAAAACATAAAAAACAAAACTAGCTAATTAATATTACGCAACCTACCTTGGGTACTTTGCTGCATACCTAGATAACTCATACAGCTAGAGGGGTTGCAAAAAGACCACTAACAAGTAACAGCAATATAGACATTTAATTAAACCCAAAAGTCGTAGTTACACATGAATTATATACATTAGCCCTTAGGACTAGTGACAGCAATTAAAGTTTGTAGGACTATTGTCTACCAAATGAATTAATAAACCACAAATAGGAATTAACTTCCAAGTATTCAAGTCACAAATTGCTAATTACAACTTCAGGCTAACCACCTGTGCTATCGCAATTAACATAAATGTAAAACGCCCAAGAGACGCGGCTTACTTGAGATTACATATACATGCATATTTCAGTAATTTAGAAATAAATAAATCCTCGTTCTTTAGAGTTAATAAATGATTGAACCAAAGAGTGATTAACCACACTTCAGTTTGAGTTTCTAAGGCGTTAGTAAGAACTGAAAAGTTGCGGCATTTGCCTTTGTCGATCAAGATAAAAACCCTGAGAAGGACATGTACTTACAATTGAGTTTTTTGCAAATATCCAGCGATCGGCAGGAAAGGTCCCGGAGCGTTGCATCTATCCACGAGGACTTCTAAGCCAGAATTGGCTGCATCATTTTTAGAATCCCAAGGGTCGTCACTGTTAAGAAGACAGCTAACAGCAACAGGAGGCGGCTCGTAAACTGGAATTAATGGCTAGCGTGTAGAAGCGAAATCGGGAAACTGAATTAGCCCCATGAGAGCTTTCAAGTGAGCCCTCAGGTTAGCCGTCATGCTAGCCCCAAGTTAGCTCATGGTAACCGGCCTAAATATTAAAATTAGTGTGCGAAGTTGAGCTAGAAGAAGCATTTTTACCAAAGGTGTTCACTGCCGATTTGTGTAGAAAACGACGCCTCTGGGGTTTTCATTTATTAGAAGCCGCAGGGGAATTCAGCCAAAATATTAGCCTAAAATTAGATGAGCATTCTTGCCAACGCTGATTGTACCCGTTTGCGAAATACCAACGCTTTAGAGGCTTCTGTTGTTTAATAATAAGTACGGCTTTAAGCTACCCGACAATTATATCCGGTAATCGGGCGATTACACTGTTTTTCAGCGGCCTACTTGGAATCGAATGAAATGCCCGCAAACATGCTGCGACAACAAAAGCTGCAGGTGTTTATCTCTAAAGGCAGACGCTTGCTGCGCTAAACCTGAGTTCTCTTGCTAGAATATTTAAATATAAGGTGGTGCCAAAGAAGATGCTAAACGCAATGACGCGCTATTGAAATAAACTTGAAACCGGGAGTTACAATATTCTAGACAAAAGGTATTGCGAAAATAGTCACGTATGTGTTTAGTTTAATGTTAACTGCCCAGATCGGTTCATGCCATGTTATACTTGCAAACTGATTTACAACACGCAACAGAATAAAAGATGCACACCGCTCACTTCAGTGGGGCATAGACAGAATTTCAATCGGAAAGCGTAGGTATTCACGTAAAAATCTGGCAGAGAAAGTGGCGTCACTCGCGCGAAAGTGTAACAAAAGGTTATCTTCCTTCCCTAACACTAGAAATATGGACGGTAATTTGAATTTTTAGATAATCATAAAAGCCATATTAAGCAGTAAACGCTTTTAAGACATCTCACATCGTTTTTCAGTACCCTATTTTTGAATTAATGAATTCTTGTAGAGTAATTGAGCTCTTCAATGCCTACTTTTATTGGTTGTAATCTAGAGGTCCACGCAGATCTTCTCCGCTCTTGTCATGTCTTTAATATATTCACAACAAGCTCCTATCTATATTCTTAGTACAGTTAAGGAGTTATCTATAATGAATTGCTATAGTCTTGTGCTACTATCACTTGATCATCTGTGAGCAAAAAAGAATATAATGTTTAATTTTCTAGGGGAATTTTCATCCTCCTACATTCTTTGCAGTTTGGACAAGAAACATTCAGCCACCCTATTTTAATTATTTTGTTATAATAATACTATCAAATACTTCCGCTCACATGTTTATCTTGGATATTTGTGTTCTTCGTAAAGATTTTACGGTTCTTATGAGAGTTAGTTGTTATTGTAGAATTCTGGTTATAAATTGTAACAAGTTTCAAAGGGTGCGGCTTGTCAGTGAAGGTGGACTGAAATTATGGCGCTCATCCGCGATGGTCTGGAAAATAGGGGATAAATTCGTTGTATTTTAGGTCGCCACCATGCGTGAGATGTGGGTGATGGACTTGGAGGTTGAATCGTGAAGAACGTTATATGCAATGGGAAATGTGTGCGGTGTTAATGCTTCAGCTATGACTTATTTGATATTCTTTGAAAGTACTTACTAGACTTCAGGGTAAGCAAAAATGCGCTGCACTTTACAAATAAAAATTATACTGCAAATTTATAGAGGCTAGTAAGATAACAGTTAACATTATAGTGGGTTAGCCTTGAATATGTGAACGCAATAAAGTGTTTCAAAACATACCCAAAGCATTAAAACGAGCAGATTTGCAAGCTTGCAAAAATATTCATATGGTAACGAGATATTGATATACTGCTGCAAACCGCCAAAGGCCTTACTGCACCGCGAACGGAGATATGCCAAAAACTGTATTCTCATTTTCACAACATGCAACTTATTTTCTAAATAACATAAAACATTAGCAACCAGTTCAACTTGGCTGGTGTAGTAATTTAATCGGCGAGAAGGTGCAAAAGTAAAGGAAAGTTATAGACCATTCTTGGTCGGGCCGCCATGGTTAAGCGAGATTTGCAGGCTCGAAGCCAGGAACGGAGCTAATAGCTTCCTAAAAGGTAGACCACGACATTTGTGTGGTTCTACATGCGATACGACAACAAACCCTTTTGGACTGCGTCGGCGAGACGGCAAGAAATAGACAACAGCAGTTCAAAGGTTTTCAAGAGCATTTTTCGTCCACACGATAAACACAAGGTTTCGTCAGAGTGGTCGACCTAGGCGGCTGTTTAAAAACATCAAAGTTGGCAACTGTCACTGTGAATTCGATTCAAACCTTTTTTCGCGATTTAAAGTTACTTGTGCTTTATTTTGTGTATCGACGGTGTTTAAGTGTCAAGCACAAAGCAACCACTAATAGAGGAGTTTCTTAAATGCACCTGTCAAATAATTGTTAGGGACTGGCCCACCCGTCGGGGGGGCGCTAGTGTCGCCACTCGGCATGGTTGTGAACCAAACTATAATTAATGATGGGTCGGTATGTGAAGAAGTGTTTTTTCAAATTGTGCCGATTTAGTGTAGGAGACACAAATTTCCCAAAGGCATAAAAAAACCTACTAATAGAAACGTTTTCTGAATGCATCTGTCAAATCAAATAATTGTTAGACATTGGCCCACCCGTCAGGAGGCGCTGGTGTCACCTGACCGCTACAGTGGCTATATAAGGACAGTGTGGTCAATTTTAGTCCTGTTTCTGATTGGTTGTTTTAAAATCCGCCCTTAAGAGTCGCTTTACGAAATCACACATTGTCAAACAACGTTGCTGCTAAATCTTTTATTATTGAAAATAGCCCCAATATGAAGTGGAATGAAATAATCCTCATAAAATTTTATAGTGTTCTGTATAAGCGAATGCCGAATTTTCGTTTGCATAAGTAAATACCAACGAGTTAAAGTAAAATGCTTTTTACGAAAATTGCGCATTAGTTCACATCAAAAGCTATAATAAACTATATAAATGTCTTGATGCTAAAGATTATTGCATCAAATTAAAGAGAATTTATTTACTAGGTAACACTGAATATTCTATTTCTCTAAATTAACTGGTGGAATATATACAACGGTTTGATTATGAATATTAAAAAAACAATTTGTTGAGTTTTTGTACGTAATCTCTGTGTCGATCAACGCAAAATGTTGTCAATTTTCGTTTTCTATGTACAAAAACACAATAAAGAAGATAAAAAAGGACACCTTGACTTATATTCCAATATTAGGTTGCTCATTAACGAGGATTTTTAATCGCTGGCAGCGATTCCTTACGTTTCACATCGTCTCTTGCCGTTTAATTCTGTTTAAGTAATATTATTGACATTCTTGTAAAATTAATGTTACACTGCACATTTTTTGACCACCTCATATTGCACAAATTTTCTCGATCGTGAATATACAGCTCTCTGCAAAGCATCTCCGAACTTCACATATGTCCAGTCCGTATAAAATGACATTTATGTCACAATTTAGCAGGGTGACGTTTGTCTTACAATTTAGCAGGCCGTGCACAGAACAATACCTAAGGGCGTGGCTGGTTGTTGTAGAGACGACTCTTAATGGCTGCCTTTTTTTAAATTGACCACACTGTCTTTATATAGCCACTGTACTGACCGCTGTTTGAAAAGTGCGTAAATAATAAACTCATACGTCAAACTGACACCGACAAATCATTTAAAATGCGTGAAAAGCATTTTGAACGAAAGTAAACTGTTGCAATTGAGCACGACTATTGTAAGATTGACAATACTTATTAAACAATATTGCTATTTGAATTACTTAAAATGTATTTGTTATTCACAAATATTTTGTTTGAATTTTCCATAATTATTGTAAACTTCAGAACCCATAAAGATTTTGCATATTCCGATTTATGCAGTTCAAAACTTTAAAATGGAGATTCTGATGAAGGCAAATTATGTATATGCAAAATTTGTGTTGGTGTTGACTGCATATTTTTGATTAATCCAAATATCGTAGTAATGGCGTATTTAAATTTTGCCGCCTTGCTGAAATAGTTTCTGGCCCACCCGTTGTAGGGCGCAGAAACTTTTATACAAGCTTACTATGATAGAAATCGCTCTATTAGTAGTTGCTTTGTGGTGTCAAGAAACATAAGAAATGGGTGATAAAATATCCGAAATTTTCACGCCGCCGGAAATTTTAGAAGAGGCAACGAACGCCAGTTTAAACCTATTTCCGAGAAAGTCCCGTTAACTTTATGAAAAGCGATACGATGAATTTGTCAATTGTTGTACCCCCAAGAGCGTCGCTAAGTATTCAGAAAAAGCTTTATTAGCGTTTTTCTCCGAAAAATCAAAAACTGTGAAACCTACGAGTCTTTGGTCAATTTACTATATGCTGAAAACAACAATTCTTATAAAGAACAACACAGATATTTCGAAATATACCAAAGTCATTGGTTTTCTTAAACAAAAAGCGGTAGGGTACGAGCCAAAGAAATCAAGAACATTAGCAAGAAACGAGATCTTACAGTTTTTGAAAGAAGCACCAGATGACAAATGTTTAATGATAAAGGTGATATCATTCTATTTTAAACTAATGTTTTCTTATGTTAAAGGAGGCTTTAATCTTTGGAATTTCGGGTGCATGTTGTCGGAATGAATTATACAAATTAAAAGAAAGCGACATTGAAGACAAAGGCTCAGTTTTAATTATTACAATTCGAGATACAAAGGCAAATAAACCGCTAAAGTTTACAGTGGTGAGCAATGAAGAGTGCGGTGTCAATTTCTTAGATATATGTCAAAGGTACGCAGCATTGCGGGGTGGAAAATCTGCAGCAACAAGAAACTTCTTTTTGCGATACGAAAACGGCAAATGTCGTAATCAAGTGATTGGCCTTAATACATTTGGACGTCTGCCCCAAATAATTGCAGAATACCTAATATTGGACAACCCTAAGTTATATACAGGGCATCGCTTCCGCCGATCATCTGCAACACTTCTGGCAGACCGGGTGCCGATTTAATCCAAATAAAACGACATGGAGTCTGGAAGTCATCAACTGTTGCCGAAGGTTACATTGATGATTCCATCGCCAACAAGATCAAAACATCATCAACAATTTTAGGTACTTCGACATAATCGTCTGCTGCTGCCTTTCAGGAAGACCTTCCAAACGGAAATGATAGAAATTCCAAACAAAATTTAAATAATACAACACTGATGTCTACTTTAGGACAAGGTGGTTTCACACTACAAAATTGCTCTAATTTTACCATTAATTTTAACAACTGCAAACAGTAGTAAAACTTCTTTTTGTAATCTTTGCAAAGTTAAATCTTTAATTTGGTTATCTTTTACTTTATAGTCGTAGGAAATTTTTTTTATCCAACACGAGCGAAAAATGCATTAGGCGTTCGTTCGAGTTTTTTCAGAGCTCGCTTCGCTCGGCCCGAAACTTTCGAACTCACGCCTAATGCATCATTTTTCGCTCTAGGTACATAAATAACTATTGTGTTTGTTATACTGCTCAGCAACTTTATAGGCCGACGGGTCATAAAAGCCATATTACGCCCGCTATCAAGATTTAAGTGCGTATACCTTCTAGCATTCTATAGATAAAGAATTATCTATATCCTAACATTGAATAGTTTAGTTATCTTGTGTATAGTGCAGTTCATGTCGTGCAGCACCCGTACATATCTCAAAATGTTATAATTGACCTTGAATCTAGTTCGTAGTCAGATCTCCTACGAGTAACTTGTATTTGCATTGCTTACTCCATTAATGTAAAGTTTTTGATTGCACTAATTAAGTTCTCTTAAAAATAAGCGTCAGTGTAAAATAAACATGCATCGAGCGTCAATAAACAAACTTATGGTTTCAAAATAAAACAAAAAAAGTTGTACACCATGATAGGTAAACACATAATAAAATTACTACATTTTATACGCTTGTCATAAAAAGCTTTTTTATGTAATTATGCATAATAAAATTTTATAGAACAGAACGTAATGTAATTTATCTATGTACATAGATACACCAAGCAAAAGTATAGTTTAGTTCAGTTCAATATTGCCACCTTGAGAAAAGAATATAAATGGCAACAGAGCGCCACGTCAATTTCATAAAACCGATACATTGTTATGCCCGCTATTTAGCGTTAGCACCTCCATATAATATCAGCAACAAATCAAAATTGTTTCGACATAAGAGCTATGCTATTGCCATAACGGCAGCAGTAATCTGTACATATATTTATGTTTTATTTACTGTTGCTATCCAGGCAAGGTATTTGCCCATTACCTCGCTTTTTATGTACATATTTTCATACACTCTGAAAACTGTGGCAGTTATTGTTGCCATTTTACTACCTACTTTTTGGACTCCTGATGAATTTGCATTACTTACAGCAGGTTTAGAAAACAGTGAAAAGTGGTTTGCGACAGATCCAGAACTTAATCACAAACGGAATAAAGTGTTAATTGAATTTGTAGTTATACGTATTGGATTATCCTGTGTTTTTACATACCAGTCATGGGTGATACTAACAAGATATACATTGCAAACTTATATAGTTACTTTGTTAAGAGATATAGACATCTATTATGGCGTAATAACTGCACTATTAATATCTAACTACTGCAAATGCATCAAACTGAAATATAAACAGCTAAATAACTTTGTAACGAGCAGCGTCCGATTGTTTTTAAATCTCGCGACAAAAGTAATAACCGAGGGAACTGAAAAATTAGATAAAGCGCCTGACGCAATTAAGAAGGCCAGAACGATTTGCAGCGAGTTATCAGATTTATCGGCGTTATTTAGTAAAATATTTGGCTGGCAGGTTCTCTTTCTGGTTACTGGGATTGGATTGGTGATGCTCGAGCTAGTTAATGAATTAATACAACGTCGCCTTGGTTTACATACGGGAGTGTTGCTAGCGTCAGTAATGGCTTTAAATGGTGTAAGTAAATAGTACTTGGTATAAAACTATCTTAGTTTGCACTTCTAATGCATTCAGTTGCGCTTACCAAATTGCTTTCTATTATTCTTCTTCACAGAAAATTGGTAAAAGCTAAGAATTTCTGAAATTACGAACAACTCTTATCTTCCTAAAATAAAATGTAGATTAAAAGAAAATTAAACTGATTGACACTTGTTCTATTGTGTAGTATCTAATGATTACCTGGTATATAGTCAATTTAGTTGACATCTGCACTGTCAAACTGACATTATGTTGGCACCACTGCTATTTTTCACATTTTAACAATTAAATTACTGTACAGTCTAATAAAAAACACATTATTTTTGAGGTATAGTCAAGACATTTTTATTTAATTTTTACACTGACAGTGCAGATGTCAAGTAAATGGACTATATGCATTTATTCGGTTTATACATTATTGTATTTTTTAATTCATATTCTTTTTTGGGTATTTCGTCACTCTGTAAATTAAAATGATTAAATAACGTAAATAACGAACGTTTCGAGGGACAATCTGCCCTCGTTATCAACGAATAACAATTAAAAAGGAACAAGAAACTTAGCTTTTTTCACGGTGATTGAAAAACACCAACCTCCAATGAATTGCTTGACACTGACGTTTGTTGATTAACTAAACCTACTTGATCTATTGTCTAAAAATATTGAGAAAGACGACACCCATATGCCGTCTCCTTAATTTTACGTTTAGTTGACATGATTCTTTAGACAAGATCTTTGTGTTATACCAGTTTATTTTGTAATTGTTATCCCAAGCATGTTCTGCCAGCTTAGACTTATTGAATTGATAGGTTTTCATCATATTTTTATGTTCTTTAACTCTAACTGCTAAAGGTCTGGATGTTTCACCGATATAATATTTCCCGCATTCACAGGGAATACTATATATACAATTCTTTGAATGTTGTTCTTCATTGAACGGTTTAGTTTTTGTAAGAACTGACCGCAAGGTATTCATCGTTTTGAATACCGTCCTAACATTAAATCTACTTCCAATTCGTCTAACTTTGTCAGATATGCCTGGAATATAAGGTATAGTTAGAGTAGTATACTTTTGAGTGTCATTTCTTTGTATGTGTGTGGCATTGTTTCGTGTGTTAAAAATGTTCCGAACAAGAGTCTCTGGATAGCCATTATCTTGTAAAACATTAATCATAAATTCTTTCTCTTTTTTGAAAATTTCATCATTAGAGCAAACAACTTTGGCTCTGTCGTAAAGACTTTTTACAACGCCTGTCTTTATGTTTTTGTGATGGTTGGAGTTAAAATGTAAGGACCTATTAATGTTGGTTTTTTACGGTATACAAAAGTATTTATTGTGCGTGTGATTAGTGTATCAAGAAAAGGTAACTGATTGTTTTGCTCTGTTTCTAATGTGAATTTGATGGAGGTTTCTTTACTGTTAATATGTTCAAGAAATTTGTCCACCTCATCCATATTATGTGGCCAAATTGCAAAAACATCATCGACATACCTCCACCAAACTACTGGTTGTTGGTGTATGTGTAGACATGTTGTTGTTCAAAGTCTTCCATAAAAATGCTACTAACAATAGGAAATAAAGGAGAACCCATTGCCATCCCGAAATCTTGTTGGTAAAATTCATTGTTTAGTTGAAAGTATGTCGTTTTAATGCATAGTGTTAAAAGTTCCATAATAGTATCAATGTTTAATGCTGTTCGTGTATGTAATGTGTCATCGTTTTGTAGCCTATATTTAATGAAATTGAGTGTTTTGTCTACTGGAACATTAGTGAAGGGACTAACTACATCAAAACTAACCATTAAGTGTTGTGTGTTTATGTTTGCTTCTTTCAGCTTTTCAAGGAAATGTGGCGTGTTTTTTATATATGTGTCTGTGTTTCCTGATATAGGAGTCAGTATTTTAAGTAAATATTTAGCTAAACTGTGACAAGGAGAACCTATAAAACTAAATATTGGTCTAAGTGGTACATTTGGTTTGTGTAGCTTTGGTAATCCATAAAAATGTGATGGTTTACTGTAGTGTGGTGTTAGTGCGCGTCTTACAAAATCTGTAAATTGTTTCCTGTGTTTGTAAAGTGTTTTGTATATCTTGGTTTCTATTGTATGTGTTGGATCTTTATATAATTTATTGACCCTCACTAATTAGTATTAAAAGTTTTTCGTTGTATGTGGTTGTGTCAAGTACTACTGTGGTGTTGTCTTTGTCTGCATGTAGAATTTTAATTGTGTTATCGGTTTTTAGTGTGTGTAGTGACTGTTTTTCTTGTTTGGATATATTTTGTCTGATTGTGTAAGGTCGTTCAAGTATGATTTTGTTTCTAATCCTGTATTCCTGTCTAATGGCTTCTGGAAGTTTTTGACTAGTCTCTTCTATAACTGTAACTAAATCAAGTTTAATAATTCGTTTTGGCGACTGCGTAGTTGAGTCCTTTGCCAAGAACTAATTTGTCAGTGGGGTTTAGTTTTTTAGAAGACAGATTAGCTACAGTTTTATTTAAAAAAGTGTAACTGTTCTTTAATGTATGCTTCACTTGCTCTTTTCATGATATTACTAGAACGAGCACTTACATAAGGTGCTTTGAGTCGAAACTATTTTGGAATAATACAGCTATTTCTACAACGACATAGGAAAGTTATACTATTTTCAGAGTGTGCCAGCTTCTTGTAGAGGTTTTCCCAACTTCGGAAGTTACTAGTTATGTTAGGCCCATGCCTTTCGTTAAGATAATCTCTGAAACTTCTTTGTAGCGTGAATCTATAATTCATATTCTTTTTTGGTTATTGTGCCACTCTGCAAATTAAAATTATTAAATAACGTAAATAACGAACTTTTCGATTATAGATTCACGCCACAAAGAAGTTTCAGAAATTATTGTATTTTTTGTTGTATTCTCCCATTTGATTGGGCTGTAGCTGCTTTTCAGGCCGTTCTCTGTTAGTTTTTTACGATTCATTTGCACCGCCTTCTAATTTCGTAGTCTGTAGTATTCACTTTGCCCTGTTGCGCATCTTTTCGCACGATTGTCTGTGAGCGCGCCGTTTTGTATTTTCTGCGCTGCGCTACGCGCATTTTTGGCCTCGAGGAGATAACTCAAGTACTGACATTTGTTTGAGCGACGCGTCCTTTCCGATCTGGTACGCGAAGCGAAGAACATGCCGTGGTAACAGTTAGAATTTCAAAGGTTTAATTTTTGGGCTGCTGTTAGTTCGATGATATGTATGTGAGCCTTCACTGTGAAGTGGATTTATTCCCCCGATCTTCGAGGTAAAGAAAGCTTGACTCCCACGTCGGAATTTTTTATGCTGCCACGTGTTTCGCAAATTTGCCTGGAAACCTTTCCTGGGTAAGTAAGCGTTCGTGTCAACCTGTTCTGTCGGTCTTGGTATGCTATCGTGGTTTCCTTCCTTCGTTATAGCACCTAGTGCCGGAAGGCCAAATTGAGGCTTGGAATACAGGTAGTCTTATTGGCATTCGGACGTTCCATGCACTGGGAATTTTAGACTCGTATCGCACGGTGAAGTCCCCTTTGAATTACCAGCTTCGGGCTTCGAGAACCGTGATATAATTCGGTCGTAAGTTCGCTGCTGGACTCGCGTTTGTATTTCCTCCGAAACCAAGCGACGAGCCTAATTTTAATGTGTGAAATAGGACGATTGCCTTATTGTTATGTACAAATTGTGAGTATTAGTTTTAATCCTTGTTCTGAGGCACCTCATGCTATTATTGTAAATTAGCCAAACTTAATTAGTATAGCAAGTAATATTGTGGCCACCTGCGACTCTGCTGGTGGATCGATAATTTTGTGATATTTACCTGTACTGTGATCCAGAATTTATGAAAATTATACTGCGATTTTGTCAATTACGGAGGTTTAATTTAGTCACGGCTGTCTATTGTGTTTGAAGCTCCTCTTTCAGGAATTGTGCTTGTGCTTAAGTATTGTGAGTTTACGAGTTCTCTTCAACACCTGGGTGCACTCGACGTATTGTAATACAACAAAAATCGTTGGCGCTTGGATATTGATTTCCATTATTTCGTTCTACCGACTGTTCTTTTGCAAACCTGCACGCCGCCATCCGACTGAGCAGGTGGCCGGCTATTGCACCCGAGTGTACAAAGTAATTTTCTGAAAGAATGACCAGCGAATTAAAGTGGCTAACAAGGCTGCACGTGTACAGCTTTCCGTTAATGGTTAATTTCTGCTAGCCCATTTTGATAGTATTTATTTTTCTTTTTACTGCTTTGCCTTTATTTTTGTCTGGATTTCCCTTTCTTTCACGTCTGTCGCTGTTTACGTAAATCTGGTGGTTTATTACTTTAAAGTAGTTTGGTAGTATTTTCATTCCCTGTTCAAAACTTTCTAATTCGACTACGGACATTTTTTCTCAAATTTTATGCGCATACTATTTTTTCATTCACCTTCAGTTATTCTTCTAGAAACTGTTCCGTTTTAGTCAATTTCTTTCTAAGTTTTCTTATTTTTTCGTAATTTTTTCGCATTTCTTCTTTAATCTTATTTCAAATTTAAAATATTCGAAAACGACTGCTTCATTGGGCGGTATTGGCGCTCATCCATATGGTGCCGTTATCTGTCTATAACGTCATTTATTGAACTGTACTATTATTAAGCCTGTACCTTGCGTTATAAAAATTTGTCTATAATTCTTACTTACGAGGTTCTACACCATACAAACTTTATTTTATACACTATCACAAGTATAACACTGACTTACAGTCGATCGGAAAATACTTGAATTTTACCACTAGTGAAAAGAGCTGCCATGCGGCTCATATATTATATGAAATTGAAAGATTGCTACTGCACGAAATAAGATAGTTATTAAGAGGAAATAATGAAAAATCGCTTGTCAATAAAAGAAA
This sequence comes from Agriotes lineatus, assembly GCA_940337035.1. Taxonomy (NCBI): domain Eukaryota; kingdom Metazoa; phylum Arthropoda; class Insecta; order Coleoptera; family Elateridae; genus Agriotes; species Agriotes lineatus. The sequence continues at coordinate 3,209,934 of OW679194.1, read as the reverse complement.
TTGCCTGAACTCAAAGACGAATGTCGGAAATTTTCACTCCCTATCTCAGCAATTATCCAATCTAATTCGAAGCGGAAAAAATACGTAACAAACGAAGAAAACCGACGAGAAAGAAAATAAAAGGCTGAAAATTAAAAAATAACAGCGGAACAGATTTCGAGATACTGTTCAGTTGCAGCGGCCTGAGAAAATGACCAATATTGGGCCTGGAGCGGCGGTTCCAACAGTTGAAGTTCGCACATGAGGCGGAAACTTCGAGAGGGGTTAATAAGTAAAAATCAACTGATCATTTCCGTAAAAAGGGAGTGCGGCGGTCAAACAAGATAGTTCAAAAATCCAAAAATACGCGAATTAGACAATTTGGTGCCAAAGGCACATCAATATTCATTTCAAAGCATACTGTATCAAATAATAATAAAATGATGCATAATTGATGGATACATAGTGTACTAATCTGAAGAAGAGGATAGAAAACAAGAGTAATGATAAGCCTTCTACAAATAACAATTTGAGTTGCAATGCTGTACATAAATACCAAACCATTAAAAATAAATCGATTTCAAGTATATGCTCCAAACGATAATCTCGTAGAGTCCTCCAATGAGAAAGATGTAAAGGCACTAAGTTAGACAAAAGAAAATACAATAACGATGGTTAAGTGTAATTTTAATACCAAAATAGGTCACGAAAAGTATGATAATATTGCTACGACTTAATCTCGGCATATTGGATGACTGAGAAGATTTATTTGTGTAGTTTTGCTAAGAAAATGAAGTTGAGGATAATATACACTATTTTCTGCATCTGATGAGGCGCGGGTATACATAGAGCTCTCTTACATACAGCGATATAAGAATCGGCTGCTATCAAATAGGCTAAATTATGGCTAAAAAAGATTTCGAAAAGTAGTCAGATCTACAAAGACATGTCCTGGTGAACACATAGCAGGCATTAGTAACAAAAAGACGAAAAACTAACAATTAAATGAATTCAACTTAAACTGGAGCCAGGTGTGGCCATGTTTTGAAATAATTTCAGTAGGCGTGTAAATCTCAGTCAGTTCAAAGACAGCTGGTTGAAAGCCGTTATGGCCAGTGATGCTGGGTATCAGCAACAGAAAACTAACTGATGACAGGCGGGAAGACACGGGGTGTCTTGCGGGTACAGCCAACCGATTTGATCAGAAGCGCCGAAGAAATGCCTCATATTATCTCAATGATGCGACACGTCGAGACACTTCGAAGATGTGCTTTTTAGATTTGTTTTATGCATCCGACTAATTCGAAACGCCAAAAATTTTTTAATAATTTTATCTACAGGTCCGAATTCGGAACCCCCAAATCCGATCGTGCGCAAATACGTTGATATCGGTTAACATATTATCCTGAACATTTATTATTTATATTTCTACTTTTAATATGCAGATCTTTACCCAATATCGATTTTTCAAGGTGATTTTTCCTAACTGTTTAAGCCTCCATGCCGTAACTCAATTTCTTGCATATAAAAAATCCGTAATAAATGATCTAACTCTGCGTTTGTACTTATGTACCAAAATACTTAAAATTTATATTTGAGGATTTGTCTTGCCCGTTAGTTCTTTTTCTTCGTTTTTTTTTATATGAAATGTCCATTATTTTACACATCAAACATATCAAACTACGTTTAGGCATATTGATGTGCCCCTTTGATTGTACGGAAGTGGGAATGGTATGAATTCAAAGAGAGCATTACTGTGAGTGATACTTCACTAAAACATGATTGTGTTAATGCCACTTCCGTTATTTCAAGTCCCCCTGTTTAAATTTGTTCTTATGACAATTCTTGTTTTTATTCAGTAAATTTGTTTCTGTCCTGTTGTGAATTTAGCAGCTGGCACTGATAAACAAATTATGCACAGCAGTCGATAACTAGGTGTTGTGATAAACTTCAAATACTGTTTGATTTGAGGTGGAACACAAGCTTTCCTCTCTATTAAGTTTGACGTAATAATAGACAAGTACTAATGGAATTACCAATAATTTATGTTAAAAATAGTGTTTCCCTTTATACGCGTTTTTCGAGTATGTGGCGGCACGTTAGTTAACGACGTGATTCTAAACTGTGTTATAACCCTACAATGGTTGACGACAGAAAAGACGATTCTTTAAAATTATTGCATAATTTTGCCAACTATTTATCTTTAGTGCCGCCTTATGATAACAGTGATAAACTTAAGCTACTTCGACACAAGTACTACTGTATTTTTATAACATTTGTGCTCTTATGCGTTTACGTTTACAATTTATATATAATTGTTCCTCGGGTTAGATATTCTTCTACAACATCATTTGTCATCTACGCAGCGTCTGTTTCTTTGCGAACCATGACAGTTATTACAGAAATTCTGTTGACTACCTTTAGAAACGTTAATTTTTTCAAATTATTTTATAGAACTCTTGAAGAGTGCGACGTATGGTTATCGACAAAACAGAATTTTACAAATAATCGAAAGGAAATTTTGCTAGAATTAATAGTGATGAATATTGTACTGGTTTTAGTATTCATGTATCAAGCATATGTGCGAATGCAGATGCAAGGAATGGAAACCTCCTTGACGGCTACTTTGAGAGCTGTAGGTCTGTACCTCAGTGCAATAATTGCCCTCTTAATTTATAACTATTGCAAATCCATCAAACTACGATTCCAACGATTAAACAACCATATAAAACGCAGTACGGTGACTTATTTACATCAAACTGACTCAGTTTCGTCACAAGCTGATAGAGTTGTGATTGCTGCACTGGATTTGAAATATCAAAGCAATAATGAGAAAACGGAAAATGGTTATGAAGTGACCAGAAAGGCTAGAAAACTGTACAGTCGGTTAACAAAATTGACCTTGGAATATGGCAAAGTATTTGGTTGGCAAATTCTTCTTCTTATTGCTGCGATTGGGGAATAATACTTAATTTGGTTAACGAACAAATTCAAGGTCATCAGAATTTGTATGCCCAGTCTATGTTACTTGTGATAGGAGCAATAAATATGGTGAGTGCATTTTATTATTATGAAATCTAACTCTAATTATGTATTCAATTATTCTTTTCTTGACCCCTGTTATAAAGTGGTGGGTACTTCTGAAGGGTCAAAACCACATTCACGACATAAAATAAAGGGATTTTAACATTTTGTACAACTACAGAGTCCGGCAACCAAGCGCGGGTGGAAGATATTTCTAAATCTATACGAGTTACATGAATAACGCGTAGGTATAGTGGGTGACAATGAGACCAGAGCCATGCTTATATCTTATATCTCCTTTATTTGAGAATCGATTTCGATAAAATTTTATATTAAGATATTACAGACAATTTTTGATTGGCCGATAGATATAGCCAAAATGGCCGACTTCCGGTTCCACCGGAAACTATATCAACTTTGATTTTTTAAATAGATCACCCTGTATATTTTATGTTTTTCGGAATCTACAAGTCAAATTACATTTACTAGCCTCGCCAAATTTTAATTTTTTCTAACAGAAAAATATTTTTCGACTTTTATTTTTTACGATAGAATGCTGTCACTTGAAAACATATGCTCTAATTGACTCTAGCAACTAATAATAATAGCTATTTTATCAATGAAGTCAATAACAGACCCTTAACAAAAGAACAAACACGTTTTAAAAAAAAGTCACTTTTTTTAAATAACACCTACTAAGGGTCATCTTGCCATTAAACAGCAAATTTAATTACCAATCTAAGGATATGCATTAGAGATGGGTAGTTCGCGAACGAACTGATAAAATGAACGATTCTTTTAGGTGAACGAAATGAACTAGTTCAAAATGAACTATCGAACTTTTAGCAATCAAATCAATATGAAATAGGTAATCGATCGGTTCCTAGTTCGCAAACTGCTGTAATATGAATCATTCTCAGCAGTCAGCACTGTTTGAACGTGAAACCAACAAATAAAATTTTGTCGGTCGCCGGTCGCGATAATCGGCGAATGACGACTTTTGTTTGGGCCCATTGGAGCTCCGCACAACAAATAACTGCTTTATTATGATAACACTCGCTGCAAACAAAACTCAACTTATTGTCTTTCGATTACTACATATGCATCGCATATTATTTTATTTATTATTACATCATTTTATTTTTGTGGCCTAGTGTGAAGTATATATTTTGCGTTAAATAACAGTAATAAGAAAACGTATTTTATTTAAAATAAAAATTATAAGTAATATTTTTACAAAAAGAACACACAACATATTTTTATCTGTTTATCAACAACTAAAAATATATTCAAAAGATGTAGTGTTTGGTAATATTATACCGAGAGATAAGATAAATTTATAAGTAAAGTCACCTGTGGTTCGTATTATACATTTGACAGTACTGCAGGCTAGTGTCACTTATGTCAAATCACAAAGATAGGTTTTGTTATTTGACACAGACTGACGCAAAACCTAACATGCTAATCCCGAATTTGACATAAACTGACATTGTCATCAACAATACACTTCAGTTCCTGCGGCCCACAGGGGGTCGAAGCTTATGGATTCATTCATAGCTTGAGCCTTGTAACGTTTAGGGCCGGTTGCAGAAAGCAATGTTAAGTCTGGTGTTAGCTACCATCGCGTCAAAGTGAACAAAATCGCATCAAATTTTGTTTACTAATGTATTAGTTACCATAAGCATTTGAGATTTGATTCGTTTTTGTTCACTTTGACGTCGCGTTAGCTAACACCAGACTTAACATTGCTTTCTGCAACCGGCCCCTTAGTCAAATAAACGAAAATAAAAAGTTGTGTGCAACAATTACACTTTGCTTTCTTACTGCTATCCGCAGAATTATCAAAATTATTCCATAAATTACTACAAAAGAATGTAGTCGAACTGATAAGCCAGTCCACACAACTGTAACGCTTGCAAATCTGCATTTCTGCATATTCGTTCTTCGTTCAATATGATCGTTCGACCTTTATACAGATTACCTAAATGCTTGCGCGCGCATTATAGTTCGCGAACGAACTAGTATATTGAATGATTCTTTCCTACGAACTAGTTCTCGAGAACTAGTTCATCACAACGAACTACTTTTCCCATCTCTAATATGCATCATGCACTACTTTATCTTTATTTAAAATTGAAGAATAATTAATTAAGTTTTTTAATAATTCTGTGTAATACCTAAGCAAATTAGGAAACACTGTTGTATGTAATTTGAGTGGTAGATTGCGAAAAACCAAATATATAGGGTGATACATTTAAAAAATCAAAGTTATTGTTATTTCCGGTAAAACCGGAAGTCGGCCATTTTGATTATACTTGTATGTCAATCCGAAATTATATCTAGTATCCTTGCATCAAATTTCATTCAAATTCATTCATAAGTAACGGAGATACAGGCATGGCCCTGGTCTCATTATCACCCGGTAAACAAGTTGTAGATACGAAGGTGGTTCACATTACTAAAATAGTTTTGATGATACAGGGTTGCTCAAAAAAGTGTGGCGAATCAAACTTACTTTTTTTTTAAATAGAATACTTTATATTTGGGTAGCTTAATAGTTTTGCATTGAAATATATTTATCACTTTGATATAAAGTTGTTGGGTCTAACGTCAACTGTTTTCTAGATATTAACGATTTTATGCAAAAAAATGCTGAACTTCAGACGGATGCTGTAAGCAACAGAAAACAATTGAATGAAGGAAGACGTAATCAAAATTTATGATTATCGCAAAGTACCTTTCAAGTGTAAAATGGTGGATCTGGGTATTAATGCTATACAGGGTGCTCAATATTTGCAATTTTATTGACTACGATTTTTTTAAATAGTATTTTTGAAAAGTCTTTTTAATGAGCTTTCTTTTGATATGTTACTTCATACCTCTAAGTTTAACTGTTTTTCAGATATGCGTGTTTGAACATAAAAAATAATTTAAGCCCCCTAAGATGCTTTATTTACAGGGATAACAAACAAAACGCCATTAAAATAATGATTTAAAACTTGAGCTCACCAAAAATAAAAACACAAAACCAGGTTTTAAAATTGTAAATTCAGTCAGTGTTGATACAAGAAGTAATAAACGCGAAAAAATAACTATAAATGCACGAATAAATTCATTCCAAGATCATATAAAATCAGATTTTAAAAAACAAAAGCCAATACACTACAATTTTTTAGGTAATTACATTAAATGTTCAAATAGTCCTTTTCTGCTACAGCCTACGGCACGCCCAGGCCCAGTGAGCAATGAACGATGCCGGCCTTATTGGCGACTATAGGATTGCTAATTACAGCGTCGATCACGCACCTCAAGTACTGATTGACTAATGCCATTTGCGCAGTACTTAAGCTCCACATATCTCCACGATGCATTTGCTATTGCGTCTTTTGTTGGCTTAACCGCTTCTTTGTTGGCGTCCTGACTCCAGATTGCTAAACTGCAATATCTGCAGGACCTCATTACTTTTGGGGTGTTCACCAAACACTACTCCAACAATTCTATTTAGGTGGAGTCCCCTAATAATTTTAGGAACTCCGCTATCGGTTGGCGTTGGGGCGCACCTTTTCAAATTTGCTCGCCCGGCGTTCGCTTATGCACGCAAGCCAAACAGCTTTACTCGCCGAGAATGCACGAGTCTCTGCCGCAAGCTTCAAGCCGACTCGCTTTGTCAAAAGCTATTGCTTCCGGCAATTTTACGCGGTATGTTCACGCGTATTGGCGCTCGTTTAAATGTTATAATGACGCACCTAAAAATATTTATTAACATATAATAGCAACCACGAATTGACGCATATATATAAATTGATTATATATTGAAAGGTTATTTTAAGCACACTCAGGACAGCCAGGACAAGTTTCTGCTTCTTCCGGCTATACTTTGGTATTCTAGTTCCAGTTATCCCTTTGGATTTATTAATCTTTTATGTTAGCTTGACTTTTACCTGATTCTAAATTACAGCTATAGCTCTTTACATCAAGAACGTTCGAAAATTATCTGTCATATACTAATACATATCGCTTTGATTGACCACTCTTTTAAGCGGCGATTTCCCGGTGCCCTTTATCGAATTTTTTGTTGTGACAAAGTTAAAGACGCTTAAGTTTCGCGACCTACCCTGTATAGCGTATATTTTCAAATACCTCGAGCTTGTAGATAGACGAAACGTACGTTATCCTGAATTTATCTGTAATCTGATTGATGTTAAGAACGGCTAGATCAATTCAAATGAAATTGGACGTGCGTGCATGTTCCACCAATTTTTAGGGTGTTTATCTTACACTTATTAATTTCCTTCTAGCTTTCATAGTTTTTTGTTTTCGTCATTTTCTTATTAGGAAAATTATTATAAAAGAATTATTTGTCAAAATAGGTATAACAAACCTTATGTCATTTTAAGCGGAAAAGTGAGCTCTTTTTAGAAATGTCTAAGCCAACTGTGATTGCTATTTAAAAAAATGTAACTTAATGTTATAACTCAAAAACTATGAAAGCTAGAAGAAAACTAATAAGTGTAAGATAAACACTGTAAAAATAGCTAAAACTTTTATTCTTATTAGTTTTTTCTATTTTCAATAATAACGGCGCTAGACCGACTTTAAGAAATTAAGTAATTTTAATATTTTGCTTGTATCTAGTAGGCCTTGGATTTTTTCAAAGAAACAAAAGCACATCTCGAATAAGCTCATAAAACTGCAATTCTTTCTCCATTTAACCAACCTTCTATCTTTCACGGTTTCCGAGATCCCTATAGTGATAATGAAAAAAACTCACCCTGTATAATACTGTAAAAGGAATTCACTATAAGAAAAACACATGTTACTCCAAAATGAGTTCCTAATTTCATTATCAGTTCGTTTTTATCCGTAATGTCATTTATCATGGATTATTTGTTAATGCCTACTTTCAGTTGAGTGGTATGCATACCTCTTTGTCAACAAGAACATCAGTAGTACGATCGCAATAATTTTCGTAGAATGCGACAGTAAATCGTTAATGAAAATTAATTTTATTTACACTAGGGAATAATTTTCTTGTAGCACTATAAATTCAAATTTTAGTAATGAAACTGAGTTACGGCGCACGCAATTAAGTGTATGAAAAAGTCGTTAAGCTTTAACACAGAGGAGCTTTAATGTTTTAGTTCGCCTAAAGAATTGGCGCACGAATTAAACATGAGTCGAGATATCCGGGACAACAAAATTACTTTTATTAAACCCATATACCGTATAGCTAATATCTTGGCTTTCGTGCCCCCTTACGAAGTTTTCAACGGTGCGAAATTTAAAGTGTATACGTGTTACGCGATTATAATAACTATAGTCGTCGTATCTACCTACGCATTTTCTCTGCATGGAAAGTTAGGTGAAACATATCCCCACCAGAACGTTATAGTGGCTGTTATCGATGGTTTATCGTCAGCTGTTTTGGGTTTATCCTTGTTCTTCGCAATTGTCAGATCAGTTTTTATTGCAGAAAAATTTCATAAATTTTTTCAACTCTTTGATGATGTCGATAAAAGCTTCGAGGAGAAAGAAATACCATGTCATTCCAAACACCGATTTTACTTAGAAATACTTTTGGCCCATACGTACATGCTTTTCATATTTTGTTATGACGGATTTGTTTGGATAAACACTATTGGACTTAGTGCTTTTTCCAAGTACTCTTTGAGGGATCTGCCGCAGTACTGCAATATGATTACAGTTTTGCTGATGTACAATCTCATTTTGGCTATGAAGGTGCGTTATAACAAACTCAATGACAAATTGGAAGCGATGAACTTGAAGAAGAGTTCGGCAAAACCTGACTCGGCCGTTTCGCATCTAAAAGTAGACAACTTCATTGCTGAAACAAATAAAGAACTTGGAGAACACATTAAAACGCTAAGGGATGTTTATATAAATCTGACTGCTATTGTGGGACTCTTTAATAACATTTTTGGATGGGCGATTCTCTTTCTCAGTGCAATCACGGTAATGGGTATACTTGAAGTTGTTAATTTTGCGTTAGTGGTAACGGTCGTTAACAACGGTAAATTCATGGGCAATACTGCCGTAGAAATAGATTTTATATTGCTAGTATTCCTATGGTGCATTACCCTACTGGTGAGTAGAATAGCCTTTAAGTTAGATACCTGTAATTATTGGTCCCTGTTTAGTTCCAAATCTATTAAAATTGGCATGATTGAATTAAACATATAAGGCATCTAAGCACTAACAGATTTTTAAATAGTTACAGAAGAAATATTCCTCAAATTTTAATTAATAAAGGTAAAGTTTCCCCGTAAGCAAAATAAACGAAGTTAGATAGTTTACCATAGGTGCAGTTAATGTAAGCGTATACGACATACATATAATTCTCATAAAACTTTTGTGAAGACAACCGCGTTGACGTTAAAGAAAAATCAGAAAATTGAGTTCAAGAAAAGTGCCCCTCAGGATGGATGTAAACATTGTCTCCTAAGAACGACATGCACTATCAGCACGGTTTCTGCACCAGTTTTTGGGTAATATTAATGCAAAGAACGGAAAAGCTATTAGACGGGATCTGTCAAGTTTCTTTGTCTTTGTATTCTCGCTATCAGTGGTAGACATAAGTGGTGACGTAACTGCGCTGTCGAAATAGCCTACTGGAATGCATGGGCCACTAGCGCTCAACAGCTCGCCCGTTAGAATCTTGGTTCAAGAAATATTTTTTTATGTTATTGAAAGATGAATTACTGACTCAGTTTTAAACAGATTTCCTTCGTTTAGTAATTCTGGTCTCCCTTGAAAATTCTCGCAGGCGTCCAGCATATGGTGTGATCATATTTACAACACAATGTGCTAACGGCCATACTACAATGAAAGCACCGTTTTAACAGATTACTACGACTAAATTGATGTGTCTTAAACATCGCATCGCAAAACCACTCCATCACAACACTGCTCCGAAGTATCTTTAGAAAATTTACTTTTTATCTTTTTTATTTATCTAAGAATGCATCTTCATATGTTTAATCGTTCTACACAGTCACTTTGGTCTTGCTGGTTTTAATTATGGTATATATTGAGGAAACGAAGATTAATTGCTTTAACTGCGAATCCTAGGTATTTTTAATTGTCGGTTGATTTTGCTATATATTACTTTAACTTTAAGTAATATAATTGTATGGATTTTTCTTTAATTTCAATTTAAAGGTACTTATCCAATATTTATCTTCTTTATTTTTTTGTGACGCAACTCTACTACTTCTGCTATACAATATGGCATATTATAGCATTAGCATAGTTTTTGGATAAAATAAACATATAACTAACTAATGAGGCATTACTTAAATAAGGCACAAACACAATTTAGATATAATCAACAAAATTTCAGAATTTTAAATAAGCAGGTTATGATACCAAAAAGTAAACGTTGTTTGAGAAATAGTTAAACGTAATTTAGAGTTAACTTATATTTTAACACGTCAAACTTAGCTCATATGCACTCTCAGTAAACTCTTCTTGCTTTTCAGGTGATGGGTGTGGTGGTAGCAGTAACCTGTGACATGACCACAAAAGAAGCTCAGCGTACTGCCACTGTCTGTTATAATTTGCTGCTAGACGTTCCTGCAGTGAGCAACAACGTACAGGACCGGATTCTGCGAGAAGAACTAATTTTACTCGCTCAGCAGGCAACACATCAGTGCCCGTACTTCTCTGCTGCAGGCTTTTTCAACGTTGATTACACGATGCTTTTTGGGTTGCTGGGAACTGTAACCTCTTATATTATTGTACTTATACAAATCAACAAGTAATTTTATCATATTGAATGTCGTTTGTTATTGTGTAGTGTATCCACTTTGGAGATATAGCTGTTACTACTGAATAAAGAGTATAATGTGTATTTTGTTGCTGATAAAATTAAATCATTATTATAGGTTTGTTACTGTCTCAAGATGTTAGAGAATCTCCTAATTTAACATTATGTTTGAAAAATTAAAATGAAGAAGGAAATCAAGAAACATGTATTTTGCAAACAGGTTGGATATGTGACCATGGTGCTTTTAAATATGACTGTACTAGTGCTACCGTTTGTTAGAGGGGAAACCCTGTTTACTATAGGTAACAAGCTTAAGGTGTGTCAAGTATCTCAGCGTAGAGACGACTGTTAGGCTAAACCAAAAGGGGTTTCGCTTGGCATAGCCAAGGCAGTTGTATCTGGAAAAACACAGGAATAAATTCGTGTTATGGATGCCACATACTGTATATTGTTCTCTGAATGACATTTTTTGGCAGTGGTCTATTATATGTTTTTCGGACTTTTTCCACTGTCTAGGGTGTAAATCACACGTTTCGGGAGTTTTTGATCTACTCCCGTCTTCAGGTGTTCCTGGTTAGTCCTGAGAAGGACCGATATTGTACGTTTTTCAACGTAAATTTGTGACTCCACCGGGGTTTGAACCCGGGACCGCTGATCGCTGTGATTACTATTCTGCCACTCTAACCACTAGGCCACCAGGGAGAGGCACAATTTACGTTGAAAAACTTATATCGGTCCTTCTCAGGACTAACCAGGAACACCTGAAGACGGGAGTAGATCAAAAACTCTCGAAAGGTTGTGTGATTTACACCCTAGACAGTGGAAAAAGTCCGAAAAACATAACATATTGTATATGTCGTAGATGTAATGTAGAAATGTCAGCAGGACAACGTTCCTCGGCGATGGAAAATGTATGATTACCCAGTTCAGACATTTGGACATACATTGTTTCACTTAACTAATCGAAGTAAAACAATAAATTTAGTAGTCTAAAGCCGCGTACACATTAATGAATATTTAGGTTGCATGTTGTATATCAAAATGTAGCGCACTTATTTGCGGAGCAAATTTAATGCAGGTGCATCATTTTTCGACACACAAATGTGTGTTGTGCTTGTGTATCGGCGATCCGTCTGTTCGTCGATTTACACTTCTACTGGAATTGCTTTCAAAATCCACTCATGACATACGAAGAAAGTTGCGGAGTTGTCCTGGGCTTTCATCAATTGCTAATGTCGTTAACAAGCCGCTACCGCCATTCTGATTTTTATTTTGATAAAGTTGTGTCATCTAGTGACGTCTTTTTTGTTATTATTGTGTTTTTTCGTATTTTTTCAGTAATAATGTATTAAGGGCCAATGATTTTGCCAGTAAAAATGTTTTACGAAAGTATTTTGTTTTGGCAATGGCACAAGACAAACTAACTCAAAGTTAGTTTGTCGAGGGGCATTGCCAAAAAACAACAAATCTTGAGTAAAACATTTTCCAAGCAAAATCATGAGCCCGAAATACATTTTGTGGACTATTTCACAAGTATCGGTTCATTTGGACATTTATACTGATGCACAATGACAGTTTTAAATGACGTTTTTGAAATGTCACCTTGGTTACAACATAATCTACCCTGACCTTTTGCAGTGTTTGGAAAGGATAGGCAGCTCGTCTTTTTATTATTTTTATATTTCATTTATTTGAATTGCGTTTTTCTTTTTGCAGATGAGTGTAATGTGCCCCTGTATGTACGTAATGAGGTAATTAATTTTGTTTTAATACTGTACAGTTTATAAATTTTAGATTTACCCTTTAATTTTATGCTACTTTATTAAATATATGGGAGCAAATGAATTTCTGATAGCACATATCAATATAAGATATTTAGTTCCAAAACTTCATGACTTGTTAATAATTATAAATATGATGTTTTAGCTATTAGTGAAACATGGCTCTCAAGCGACATTGCCGACAATCTTATCTATATAAGTAGATGGTTATGATTTATTTCGCCGTGACCGGGTAAGTAGAGCTGGCGGTGTTTGTATATATACTCTAAAAGTTCTTATAGATGCACCACAGTAGATACTGGCGATTCAATAGAACAAATCTGGATCTCACTAAAAGTTAAAAAACGCTCGGTTTTGCTGGGATGCATTTATTTTAAGTCACCAACTGTCAATTATAAATGTTTTTGTGACGAATTGGAGCAGACTCTTACACTTTTGTCAAATACCTCTGATTATATTTGTTGTCTTGGCGATCTAAATATAAATATGCTAAATTTAAACCAACCTGACACAATGTATTTTCAATCTATGATAAACGCTTTAAATTTCATTCAACTGATTACTGATCCTACGCGTATAACGCCTAATAGTAAAATTCTAATTGATGTTATTCTGGTTAGTAGCACTGACATTGTGAATGATTGTGGAGTAAATACTCATGGGTTAGCTGACCACGAATCAATTTTCTCTAAATTAAATATCGAACCTTTGTCTACCCCAGTTGATTCTAAAACAATTAGAAATTTTAGTCAATTTAATTTGGAGGTATTTCAGGCTGATCTGCATAGAGTGCCTTAGCAACAAATATTTTTCTTCAAAAAATAGATAAATTTTTTAAATATTAACTTAAGCAACACAATTAACGTGCATGCTCCAGTCAAAACTATTAATATAAGTAAACCATTCGTTCCTTGGTTGACCAATAATATAAAAGTTGCCATGAAACTTAGAGATAAGGCCTTAACTAAGTATCGTAAAACTAAGTCTTCCGCTAAATGGGAATATTATAAGTCGCTGCGCAATCTTGTTAATCAAATGATTAAATCTGAGAAAAGGGCATACTTTCAATTTACCATACAAAATTCTAATTCAAAACAAATGTGGAATAAATTAAAAAACTTAAATATAGGCGCTAAAGCTAAAATTGCAATCCCAACACATTTATCTGAAGTCAATAAAATAAATAATTTTTATATAAATTCGATTCCTGACATTAACAATAATGACGTTGACGACATTGTAAGTTTCTATCAAAACAATAAATTAACTTCGAACGATGTACAATTTAAGTTTAGAGAGATAAATACTTCGGATGTACTTAAAATTATTCATGAAATAAAAACTAATGCGGCAGGACACGATGGATTAAATCCTTTATCTAATAGACGTGTCTGTCTGGGACGCAGTTTTGTCTGTCTAGGACGCCGTTTTGTCTGTCCGGGACGCTGTTTCAGCAGCCAAACCGTAAGAGATAGAGAAAAAAGTTATGAAAGTTATATGTTTGGAATGGTCATGTCAGGTCAGGAACCGAATTTCAGTCACGTGACACTTCCAATTTTCGAGAAATCACAAAAAAGGCCGTTTTTCAAATAGAACACGTATTAAATAAAAACTGTTTCAGCAGCCAAACGGAGCTGCGACCCTCTGCGCCTTAAAACGTCGATCGGTTAGGCAACCACTTTGACACCTTCCAGGTCTGGGTACAGTTTTTATTTAATACGCGTTCTATTTGAAAAAAGGTCTTTTTTGTTTTTTTAAATGAGACATTTGTCTCACTGGACTGCTAGTATAGAAATAATAAAACTTTGTATGCCTGCAGTGCTTCCTTACCTTACTCACATAATTAACTATTCACTTCTTACAATTTTTTTTCCAGATAGCTGGAAGAAAGCAGTAGTTATTCCACTACCAAAAAAAAATCAAATCCTGAGGGTTATAAAGACTTAAGATCAATTAGTATCTTACCTGTTTTGTCTAAAGTCCTTGAAAAGGTGATGAATTCGCAACTGAGGAAATATTTATATAAAAATAAGATAATACCTGACATTCAGTCTGGTTTCCTACCTAACAGAAGTTGTTCGACAGCCTTACTATATGTCATAGATGAAATTCTAACCGCTACTGATTCGAATAAAGTATCTGCGCTTACGCTACTTGACTATAGTAAGGCTTTCGATACAATTAATCACAAAATACTGCTAGCTATACTGAATTACATTGGCTTGTCTGAATCTGCAATTGCCCTATTTGAAAGTTAGTTGACAAATCGTATGCAGTGTGTAAAAATATCAATGTCTACATCTAATTATTTACCAGTTGTCAAAGGAGTCCCTCAAGGTTCTATTTTGGGCCCTTTACTAATTATTATTTACACATCAACTTTTTACCAATGTGTAACTTGAAACTTGTAAGTTGAAAATGTTTGCCGATGACTTTCAGTTGTTGCACTCTTTCTTGCCAGATAATTATAGAGACGCTGTACGTGATATCAACTTTGACCTCAATGCTATCAGTAAGGTGTCGCGGCAGCACTCTCTGGTTATTAATCCCCAAAAATCAGTTGTATTGTTTGGGAATAAGGATGCTGTAGCTGTACTGACTGATAAGATACGAGTAGCGATTGATGATCTTCCCATTCCTATTAAAAGCGAAGCTAAAGATCTTGATCTCATTATAGATAATACATTTCGGTATGAAAAGCATATTACCAATTGTATTAGAAAAAGTATTCAGGCACTGAAGTTAATTTATCCCCATAGACACGCTTTGTCAATTGAAACCAAGTCGCTACTTTGTAATTCACTTGTTTTATCCAATTTTTCTTACGGTAGCGAGATCTATGGCCCTTCTATAACTCAGGATTCTTCTCGTAAAATACAGAGAATTCAAAATTCCTGTTTACGGTTAATCTTGGGCATTAGAAAATACGAACGAATATCATATCAGCTAAAAGACTTGCAATGGTTAAATATGCAAAATAGACGTCACTTACAGTATGCTACTCTTTGTCACAAAATTATTCAAACAAAGCAGCCAGCTTACTTATATAATAAAACCAACTTTAGGACAGATGTGAATACTCTAAATCTAAGATATAAAGGAGGCATATCTCCTCCTTCACATAGAACAGTGTTATTCGAACGGTCTTTTCAGTTTCAGATTTATAAGATCTACAATGATATACCTAAAAAATTTAGAAAACTCTATCACTTCAATTTTAAAATGAATATGTATAGCCATCTATATAGAATACAAATAAGCGTCATGACAGCTAATAACATTGATTATTGTTGTTAGGAAGCAATTTGGAACTATTAGTAAACGTGCAACGACAACACTTATCTATATATGTATATGCTATTTTTTTTTGTATTTAATCCATTAGTTGTAGACAATGTGTCCACGGTATATAGCTACGTCATTCAAGGCGCCACTGGAAGAGCAAGGGTGGGAAACCACTAATTTGAATTGGCTCCTTGTGATTTCGTCAGTCATGTTATTTATTTTGTGTTTTATCAATATTGTTTTATTTGTGGTTGAGGAATATTAAGTGGTTGCCATGGATGTAAGTGGTAAAAGAAACTGTTAAAATCCCAAGGAAAATTTTTAATTTTTTTCCACTATAAAAGCACTTGATTGCTTGAATTTTGAAAAATCATGGCGTTTGATTGGCTAATAACAGGTGCGGGAAATAGTCGAATTAAATGGTGCATTTTAATAAATACAGCATATTTTATTGTTACTAATAATGAGTAATAACGCATGGTTAATCAACAATTTCCGTCTACAAATTAGAAAGTTCATTCCTAAAAAACAAATTAAAAGTAAAATAACGCAAACACATATATGCACTGCCAACCTACGTCTACATCCGCACAACGCAAATCTCTTTGAAGTTGAAGTAAAAACCGACTGGGTGATGAATAGCGTGCGTCGTTTGTTTGTAGGGTTGAATAAACATCCAATTTGGGTTTTCTGCCCTCTTTACCTATTGTAGAGAAAGTTTGAAATTGCAGAATTATAAAATTCGTTTTAGCCCAGTCATATTAGGAAAAAAATAGGGGTCAACCTCGGAATGAAAGATAATAAGCTGCAAATTGGTATAAACCTTTATTTTGGCGTTCTAAATAATGTCTCAAAAGTCTCATATAATCTCGTGTCCGCGTCTTAAGATATTCAAGGTCAAAGGTCGCAAAAATCGGTTTTTCGCGAATAATTCGGTTCCTATGGCTTAAATGACATTTTTACCTATTATAAAAATTGTAGAGTATAAAATTCTCTACAACTTTTGTTCGAACTTTTTTTCCATACGAGTAACCGTTTTCGAGGTAGAGCGTCGAGAGTGCGCAGCGCACTTCCATATATCCGACATCTTTATTTGATAGTAATGGCATGAGAAAAACCACGAAAGCAACATTATATGACAATATGATACCTGTCGATATCGATCTTGATGAAAATAATATAATATATATTATCGATGTAGGATTTCTTCTGCATCACGTCGTATGGAGCAAAGACGATACTTTCTCTGTTATTTTAGATAAATACATTAAATATTTGCAAACACATTATGGCTCGAGTATTGTTGTTGTATTTGACGGATACTCGGATTATAGTAAAAATATTAAAGCAATGGAACAACGTAGAAGAACAGCTGCACTTTCAAAATCATATGAAGTTTGTTTTGACGAAACAATGATTGTGCCAATCAGCCAAGAGAAATTTTTATCAAATCGATTTAACAAAAAACAACTTATTGATATGCTTGTTGAGAAATTTAAAACTGTCAACATTACAACGAAACAAGCCAGAGATATTGATTTACTTGTTATTTTAATGGACGTACTCAATCACATAACCAGGAAATTTTCTTTAAAAAAGTGGGCAAAGGCAATGTTAAGACACAAATATATTCATCTAAAAGTTTTGATCAATATCCTCGTTCTAAAAAACACATTTTATTTTTACACGCATTTAGTGGTTGTGACACGACTTCTGCACTTTTTAAAAAGGAAAAAAAAGTGTTACTAGAACATTGGAGAAACTTCCCAATTTGGATAAACTACCTGAAGTATTTCAACAACAAAACTGCCCCGTACAAACATTATTCAAACATGGAATACGCATCTTGTTGGCAATATATAATGCTCCAACATCTGAAGACAATATTGATCATTTCCGATACACTCAATTCATCAAATTAACAAAGCTGAATAAACCTGTGCAATTATCAAGTTTTCCACCAACAAGTGTAGCAGCCAGCAACACATTAATCGTGTTTATTACCAAATTCAAACCTGGTTAGGAAAGGATTTAGAACCCCAAGAATGGGGCTGGATGCAACAATGTGAATTCCTGGAACCGATCACTACGTTATTACCCCCAGCACCAACTGAACTACTGAATATAATTCTTTGTAACTGCAAAAATGGTTGCGGTCCACGCTGTGGATGCACGAAATCGGGTTTGAAATGTTCAGTAGCATGTGGGCAGTGCAATGGACAAGCTTGCCTCAATGCGTTTATATGTACAAATGATCCCGATGAAGAATGTCCATATGAATCCGAAGTCCTTGAAGATGTTGAAGCAAATATAATTGATAGCGACGATGATGATAATGAAATTAATTTTGAGCAACCAGAAGAAGACGATGAAGAAGAAGAAGAAAATTAAACTAAAATTTCTTATAACCATTTACAATTTTTCATTCCAGATAAAAAAATTTCTTATGTTATCATAAATGTATAATTTGTATAATGAATAATGAATAATGATAAATAAAAATACATCGAAAAATATATATTTTCTTAATCCCTTTTTACCTTAAAATACAATTACAATATATAATCTAGAATTAAAAATAGAATTATATAACATATATAATAGAAATAGTTAAATATAAATAATTAAATGTAAATAATTAAAATATTTATTTTAATTAATTATAAATAATTAATAATTAGAATATAAATAATAGCCGTTATTACATAAGTTTCATATTTTAGTGAATAATTAACTTCTCACAACGTACGATTAATCGTGACTCATGCTTGACCTTGCATTAAGCCATATATGGCAGTGCGCTGCGCACTCTCGACGCTCTACCTCAAAAACGGTTACTCGTATGAAAAAAAAAGTTCGAACAAAAGTTGTAGAGAATTTTATACTCTACAATTTTCATAATAGGTAAAAATGTCATTTAAGCCATAGGAACTGAAATATTCGCGAAAAACCGATTTTTGCGACCTTTGACCTTGAATATCTTAAGACGCGGACACGAGACTATATGAGACTTTTGAGACATTATTTAGAACGCCAAAATAAAGGTTTATACCAATTTGCAGCTTATTATCTTTCATTCCGAGGTGAAACCCCTAATATGACTGGGCTATTTTTTCAGGTAATGGTTTCACATTTTTGCTAAAATCGGTCACAAAATCTTCAAAGAGCCTAGAGTTAACTTACGAAAAAGAAAATATAGCTTATTAACTACTATAATAGACACATAAATTGATTTAGGTTTGATTCCGATAGCATCACTTGTTAGTTTTCCTTCAGGTTGTGGTAAAATTTACTGTATTGCGAATTTTAGCTTGTTGGAATGGTAAGCCGTTAAAAAATCAACTTATTTCGGTTGTGTTACTATATAAATTATTGGAAAAGTGTCGAAAAAGAATAATTTTTAGTCCTAAGCCTCCGATTTCATCGATTATGATTGAAGAAGTCAAGTAGAAACTGACCATAATTCAATAGTTTATAGTGTGACTAGTTCTCTAAATTGTAATAACCGCTCTATTTAATGCGAGAGTATATAGAGAAATCACAATTTTAATGCATTTTTATCTGAATGCCTTGTAGTAACAATATAATTCGTATCGCGTGTGAAATTTGTCTTGCTCTTTTATTAACGGCATCCACAGCAACATTATATATTGCCATGATCACATTTTAGTAGCCCTATGTGTAAAATAATAATTATTAGTAATTTATAACATAACCAACAATACAGATATTTATTGTAAAAAGATGTAGTAATTCAAAGTTCAGATTTGTTATAAAATAGCAGGCCTTGTAAATAATTGATAGTACGATGTTAGAATAGCATTATTTTTGTGTAAAAACAAATTAAAGTATTCCATGGTCATACTAGATGAAAATAGTTTTTGTTCATACTGGATTAGGACGATAGTTAAGCTATATGAAATAGAAGAAGTATGCAATTTACACAAATAAGTGTGTGAACAGCAGCTTAGTGAAGTTGGGATATCTGCTACTCAGGATCTGAGGTGTCACGATTCTAGTTAGCCACCTACACTGCCAGCATCAAGTTTAGTGAAGTCAAACGACTAATCAAAATTACGTCGTTCCATAAATATGTAAAGGAAAGTTCCGTTATCGTCGAAAGCCTTATCAACATTGCTGGTCAGGTAATGTAAAGCATCAATATTTCCCTAGTTGGTAGGCGCATTGCTTATATTAGTGAAGGAGATTTTAAATCACCATATTTTGGGTGGCTTTCCACTACTTTTTCCATTGTATTGATGAGAAGCTAGGTAAAATTAATAGGTTTAAATAATTAAGGTTGTTGGCTAGGGTGCATTTCCGTGTTTGGGACGAAATGACTTTTACTTTTCTTGAGTTTTTACTTGCCTCGTCTATAAGACGACGAAAATATTACAATCGCGAAAAACACCTTCCGACATTTCTTCAGATATTTACATTTCAGGGTCCCTACATGACAATTCCGCCTGTCTGTCTGTTCGCGGTATAGCTCAAAAACTATTTATCGGGGAAAAGGAAATATATTTTTTGCATGCGGATTAGATTTGTACCTGGCTTTGTTTCTGCTTTAAGTCGGGAATAGATGAAAGTATAGTACTTTCCAATTTCTCTTTGCGGATGGTTCTAAATCTGATAAGGGAACGGGATATGCAGTAGTACATAATAACGAAACTACCAAAAGCTCACTACCACTCGACATCAGTATATTTTCTTGCGAATCATTTGCCATACGGACGGCCCTGCAAATATGTTTAGCATCAGATCACGCCTCCTTCATAATTTGTACAGATTCATTATCTGCGCTAGAAGCAATTGGAAACAGAATCACATTAGATCCAGTGACAGTAAATGTAAAATCTTTATACGGACTTCTTCGCGCTCACAAAAAGTTAAGTTTCATATGGGTACCCAGCCATGCTGGAATAGTAGGCAATGAAAAGGCAGATTCTGCTGCCAAAGAAGCCGCAGAGGGAATATGTGAGGCATCAGAAAACCTGTACAAAATTAATGAAGTGAAACATCAAGTCACCACTAGAGTACAAGAGAGGTTTCAAAATACCTGGAGAAATTATAACACATACCTAAAAAATTTCTTGTCAGTAATAGGAAACTTTTCATATCCCACTAATTTGAGTAGAAAACAGCAAGCTGTGTTGACAAGAATTCGTACAGGTCACACTCGATTGACCAAAAAACATTTATTGTCGGGAGACGACCAGCCAACTTGTGATGAATGTAACGTAGGTACCTTTAACAGTGAACCACATATTGCTAGAATGTATGAGAGCTCAAATCCGTGGAAATCCGGATCTTAAAAACCTAGATAGCCATTCCTTACTAAGTTTTCTACAGCAAAATGGACTTTATAAACTAATTTAAAAAGTACCTGCATATTTCACCGTATGGGCTAATAGCCATAACAAAAACTATTAAATAAAAAATATATAAATAACTATGGTTGGATATAAAACTAAAAAGAAACAATGTTATTAAGATTTTTCATACTTTCCTACGGAATAATCTTTTATCAGCTCTTTGTTTTTTACAATCTTATATTATAAGAGCTGATGTCGGTCGCCGGTCGCCGGCCGCCGGCCGTCCAGACGTAAGCAGGCGCGCGCACACGCAGCATGAACGCGCAGCATGAACGCGCACAAGTGGGGACGCAGCAAGCATTTGTACTGTTAACGCTGGCAGGGCCGGACGTAGGTTGGCTGCCGGCTTGAGCAAGCATTTTTATTGTTAACCGTTTCTTTACGCTGGCCGGGCCAGACGTAGGCTGGCCAACGCGTTCTAGTATATTCATAAAATTCAAAACGCGTCTTGTCATAATTATATTTTGTTGTTAATAAAGCCTTGAGAGTTATTAAAGACGTTAAGCTTTGTCACTGGGCCATAGATGGTTCAGTCAAGAAAATATTATTTTAATGGGGGCAGTTGATGCAGGCAAATACAAGCAAAACTGCACATCTGTACGTATGTTCTTATGGGGATTTTTTCAGTTGCAAAATGCTCAAAAATTTCTATCCATCTTATATGAACAGGCGTTTTTGTATTTTCTTATTCGTGAATCTGTTTCCCTGTTAAACAGTTTCCATCATCAATTTTAAAATTATATTTGTTCCTTGAAATGAAAATCAAGACTTCTTCCACTTTTTCCCAAAGTAATACATTGTTTAGCGGAATACACTGGCAAAACTGTATATGTTCAAACTGCCCTAACCACTGCTCCACTGCATGTGCTACAGAAAGAGGTTTGAAATTATAAGTAACTTCAGGTTCTTTCTGTTCCAACTTTGATATCATGTTTTAAGTATGATTGGTGAAAAGGACTCATTCTTTCATTTAATCTATTTCATCTTAAGATTTTACAAAATGAATAATACTTCAATCATTGAAACACTTTGTACTTTAATTTCAAGTATACATTTATGAGAAAGTGATCCCAAACGAGGACTAAAACAATTTTTAGCCCCAGAGTCAGATGAAACTGATAAATTTAAAATCTCATTTTGAACACATTCTTTTCTGTGCCGCACGCATCTCAAAACGAATAAGCCGAATGGAATTTAGATTAGAGATACGTTTTGCGTGAAAAACGAGACTTCCACAGGACAGTGGGGTAAAAAGGAACAGCATCGTAATACGGAATTGCCCTATTAAAAATTTAAAAACTCAACGGTTTTTAAATCGCGGTAATAAATCTCCCTTGCAAGGCACAAACATTTCACCAGTAAACCATTCGCGTTATCCGCATATGTATGACCTTAAAATCGACAAAAAGTAACTGTCGCTAAGCTAAACGTAACCCTTCAGGTGTAAATGATAGCTGAGTTGATAAGGGCGCAGGACAAAGAACGCAGCTTAAATAATAGAGAAATAAACGGCGTGCAGTTGGCGAAGGTTGCCGGGAAGATAAAATCTGACAGTAAAGGTGTAACGTGTTAGCGTAAATATTAATCAGTTGAGGTATTCGACTTTTTTATCCATAGCTTTCCAGGCGGTGTGCGTTACCGGTTTTTGCGCACACACGCAAAGTTTAGTACACGTGCGCGGCTCGGATATACAAACAAGTTCTCGTAACCTGCAGTTTGATTACTAGATTGTAAGAAGTGGGAAAAAGGTAATTGAATGATTTTTATCACACTTTTATAGCTTCGACAGTTGTCAGTTGTAACGTTTCTCTTTGTATAATTAATTATTATTGATTCGGCATGGATAGTAGGTACGTACTATTGCGAATACAAATGTTGCTATTTGTGTTATAAAGGTAAATTATAACATTATTAACGTATATCTTAATTAGGATCACATAGCTTATGTTTTTATTTGAATACGTTTCTATAATCTATGATACAGAACTAGATAAAGATCTTAATGGTCGACTAATACATGGTTGCAGTTGATACCTATTTCCCTAAAGCGCTCCATTATATAAACACATTCGTAGCTTCTCATCTGTTTGTTGAACGTCAGTATGTGCTTGCAATGAGAAGCTTCAAAGGTTCTTCATGACGCACCTCAGCAGCTGAAGAAATTCCTGCATTAAAATAATTTGCATTAATAGCCTGCGTGATAGGCATATTAACTTTACACAGACATAATTAAGGTCAGTGATCAACGCGAAGAAGAATTATATACTTCGAGTAATTAAATTAGGTTTAGATTATTAATTAAAATATAGAAAGTTAAAACAAAGTAGAAGCAAACAAGTTATGGTATAACATTTGAAGTGGAATATTTTTTAATTATTGCGACATACGCAACATTACAACACTATATTGTTCTGCCATAAACGAATAACTTAAGTGCTTTTTAAAGGTAAGTTATATAATCATTAACGCCATTAAAACAATCGAAAACTGTAATGTACAATGTTGTGCTATATTATTGGCAACGTATGAAGCATCTCGAAGTAATAAGTTACCCATATTTCGTTTATTGCAAAAATACAACTACAAGTTGAAAATATAAACAAGACAATGTAATTTTCACTGACTTATTTTACTTATAGAGATTTAAATTAGCCAAAAAGGTATTTCATTACATTTTTACAGTTGGTAGTATTACATACATATCTCCAATATTGCAAAATTATCAAATAAACTATTCCAATATTTAATAGAATAGGCGTGAAAGCTTAACAACCAATAAAACGTGACACAACTATTGAAGAGTATGTTAGTTCTTCTAAACATTTATTTCGTTACAGTTTGAAGAATTCTTCTTTTTTAGAGCATTTACGTAAAGATGGTGTGCACTTGACAAATATTTTTATAAATAACTTTTTGAGAAAGGACCCTGCCATTATGGTCATTGTTACGAGAAATGTATACAATAGTTTTCTTTTTTGTTTAATTGCTAGAACTGCTATCAGATATTGAAAATATGTGTGTTTTTTTAAAGAAACAAGTCCATAACAACCAGAACGTTAAGAGCGGGTAGTATCATTCATAACGCCAGCTCATCGTTAGCGACCAAATCACCTACCTCGATGTATACTCAACAATAAATTATTGTCGATCAGCGACTTTATGATCCATTACTTAGGTTATTAAAAAACACTACTCAGACATACATTTTTTATGTACCACGGGAATTACTTGACGTTTATGCCCTCGAGAGTGACCTGGATACATAAATAGCTATCATTTTCATTACTAAAATAATTATTAACAAACAACTCTGAAACGGCAATGCTAGGCTAACAAAGAAGATTTTTTCTTTTTATCTGATACGAGTATAATTCTGGCAGGGCCGTCGCGTGGTCACACCATTTGTTCTTCATCGGTAGCATTTTTATTTACGTTGAGTCACATTTCTCTGTTTAGATGCTTGTTTGCTGTACTTCACAACTGCACGCACCGCTCTGTTAATCACGTATATCGCCTTGGACAAACTCGTATAGTACGCTTTCGGGTCGACAGCACGTGCAGACCTGGACAGAGGCTGCGTGCTACTTACTTCTTCTTAGTTAATTCTGCATGCTGTACCAAATCTCAACATTTTAGAATGTTTGCGCCCATAAACCATTTATTTATTTTGATGCAACTCTGAAATTGTGGCCAAAGTGAAGAAATAAGTGGTGAAAGATAGATGAGCTACTATTTAAACGGTACTACTCAAGACTGTAAAAATTGATGAGGTCCGTAAAACCATTAAAGATGAAGCTAAATTGGCATGTAAGAACCTAACCTTACTAACCGATTAATTAATTTCTGTCTGTGCATTTTCTTTATATACAGTGTCCTTCAATTCTGATATCTAACAATGCGTTGTAGACGTAATCATTTTTCGTATTCGCATTCCAGAATAGTTGGCAGTGTACCGATAGTGCTAGTGAAATGTGTCAGGGCTATTTGTCAATTCAACAAATTATTTTAGGTTATTAAATATCCACGGTAGAAGCCGAGTAGCGCAGATGGGTAAGCGCTTGCCTTGCATTAAACAAGTCCTCGGTTCGAATTCCTCGAGGGCCGGAAATTTCCGCAGCCTCGCGATTTGAACCGGGCTTGGTGAGACCACTCACAGTTGGACACCAAATTAACTGTGCTCTACTCAGAACCACAGACCTAATAGATAGAACAACAAGGTCAACATAACACACACACACACACGCACACCCACACACACACACACACACACACACACACACACACACACACACACACACACACACACATACACGTACTGCGTAGACTGTGACATCCCCATCTACACCATGGAAAGTGGCCACAACGGTTTTATCGGTAGTAAAAGACACACAATTAAGTGATATAATTGTGGTTTTAATACACACTCTGATACACAGCAAATTAAGTCGATTGTGAAAATGACATCCGAGGTCACTAATACGGTGCAGCCAGGAATGTGTAAGTTGATGTCACAATTATAGGACACTTAAATTGTGTAAAAGCGATGTCTCAGTCTTAGTAAACCGAGAAGCTGTGTAACGGAGGTCATAATCATAAGAAATAGGCAAGATTTGTGCAAAATATGACACAAGTATACCGGGTATGCTAAGCTGAAAGGTCATCATTAGAATGTTTGAAATGACAAAAACCTCAGTTGTACATTTATGCAGACAGTTACAGACGATTTTCTTTTCCTCGAGAAACTGATGACCTCATAAATGCATCTATATAACCGAAATTATTCAGTTTCTTTGTTCTTTTAACAGTAGAAATAGGGTTAAATTCTATAAGATAATTATTTTAAATGACCTCGTTAAGATAAATTACGTATGTTTGAGACCTTATACAAAAATTGAATTTTTAAAAGTGAACATAGGGAAATAGCAATCGTATACCGGGTGACAATGAGACTAGGGCCATGCTTATATCTTCTTTATTTATGAATAGACTTGGATAAAATTTTATACCAAGATACTAGACAGAATTTCTGATTGGCCGATAGATATAGTCAAAATGGCTGACTTCCGGTTTTACCGGAAATGAGAATACCTTTAATTTTTTAAATGAAACACCCTGTATATTTTAAGTTTTTTTTAATCTACGAGTCAAATTACATATAATAGTCTTGTCAAATTTCAATTTTTTTAAACAAAAAAATGATTTTTTGATTTTTATTTTTTACCATGGAAGGCCTTGACTTGGAAAAATTTATTCTAATTGACTCTAGCAACTCTTAATAATAGCTATTTTATCAATAAGGTCAATAACAAACCTATAATAAATGAATATAGTTTGCTAAACTCGTTTTTTAAGAAAAAGACACTTTTTTTAAATCACACCTACTAAGGGCCATCTTGCTATTAGATAGAAAATGCAATTGCCAATCTAACGATATGCATTATGCACTACTATCTGAAACTAAAAATTAATTAATCAATTATTCTTTAAAATATTTTTATGTAATAACTAATAATACCTAAGCAAATTTGGCAACACTGTTGTATTTAATTTGAGTCGTAGATTCAGAAAAACACAAAATATACAGGGTATTCCATTTAAAAAATCAAAGTTGGTATCATTTCCGGTAAAACCGAAAGTTAGCCATTTTGACTATATCTATGGGCCAATCAGAAATTATGTATAGTATCTTGGTATAAAATTGTATCCAAATCCATTCATTAATAGAGAAGATATAAGCATGGCCCTAGTCTCATTGTCACCCGGTATATTATGCAGATTCCTGCTTGCCGCTTGAATTGATAGGATTGATAGTGGTATCAATCGAAAGAGAAAAAATGCGCTTAATTTTATACTACTTTACTTGAATTTGTTGCTTCTGTAAGATAGAAACAGCTTAAAACTGTAATAAATATTGTGCATTTTATTCACAAAAAAAAGCAGAACAGCCATGATCAAATTTGTTTCTGCCAAAATTAATGTTATTTTCTGTTAGTTATTAATTCACATATTTAACTAATTACTATGAATAATGTTGAGTATTCTAATGAATATTTGGGAATATCTAAATTTTAAAATTAACATTTTTATGCACAATTTACATTATTCAATAAATTTTTAATACTAAACGATGCGGAAATTTATTCTCTTTAATTTAGTACCACTACCATTTTTTTCCACAAAAATGGTGACCAGGTATATGCATAACCGTGAACCGGTATACGATTTCCCATGCTAGGTCCCTATGTTCGCACCTTAAGTGAAACACTCGGTAGATTGTTTGTCACCAAAGATTTTTTTCGCTTTTTCAACAATATGTCACTTCAAGAACGAGGTAACTAATATGCAACTACTATGCATTTATGATGTCTCCGAGACTAGAAAATTCTCGATCTCGTCTCATCTTCTCTCGAAATTCAAGATCGAGACATATATTTTTCGATCTCTGAATTTTCGAGACGAGATTAATCAAATTCTCGAATATTCAAGACGAGATTAAAAACATTCTCATCTCGACAGATTT
Organism: Agriotes lineatus; assembly: GCA_940337035.1. Classification (NCBI taxonomy): domain Eukaryota; kingdom Metazoa; phylum Arthropoda; class Insecta; order Coleoptera; family Elateridae; genus Agriotes; species Agriotes lineatus. The sequence continues at coordinate 3,182,184 of OW679194.1, read as the reverse complement.
TCAATAATATTTTTAAAACCAATATAAAAATGTAATAGAATCGGCCTGTTAGTGGTAGTGCCACCGAAATTCGAGATCGAGATTGGCATCTATCGATCTGGAATATTCTAGAAAAGCGAGATTAATCGAATTCTCGAATATTTGAGACCAGATTAACTAAATTCTAAGTATCGACAGTTTTTCAGTAGTACGAGTATTTTTTAAACCCCCATAACCAAATCGAACAGTTATAGGACTTTCTTTTAGTTTTTACTTCCCTCCTCTAAGAGACAAAGGAGTAGCTATTGTAATCGCAAAAAAATCACCCTTCGATGTTTTTCCAAATCTTCACGTTTCAGGGCTTAGAGATGACGAAAAACAGGTTTTCTCAATTCCGACTGTCGGCCTGCCTGTCTGTTGCCCGTATACCTCAAAAACAAAATGTATACAAGGTGAGCACTTTAAAAAATTAAATTCTGTCTATTTTTGCTGTAACATCAAGAACCACTACTTAAATGAAAGTAATATTTTTACATAGCTCAGGTTTTTACCCTTGCCGAAAAAGGGCAAATTTTGAACCCAACATATATAGGGTGAACCTTAACCAAATAAAATTTGGTTTATTTGTTTTAACTCAGAAACAGATAAGAGTAATTTGCACATAGCTCAGGCTTCGCCCTTGACAAAAATGAGACCCAACAGATTCTTTGCTCAAAGAAGAGTGCTACCTGAAGCTTACAACTTTGTTATAGAAACTCTGCATAAAACTTCTGCAGATATAAATTTTACAAATATAAAGGTTTGGCTAAAAAAGTTTGATGTTTTAATTTTGCTGGAGAGCTATGAATTATACCAATTAATTTCTGCCTATCAGTTAGCAAATAAAATGAAATTTTTATTCTTATGTGGTTTTATTAGAAAGTAGAAAAAATACCTATATTTAAACAAATAAAACATTTCTGTAGTACAAAATAACGACCCTACATATAAAAATAGGTATCTCATTTCTCATACATATTAGAAAGTGGTATACAGTGGGTCCTAAGCAACACAAAGTATGGGTGATTTTCTAATAGATATTAATTAATTGATTGAAAGCAAATTTTTAAAAAGAATTCGGTACATCTGGACTTTACTCATGTCAACATAGTAAGGCAATTGTTTTAATAAGGTTGCCGGAAAAAAATAATTTAATAATTTATTAAACTTGAGTTACGTTTGAAAAGATTATATCAACCTGTTTACTGGTTTTTGGCAAGGGAAAACACCATTATTACTTGACTAATCATCGGTAACAAGCGAAAAAGTAATTAGTAATTATATGTGGTTAATAATCACAGCATATTTATAATATAATAATAATAATAATATATACAGTCAGACCTCGCCGTTCGCGACTTTGCGGTTCGCTGATTTGATTTTAAGCGGGGCACCCTTGTGCTCCCTTTTCTTTGCCGTTCGCGGATATTTGCTTTGCCGTTCGCGGATGGAATTGCCAACGTTAACTGTTTCAACTTTCACACACTAACGGCCGGTCTTGTGAAGGCCGCTAATCTAAAGTTAACTTTAATTCGCTGTTAAAATAAACAAAAGCTCATAGAAGTTTGTTTACTAATGAATAATATGTCATAAGCGCCAACGTTTTGATGAGCTTTTGTTTATTTTAACAGCGATTTAAAGTTAACGTCAGGTTAGTGACCTTCATAAGAACGGCCGTAAGTAAATAAAGCAGACGTATGCGCTTTATATCAAGAACACCTAAATAACATTATTTATCACGAACTTGTAAACACACTTATCGAGCCTATTTCTTTGAATCTCTTATTACCAAATCGAACCTGAAATAAATTGTACAATTATAACTTGAATAAACAAATGGACATTCAAGCTCTAGATTCAAGTGGCAGACTTATGTTACGTATGGAATTTTAATTCAAACTTGACTGTCTTCTCGAGCGTTTATGCCGAAAATTCAATTGAGTTTAATTTTTAAAACACCGAAAACCATGTCGTCAAAGCGTAAAGTTTCTGCTTCAGATTTGCCAGACAAAAAACGCAGCAAAGTTTTGGGTTTTTGAGATTGCATAGTATAAATAAATCTAGTTAATGGAACCTAACCCCGTATTTATCATTTATGCGTTTACTTGCGCATCGCGGTTTTGCGCATCGCGGCATTCTTCTGGAACGTAACCCCCGCGAACGGCGAGGTCGGACTGTATTTATTTTCTCAACAGGCATAGTCGCATAGTTCCCAATTACAAAACAAAATTATAAATATTATACACCAAGTAGAAAGATGATGAGCTCACGAGCACGTAGTGCGAGTGAGATCATATCTTTGAGTTAATAAATGTTTAATACACGTAGCGTATATATGTTTTCATTCAAATTTGACGAAATTTTGAATAAAAAATTTAAACATATTCAAATTAATATATAAATTTGCCCATTCATCGTCGATTTGATCTAAATTGTAGTAATAATATATTACACACTAAAAATAGAAAGAATAATTGAATGTAAATATTTGTAGAAATCATAAAAATATGTTGTTCTGCATTGAAACGTTTTTAATTCTCTAGTGAATTAAACTTTTTTCATTCTCTAGTGAATGTAAACACTTTTATTTCTCTTGTGAATCATATATTGTTTATGAAGGTTGTTATGGAGTTAATAATGTCACTTTAAACTGTCAAAATTGAATAATAGTTATTTACTATACAAGTGGGATAACAGCATGATGCATTATCACACATGTATTGTACAAAATTTTATCTACGACTGCCTAAAATTGAAAAAAGTGCATTAAGAGAAATGTCAGATCTGTCATTTTCAAAAATATTTTAGTAGGCAAATGTCATTATGTCATTCATTTGACACTATTATAAGTCATTACACAACTCAGTTGCGTAATCAAACCATTACGCAACTGAGTTGTGTAATGACTTTATTACGTAACTGAAATAGTGTCAAATGAGTGACGTAATGAGTAACTTATCCCATTGGAGTAGATAAAATAAATTATCTTACTAATATTTGTACCGATCTCAGAAAGGGCAAAAAAAAGAAAATCTAAACAATATTGATTTAATTAAAAATAGATTAAGTTAAAACCTACATATTAGAAAGCAAAGAACAGCAAAAACACGACTTGACATTTGAGTAGGGTGACCACTGACCACCTCTCAGGGTTTCACCCATAGTCTTATTACGGTTTCAACGCCAGATCTCCGGGCTCCGGGTTTTGTTATAATTTCTCGGGGTTATGCTAATTTTGTAATAATGTCTTCTAACATTAACTTCACCGTAAGTCGGCTATAATAATAAAAATAAAATCGCCACCATAAATCTCGATCAAGGCGCTAGCGTATAATCTTTAATTTTATTGTAATCAAAGGTATGATACCTATATCTCTTTCTATTTATCTTAATGGTCTGTTTGCGATTTCACAAGCTGCATGTTAGCCTACTTCAGCCGGTAGTTGAGTCAATGCAACTATAGCGAAGGCCCCGTGACCGTCTGTGTTTATGTTTTATTTTGAATACATGCAGATCAAGCAGAAACAAAACAATCCGTGTTCAGTACGGCGCGGCGTACGATGTGGACAAGTATTTCAGTTACACATTTGCCGACCATTAATAGATATTAATAAAAACATGGTTGTTATTTTCTTGCTTTTTGTTTCTTATAAACATTCTGCATTTGTCATTGAAAAAACCCTTTTTTTAACTTACGAAGGATCTCAGGGTTTGTATACATTGAAAACTGGTCACCCTAGATTTGCCGTATATATGTTACTGCAAAAAGTAAGCATGTCAATAACGATATAATTTACATGCGTAGGTACCTACTTGAATAACAATAAAATCCAACAGACACTTATAAAACTTACCACTTTTTTAATTTTTGGGTTGAAAACAATTTCAGCTTTAAAAAACTGAACATATAGTGTTACTGTTGATAAGTGTACATTGTTTCAAGGCAATCGCGATTGTAATTAAATAAAGAAAAATACTAGTAAGTGAAATAACTCGTTAAAGAGCAATTTTAGGTATACATACAGAATGATTAAAAAAGAGATATAAATAGTTGCCTCTGTCGCATTACTTTTTTTGTAAATATAGTTTGATGAATAAACGTACAGACGAGTTCAATTTTGCGAACAATGGAATGTTTCATAGAAGATATAAGTAACTACTTATCAACCTAAAAACCACAGAAATTATCAAAATAAATGGCTTATTTATATTTGGTAAGGTATTTTAAATAATACAATTATTGGTTTATTACATTTTCTAAGAAATCATATTGAAGACACTTCAATGGATAACCTTCAATTAGATTTAAAAGTAAAATGTTATTTTCAACAAGATAATGCACTTGGCCATAATGGTGTTTTAGTGAGGCAATATTTGAACAACACATTTGGTAAGTAGTGGGTAGGAACTCATCTCCCTATACCATATCACCTATATCACCGGACATGAGTCCGCACGACGTTTTACTTTTGGGATACCTGAAGGATATTATTTATACAGAAAGGTATGATAACCTCCAGATGATCCAAGACAAAAATAAGCAAGTTTTAAGTGACATTGATTGAAGAAACCTGAGTCGTCTTTCATGCAACACATATATTGTTTTAATAAAATTGTTCAGATTTTAAATTTTTAAATAAATTGTTCAAATTTTTAATTATCATGACTACGTTATCTTGCACGCAAAAAATGGTTTTCTTTCAATATTTAAATTTTGCTGACAGCCTACACTTAACTACTATTTTAATAACTTTTAACTTTAAATTTTACTTTTCAATGACATTTGTAACAGTGTCAACTAATAAAAATTCCATTTTCAAATATCATTTAGATTTAAAAATTTGGAAATTATTTTTAGTACGTAGTTTCAATAACCTTCAATTCAAAAATAAGATTTAAAAATAACTCTTGCTGTTTAATTTTTTAAAATTATTTAAACTTACAAGTAATTTCTAATAAGTGTCAATATTTTAAATTTCCAAATCTAGATTACAATTTATAAAAATTTTATTTTAAAAACACATTTTTATTTATTTTGGGTTTAAAAATAATTTTTAAAATGTATTTAATAGTAATTGCTAGTTGATTCACTTTACGAGTAATTGAAATATAATTTCTAAACTTAACTTCAATATTTTTATTTAAATTTAAGACCTTCTTGAGTTATCTTTAATTTAAAAAGATCTTTTAATTATTAAATACGCGCTAGGGCAGAGAGAAATGGAACAAGTGCTGTAGGAACTACGAACCAAACATCCAGAGAACCCGCCGTACTATATTGCTATTTGATATACGTGATATACGTGATCCTAATAATAACATAACAGCTTCTACTACAAGCGGTTTTTTAGTTCCATCTTAATTCGGTAGTTATAGGTGGCGCCACAAGTCAAATTGTGTAAAGAGGTCACAATAGTTGCTGGATACCATGTGAACTATTGTGGATTATGACTTCACAGATGGCCAAATTCAGAGTTTTGCCTATACGTTATAATTTGACGTAAAGAACAATAAAAACGAAGAAAAAATTACAACATCCAGTGTATGAGGTCACTATACGTGAAGCCGTTACAGTACACGATGATGTACACACAAGAGGTCACTCTCAATACAATACAAACACACACACACACACAGACAGACCAATGAAAAAAAATATGTTTTTTGGGATCAGGGGACTCTAAAACGTGAAGATCTGTTGAAAACTCAATTTCGAATTTTTGGGGTGAATCCAATACTTCCTTTAAGGTAAAAGGAAGTAAAAAGGGCAACATCAAGTAGGACAAGTAACTTTACGAGAGCGCGGTGAACTCATTACGCAAGTGGGCATCGTAGGTGCAAATGGAACAGCATTGCCTCCTGTATGGGTGTTTCCAAGGCAACGGTTTGATGCAAGAAGAATGTTGCAAGGTGTCCCAGATACTCTAGGTGCTCTAGGACTTGTTACGGTATTAAAAGAACTTTACGACACCCACCCAAGGTGAGCATCGCACCACGGAATCAGTCCTGAAAAACTGGCACACTTGCCCTGAAATCGGTTCGAAATAGGCTAAGGGGCCACGGCTGGGACGCTCAGGGAGTCGGGCGTGAGTCACACGATACGTTCTGGGCAAGCGCGTGATGGCATAATATATACAGGGTATGTCGAAATCATGAGGGCGCCACCAAGCCTGTCTTAACCCGGCTAACCGGGCCTGGACGGTTAGACGGGAGCGAAGCATGCAAAATACTCCGCCAATAGGATTACTCAAGAGTTGCAAGGTCAAATAACAATTTCGGGATTGCCTTATGCAAGGATTGTAATTAGGTGTCAATCCGACCGCGACTACGCAGCTGTCTCACCCACCTGCACGTTCAAAGCTTCCTCGTTCCGTCGTACAATATTCAGTACAATGAAGGGGGCGTCTATCTGTAACAGAACATGCACAAGTCGAAACAAAACAATAGTTCCCTTAACTAACCAATCATATATTGAACTTCGGGTTACAATGGGGCAGCAGAGTGCGTCGCCCTATATCTATACTTAACCTATAATTAAGGGCACCAGCTGGCACGCGCGCTCTAAACTTAACGACAGATGTTGAACAGTAGTGAACAGTAATGAACAGTAATGAGCAGTAACGAGCAGTAATAAGTAGTAATGAGTACAAATATGCGCGTCGCCTTATGCAGCGGACAGCGAAGATTTAAATTAGCACTCGCGGCATGAACAGTCTGCAAGTCTGAATGAATGCACTATCGCAGTAATAAGTACAATTATGCGCGTCGCCTTATGCAGCGGGCAGCGAAGATTTAAATTAACACTCGCGACATGAACAGTCTGCAAGTCTGAATGAATGCACTAGCGCAGTAATGAGTCCAAATATGCGCGTCGCCTTATGCAGCGGGCAGCGAAGATTTAAATTAGCACTCGCGTTCACAGCGGTAATCAGGTTAAAGACACATACCTTAATGCGTAGGCGGCGAGGGAGCCTGGTACAGTTGAGTTGCGACAGGCTGCAGTCGTAGGTGGCAGGTACCTTCGATGTTACAACGGCTATAGGGGTGAATGCACAACCGCCTTAATGGCGACGGGAGACGCGTCAATGACGCGTACAACGGGACGACGAAAAAAATGGGCCACTTTCGTTCTGCGGAACAAATCGTCGTAGGTCGAGATGAAGGGGGCACGACCCCTTACTTACGGAAGCAGGAACTGGGCTCAAAAACACCCACGCTACGCCGAAGACAATTCGAAAACTCCGACTCACAACCACCACACGAGCGTTCTCTGCAACGGGCTGCGGACAACTGCCCTTAAGGCGAAAACGTTTGTCACATAATTGCTGAAGCAGCACTCGCCGGGAAAAAGGCTGACGCCCCCGCCAAGGGCGGGAGCGTCGCACGACCTCACACACTAACTGACCACTTGTTCGTTCGACGGCTCTCGGCTGAATGCCCAGAGGGAAGCGTTGGCAAAGGTCACCTTGGCCGTGTCCCCACGTGACTAAACCTTGGCAGCCAATCGCAAGGCGATAAAATGAAACAAGCCAATGCGGGCCACGATGGTATCACGCCACAACAGCGTGCTTTCTAGAAGATTCGGAATTCGGAAAAACGCCATCAGAGGGGAGCTCCAACCGACGAAAAATACTGCTTTTGGGGCTAAATATGTGCGACATCGTGATTCTGGAATTAGGCGATGGAGCCAAATAAAGAACTAAAAGGGCTTAGCATACGGGCACGCTGCCCTAAAGCCTAGGTGGCTATTTAAAATACCAAAATGACCTAACTAAAGGCGTGAAATGCGATTAAGCATCTGCGACAGCAAAATGACTTAACAGACTTGGGTACAAGTCAGGCTGGATGACATCGGAAAATTTCTAAAAAGTTTTAGAGCATTTTGTACTGCATACACGATGTTCAAAGCAAAATCCAGTGTTGTTAATCATGGACAACCATGAATCCCATCTTTCTATTGAAGGTCTAGAATACAGTAAAGAAAATGGTATAGTCATCCTTACTTTACCCCCACTTACATCAAACAAACTGCAACCACTAGACAGAACTATTTTTGGCCCCTTCAAGACATTTTTTAATCAAGCGGCAAACGCATGGATGTTACGTCATCCTTGAGTTCCGTTAACTATATACGATCTTTCGGCACTTTGCTGCACTGCTTGGGATAGGGCTGCCACTCCGATTAATGTAAAATCAGGTTTTCGATGCACTGGGATTGTGCCCTTTGATAGAGATATACAACTTGACAAGCCTTTACCTGGAACTTTAAACTCTGAATCGTCACAACTTTACCTGAAACATTAAAATCAGATGATACCACGGCCAAACAAATATCTAGCACAACCATTATTTCCCCCGAAGTAATTAGACCTTATCCCAAAGCAGCCAAAAGAAAAATCAGTAACAGAGGAAGACCAACAATGAAATCAATAGTAGCAACAGACACGCCTGAAATGAAAGAAATAGCAAACAAGAATTCTCGAAAACTGAAAATAGACAAAGATAAAGTAAAAAGAGTTACAAAAAATAGTAGAAGAAAGCTCATCATCGGACGAAATTGAAGAACCCACCTATAAGGACGATCCCTCCGAATTTGAAGTCGATTTGGAAGATGCCGAAGAAAAAAGAGGTCTGTCAGTTGGTTCATTTATTATTGTAAAAGTTTACGGCAAAAAACAGTAGTAGTAAGAAATTATGCAGCAAGAATTGAGAAGATTGAAGCCGATGGCTTTGAAGTAAAATTCCTTAAAAGACAAATTGCATCTAATCGTTTTATACTGTCCTCTGAAGAAAATGCATTTATTAATAAAGAAGATGTGGTATTACAACTTCCTGAACCATTAACCGATACACGAACGCGATACTTAAATATGTTGTATTTCAATATGGAATTAACCGAATACAGTTTGTTTTAAATGTAACTACCTTAGATTTATTTGTTACCTAACGATTTCATATTAACTTTTAGTGAATTAAGTTAGTTATTGAAGTTATTTTTGAAGAAATTAAGTTTGTTTGAAACATAAGATTTATTCGTTAATGATTTCATATTGAATTTTAGTGAGTTAAATTAGGTGTCTAAGTTATTTTCATAATAATGTATTTTGACCAAAGGCTCCCACAATGCCTTTGGACAAATGCAGCCCCTATGTAAATTTTTTTTTGACGGAAATACAAATTTAAAAAAATCATTACCTTAATTACATATGTATACGGTACTAATATAAATAAAAAATTACGAACTGCAAATAATAACAAATAATATTTAAGAAAAAAATTATAATGTCAATTTTGTCCAATCGCTCCCCGCTTTCCCCTACAGTTGCAGTTTCGTCGAATTGTGTACAGCAGCAGTTAACACAGTTGGTATTGCCACGATAATAGCCGACCTTCGTTAGGAGATGCCACCTGAAGAAGAAATAGCATAAATAATCATGCCATATTATTAATTACTAAATATTGCAATGTCAAGATTAGACCTGAATTAAAATTTTGGATGTGTCTCATGTACCATGAAAGTAATTATTATTTTATTTTTTGATCTTCTTGAGCAATTTAGCAATTACTACGAAATTCAAAGTTTGTGTTTCCCTTCATGTTATTGACCGATCAAATCGAAGGAATTAAGCTTAATTATGCCTTTATGTGCAATATGTTGAGCTAATAATTATCTTTACTTCACGAATTGGAACTGATGATGACCTTAACTAATTACTAAGCACATTTCGGGTTATAGTATAATACTCTGAACTAAGTACTTGAGGTCTGTAGGACTGTTCTGTTGATTATTAATAACCTGAGAGTGTTCTCGCAGTTGTAGTTTTTTGGTCAAATTCAATCCGAACCCAAAATGTAATCTTTAATAACAGCTGTCGCGGTTATGCAGTTTTTACGAGGAACTTGTTGGTAATGCCAATTGCAAATTTTTGTTGTATTATTTATACTAAATATTCAGAAGTTTTAGTTATATACTTTTGTGACTTTTAAAGCGGCTCTCTTTCACTATTGAGATGTTGCCTGTCTGGTCTGCCGTGCCCTGTATATGTACTATTACCGAGTACTTCTTGTTGTTAAAATTATACTGCCGTTATTTATGCCTGCGAATGTTATGTGTTACCTTGCCGTGCTCTCTCTCTTTTCCAGGGAGAGTTCTAGTAGCAGCCTTCAACTTGTACCCTTTATTTGATTAGCAAACTGCTTGGGTTGCTTGCTGCATGGCGCGCATATTCTTTTACAGTTTTAATATTAGTCTCTCGTTTAACCCATCACCAGCTCCGGCTGAGAAGTCAGCTGTTGTTGTTCCATTTATCTGTAACGTAACACACTCTGATGATGCGAAGCGTTGGTCGATATGGGTCAACTAACAGCAAAAGGTAAATTTTTTAAGTATCCTGGTTTACAAGATACATAAAAGCAGGAGCCACTAAAGAGCTTTGCCACAGCATGGCTATTCCTGCTTGAGTTCATAATATTCAAGGCGCATTAAGTAAAAAAATATTGGGTGTTGATCTACGAAGACTACGCGGTCTAAGCCGAAATTAAATTTTAGTTACGTTAATTCGAGTAACTGCTAGAGCCCCAAAGAATAATATATAATTTTAAAGTAATAAATTGTTTTGAAGTTTTAGTTGCTTTTAGAATTACTAATTTTAAATTCATTTAAAAATTGCAGAACTGATTGAATGCATTTGCAAGCAATGTAAACTTTTAAAAAGTTCTACGCTGTCGGTGTAGAGTTCTACCTCAAATACACTTTAGCAGTAAAATCTGCAATCAACCAACTTATCAAACAGTTTGAATTCACAGGGAGCTTAAGGTATAACAAAAAGAAGGCCAGCAGAAAAAGCAGTGCTAATGCAGGAATCCAAACTTGCAGATAAGATCACTGATTAGTGATCTGTCGGAGAATTGGCTTAGTACAACTACTTTAAGGGAAGATTATGTCTTATAGAACTAGCAGTCGTGAAAGAAAAATTTAATTCTAGAATGAATGGGGCTCTCAACTTAGGAAAGATAAAAACATCCACATTTAAATTATACATTTTAGAAAAGCCGATGTAGGAAGTTCACTTTTCATGTTTGATTATAATCTGATAACTACTGCAGTAAGTAGGTTCCTTGCCTCTATGGTTTTTCTACTCCCATGCATGAAATAGTAGCTTCACACATTGATCACAGAACGTGAAGAGGGACTTTTAATAGCGATGTCTAAAATGCAATGCATTTTTTGTGGAGTTTATTTCACGCACTACGCCCATAAGAGCTCATATACGTTTTGCCACTGATAAAAATTTTAATGGATTGCTGTGCCACTGCCTCCTTTACTGGCCGTGCTGTGGTAAAGTTGGCTACTCTGTAGGTAATCCGCTATCACAATTTTGTAAAAAAATATGAGCAGAACTATTTCGCCTATTTATTTGTGCAGTATTACTTATATTGGAAGAGAGTTACATTATGAAATAAAATAAGGGTAAAAAATTTACAAGTACACATAAAATACAATAATAGTAAATATTACATTTCTTCAAGTATCTTACTACTTAACCCTGCTTTTGAATTAAATGTTACATTTTGAAGATGCCCAGGTGATGCTATATACAAGACTGTAAATCTACTTATGACAGGTCATTAAAAGAAAATAACTATATGATGGAATTATAGAGAAGGAGGTCCATAGTAGGAGTACAACAACAAGTTAAACTGCTACAATCTACAAAAGTATTTTCTGGAATTGGGTGCTGTACTGAGAGTATTATTAATTAACTACATCATGTGAATTGGATAACGGGCGTTGCATTTATTGGTAGTGGGCCTCAACGGGTTTCTTTTTAGAGTAAACATCTTGTGAACTGGATGAAAGGTTTTTCATTTACTGGTATTGTACTTCACCAAGTTTCTTATTGGAGTGGACGTCTTGTGAATTAGACCGCATCGAAATTCTTGTTACTGGGTCGTGGACAGGAGACATTGCAATTACTGGTAGTAGATCTTGTCAAGCTTGTTGGTGGAAGTAACGAGGATCCTGTCATATTTGGATGGAGGACGTTTGAAGTTACAGGTAGTTGATTGCATCTATAGTTGGATTAATGCGCGGATGAAAAACTTCTGTAAGCAGATGGAATACGCTTGTGTCAGTGAAGAGTCAGATTGAACTGCTTGGACAGGTGACAACTGCAGGTATTTGTTGAAGGAGCTAAAAATAAAGGATTAATAAAGTGAAGTGAAATAATTATAAAATGGAACTACTTACATTTTTCATGTTTATTGTATGATAGATATTGTAACAAATATGATTTTGACTGATTTTCTACTTTCATAGTTATTTGACATTGACAATTATCGAACTGTCATAGAATTTTTGAAGTAAGCTTTCATTGAACAAAACTATTTTTCAAATGTCATAATAATTTTTATAATGTATGAACCAACCTGATTTAAGAGTAATTGTTCTGCTAGAGCTAGAAATATTTAATAACACCAATAATCAATAATTTATACAAAAGGGCATATAATTTACATAAATTTATCTAACACCGAAATTTGTTATAAGCTGGGAAATGAATGTCATACAGGGTTATAGCAATATATTGTTAAGGTTCTACGTTACGGCGCCTATTTAAATATACACTGGCTACTCTATTTTAAATTGAATTACGCCTTTTAGATATTCAAAAGTTTCAAATTAGAAAAATGATAATACTTAAGACTCTTTCATGGCTTTGGGTTAGAGATGGGCGCGTGAGTGAGTTTTCGCTCACGTCAAGCACGTTTCACGCTTGCTTTAAACACTCACGTTTACGCACGTTCACGCTCACGTTCACTCACGTTCACGGCGTGACATGTCACTCACAGCGTTACACGCAGCTTTTATTTCAAAATTTAAATTCAGATAGAACAGTGTTCAAATTTAAAATGAATGAAAAAAACCCTAAACAGAACTAAAATTAGGTTTTGCACGTGACATAATTTACGTGATATGTTGCAATCAGAATACTTGACACAAAAAGAAAAAAATGGAAATTGACTACAATAACTTACGACAAGGGATAAATACTGATTTCTCGATAAATACATTTCTTGCAGCTGTCTTCAAAAACATTACTTTTAATACCAAAAGCTGCCATTGGAATTGACGTTATCCTTAATGAGTATAGAAGGTACCTATATGTTGCTAGGCAACACTTAATTCGTAGGTTTAAAAGTACTTTTACTTACAAGGATCAACATTTTCAGCGTTAAGGCGAGTATACAAAAAAAACATTACTTTTATTAGAATAATAAGTTCATCTACACATCTAGTCGAGTATACAAAACGAAACACTACTTTTCGAAAAATAGGTTCACCCGGGGCACCCTGCAGTTTTTTTATTCGTTACTAAATATTTAACGTGAAATTAACGTGAAACGTGAATCACGTTTTGGAAATTTTCACTTACGTTCACGTCACGATTTTCAAATATTAGTCCCGTTCACGACGTGATACGCCGTGACCCGACGTGACACGGCTGTTTTCAGTCACGCGCCCATCTCTACTTTGGGTTCGATTATCTAGTTGCTTTGTTATGTAAATTTGATTTCCAAATATTTTTCAACTGTGTATTGAAACTAACTGTCACCTATTATGTCAAACTAAACGTCAACAGCCTCCAAAACCAAACATGACAAATGCTCAATTCCAATTGTATAGTATTAATTTTATATGATACGGTAAATACTTGTTTATAATTAACTGCGCTTTTTAAATTGTCTTTTATTTGCTTTAGCGTTGATAGAACAATATTATTACCCACCTTGTACTGCTCTTATACCACCTCCAATACAGCAATCCTGCTGAAGTCAACAGCTTGGACCCCTTCTTAGCCCTTCCGTAATGTCCTGCTTACGAACACTGATAGTCAAACCCTACTGACCAACAGCTGTCAACTTGCTAACTCCCGGCAGCTATCAGCACAAACTGCGCCTTACTCTGCTCGCGTTCCTGCCACCTTCCAGAATAGACCTCCTTCAAACAGCTCTCTGGCAAGTTAGCTGTCACAGATAAACTCCAACTGGTACACCTCTTCCGTAGCTCCAAGATTCATCAACCTCTGTCGTCAGTAGCCAACAGAATACCACAGATGTGGTCCTGTCTCTGCTATCCCCCTTGAATGGATCCTCGTGCCTCCAGAATGTATCCAAGAACTCAGTATTCAGCAACACTCAAACTAATGTAATTCCTTGTCAATTGTATTCTTCAAAATAAACTCTTTCAATCCAAATATTTAATTCTTCACTTCTTAATAACTTTTCTTGTATCTATTTAGCTTTACCATCTTCCAATTCTCTTCTGTAACTTAAACTTCATTTCTTATACTTATCTCTTGATATTTCACTTGTATCTTAACCCCGTAGATTTTATTAATTACCCTTTTTAACTTTTCCAAACTAATACATCAAAAATAGGGTAAAATTTCTATATCTTTTTATTCGACCAAAATTGTATATTACCTGTTTTATAAGTTGTATTTTCTAATTATTGAAACAAAATACTTAACTACCCTCTATTTCGGTCTTAATGCCTTCTATATTATAATATTATTTGACCCTTACCTACTTTAAAATGATATTCTTATCAGAATCTGTCATGATACTACTTTCTATTTATCCTTTCTAGATTCAAAACACCTGCAAACGTTCAATAGTTATTATTTCCTTAAGAATTTGCTCTAATTTAGATTTATTCAATCAACTTTTTTCAAACATTATCTACCTATTGAATGGATCAAAATAGATTGTATTAATATCCAAATTTCTATTATAGATTCCAAATTTAGTCAAAATCAACCATACAAAGCATGTAGCGGTGCTTTTTGCTAGCTACCTGCTTTTATTATTTAATTGAATTTACTTTGAATTTGTTTATAACTAATTACCTCGGCTACTAGCTCACTTTCGGCATCTGAGACCACACTCAGGGCGATTCAGGTTACTGCAATGGGGCGATGGGAGACAGCAATAAATACAAAGCCTTTACGCTTAACAATTTATAAAATGTACCAATTATGGCATACACATACATATAAGTAAATGGGCCCTAATTCCCTAATAGTTAGCTAATATCGTACTAATCTACTTAAGTAAGTATTAGTGATCTACTTTTACGCTATATTAGTACTTAAATATAGGCACTAACCCCGGTATTGTCCACTTAGCTCGCTTACGGTGCCGTTGTTACGATTTCAAAGGCTGGGCTAGGCAGATGATGGCGGGAACGGGAACATATATGTGGATTTGGCGCGTTGGCGTCCACCCTTGGCGTCTTTGCAGGTTGCCCTTGGATTTTGATGCCAATTAATTCCTTGGACCAAAATGGGCTATTGTCACTGCTGTAATTTGTTCACCTTCTCACACTGGTTTCGTTTGCCTTCGCGTCGAAGCAAAGGATCACGTCGGGTGACACAATTAACGTACACACCCCACACGGGATGCCAGCTTCTCACCCTCTGACCTCTTGCATCTCCCGCTGTCACCCTTGTCCTCTCTCCCCCGACGCTTGACCAGCGTAGAATTCAAACTCACCGCGTTATGCGCACGCACATACGACTTAAATTTAAACTATAATTAATAATACAAATATACAAAAATATTGTAGCGATATGAACCGTACCCATTACAGTATTCCCCCTTAATTTTTTGATCGCGGAATTGTGGTTCAGAATGCGAACAAAAAATTAATTTGAATGGAGATTCAGATTAGCCGAGATCTTGTTCGTCGACTTTGAAGTAGGGTTTTAAATTCACTACATTTTGCGTACTTTTATAGTTGTCCGTTCCTGGATGATTTAAGATGTACGCATTGTCGCCTATTTGCCGTGATACTTTATACGGACCTTCGTAAAGCATAAAGAATTTTTTTATGGTCTTGTCTATGGCTGATGACTGATAATGGGTCTTTACAAGGACCAAATCACCAACCTGATATTTAATTGGTTTGATGTTTCTATCATGCCTAAATTTACGTTTTTCAGCCTTGCTCGCGAAATTTTCCCTAGCTAATAGAATTTTGGTATCCACATCTAAATCTTTCCGCTCAGGAAAGGCGAGTAGCATTTCAATTTTTTGATTAGCTCTTTCCCCTTTCATTAGTTCTATAGGTGTGAAGCCCGTAGACTCATTATGCACGCAGTTTAACCACGTTTCAATTTTTTCTACGTGACCTACCCAGCCTGTGTGGTTTTCACTACAGTACGATCGAAACAGCCGACTGAGATCCCTCATCACCCTTTCTACAGGATTACTTTGGGGATGATAAACAGCCGAATATCTAACCGATATCCCTACCTTTTCTAGGCCGCGAACCCAACTGTTACTTGCAAATTGTGACCCATGATCAGACAGAACTATATTTGGCTTGCCCACGCTAGGTATATAATGATTAAGTATTTTGTTAAGCAAAACCTTACTCGTCGCCCGTTTGATAGGGTAAAGCTTGACATACTTGGTGAAATGATCACGCACCACAAAAATTGTTGTCAAGCCTCCTCGCCCTTGCGGTAGCGGCCCAAACAAATCTACAGATAAAACTTCTAATGGTTGATTGGCTTTCACGTTACACATAAGTCCTTCCTGTGGTTTATTTGCAAATTTTGCTTTCTGGCATACATCACAAGTGGTTAGAATCCTACGCACCTTTTTCTCTAAATTTGGTATGTAGCATGTTTCACTTATTAACCTCGTGCATTTTTTTACTCCAAAATGCCCATAGAGCTTATGGTATTCCCACACTATTGACGCTACAAGTGTAGCCGGAATACATACCAACCACCACTCTTCTCCACGTTTTCCCCGACGAAACAATATTCCTTCCTGTATAACGTAATTTTTTGATAGCTCCCCTAATTTACCAAATTTATTCTCCGTTAATTCTTCCCTTACCCACAAAAGATCTTTGTCATTTATTTGTTGCTCCTCAAAATTACTTAATATTTTTGCTAATTCGCATTGTCCCCGTTTTTGCTTAGTAACTTTAGCGATAGTTAAAGGAACATTTCTTTTATCCCCTCCGTGACCATATCTTGACAGAAAGTCAGCGATAACGTTATTTTTACCCTTACAATAACTAATTTGCAATTGGTACTCTTGCAAGTATATACACCAACGCATCAACCGTGCACTTAGTGCTTTACAGCTAAAAAGAAACTCCAAAGCTCTGTGATCCGTCAAAACTACGGTGGGATAACCGATAACATAGGTCCTGAATTTTTTGCATGCAAAAACAATGGCTAGCAACTCTAATTCCGCGATCATATAGTGTCTTTCTGCATTCATTAATGTCCGGCTTGCAAAGGTGATATTTTGTACTTCCCCCTCGTCGTCTAACTGAAACAGATGCGCGCCTAGAGCCCGTGTTGAAGCGTCAGTGGAAATAAAAAAAGGTTTTTTAAAATTCGGATGAGCTAACATCATATTTCCCATAAACTTGTTTTTTATTTCTTCGAAGACCTGTTCTTCGTTCTGCCCCCACTGCCAACGACTCTTAGTTTTTAATAATGGAGTTAATTTTCCTATAAGATCCGAGTGGTTGCTCACAAAGCGCCTGTAGAAATTACAGAACCCTAAAAATGACTGCAAATCCTTTTTATTTTGTGGAGCAGGAAATTTTTTTATCGTATCTATCTTCCCGGGATCTACATGCATTCCCTCTGCGCTAATTATGTGACCTAAGAACTTAACACTATCTTTTAGAAATTCAGATTTGGTCAATTTGACCGTCATCCCGGCCTTGGCTAGTTGAGTTAGAACTAAATTTAATTGACGCTCGTGCTCCTCGAAAGTCTGAGACGCAATCAAAATATCGTCGACAAACACCGTAGTAAAACCCAGTACTTCGGGCCCTAATACTCTGTCTAAACACTTACTGAAAACAGCAACTGAAACATTTAAACCAAACGGCAGAACAGTAAATTGGTAACTTCTTCCATTGACGAGAAATGCTGTGAATTTTCTTGACACTTCGTCCAACGGAACTTGCCAGTACCCACATGTTAGATCTAATGATGTGAAATATTTTGTCCCATTAAATTTTTGGAATATTTCCTCTACATTTGGTGGTGACTCCCGATCGGGAACTAAAATTTTGTTTAAACATCTAGCATCCAAACATATCCGGACAGATCCATCTTTCTTAGTAACAACCACTATAGGATTTGAAAATGGGGAATCTGATTTCTCTATTACCCCCCACGCTAGCATACGCTCTAATTCCTTCTGTACCGCTTCCCGTCGCGAATGCGGAATCGGATACGATTTTTGTATAAACGGCGTATCTTCTGATACGCGCAGTTTACAGGTAAAAACCTGGCACCGCCCCGGCCTATCTGAAAAAATGTCTGCATATTTGTGTTTAGCTTCGTCTACTAATTTGTCTTTTTGACTTTCGCTGATAATTGCCCTACACGGATGCACTAACTTGTGTTTCTGCACATGATTTTCATACACATTTTTAAACGGTAGTACTGCCGGACAGTATTGACAAGTGTAATTTTGTTGTGTTTGAAAATTGCTTGCAGTAATTTCTTCGTCGCGACCTGCTTTCAGTTCGTTTAGTACCACCTCTAATTCTTTACTAAGATCGTCTATCTGTTCATTTTCTTGTTCAAACTTAGAAGCTACAGTTTACCCATTCCCTGTTCTTTTTGGGCGAATAATTCTACATTTTGCAATTTAAAATCTAATTGGGAGTTTAATTGTACAGCGGGTGACGCTGGTTCATGCGGTAACGAGTTATCTACAAACCTTTCAATAAATATTCTATCATTTTCTATAAATTTTAGTATTCCTTTCTTAAGGTCAATTTCGGCTTTCTTTTTAACCAGAAAGTCCATACCCAAAATAATAGGTATGTTCAGTGTCTTAACAATTAAAAACACGATTTGCTGCAAAACTCCTCCTAATTCTACACTAAGCAAAACTTGTTTTTTTACTTTAACAATCCGCCCTGTTACTCCCTGAACCGTTAAGCCTATTACTGGTAGTACCGAAAAAGAATTATTTGTGGCTTCAATTGTTTCAAATAGTTCCTCGGACATTATACTTATGGTGCTACCAGTATCTATTAAAGCTGGTTGTTTTATATTTCCAATTCCTATTAATACAGTCGGTACGTATGCTGGCTCTGCGGTGCAATTTCCAGCATCATACTCGTAAAGTTCGGTATTTTTTTCTACATTTAAATTAGTTTTTCTAATCTCTTTGTTTAGGTTTAATTTTGTTTGAACATTTATTTGCCTAATTCTATCCATGAAGTCCTGAACAAAACTGACATGTTTAGTTTGCTCCTCATAGCCTCGGTTTGGAACGATCGGAGCCTTCAGTTCCGAGGTTTTTAGTTTTCCGAACTCGTACTTGCATTATTTGCTTGGTGGTTTATTTCCCCAATTTCTAAGGCATACGACACGCGTTCAGTGTTTCTTGGTAGGCCTTGATCGTTTCCTCGCGGTTGGACGTATCGATTGTTACTAAAGGGTACTTGATTTGGCACATACGCTGCACTGACTCTATTTGGATGGTTATATGGAGCATTTCTGGCATAATTACCCCTAGGTGCCGGCTCATTTAAATGAGCTGGACGTTCCCCCTTATTTCTTTTTTCCCGGCTTTGTAGATTTGATAACAAATTTAACAGTTGCTCGATTGTTTCGATCTGTGCTGATATCAACATGCTTTCGATTTCGTATGAAAAATGTTTCCGAATAGCCGCCACAAAAGTTTTCTCAGTAATTTTTATATCAAGGTGTTGCACTCGGCTCAACCAGTAATAAACGTGACTTACGTAGTCCCCGAATTTAGGGTTGTACTTGCGTGGTTCATATATTGAGGCTCTTATTTTGTCTTGAATTTCCTGAGACCAAAACTGACCAAGGAATTTTTTCTTAAAGTCTACAAAGTTATACCAATTTTCACTATAAATTTCCGCCCAAATGCGACTATTTCCCTCTAAACACTGCAAGGCCACAGTTAATTTATCTTTCTCGGCAAAAATCCGAGTCATATCGAAATAGGATTCTAACTCGCGCAAAAATTTTATGGGATTTTGTGATTGGCGACCACAATCAAATTTTGGTTTTTCGACGGCTAAATGTATTCCTGCTACAGCTCGTCCCGCATGATAACCCTGATTTCGCGAAAAATCATCAAATTTTTCATTTAACTGCAATATGTCCCCATCTAATTTTGCCACTTCCGCATTTAACTTTTGATTTATTTCCCCACATTTTTCTATAGTAAACAAGCGTTCGGAACTAATTTGCCGTTCTACTGCCTGCATTCTCCCTAAACAAACTTGTGTTTCTTTTTCTAGACTTGATTCTACAGCATCTAATCTGGTTTCAATAGGTGCTACCCTATCGTCTAAACACTTTTTAGCATTTTCCTCTAACTGTTTAGTTTTTTGTTCCAACTGCGCGTTATAATTATCAATTTTATTATTTGTTGCCTTTATGTCCACTTGCAGGTTAGTTAATAAGTGAAACAGCTGTTGGATGCCCACATTATCAGGATGTGCGGCTCCCGCCAAATTATTTCCCTGCTCGCCGTCTGCCATTTGTGCTTGTTTGCAAAAGCCTGATCTCAACAACATAAACAACTGTGTAACCTCTACAGCTAGCTTATTTTATCTGAACTAATTTATTCCCCCAAAGCTGGTATAATTCCACATTTACCCCTTTTAATTTTGCAATTAAAATATTTCGAAACCCCACGTTGACGCGACAACTTGTAGCGGTGCTTTTTGCTAGCTACCTGCTTTTATTATTTAATTGAATTTACTTTGAATTTGTTTATAACTAATTACCTCGGCTACTAGCTCACTTTCGGCATCTGAGACCACACTCAGGGCGATTCAGGTTACTGCAATGGGGCGATGGGAGACAGCAATAAATACAAAGCCTTTACGCTTAACAATTTATAAAATGTACCAATTATGGCATACACATACATATAAGTAAATGGGCCCTAATTCCCTAATAGTTAGCTAATATCGTACTAATCTACTTAAGTAAGTATTAGTGATCTACTTTTACGCTATATTAGTACTTAAATATAGGCACTTAGCTCGCTTACGGTGCCGTTGTTACGATTTCAAAGGCTGGGCTAGGCAGATGATGGCGGGAACGGGAACATATATGTGGATTTGGCGCGTTGGCGTCCACCCTTGGCGTCTTTGCAGGTTGCCCTTGGATTTTGATGCCAATTAATTCCTTGGACCAAAATGGGCTATTGTCACTGCTGTAATTTGTTCACCTTCTCACACTGGTTTCGTTTGCCTTCGCGTCGAAGCAAAGGATCACGTCGGGTGACACAATTAACGTACACACCCCACACGGGATGCCAGCTTCTCACCCTCTGACCTCTTGCATCTCCCGCTGTCACCCTTGTCCTCTCTCCCCCGACGCTTGACCAGCGTAGAATTCAAACTCACCGCGTTATGCGCACGCACATACGACTTAAATTTAAACTATAATTAATAATACAAATATACAAAAATATTGTAGCGATATGAACCGTACCCATTACAAGCACTACCTAGATTTTTGATCACCGGGGTAGTAGAAAACCCCAATCAACAACAACAGAATACATTTAAAACTGTCAAAAAAGGAAATATGAAATTGACAGTCAAAAAAGGAAATATGAAATGTCACAGTCAAAAAGCTGCACCCTGAAAGATAAGACCTTAAAACATGATGATAGAATAATCCAATTAGAACACTCACTAAATAAAAGAAATTATTATGTATTAGAAATGCAGAGGGAAATGACATATAGTATTATGAAGCAGAGAAGAATGAGCAGTACAGCATAGGCTTTTATATGAATAACAGAATAAAGAAAATGAAGAATAATGCGAGGTTACTTGGATAGAGTCCCAGCACTAAAACTAGAACACTTGTGAAAGCCATACCTAAAATATATGCTCCCGCAGCTACAACCTTAGAAAAAAAGTAAAAACATGTTATAGCATCTTGGAACAATCAATAGAAGATACTACACAAGAAACGAAGCAAATTAATAGTAATTATGGGCGACTTTAATATCAAGGTAGGAGCCTACAGAGAAGAGGTGGAAACGATACGGAGCAATTTAGAAAAAGCTCAATAATGATGTAAAAATCACATTAACAAACGTCGCACAAAAACATCGATTATTTTTTATGAATACTTTCTTTAAAGAAGAGTAGGTAAACATGGCCTTGGAGATTTCCGAACTGCACATATAATTATGAAAAAGTATCCAATAAGTTTTATTAGATTACTTAATAAATGAAGTGTAGCTTAAATAAAGAAAAAGTGTATTATTAAAATAAAAAATCTGTAAAAGAATTTACTCAGTACTTCTTTCGCAAGTGGAAGTTATGACAATAACAATTTTTAAAAATCAAAAGAACTGCGGGTGAAAATATCTTAACATAATAATACTGAAATAGTAAATTGACACTTGTCAATGCGAAGTACATCAATTGATTAATAAAAAAACCTTTCAGATGATGGAATTCGAACTCAGCATCTGCTGGAGCAATTGTAATCCCGTTTTGCCACGGCGTATCGCCTCGCATTGGCCGTCTCGGCTAGATTATAGACGACGCGCTTATCGTTATCCATTTTTATCTCTTTTACAGATATATAGACAAAATTAAGAGAACCCTCCGTCTAGGAACCCTGAAATGTGAAGATCTAATAAAATATCAAACGGTGATTTTTTTGCGATTAAAAAACCTCATTTGTCTTTTAGACGAGGGAAGTACAAATATAAATAATAAACTATTATTTAAAAAAAACTGAAGAACATAAACATCAAACGTTATAGACTATTGGCTGTGTTCAATAATGGATATAACTAATTTTTACGATTACAATACTTTCTTTGTTTTTTAGAAGGGGGAATGAAAATGCAAAAAAACTATCAGCCAAACTAAACATGTTTACAAAATGAAGATAAGCTCGAAAGCAAAAAGAAGAACATGATATATAACAGAATATAAACTACAAACTCTAAACAAACTTGCCATAAGACAAATACGTAAAGACCTTCAAAGATATGGAAGAACCAAATAGAAAAAATAATCACAGAGATAGGCCTGATAAAAACAACTAAATAACAAATAAGTTTAGATGACAAGAGCCTTCAACTAAGAAGATACGCTACAATTTACTATAAAAAGTTAAAACTCTAGCGGTATATAACAAAAATTAGAAATGTACTGAAATAACGGACAACGGCAGTATCAAGGAAAACCAGACACATTAAAGAAGCCAGAGAAAGTAGAATAAAGCATCCGGAATAGGTAATAGATATTAACGTTATAAGTCTGATTATAAGCATTTTAACGGGACGAGTTTGATCGCCAGAACGAGCGGTGAGTCGAGTTCTGCGGCATTTAAATGAGTTACGCAAATTGACATAAGCAAACGAGTATTATTTAGTATTTTATCTTCATCAATTAATTCTGGTTCAATGTGCTCTGTGTTTTGCCAAAAAGGGTGCGGTAATATCCATTACCGCACAGAGTGCAGCAATAAAGCTCTGAACGACACTCAAATTAATTTGGTAGTCAGTCTGTAACAACACCAATGAAGATAATAGATATTAACGATACAAGTTTGAGTATTAGTATGTTAACCAAACGAGTTTGATTGCCAAATCGAGGCGGTGGGCCGAGATTTGCGCCAATCATACGAGTTTCGTTATGTGCCATAAGCAAACGTGTATTGTTCAATATTTTATCTTCATCAATAAACTCTGGTTCGATGTATTACTTCCTTTTACGATAAAGGAAGTATTGGATTTACCCCAAAAATTCGTAATTGAGTTTTCAACCAATCTTTACGTTTTAGAGGCCCTTGAACCTAAAAAACATGTTTTTATTCATTGGTCTGTCTGCCTGTGAACAGAATATCTCAAAAACGAAAAGAGATATGGCGTTGAAACTCCATATATAAGTTTTGTGTACTGTGTAGATGAGACAGCAACCTTTTGAAAAAAAATCGCATAACGGTAAGTAGGTGTTTACTCTTGTGATTTTTCAGTTGTTTTCGATTTTTTAAAAAACGGCTTTACATTTTTATTACATTTTTAATGTGAATTGATGTGAGATAGCTGATTTTCCAGTTGAATACTTCTCAAATGGGTGGCTTTTGTTTTTTTTTTCTATTTCTATTTCTATTTCTAACACTCGGTATATTATTAAATTTTTGAAATCAGCTTAAAATTTTAGAGAAAATGTGTCTCTTTAACTAACGCACTATTTTGTACCGTTTTTGTAGAATTTGTAATTTTTGAAATTTTTTAACCATTTGACAAGTTTAAAAAACGAGTTTGTTAGTGTCAAATTTACCATAGGCGCTACTAGTAAGGTCATAAAAATGATTTCTTATTAGTAATATACCCTTCGAATATCATGTCACAATCCTTTCTCTAGGCTGTAAGTTTTGCAGATGATCGTTTTTAACCGCAATTTAAAATGTTTTTCGTCTACTGACCCTGAAACTTGAAGATCTGAAGAAATATCAAAGGTATTTTTTTACGATTACAGATCATTTGCCTAAATTATGCCCTGAAGAGATGGTTGTGATCTTGGATTCCCTAGTTCTCCCGACGAATTTTGTCAAAAGGTATATACCGATGGGGCCACAATTATATATAACAGCAATGAGATAACATGAACAAGAATATAACACGTATTGCTTGAGTAAGAAAGAGATAAACGTAGTAGCAAATATTCGAGAAGGCTTGACGCTAATTTAATTATGACATTTGTCAACTAAACATGCCTACTAAAATAATTTTTTCGTATGGCCATCTCTTTCTTACTCAAGCATTCTATTTTGTTATTCATGTTATCTCATTGCTGTTATATAACGGGTGTTCATAAACAGTCGTCATCCCAGTAGGTTTTGACTTCAGAAACGTATGTCTAGAAAAAATTGAGAAAAAATGAGCTATGACAGTACTCAATGACGTTTCATTGTGTTGCACGAATTAATCAAAGACATAACATTTTGTTTTTCAAAGCAACTGGGATGACGACTGTTTATGAACACCCGTTATAATTATGGCTCCATCCGTATATATATAGCATTATGGTTTGTATTTGCTACGTTAAAGGTTGCCTGAACAACAGCATAAAAGGGTATACGCTGTTTCAAGTTCCTGAAGGTAATTTAAACTGCAATATTTAGCAATACTCTTTAATTAATTACTTATTGCTAAATAAGGATCAAGGAATAGCATGAAACGGCAGGAGTGGTTGAAAGAAATAAATAGACCACTAGATGACATGCCTCATTTACGTTTACGTGAGGTGCCGAATTATTGAAATGCAGCGAGCGGTACAAAATATTCGTTGAAGCTTTATATTTGTGATAATTATTTCTTTTAAGCTGGAAAACGTTTACAAATAATTTGTTATGTAATATTTATTTATTGCGTTCACATTACACAAACTTCAATTTATTTCTATTATAACCTATAAACTGATTGGGTACGCCACTGACAAAAACGAGTTTGGTTTGACATAAATAATGCTCGTTTCCCTACCTGTGTTAGCGTAGCTAACCTGATTTAGTGACCTTATCTATAACTACAGTAAGAAGACATATAGTATTCAAAAGTAAAAAATCTGAACTAAACCTAAGTTTACTAAAGACCAAGCTGCCAACTTAACGCAATGTACAAAATTTACAAATTAAAGAACTAAAGTCGAAGAAAGAGAAAATTTACTTAGGTCAGACATTAACTTATGAAGGAAAATGAAAAAGAAATTAATACACAAGTGAGTATGGCATGGAAAAAAGTATGGACTAGAAAATAGCCAAGATAGAGGTAGTGGCAGAGACTCTGGATTGAAGAAATTACAAATTTTTTTGGAAAAAACTGAAAACAGGCGGCATAAAGCTGCAAGCGATAGACGAAGGAGGTGGAGACCTTTGCACTTTGACAACGCGAATTGACAGTTAATAAAGTTCATAACTACCTAGTCCTCTTCTTCTTCTCCATAGTTTAGGACTGTTATTTCCAATTTTGCCTCTTTGTTAGTCCTGGGATGCTGATGTCCAGCTTTCCTGCCATCGTTTTGGGGTTCGTCCTTGGGGTCTCTTTGTATTCGGATTTTTCTCCCTTGCGATTTTTTCCAGTCTATTGTTGTGCATCCTATTTACATGGCTATTCCAATTCCGCGGTAGTGTTCTCACCCATCTCACAACATCTTGGACTTTGCATGCTTCTCTGATGTTTTCCCTTCTTACTCTGTCTCGTAGGGTAACGCCTGCTCTCTTCCTTAGGGTTTTCATTTCTGTTGTTCGCATAATGCGTTTAGTCTTGGCTGTTTCAGCTCTGGTTTCGGCGGCATAAGTTAAGATGGGTCTGACGCAGGTTTTATAGATCTGTACTTTACTTTCAACTGACATGTGCTTATTTGTCCATATCACGTCCCGTAGGTAGCCTGATGTCGCAGCCGCTTTCATTGCTTGATTGGGAACTTCCCCGTTTAGGTGTCTCATGCCCGATGTGTGTGCATGTAGGTAGTTAAAGGTCATAACTTGTTCAATTATATTACTATCAACGGCTAGTTTACATCGAAGAGGTTCTTTCGAGATAGTTAATGATTTTATTTTTTCTGTTGATACTCTCATGTTAAATTCTTCCGCTGCTCTTTTAAACCTAAACAATAGTCGTTGCAAGTCATTCTCATTTTCTGCCAGGAGCACGGCATCATCGGCATAGCACACTATTTTTGTTTCTTCAATCTCCATCTTATATCCTCCGTTCGCTATTTTTACCCTGTCAATGATTTTATCCATTATGATATTGAATAACGTGGGACTATCTCCTTGTCTAATTCCGGCCGAAATAGGTATTTCCTCTCTGAATTTATTGTTTGATTTTATAGTAGTTTTATTGTTTGTGTTTAGTGCTTTATTAACCTGTATTATGTTTGGGTTTATTTCTTTTTCCTCTAGAACGTGTAAGACGTCATTTAACTGTATCCTGTCAAATGCTTGTGTTAGATCGACAAAGCACATGAATGCTGGTTTATCGAATTCAATGGCTTTTTCAATGATCTGTCGTAGAATAAAGCTTGCATTGACCGTTGATTGCTCCTCACTGACCCCAATTTACTACCTAGTCTGAGAATATACAAACGAACCCGTGAATTATATACCATATTTCTATGAGAAATTCGAACTGTTCACAACTGAGGCAGCGTCGTAGTGGCATCAGTTCATCACTTCCTTTATTATCTTTGTTAAACTTTCACTTCTTAGCAGAGTGACGTAATGTAATTGGTTTATAATGGAAAAGGCACATTTAATAGCTATTTATTGTATAAGTGTTTTAGATGGTGTTTTATCCACGCAAGAATGTTTAAAAGCGAGAAGGCAGTTCGAGCGTTTAATTTTCTTAAGTGGATAAAACGCAACTAAAACATGAATGCAATACAACGTTTTATCCAACAACTCAATAAATATCTAAAAAAACATACGTTTTGTATTGACAGCCATGAAAAGTCACAGTGACAATTTGGAAAGTATGTGTATGTATGTATAGGCTCCTTAACCCAATGAGAGTTATGGCCTCATCTTTTCTGGATGTTATGAAATCCATTTTCCGAGGTGGATTAGTCCTCATATCTTCCACCTGTATCTATTGTGATGAAGTCTGTTATTATTCCATTTATCATTACTGCTGCTTCGGTCTCTTCCATGATCATTTTTACTAATTTTACTAGTTTTTTGGGAATCCCTGATTCTTTTAGCTCCTGTATCATCTTTTGTCTATTGATAGAGTCGAATGCACTTCTGAAGTCTAGAAACGCTATGTGAAGTTCGATGTTATAGGCGTATGCTTTTTCCATTATTTGTTCCATTATATGAAGTGCGTCTGTTGTGCCTCGTCCTGGTCTAAAGCCCTGTTGGTAGTCTTGGATTATCTTTTCTGTATATGGTTGCAATCTGTTCTTTAGTACATGCGTAAAAACTTTGTATGACGTGTTGAGTAATGTGATTCCCCTGTAGCTGGCGCAGTTTTCCGGGTCACTTTTCTTATACAGCGGAGTTATTATCCCTCTTCTCCATTCTTTTGGCATTGTTTCCTTTTCCCATATCTCACTTATCATCTTGTACATCCGGTGTGTTGTCTTTTCTCTTCCATATTTTAATAATTCATTTGGTATACCATCATTCCCGGGCGATTTGTTGTTTTTTAGCCTGTTTATTACTGCCTGTATCTCCTCTAAAGTTGATTCAGGTTCTTCTTCTCCTTCGATATCTCTGATTTGTGGCCTGTCTTCTCTATACAGTTGATTCTGTTGACTATCTTCGATTTTTAGTTCGCGTAAGTGGTCTTCCCATATTTCTTTGATCTCTTTTTCTTCGTGTGTTGACTTGCCATCTTTGTTTTTAAATGCTATTATTTTCATCTTTTGCTCCAAGTCTTCCCCCTCACCCTCTTGTTGTTCTTTGTTTTCTTCTAAACTTTCTTCATACCTTTTTTGCAGTTCTTCATTTTGCAGTTTTTCCACATCCCATTTTCTTGTTATTTTTGATGCTGTTTTTGCCCTCTTGTATCCCTTCTATCTTTCATAGTCATTACTACTAAATAGTGGTCCGTGTCTCCATTTGCTCCACGATAAGTTCTTGCATCATTTACATTTTTCAGATTTTTTTTGCGATTAAGATATGATCTATTTGATTTTCTATGGTACCGTTTGGGTGTCTCCAGGTTACTTTATGGGCCCTGGGGTGTTGATATCTAGTGGTCGTTATTGTTAGGTTCATCGCTGCTGCTAGGCCGCACTTTCTGTGTCCATTGTCATTTGTAGACTTGTGTGCCGTGTGTTCCCCGCTTACATCCTTTAGGTATTCTTCTGTGCCTACTTGTGCATTGAAATCTCCTAATATGATTATATTATCCTGTGCCGTTATTCTTTCAATGACACTTTGCAGTTCTTCATAAAACCGTTCTTTTTCTTCTTCTTCGCTTGATTCCGTGGGTGCATATATTCCTACTAATGTCGTTTTCTTTTTAGTTTTTGCTTCGATTCTTAGCGTCGCTATTCTGCCAGTTACTGGTGTAAATTGTATTATTCTGTGCCTGGTGTCTTTGTTCACTATGAATCCCACCTCCTTTTGTCCTTGCTTATTTTCTCCACTGTACAGCACGCTATATTTTTCTTTGGTTATTTCTCCATTTCCTGCCCATCTCAGTTCTTGTACTGCCGCCACCTCTATTTTATATTTTTGTAGTTCTTCTGCTATTGTGTTCATTTTACCCGTTTCTAGCATACTTTTAATATTCCATGTCGCAATTCTTATTTTTTTGGTTTTGGAATTCTTTTTTTGTTTATTTTTTGGTTTATTTTCCTTACTCGTTGTCCTATTCATAGCTTCTGTCGTCCTCTTTACATTCTGCTCATCTTCGTTTAGTTTTTTGGCTTTAGTTCTTTGCTCTCGTGGTCCCATACGTACAGTTTTCCTTCTACTTCTAGTTTTTGATATCCCACTTTGCTTCGATTTCCTTTTTCTCCTTCCTCTTTTGCCCTTTCTCTTATTGCCATCTGTATTTTTCGTTCTGTTAGCGTCATGTCCCTCTCGATAAAAATTCGTTTACCCTTCAGTTTATGTTTATTTTCCATTATAACCTTTTGTGACTCCATTCGCTCACTTCTACGAGTATTGCTTGTTTTTCTTCCTCTCTACCCACACCGTATGCTTCCGTAATCTTTGGCATTATTCCCAGTGTGTCTCGCATAAAGTTATCTACTTCCCTCTTCGTTTCTTCTTTTCTTGTTTGTAGACCTTTTATGATGATGTTGTTTCGTTTCTTTGCTTTCTCTTGAATCTCATATTTTTCTTCTAGCAGTCCTATTCTTTTAATTAGTTGATTTTTTTCTCTTTCCCAATTTGTCTCTTTTCGTATCATTTCTTCCTTCAGCCTTCTTATTTCTTCATTGTTTTTCTTTAGTTCTTCTTTCATCTTCCCCATTTCTTCGTTGTTTTTCTTCAGCTCCTGGTTACTTTTACTTATCTCGCTTTTCAGGTCGGCGGACATGTTAATTATTAGTTGTTTTAGTTCGTCCATTTTTTCTTTTTCTTCCCCTGCTTCTACTGAGTTTTTTTCTTGGGTCTTGTTTACGTTGGGTTCCTTTCCTTTCTTGCTTTCTGCTTTATTATTCGGCGATCTGAGTATTATCTTGCTTTTTTGAAATACCTCGGCGTAGTCTTCTGGACTTGTTGGTTCGTTGTTAGTTGTTTCTCTTTTTTGTTTAAAAAACTCGTTGAGCTGCCCAGTACTGCTCGCCCTTTCGCGTTGTTGTATTTGCTTGTTTTTACTCATCTGATTATGTTGCTGTTGATTTGTTAGGTCTTCGGCCGCGTTTTATATTCTGTTTATAATTTTTCGTGATCGGGTCTTGTTTTGAGTAATTTAATCGCTCTGTTATTGACCTTCCGCATCTGTGTTTATTTTTACGGCACGTTTGGAAAGTACCGAAAGATTAAATGTTATACGTTTGGTAGTAGGTACTGAAGTTTATTGTCAATCTATGTCAAATTCTAGAGGTTAATGGGTTAAGTTTTGTTTGTTATTTGACACAGATTGACGCAAAACTTAACCTACAAATTTCGAATTTGGCATAGCTTGACAGTGCTACCAACAATGCAGTAGTAAGTGAAATGTTTTTATCCCACTAGGTAAATAAAATAATTTCATTATCCCACTAGTGGATAAAGTGGTACTTTAGAGGGTTCATAAGTGTGGATAAAACTTCAAATATAAGGTAATTGTGGATAAAAGTATAAATAAATATGCGGTGAAAAACTAAGGAAGGTGAGGATGCAAGGGTTAATTTGCTTGTTCTGAAAAAATGTTTAATCACCGTGGTGTTGTAAGGCATCACATCATATAAGACAATGCCGTTGCCTGCTGTTATTCCCACGGCTTCATATTATTTTCTGAGCTTCCAATTCCCAGGTTGTTTCGTCAAGATCCTGAAAATGATAAATTTAGTTTGGCGGTTAACAGGGTGAAAGATGAACTTGAAAAGCAATAAAATTGGCTCCAGCGGATCAGGGAGGTGTGTAACAGATTGTAATGCGATGACGAGGAGCTGATAGATGCGTCCGATTTTTGTATACGTGCTTTAGAAAAGGGCAGCGCCGCTGACTTAGTGCCCTATTTCGAAGCTGCAACTGTGATCTGAGGTAATCTGACGTCAGAGGCGCGTATCGACGTCATTGGGATAGGTCGTCGCACGCGCCGCACAGAGCACTCCCTCTCGACGCTTATGTGCTCACATCGGCACTTTGGAGGATTAAATCCACCAAAAGGCAAGAGTGTAAAAAAACAAGCACTCTTCTCCTCGACTTATTATCATGGACATGTGAAAAGCGCATCCAGCGCGAACTCGGTAGGTGCAAAACGGCCAAGGCCGCATTCCGAAGTCGAATTGTTTTGATGTAATGTCTTCTGCTGGGCAATTGATTCAAAATATTCATCTGTAATTAGGTGCGGGCCGCGTTAGACGCGAGAGGCGTCGCGACGCATGCCCGTCGCTGGGAGAGGCTCAAACAGTGTGCGGTTGTGGAGCGAGGCGGTAACATGCCCAGCGAGCTCCGAGTAGAAAGCGCCGCCGAGGACGACGACGAAGACGCCGGCCCCCAAAAGGGCCACCGCGGTGGCGCGATTCTCCAATAATATTCTAAACTAGCTAGTGTACAATAGCCTCATTCTTTGGTACTTTTCGTTTCCCATTAATCGCCGATACGGGCTGCTTCGGATTAAAACGGGTACTGTAAATAGTGTGACTAGGGACCAATCGAGTAACGTATTCTAATCGACGATTCTTCCATTTCTCACCGTCTTGGACGGCGATGGCTCTGACCAACGTGACAGCACGCGCGGCCGTCGCCGTCGAGGACCTCCTGCTGGCGCAGGAAAACGGCACCGTGAACGGCAGTTTTCCCAACGGCAGCGTCAGCTTACCGCACTACCCCAGCGGGTACACGCTGCCCCAGATCGTGCTGGCGTCTATCGTAGTCACCATACTCATGATCGTGGTAGTGGTAGGAAACATGCTCGTCATCATCGCGATCACGACGGAGAAGGCGCTCAAAAACATTCAGAACTGGTTCATCGCGTCGCTGGCCGTGGCGGACTTCTTCCTAGGGCTCGTCATCATGCCCTTTTCGCTGGCCAACGAGCTGATGGGCTACTGGATTTTCGGACATTGGTGGTGCGACGTGCACTCGGCGATGGACGTGCTGCTCAGCACCGCGTCCATCATGAACCTGTGCCTCATCTCGCTGGACAGATACTGGAGTATCACGCAAGCCGTCGAGTATCTGAAAAAACGAACTCCAGGTCGCGCTGTGATGATGATCACCACTGTGTGGGTTGTGTCGGCCCTTATCTGTATTCCACCGTTGCTGGGCTGGAAAGTGGAACGAGCGCCGGAAGAGCAATATCCCAAGTGCCAGGTAAGCTACCAATACTTTAAATTCCTCCAGCAGTCGTTTTAGTGCAGCTACCAAACCGTGTTTTTCTGCTGAAATTATTCGAATTGAAACTGTTTCCCTGGTTTGGTCTATGTGAAAAACACACACAGGATTACAATCCTTAATTCCATTTCCTTTAATCACTAACAAAGTTTGAATTAGTGCGAACGGATCTTATGAAAAATGCAAACCTCAATACGTTAATAATGCCAAAAATTATGCTAATAGGTTCGCTGTAAAATTATATTATCTAAACATATCCCATAAAAGTATGCTATTAAGGGTAAATCAATAGACAGCTAGGGTATCAAATAAGTTTGCAGTTCGAGCATTTTCAAACGCGTTTTGAACTCAGGTGCATTTGATGTTGTTTGCGATTCGAACGTGGAAGTCTCTGAGGCTCCACATAAGTTATGAACGAATTCCTTAGCCAGGAAACAATGTTCAAAATAGTGCTTAGTAGTCATTCAGAGCTGCTCCGACATTTCCCAGTTCTAAATTTGCTAAACGATAAATTCATGTACTCAGTCATCTAATAAATGATTAGTAACTGGGTTTTCCTAGTTTTAACACAACTTGTTACGGAAATTTAATATTCCACAATTTCGTAAAGTAATTCCAAGATATTCGGTTTTGTTATTCTCGCTGAGTTTTATATTTTAAGGCGCAAAGAACTAATTAAAAAAATCGTTGTTTGTAATTTTCAAATTTAGAAATAAATTATTATAATTCTCGAGACTAAGAAAGAACCTCTTAACGAGTTTGCAAAGTCGTTATTGGTACCAGGGACGATGGAGTAGTGCATTTGCTTCCAAAATATTAGCAGATCCTCTGTATTTCAGCGAATTGGCGATACCGGATTTTATATTTCTGATGTTTTTTTAATCTTTTTATTGATGTTTCACAGCAAAATACACTCTATTATGTTGCTTTGAATCACATAACTTAACCTTATTTTCTTATTTTAGAGCTATCAATTCCTAAAATTTTTTAACGGATTGCGAACTATCAGCAAAAGTCTTCTTGTGCCTTCTTTGACTTGCTAAGGTTGAGCAGAAACTTTAGCTATGGTTTTTAAACCGAAACACTCATGAACGCTGGATATTGCCCAAAAACGTTATTTTACAGTACCATTTCTCTTGCTTATGTGTCGCAAATTTTACGTTTTTACCTTATCTTCGTAGTTGGAGTTACTCGTATCTGATTTCTTTCTCAACCACACCTTAAAAATCATAGTTTCAGTAGACTGACTCATTATTAAAAGTACATTTTTCCAAGTTCTAAGGTTTGTTAAAATGTGCATGTAGTATCCTTGTTTTATTTTATGTAACTTGTTTTCGCATCAGCATTATTTTAGACGAAAAACAACACGCAGGTCTGTTCTATGCTTACAAATCCAGAGTCATGACCGCCGTTGTTCTTCCGTTGCTACAGAATCATATTTATTATTTAACATTACGTATATCTAAATGTTTCCAGATTGCTTTTGTTTAATATCTGTTGCCTAATTATTCTTAGAGCAATATCAGCAAAAATCTTAGTCTTTGGCTCAGGACTTTTACTGTTGTTGCTTAAGTAGTTAGAAAATACCCTATCAGTTGGTGCGACCAAAATTTTAAACTTTTTTAAAAAGGGATTTTCCTCCATCCGTACTTAAATTTGATAGTAAATAGATCTACGTTTTCTTTGATGTGATATCCTTGCATTTCTTCCCTCTCTTCCATCTTCCAATTGTCTTACAATAAGAGATTCTTGAAATCAACTAATTGTGTGGGTGAATTCGTCCATGTTATAATAATTATATCCTCTATCTATTTTCGTTGAGTAATAGTCAATATTACCAAAGTAGAAAACATGTTGGACACCATATTGCAATGCAAGTGAAGTCAAAACATTGATTTATCAACAAATCCAGTAGAAGAACAGACTATTACATATAATAAATATAAAAAATCTAGTTTTTACATTGAAAAATTTGCAATCCTGCCGATGATATTTGCCAAAACAACTCATTCGCGACGTATTTAATAATAAAATAACCACAGCGGTTTGTGATCTTAATTTTCCATTATTGTAAAGGACAAAATACACCCGCACGCTGTACTTGAAGGTCGAAGAAATGTATGCTAATTCCTTTAATTACTTTCCGCACAGTGTTTGTTTCTGGACAAGAAATCTATTTTAAAAATGATTTATCTTCGCTAAAGTTTGGCAAATCTTCTCTTCGACCAATCCAAAAACGCCTACGTCATTACTTACGAGAAATTTTGGTAACGCCAACCATTTAATTCCGTAGGGAAATATGTTTATCATTGTTGTTTACGGAATGCTAACAATTTCGTTTATTTACCAGTGTCTAAGTTCTTCTTCATTAAAAAAGAGGCCTGGAACATGGAATAATATCTCCATAATGTAGATGGTATTACGTTGAGATATTGCATAGAAATAAGTGAGAAAAACGTTTTCCGCCAAATTTTTCTTATCCCAATCTTCACACTTCTGATACTCTAATTCGTACCTTCTTTTTGTTTTTGGCGGTATAAGGTTCAAAATTGCCAAATTTGCTGCTGTATGCAATATCTGATAGATCCGGATCGTCGAATTTGTAGTTATTTTTAATAAAAACTGAGTTGAACAAACAGGAGGATAAAGTTCATAGACAAACTAGATTTCAGTAAAAACTAAATTTTACGTCTCTTATTACAAAACTGCTACAACGAAATACTAAGTCCTCTAACATATCTCCATGAGTTACCCAGCTTTATTTTATTTAAAAATGTAATTAGGGAATCTTCTTGTAACTAAATCCACTAGATTCAACAGCTTGTCTCTAATAATATTTTGCTCCATGTTGGTTGTACCGTGAGATAAAAAAAAATATTCTGAGCAGGCCTTGATATGTGTTATACTTTTGGTAGTACTGAAATGTATTGTCAGTCTATGTCAAATTCGAGATTAAAAGGTTAGGTTTTGTTTGTTGTTTGACACAGGCTGACGTAAAACTTAACCTGCAAATCTCGAAATTGACATAGACTGACAATACACTTCAGTACTGCCAAACGTATAACACATATCAAGGTCTGCTCAGAATCATTTTTTTTATCTCACGGTACATTGTACAACCAACAGTGCGCGCCAAATATAGTGTGACACTTCAATCAGGTGTTTGCTCTGATCTTTCTTGTACAATTCCCACACTAATTGAAACGGTTTAATTCTATTTCATTGCCGTACTAACTCTATGTTCTTTAGAAGCTGCAACACCACAAGGTTTTGATGTTGATGTAGTATCTTCGCCTTATTTATTCTTAATTCTTCAACCGAAGCTATCTATAGATCCTTATGATTGCTGCTTGATCGCAATATGTATTTATTAGTCGATTGGTATGCTTAATATACTTTGCTTCTATTTTACTGTGTTTGATTATTTCTTTCTTGGTATAATTATTGACCTTATCTGTAGCAATATGTAAGTGGTTGTTGCTTCTTCGATAATTTTGCCTTCGGCTATGATGGTAGTGACATTAAAAAACACCGCAATGGAAGCTTCTTCGGCGGGCAGTGTGTTATTCAGGTAAATAGAAGACAAAAAGCTTTTCTAAGTGAAACACCTAACGCTTCAAATCCTATATTTACATTCAGAGTAAAGCATTGAGTCAGTTATTCTCAATTACAGAAAGTACTAGTGGGATTTCCACAAGGAACTATTCTTGTACATACTCTTCAGATAATATCAAATGTTATCTACTGCAGCTTACGTTAAAAAGTTTTTATGCAAAGGAATGCTAGAAACAATCACCCTCGAGATTGATATACGTGTAGTATAACAATTTAAATTAGGCTAAACCCTTATTTGCAATTGGTGTCACCGTATGGCCGTATAATAACTAGTTAGTCAAGAGCACAATTGGATTTTTACTTAAATTTTGATTCTACGCATATCTGCAGCTTTTTTGCAAAGAGATTTGAGTTCTACTTGTGTTATCCTTGCATTGCAGGTGTATGCCATTTATCTACTTTCGTTGAATAACGGTACTTATTACTGATTAAAAATATGTTTAATAAAGAACATTAATACAATAAAAGTACTATAATGATATCAATACTTATTTGCTAAAAAACTAGTAGAAAAACAAATTGTTATAGTCAAGTTTTTACAATAAAGTTTTGGCAACACAATTGATTTTAGAAGTAGAGTTTTCTATGTATATTTACAATTTAATTTTCTCCAACTATTTGCTTTGCTGCTGTTGTTCTATTTTTTGTAGAACTTCCTATATAACCTTCAGCCATGCTCGTTGACTTTCAGCCTCCATGATACTTGACTATTTGCATATCAGCACCTGCCGACATATTTTGAAAACAAGGGCTAGCATATTTTTCATGATTTAATAATCTAAGGTTGCGCAATTGTTTTTGGAATCCTGCCAAAGGTATGAAGTACAACGGATTATTTCATATTTGTAAAAACACAAAAAAGATCGCGCATTATGCTAAATTGGGGAGAAGAAAATAGCTAATTCCTTTAATATTATCTTTCGTAATTTCCCTCACAATCTTTGATTTGACAAAGGAATTATTTTCTGTATCTCCAGCTCTGAAGTCCATCAGTTCCATCCGAGAAGCACCAAGAACACCAAGATTAACACAACCTACGGGTAATCTTGATAACGTCAACTATTGAGTTCCTATAATTTTTTGTAGGTTGTTAACTTTATCATTTAGTACTGGTGATCATCTGCAATAACTATAAATTTGTATGAATCTGTTTTGTAATTTTTTAACTTGTTAATCTTATCCTTCAGTTTGTAGTTTAAGGGATGCTCATAATTTCTATATGTTCTATATGGATCGTTTCTATACGGCTAAATGCCGCCTTCTTCTCCTTAATCTCTGTCCAGGGCATCACCTTCCTCCAAACCTCTTGATTCCATTGCTTTCGTTTCAGGATTTTCTTGGTCTCTTTCTTTTACGTTTACCAGAGCTGTCCATCTGAACAATCTTTGAGGCTATCTATTTCCGTTCATAGTAGTACGTGTCCGAATCATAGGAGGGCTCCTCAAACTATTTTATCTACTATGGTTTATTCGACTTGCAGACTTTTCATTTCTAGGTTGGTAATATCGTCTAATCGCGAGACACTAGCACTTCTTCTGAGGTAATCCATTTCCACTGTCACTAATTTCTTTCTGTTTGCGGCGTTTATTGTCCATATCTCTAGTCCATAGAATAATACTCATTCCACCAAGGATTCTGCAATGTTCTTCTTTCTTGACTTTGAAAAGTTTTATCCCACCAAACTAGACTAAAGCACCCTATCAGTCGTTTACTCATTTCAATTCGATATTTAATTTCGGGATAGTCCAAACCATCTTTAGCTATTGCAGCACCCAACTATTTAACTTGGTTGTCAGGAATTCTGTCATCTTCACGTTCATCCTTAGACCCCATATGTCATAAGCTTGTAGTAGTTTGCGGAGCATAAACCCCAAGTTCGATGCGTCCTGGGCAATGGCCAATTGTTCGTCCTCAAATCTCAGGGTAAATAGAACGTCTTCACCAACGGGTATGCCCATGTCACGGCAGCTTCTTTCTAGTCGTCTAGTACACAGATGGGTAGCTTCGCCTATGGAGTGTCAGTTGTGGCGTATTGCTTTTGATGTTCGATGAGTAATGATTGATAATGGAACCCCCACTCATCTAGTGTAATTGTGATATATCTAAGTTATTCTACAGGAAAAAGCGGTACGTGACGTTGAATAATGTGCCCATAATATAGATGGTATGAAGTGCGAACATTGCGGAGGAGTAACCGAGAAAAAAGTTTTCTATCACATCTTCTTTCAGACCAATCTTAACACTTCCGACACTTTAATTCGTATCTTTTGATTTTCATGGTGTAAGGTCAATATGCACCATATGCTACTATTCGAATATCTAATAGCTTTTTTTTTATAATAACTCATTGGAACTATCAGAATATAAACTGCACTGACAAACTACATTTTATTGAAACCGGATTTTGTCGTTTCTCATTAGAAAACTGTAGTAACTATCTAAACATAATGCCTTTTGCGCATAAAAATGTTTACGAGTTGTGACAGCTCCTTTTCAGTGTATAAAATGCTTTAGTATATCTCTATGAGACATTTTCTTTTTTAAGAGATCTAATTAGATGATGTGTAACTAGATCAATTATATCCGACAATTTGTTTCTAATAATACTTTGCTATTTGTTAGCTACACAACCAACGGTGCTCCCCAAAAAATACTTTGACACTTCAATCATGCTCTGATTTTTCTTGTACTATTCATTCACGCTAATTCGAACAGTTTAATTCTGTTTCATTGCCTATAACTATGTTGTTTAGAAATTGTAACATCGCGACGTTGATGTTGATGGAGTATATTTGCCTTATGTTTTCTCGCGAATCGAAGACCTTCTCAGCAACCTATGTTTAGATCTTAAATCCATTATTCGGTTGGTAAAATTAAGGAGCGTTGCATTGAGTTTAATTCGCCACTTCTTGGTCGAATTATGGATCTTATCTGTAGCAGCATGTCCTTGGATGTTTCTTCTTTATCAGATAGATTACGATATAGTAGCTCCTTCCATAGCCTGTATGTCGTTCGTCGTCATGCTGGCTGCATAGTCTCATGCTCCAAGGACTAGTCAAACAGTCTCTAGAGTTAAGTAATGTTCGCGGCGGTCGGTACTCGGATGGGTGTTCTATAGAGGTAGTAAAATCGCAGCCAGTGGTGCTTCGGAGAGCACGTTAGGCCGTCGGTCCTGGTTGCCATTTCGGTACCAGTCGTTAGGTTACGTGATAGGCACTAGGCTTCCTACCACAAGCCATACGACACGATACGATACGAGGTCATTCGTCTACAGAGACGAGAAGAAAGCTCTCCTACGCAATACAGCTAACGCTCAAAATCATCTATTTTTCTTTAGAACAAAGCACGACTAGTCTCAATTAAAAGAAATAACGGCCAAAGTTCAACAAGGGACTATCGTTGTACTTGTGTGCTTTACTAACTAAGAATTCTCATAATATGAAACGTTTTAACAATTGCA
This sequence comes from Agriotes lineatus, assembly GCA_940337035.1. NCBI lineage: Eukaryota > Metazoa > Arthropoda > Insecta > Coleoptera > Elateridae > Agriotes > Agriotes lineatus. The sequence goes on along the minus strand of OW679194.1, from coordinate 3,142,560 downwards.
ACTCGAACAATAAAATTGAGTTATATGCTGTACTTTACATTGAATAAGTTAATATGCAAAGGAATGCTAGAACGGTTGAGGTAGTTTTAATATAAAAGTATCTTACCTACCTACCTAACCCTCGTCTACTTCACCTGCACATTATTTGCAATTGTCGTCAGCGTGTTGCCGTATAATAACTAATCATTCAGGAGAACAATTGGCTTGCGGCAGTAGAGTCGCGTTGCACGTCATCCTTTACTAAGATATCGGTTCACTATAATATGCTTGTAGTTGTCTACCTTGTTATTAACATCGTCACTGCAGGAGTACGGAACTTTCCTCTTCGATAAGGTTTTTAAGCATTAAGACCCATCAGTTGCTAAAACCAGATTTTAGATTTGCAGTAGCTTCCAGGTAGTCTGTGAAAATTGAACCTAGATTTCTGATCTAGAACCTGAAGCTCTAACACCAAGCTACTTCCTCTGCTATATACGATATATTTGTTAAACTGGCATGTTGTATAAAAATTTCCATTATTGGTTTCCGTGGCGTCTGGTAAGATATTAAAATCACATCGCACAGTACGCCATGCTACTAGGAATCAAATTGATCAATTCTTTCATTTCCCAATGCCTTGATATACAATCATGCCTGTGGTAATCGTAGGAAACTTCATAAAGTTGTAGACAATTACATAATGACGAAAATCAAAGACAGTCCGTTCTTCACTTCTGTTGTGGGCTTTTTTATGCGGCTCGTCACCGTGATGATCACCACTGTTTGAGTTGTGTCGGCCCTTATCTGTATCGTTGTTGTGCTAGAATGTAGAACAAACGACATACGGACAATATCCTAAGTGTCAGGTGTACTAATCTGGATTCCAAGTATTAGTGAGTTTTCGTAGTAACTATTAATAGAGATCGCCGATTTCCAGGCTCGGAGACCAAGTAATAAGGGTTTGAAAACTCTACCCTTGAAGATATTGAAGGAGTACAATGCTAGAAGGTAATTCTGAGATATTCATTGAAACTTATTCCTTATATACAGTTATTTACAGTTGGATCACACGTTTTAGAAACGGAGTTTGCCAAATAGTGTTGTAAATATTTATGGGCGAGCGTCATTATGCTGGCCAGAAATGCTGACTTATTATTGCAGCACACTCTTGAGTCAATGACCACATCAATTCCTTCAGAATTTTAAAATCCAGATCTAACTAATGTCATGTTTTATCTGGACGAGATTATTCAATGTTTACGATGTTAAACACCAGGTAAGCTGCCAACGCTTCAGTTGCATCAAAATGGTGTTAGTGTTTATTATAGGTCGTACATTTCTGCTGAAATTATTCGAAGGAATGTTGTTTTACTGCCTTGCTGACCAATTCACACTATATAGGTAACACGATCCCAATCTTTAATCACCTTTCTATCATTTATTAAAGCGTTGACATTAGTGGGAACCGATTAGATTAGAAAGGAATAATTTAATCTCAATTATTTGTCGAATATGTTAATAAAGCAAAGAATTATTCTAATCGGAGCATTAACTTTAGACAATCATATTATCCAAACAACTCCTATCAAGATATATCGTAAAAATAAAGTAAATCAATATACAGCTTGGGTACCAAATAAGTTTGGCAATCGATTATTTTCAAAAAAGTTTTGCGTCAAGCTTACAGTAAAACACGGGAGGTTTAAGGGAGAGTTCAACTCCCGGTCCGGGCGTTGCGGTTTCACTAAATTCAGTTAGTTTAAATTACGCCCGCAGCCTCTGAAGTACTGCGAAAGCGGTCCGAGGGAGGAACGGCAGTAATATAAAATAAAAACAAATAGAATATTGTTTGGTTCGCAAAACACTGGTAGATAATCTATTACAATTATATACCGGGTGAGTTTTTTAAAGCATTACAAGGCGATATCTCGAAAACCGTTTACAATATTTTTATGAAACTTTTGTGACGTAATAGGGAGATGAGGGGACATATTTAAACATATTTCTGACTTTTACCTCCTATCTGTGTTTTGAGGGGTGGAATTTTAAATAGGATGATGTACTTTTGTTTAGAAAATTCGAATCTACGTAACAAACTACGTATGTGTACATTAGATTTTTTAATTAGCTTTTGTTTACGGAATTATGATTTATTAGGTTATAAAATTCGAAAAATGTAAAATTTTCGTTAAAACGTCAAAATTTTCAACTTACGTAAGTAGAACTAACACATTTCTATGGAAACGAATTCTAATTTTGAAATAAGTGAACATGATTTATTCGTAGAAATGTCTTTATTTTTTAATTTCCATCAACATTTAATCACCATAATTCCGTAACCCAAAGAGCAAATCAAAAATGTTTTGTACATATACGTAGTTTTTTACGTAGCTTCGAATTTTCTAAACAAAAGTGCATCATCCTATTTAAAATTCCAAAGTTACCCCCCCCCCTCAAAACAAAAAAAGGTAAATGTCGAAAATATGTTTTTATATGTCTCCTCATCTCCCTATTACCTCACAAAAATTACATGAAAATATTGTAAACCGTTTTCGAGATATCGCCTTGTAAAGCTTTAAAAAACTCACCTGGTATATCTAAAAGCGAGTGAAGATGCCTGCGTGCGTCAATCAAGCTACGTATATCCCCACCGATCGGACTTGCTTCGGTCACGATCGTGTTTACTTTACCCCCTTCACTTCATAATACTACGATAGGCCTGTGTGTTACGTAGCGTTGCTGGTCGAGTGACTAAGTCATCTGAGTAGAAAACAAATGCCCTCTGAAAGCGTAGATTTGATTCTAATCGACTGTAAATTTATTTCCATCTGGGTACCTATGTATGTATGAATGTTCCATCCATAGTGGCGAAAATCACTGAGGGATTTTCGCAAATAATCTATTAAGTGGTAGTTTTGCTTTCCGGATATTTATCGCTTGAACTGTCCAGTTGTACTTTGATACAAAAATAGTCACGAGTCAAAGAGGAGTGGTTGTTAGAGGTAACAAAAACCAGCGATACATTTCAGAAGGTAAACTTCCAAAAGAAATCAAAACCACCACGAAATAGATTTAGATAGAAAATAGCAGTTTATATTAGGCATTCAAATTGAAAATAATCACAATAATTGATTGTTAAAAATCAAATTAACAATAATTGATTTTGTTGATATTTGAATGTCTATACTTACCTCCGTTCAGGACGAATTTCCAGAAAGTGCATGATTTTCGAAAATCATGATTTTTCTGAAATCAAGACCTTTATTGGCGGATATATTAAAAATGCCGATATCTGAATGGACCAAATTTATAAAAAATTCAATTTTCATTCATAGGTCATTAAGTGGTGCTTTTGATATACGGATGCGAAAATCACCACGACTTGAAAACGAGTAATGATTCTTTGTAGCAAAAAAACAACGACCAGTAGAAAAACATCCAAAGGATTGCTGGAAATTAGCACGTTGGTAATGATTTTCGTGAAGTCAAGATTTGTTTGGCGGATAAGTCAAAAATACTTAAATCTGATAGGTTGACATTTATAAACTGCTTTGGAGAGACAGTATCAGCTTTTAATTTCTTTGAGTTGTAGTATTAGATATCAGGAAGTCCAAATACCTAAAAAAATGTCGAAAACACAAGAAAAAAGAAATTCGCAAAACCGGCTCGACAAACTTTGATCATTTTCACAAACCACATTTTTCTCTCCCACATAGACCCCACCGACAGTATCTACCCAAACATTCCAGGAAGAAAGATATCTGGGGGGAGGGGGGCATATTCCTTTCCAGTACTTAGCTGATAGTTGCGCGAGGTCTACTTATCGTAGAAATACTAGTTTATATAAATCAAACACACTGTGTTATGCTTCTCTAAATACCAATAGGTATCCCTTATTTGTCTTACTGTAACAAGCTAGCAAGGGGTATCAGTTTAGTAAAGTTTTTTCTAACTAGAACTTGAAAACTGTTGTGATCACTTTTCGCTTCTTTGACATGTTTTGGTTATCCAGAAGCTTGGCCAATCCTGATGAAACTAAAGTATCCATCAGGGCTGAATGGAAACAAATGTATGAAGAAACCAACATCTACAGAATTACAGTTCTTCCATTACAGTTGACAAAATACTGTTTTATACTTTCGTATTTCCTATCTAACATAAAATGCAATTTCGTTTAAGCCTCTTTTATCAACGTCTCAAAGAAGCATTGTCGTTGGTCGTTGGCATTGTCGCATGGTGTTTAACTCATTCCCATAGTGGTAATCATGCGAATCTGAATGATTTTTAAATTGTTTTTTTTCTAATCTATGCAGTATACATGTTGCTATAGTAAAAGCAACAACAAGATACCCAACTTATGATAACTGTTGACACGAAAAATTTCATGTTGTCTTTTTTGTATAACTGAATATTTAAGCAAATATTCAGTTACACAATATGTGCTTACGACAACTATCCGTTGCAACAGAATTATATGTATTATCATGCCTACTTTACATAGATGCTGCTGATATCTAAATCCTTCCACATATATTTGCTTAAAGCTTTGTCTGGTGTAATGAGTAGGTGCAACTGAAAATGGACTGCCGTAATGTGTGACGCTTTCTGCTAAAGCTTACGGATTTTCTGGTCTAACATTTCGTTTTGTTTGATACCCTATAATTCAATTCATCCTAAACCTGTGGGAGCATGCATGTTAAAATATTCAGGTACTGAGAAATATTGCTTTGCAGACTTGGTTTCATTCTTTAATACATAATATTCCAGTAAAAACAAACATTTTAAACTCTGTAATCAGTAATTTCCCCTTTTCTTCTCTTCTCGCTACAAAATCCTTTTTGTTATATTTCTTAAGTATTGTTACTTAAATTTACTCTATACTTGTATCTTCTCTACCTTCTTGGTCCACCTAGGTTGACCTTACTCTAATTGAAATAATTTTGCATTTTTAAACTTTGCAACTGTAAAAAATTACTGGGAATTTTTTTTTTAAAGTTTTTGACAAAGAAAGCCTACCACAATAAAGTATCCTTGCAAAGTTTCTCATAATATTAAAACAGTAAAAAGTAACACTTAGTACTGCGAATGACACTAAATCGCAAATAAATCAACGTCGCAATCGGCAAATCAGACGCTTTAACCGCTCGTCTAAAGAACTCTACCTTTTGAAAAACTAATATTGCGTAGAATAATGCCAATCCTGGATAACCAAGAATTAATCCCTGAACATCAATTTGGCTTCCGAAGTCAACACGGTACTATCGAACAGGTGCACAGAATAGTGGACAAAATATACAGAGACTTGGAGGGAAAACGATACTGTTCTGCGGTATTTCTGGACGTGCAGCAAGCATTTGACAGAGTATCGCATCAAGGTTTATGCTACAAACTAAAAATGTACTTACCATATCAGGTATATGAACTATTGAGGTCCTACATATCAAATCGGCATTTCTTAATAAAATACAAAGATGAAACCACGGATATTCATCCCATCTCCTCAAGCGTTCCACAGGGTAGCGCACTAGGTCCAATACTATATTTATTATACACAGCCGACCTACCTACATCTCGTATAACAACTTCAGCTACTTATGCAGACGATATGGCTATACTAGCTTCCCATGTAAATCCACAAGCTGCATCGAGATACCTCCAAGCTCATCTCAACAAAATTCAACACTGGACTAGGACATGGCGAATTAGAGTGAACGAATCCAAGTCCCATCATGTTACATTCACTATGAAAAGTGATAGTTGTTCACCAGTAACTTTAAATGGACATCAAATCACCCATAGAGAGTCGGTCAAATACCTTGGACTACATCTCGATAGAAGACTAACTTGGAAAACACACATATTCTCTAAACGTAAACAACTTGGACTACAACTTCGTAAACTATATTGGTTAATTGCAAGAAAATCAAAACTATCATTAGAAAATAGACTTCTAATCTATAAAATAGTTCTCAAACCAATATGGACTTACGGGATCTCCCTATGGGGAGCTGCTTCTACATCAAACCTGGAAATCTTAGAAAGGTTCCAAAACAAAGTACTTCGAACAATCGTCGACGCACCGTGGTATGTCCCCAATAAAGTAATTTCAGGTGACCTGAGTGTATCCACAGTGAAATGTGAAATCCAAAATGATACTGTGCATCGATTAATGGACGATAACAATGAACCAAAAAGACTAAAAAGGTTTAAACCATCGGAGCTACAAACACGGTTTCAACAGTAATTAAATGGCTTTGTCAAACAATATAAACAGTACCTATATCATTATCATAAATTTTATAAAAATTACACATACAATATTAAGCTAATGTAAGAGGAATGTTTGCTGGAACTCTACCTCACACGCCTAAATGTAAACAGCAGTGTAACTGAATTTTACACATAATCCGTATAAAATACTTATTGCCTAATTATATAGGGCAGATTGTATAATACATGGAGTTACATTAAAAAAAACCTAACATAATTGCTTGTGGTTGCGTTATAAAGGTCACGATAGGTCGATTATAGACGAAAAGTGCCCTATCGCTGACAATAAAAACGTGACACACGCAAGCAGGCAAAACAAGCCGTTTATATACTGTAAGAATTTTGTTAAAGATTATTTTTTTATAGAATACGCTTTCAGTTCTTCTTTCTTTTCTTTTAAATTGTTGTATTGTACATCAAGAAGGCTATGACAAGATACGTACATAATAAATAAAAAATAAAGTAATAAATAGCGGATATCATCTCAACGATGTTCTTCCACTCAACTACACCACTCAGTTCCTTTTAATTTAAAGAGTTTCTATATTATTTTCCAAGAGAAGACTGTAGTAACTGAACATTTTACCCCCTACCTCTGAAAACATAGTTTTCAGTGTAAGTTTCGTAAACGTGTCATTGGGATGCAACGTTTTTCTACGTACATATTCCCATCGCATCAAACGTTTCAAGGATTGCAACTGGAATAATATAAATTGAGCTCGCTATTGCAGCATGTTAGATGGGTCGATAAGCAAAATGATGCTACAAACTAGAAAGAGTAGCTTTGAAGATTGACCTAGTTTTAATATAAACATGTGCCGCGCCGCCGCCTCATCAAAAATCAGATAAATTTGAATTTAGCTAAACTGTTTCTCCTACTAGTTTGTAACCCTCGTCTTCTCCCCTTCACATTATTTACAATTGTCGTCAGCTTGCGGCCGTATAATATCCAATCGCACAGGAGCACAATTTTGCTTGGCGTTACACGTTGCCCATTAGATTAATAAGATGAAATGCGATATTTTCTATGATTCTATCATTCTATCATTGACTAGTGAATTAGTACAGTGTATACGCATTTGTTTTAGAAGGAGTTTTCTTGAATTTGCTGAATAAAGGAGGCTATGAAAGTGATTTTATAAGATGTGAACCACATTTTTTCGTAGTCGTCTGCAATTCATGGTATACGTTTGGCAGTACTAAAGTGTATTGTTGGTGGCACTATCAGTCTATGTCAAATTCTAGGTTAGCAGGTTAGATTTTGCGTCAGTCTGTGTCAAATAACAAAGAAAATATACCGTGCTAACCTAAAATGTGACTGACAGTGCCGCCAACAGTTCACAACCAGAAACAACTAAGAAATTGTGGCATGCAATGCAATAATAGTTTATAAAGATATTAGTTTCATTTCATAAAAAATGTGTTTGAAGATATCCTGATTTATTACTGTGGAGGTTGACTATGCGAATGCGTCATTAGAACCACCCCCAAATATAATGATAACTTCGAAGGTTACTTGCTTGCTATCAGAAATATCCAGAAAAGAGTATATGAACGTATAAATTGCTCACGGAATAGGTGAACAAAGTCGTATTGTACAAAAAGTATAGTGTGCTACTGGCACGGAATGTTCATTTTTGACGAGCATGAAATGTTTCAGTATGAGCTGAAGGTGAGTGCTGTAATTCATAGGAGAGCACCATTACGTGCTCGTTGTACAATTTACTATTAATAAACCCGATTTTTTAAACGGGAGACAGGATCGGGTGTCATTCCGGAGCAACGGTATCTTAGCTCAGCAGGGCGTTATAAATCAAGTTGACGAGTAGATTCAATCGGTCCGCTGAAAAATCCTCTTTAATTTGCAGCAGCCTAACCTCAGTCGAGAGCCGAAGCTACCGAAGCTGCGCCCATAAATTACGTAGCTAACTCAATGCTCGCGAAAAAGCTCCGCGGATCGAAGCGTCGGATTCTCCTGTAAAAAGCTCCTCCATCGCTGCAGATGAGTCCGCTAATTCCGGCGATCGTGTGGCTGCTGAAATATGGTGGTTCCGGGGACACGGCGATCCCAATCACACTTTAAGTTTTTAGCTAGCCTTCAGCGTAGACAAAGAAAGATGGATCGGGCTGCAGCGGAGGTTGATGAATTAACCATAGCCGGGGGATGGCGAGCATCAGGTGTGATACACTCGCGCTCGTATTTTACAAACCCGCAACCTATTCAGCTGATGATGGATGGTGGCCGATACCCGCTCGATGCGACTACAGTTCGATTCTATGGAACATTGTATAGCGACAATTCGGCGTGCAAACTACAGCGGTCCCTTTCGCCGTATTCGTATTGATTGCCGAGTTAAAGCTTATTTGATTTGTTATATATACTGCTACATAACTTTTCTTTATGTAGTAGCTCCAACTTCTGCTGCCGTCAGGAGCAGATCAAATCCGAACGGGGCTTAAATATAAATTTCCCTGCATCCACATCTGGCCGAAGTAACGGAGCGTTAATCTTTTTATGCACATTTTAAACTTAGGAGCACCCAGAACAGTGACGTATAAGTATATTGTTCCTCGGTATAGAAAGTGTTTCCCCTTGTCCACACCCTTTCTGAGAATGTAATTAGGTAAATCAATTAATCAGTTACATAAACACTAACTTACATGATTATAAATTTTAACTAAAAATCATTAATTGAAAACTTCAAACTGAAAACGGCATCAGTACCAATTTCTCTTTTGAGTAGAACACAACTTCATAACAGATATCTATATTATTGGAAACTTTTGCGGTAACTTCAATCATTAACATTAAAATGTTGTCTTAGACCTCGTTGTCTTTATAGAACGCTCACACAAGGATTTTTATAATCATTATATGCACTGACGGCTTGTCAAGCCTCATAATCCATCCATGTTTTGGTTCCGTTTGTTTGGGCATCTTGTGACCTTTCGCTGTCTATGGATCCATACTAACTAAAGCTTTGCAAGACACATCAGCCTACATCATCAAAGTCAAACTTGCTTTAAATCGACCACAGCTTTTCAGCCTGTGTGGTTCCAATACTGGACATGTCACGTCATAGTACCCCTAACATCGCTCTTCTGATACAAGTTAGTGCTGGAGACAAAGGTAATCTCCTCGTTAAAGTTACATGCACGATTGTCATAACTGCCCATTTTTATGAGGGGGGGGGGGTAGGAAGGTAGGCTAGGGTACAACCTTGTTACGCAAGTTCTGCAGCTGTTTCATTACCTTAGTTCCCGTCGTGTTCTTTGATCCAAAAAGTTCGACGACGTTGATTTTGGAATTTTCCCAAAAATTAGTTTTCAGCCTTTCAGCGTCAGCAAAGTCGTTCTGCGTCTTCATCTTTGTATGCTAAAGTTTCACTTTTCTTGAGAAACTGAGGTCTGGCTGTCTTTCCAGCGCTTTGAAGGTCGTGTTGGCAGTCTTAATGTTCTCGGTTTTTGGTTTCTTGCTATTTAAATTAGCATTCTGTCATTCGTGTGGTATGGTCTTTCCATTCTATGCAGCGCTGCCAAGACCATCTTATCAGATCCTGGGTATTGCAGATTAATCTAACATGGCCGTTTATAATTCGGTCTCTTAGAGCATTGCGTGTAATGTTACGGACTACCTTCATTTCAGTGGTTCGCAGTGAGCTGATCTGTTCTTGATCCTATAGCATATATCAGTATTGGGCGAACACATGTCTGACATATTTCTACCATCGCTTCAACTGTTATATATATATTGCTCCATGCTACATCCCTTAGGAGTCCTGCTATAACTGCCGCCTTGTTTGTTTGAGTCTTTACTTCTTTTGTTAAATTTCCGTCACTTAGGGCCCGATCTAAAGTGGAAGTATTGAAATGGTTTGATCTGTTTTGTAATATTATAATGAAGATAATAAAATAAATAGCAATTACCACTGCATGCAAATATTCCTTTATTTAGGTCAAATTTCGACTGACTAAAAATACTCACTGGGTTCGTTAATTATTTATAAAGTAAACAGTATTGTGCCCTTTATTATACTTCATCCATCTGCAATTTAATCTTACAGAAGCTAGTTCGGTAGGCAAGATGACTCATATCTCAAAGCTGGGTTCCCTGATACGTTAATATTGAACTAGTGTGATATGCCACTGGAATAAATTTAACTCCAGCGCGCAGACGCAATTTCTGTCAAACTTTTAGCACAAATCAGTTATTTTGGTTAGTGTTTCGTTTTTGTGATTTAAACTAATAAAAGGTGTTCTATGAGCGATTTATCAGGTAAATTTTGAATTATCGCGCTCTTAGCGTCACTGATTCTCATTTGTTTGCAAGCAAAATCCCTCCACTTCGTTGTTACAACATTAAATTGTTTTTTTGGAGCGTCGCTATGGGATCAACATAACCTCAAACTTGATTATGGCAATTACTGGATATTTAATTTTTGGTGGATCCTAAACTCTGCCTGGTTCTCGTTCATGAAGGTTTGCTCTAGTAGTCATGCGAATTTCCGGTTGCTAACACTATTACTTTTAATAAAATTTTGTACCTTGTTGATGAAAGCTGCGGCAGCTCATTCGGACGGCAGCTGCTGGTAATATCTGCCGGATACGGGGTCCTGCGGTGCTGCTTGCGTTGTGGGGACCTCCTATACGCTGTGCTGATATGCTGCTGCTAAAATCTTGGGCTCAGTAATTCAAAATGTGCCCTGGCTGATGTTCGGGATCTGCGTTGGCTTCCCCGATGTCCTCGTGATGTCGCCAAGATGAAAAATTATTTTTGTGAGGGAAAATGTTCCCCACATTCTCACAGGTGCACTGGCAAATTCTTGACACACTGGTGTACTTATTATCGATAAAATTAATGATTTACTAAGTAAAATATGTAAATTTCAGAGAGCACAAAAACTGGTTGTCCTTCAATAATTTTATTCAATTCTCTGGATACTGGTCGTTAATAACAATTGCCTATCTAAGTTATACAAAACGGAAATTGACCAAATACAATACAATGACTTCTTACTCTAATATATCTTATAACTAAAAATGTTTTTCAAAAATACTATTTTTAAATTATTGTCCTTTCAATTCGGTTTTAAATTGTCTCATAGCGCCACTCCACTTTGCTTTATCTAATTTGTCCTTATCACTCACGTAATTACACTGACTTGTTTGTTCAATCACCAATTTTGTTTCACTTCCTGCTGTGTCCATTTCTTGTAATTTTCTTAACTGTTCGCTTTTTTCCAAATTTTCGAATATTGCTGTTCTATAATTATAATTGCCCTGTTCTGTTTGGTTTATGCTCGTTGCAACGTATTATCATAATTTTGCTTCAATTACCTTTATTTAAAATGCTCATAAACATATCCTATTTAATTATTCTGACATCTACGCTTCAATTAACACGCACATATTCTAAACCTTTGTGTGACAGTTCTAGTTATTTTGGTTCGGATTTAACTTTGCACAAATCTCTTATTTTTGGCTAATTTAGAATTATCGACTCCAATCTATGAAAAACGAGCTCTGCCCTTTGCCTTCTTTACTCAAATAAACTCATTACTACCAGCATTTCTTTGCAAATGTAATTACGGATTGAAATTTACTTTCAATCTTGCAGTTGCATGAATACCCCAACTCTGTGCTATCTGACTTGTTTTACTTATTTGTTGTGCTGCAAGCAGGGTTGAGTAGCGGGCTCAATACCATCTCAGTATATACCTAGAATAAGCTATCCGAGGAATAATGGTCATAGTTTTCTTTATTACAGCAATCATTTCTAGGGTATTTATTACCCGGCCAACTTTATCCTTCAGTATTTAAATATCATGGCCTGTTCTATGCTTTCACTATTTACGGCTGGTTTACACTGTATGTATATACTCTTTTGATACAACTAAAACTGCTTTTGACACTTAAACTTCGATATTACCGTGTTGTTATAGATATATAGAAGGTTTTAAGTAATTGTTGTAGATTATCTTCAGCTACCAAGATAATCACATGATCGTCTGCAAAACGTACAACTTGTAATTTTCTTATTTCCTAACTGGTAACCGTTACTCATTGTTTTAATATTTTCTTTAACTTTGTCTATCACTAAGTTAAACAATAGGTGGCACTCGAACTGCCCACCGACTAGTGGCAGGTAGTTTAGTCATTAAGAGGGTTATTTAATTTCCTACTGAACTGCGTCCAGTGCCTATCGTTAGTCAGATCAAGAACCGACATTCAGGCAACAATTTTTCATTATTGGTAAATACACATAATAGGAATGGAGTGTGAATAAGACATTTATTTGGCTTAACATTCCTTCCAGCAGCAGAAATAAGGAATTGCTTTGTAGAAGAGTCTATGGACAAAAAACCGGATGACTAGAGTTATTCAGTTTATTGTCTATTTAGTTGATAGCTCAGTTTTTGATAAAACTAGGTCTACTATGCCTTTAAAATTTTTCGCTTCAATTTTTTTATCGCAGTAGGTTACTGGTACGCGGTAAAACATTTAAAAGTTATAAAAAAATTAAATGCTGTAATGATTGACCAACATTTCAAGTCGATCAGAATAGTAATTTGTACAACTACTTTTTTTCATGAATTTGCAGTTTGAAGTAGAAATTTTCATTCGCCATGAATGAAACCAACACTTCGAATGTATTGTCCCCTAGTGCATTGCTACGAGAAGCGTTTCCTATTGTGGCAAATAAAAAAACTGTTTCAGAATCGACTAGCATAGAAATAAAGCAATAAATGAAGCCCAATCCCTTATTTTCCAACCTCCAGAATCAGCTAAACGGTGCTTAAACTGACAGAAAAAGTAGTTCAATTGGTTAATTGGGTATTAAATACCAGAAGCCAGTAACGATTTTACCGAGTAACTTACTGTAAAATGCATTAAATAGAATACTTGTTTTTCCTCCTCATCTTAATGTACGCTAAGAGTCTGCTACTAACCACATAAAGTGTGGTTATAAGCCATATTCGGCCAGCCTAACCTGAATTAGAGAGGAACGTCCTTCTGCAGGAGCCATGGTCACCAAAGCTGTTGTTATGGTGGCCGGAGAATGTACTATTTAACCAATGTCCGAGTGTGGTGCTTGAACCCTCTTCCTACCGACTGCAAGCGCAAACGCTTTAACAGCGGGCTATTCGCTCTCCGAATAGAACACAAACACTGATATTGGAAAAGTAGGTAACCATTACTTACTTAAACCTCCAAAATGCCTAGCTCTGCTATAAATAAAAATAACTGAACCGGAAATTACAAAAAAATTATATTTATGAATAAACGAGCACATTGCAAAATATCTGGTTGTTCTACATATAGTGTGGAAATTAAGCAACGCATAAATTCGATAACTCTTATGTGCGTTTTCCAGAAAAAAAATCAAAGGGGTGTAGCGATTCAAATTGCAGCGCATATATTGAAGCTATTTCCCGATTTCATAACACTTGGTTTAAATGTTATGACGTAATCAATATTTTTTTAAATTACAACATATATTTTTCCTAATTTATTTGTATTTAACCTGTTATAAACGATATAAAATTTCAAATAGGTTAGGTTAGAAACACAATGAAAAAATGTCCTAAGGTTCAGATACTAACGATAAATGAAATTAACAAAGTAATTGTAGTTATTTGGGTTTAATACAAAAGCCTAAGTTCTGATTAATTTTTGACTTAGACAATAACTCCAGCAAAAAATTAATGTGCAATCACCGGTTTTGGTTTTATCCCTACTATTTGAAATTTGAGGTAAGTTTTTTTGTAATAATACTTAGTTAATATTTAATACAGTTGAAAAAAAATTAAAACTTGCTACAAAATAAATAAAAACAATAGGTTGTAATTGATGGCGCCATAACTTTTAAAATGAATTATTTAAAAATCTGAAAATTACTTTAAAGTAAAAGTGGTAAATGTTCACAGTAGTTTCAATTCCCCAACTGGGGGCGGGCTGCTATAGAGACCTGGCGTTCCTGTTCAGATAAGAACGGGAGTTACAGGATGGGTGAGAGAAAGGAGGAGTAGAGAATGGACGAAAGGTCAGGAAAGGTGGAGAAATACTGCCCCAGCATTTGAGAAATTTGAGAAAGTACTCTGTTGACTCAAAAAAAACACCTAACACCTGAATCAGAGCAGACGGTAGCGGGAACCGAACCCATTACCTCCCGCCTGCTAAGTAGACATGCTAAAATGACTTTAATATACGCATTGTAATTTTAACTACTACACCCTTTTGAAATAAGTAATAGTAACAAAAATTATACTTTAGATATAGTAATAACAATTTTATGTAAATAGTTCTACATCGTATAAAAGGCTTCTTATATTTTTTTATTCATATTCGATGTTAATTTTATAGAATTCCACTCTGTCCTTGGCAATTATCTATTAACAACTTAGACGCATGTCACAGAAGTGTGGGCACGTTACACCATGTCAAACAGCAATTTAATGTAGATGTTTTAGTCGAAAACAAAAGAAATTATAACTACCATACTTTTAATCAGACACTGCACACAGATCCTCAAATACCATACAAATTACTTAATGTCAATAAACATCAGAAACGACACAAGCCAACCCCTTCTAGTGCAGCCAGCATGTCGGCGGCTAAACCGAAAGTGGCCCTCTGATCCCTAAATTCTGAGCTAAAATTAATTCATCAACACAATTACGAGGTAATGCCACTGGATGCTGTCGTTACGTAAACCATAAATTTAACCTATACGACTTCGGCGCAATGTGTTAGTGCTGTGCGTGTTAATATCAATAAATGATAAAAGTGTGTTACTTAGCAGGTCTGTTATATTACTTGCGATGTATCACTATTTAGTAGTAAAATTGTATAGATTTTAATAAAATATGTTTGGTTTAAGGAAAGGGATTCGCTAACGTTCTGTCAAAAAGGTTATTGCAATCTAGAAATTGGGGAGAAATGAAAATACAGTTCATCGTAAACGTCTGTATAAAAAACTGGTTACTTTAGTCAAGAACATTTCACCTCCATGAAATATGATTCTAATAAAAAACAATTGGAATTTATAATAAAAAAGAGAACATTAATTTCCACTAAGAATAGTATGATTTTGGCAGTACGGTTCTGGAAATATGGTTACTTAATTGGAAAAGTGTTTAGATAGTTAGAAGAAGGTTTCTGTTAGTAGCTTCAAGAAAGAAAGTGCTCCTGTTTCTCCCTTGTGATCTGGAGTTGCTTTAGGAAAAGTATAGTTAGCCAACTAAAACTAAAAAGATTGTACTTTGGAGGAGATTATTGTAGCTTCTGAATTTTTTGAACACTATGCACTGTTT
>OW679194.1:2992048-3126897 GCA_940337035.1 Agriotes lineatus | reverse complement strand
GTGGAAAACGTTAAAAAAAGCTCTTCCATCGGACATTGTAAAACAGTCATATATTTATTTTGTTGAATGATCTTTCCAAACACCACTCAAGGTAAAATTCTTTAAGAGAGTTTTTGTTGTTTACATAAAAATTATTACAAATTTCCCTCAACAAAACTGCTCAAATTCTACTTTTTAACCCAGTTTTAGCTGCAATAAATTCAAACGCAATAATTTTGTATGCAAACAAAAAATCTAAAAAAATGTTCACCTTTTATTGATAAGTTCTTACATATATTATAGACCAATCCTGATTTGATTGTTTTCAATCTCTTGAAGTGATAAGTTCTTACATATATTGCAGACAAATCCAATTTGATTATTTTTAATCACGTGAGTCAGTTTGACAAATCAGATCACACTTAAAGTGAAAACGACCCTAGGGTGATTTTCAATCACCATGGACACTACGTAATTAAAATTCAGTAGTATCCTATGACAAGTTGGTGGCACTGAAAATCTAAATCAAATTAGAGGTTAGCAGGTTAGGTTTTGCGTCAGTCTCTGTCAAAACTGACGCAAAACCTAACCTGATAACTTCTAATTTGACATAAACTTAAAGTGCCACCAACATATTATTATAATAAAATATCTAATTAATTTGTTCTCGCTTCGGTAAAAATTATTAATTTATTTAAGGACTTATCTTCCCGAATTCACCGCAGCCAGTGATAAATCCTTATAATTTTGAGAAATAATATCCCTCAAGTGCGTTACCTTTAAGAAATAACCCGAGGCGAAGCCTGGGGTTATTTCTAGACAACGCACTTTCGGGTTGTTATTTGTCAAAATTATTGCGCGTGATTATCACTGCCCTTGGTAAATTATAGCTGAAAACAACCCTAGGGTCGATTTTCAATCAGCATGGAAACTACCTAATTAAAATGCAATAGTATCCTATAACGAGCAATTAACGAGGTGTGGACTTAATTGTCAGAACAGTAACTTTGTTAACTTTGTTAATAACTACTGTTATTAATTTATTCAAGTACTAATCGTTCGTAGGGTGCCTTGATGTCAAATTGACGTATTTTTGTTCTTTGCTATTTCCTTCTCATTCTAAATGACTTTAGAGTAAGAGAGGACAACGATCTGTCCGTACCTTGTTATAAAAAAATTACGTCAAATTGACATCAAGGCCTCCTGATCTTTCCGAATTCATCACAGGTAGTGATAAATAGAGCGCGGATTCTACGGCAATTGTCTAATTGTCAGTTTTGTAGACCCATATATGGGACTTCGACAGAAACTTGTTTCATGCAAAAACAAGTTTTTTTAATACATATGTGTTAAAGCCTAAATGCCTAAAATTTGAAATAAACGCCTAAACAACTTTGTTAAAAACTCCTAACCACACAAATATTTAATAGTCGCTAAATTCGTATTTTGATAGCTAAGATGTCATTTTCAATAGCCTCGGAGACAAACTAAACACGACAAAGTTGCCCGAAGATACACTCTTCACAAAATCACGTAAAATCGCAAAATGGCACTTTCAAAATTCCACAACTCGGGTCAGTCTTAAAAGTCAAGAATCCAACGAAAAGTACATAATTTTGTTTCGCCCGGCTACAAAAAGCATAGAAAAATTTTGTAAAGATTCAGTCTATAAAGTTGTTTACAGTTCAGACAACAATATTCGAAATTTATTGGGGACTTCAAAAGACAAACTTAAGACTTAAGCAATTAAGGTACTAACTGTTTCCATTATTATTCTAAATATATTGCACGAACACGTTGTAATGTTGGTACTAGGTTTAAAAGCATATAGCTCATTTTAAATTCAACAGATTCGAAACATATTTACGAAACGGGCCATAGTATTATGGAAACTGACCTAAAAATTGTAAAAGCAGCTAAATTCTTTTTAAAGTTTGACCATTTTCAATAATCAAGATAATAAGATTTTGAACAAAGATGGGGGACCCATTCCGCACTCTGATCTTTACGCTTTATTAAAGTTGATACCTGATTGGCCGCTCAGAGCACATCCTCCGGGTGATACAGTATAAATAGCTTTCGAATGCGCAGGAGTGCTGACTTTTACGGGTGATTTGGTGAAGAGCGTATCTTCGGCTAACTTTGTCGTGTGTAGTTTCTCTCAAAGGCTATTGAAAATGACAGCTTAGCTGTCGAAATACATATTTAGATATTGTTATATATTTCTGTGGTTAGGGGTTTTTAACGAATTGTGATCAGATTCAAACCACAGACTCCAGAAGTGTTTTAAACAATACCGACATTACCGACCTACCAATCTAAAACTTTCCCTTAAATATGACCGATCCCGCAGGCCGCTATTTTTTGCTGTTTTTGTTTTAGGTTGAGCATTGCCTGCAATTTGTGAGAATTTTTTGGTTAATTAAACTACATGACATCTTGATCGACTTGCCTAAAGAGAAAACCCCATAGAAGAAAACATTTAAAAAAATGGCTGACGAATTTGAATGATATACAGGTGTTTCAACAAAATACATTCAATGTTTTTTGCAAAGCATGTGGTACAGTTGTAAGTAAAACGTAATATTAATATTGCTAAATAATGTTGCAATCCCATTTTAGTTTGCATATTCATTCATACCGACCAACATTGTTACATGAATGCCCCCAAACTATGTAAACGCTATAAGCTGTTACAGATGATGTATGTATGTATGAACAAGATAAAGCTACATTTTATTCAGATATGCGTTTTGTTTTTCTTGCTGCCAACATACCGTTGTATAAGTTAAAGAACGATAACTTGAGAAACTTCCTTGAAAAATATACCAATAAAAAGTGGCATGCAGCCTAAATTGACTACTTTAGGTTTTTAGTGCCTAAACCTGACATTTTTGTGGTCTGAATAAGGAGCTTATTTTAACTCTTTGAACGGCCTAAAATACGCGCTCTAGTGATAAATCCTCGGCTTATTTCGCATATTGGAGTTGTTATTTGGCAAAATCATTGCGAATGGTTATCATTGGCCTTGGTTAATTATAACTGAAGAGAAGTCTCGAGCATGCCTTCAGCTTTCCAAGCTACAAAACGACTTTATTATAATTTTTCTTCAAAAGAACAACAATGTGCGTTTATTATACAAATTAACTTTGACAACTCAACTTTTAAACTTCATTATCAAGGAGAGTCACACTTGTGTCCCATGTCCTGAGTTAAAAATGATCACAGACGTATAATTATATTTCTTGGCTTCAACTAGCAAATTTTTGTACTCCACTCTGAATTTCTATTTTTTAACTTAACACAGAAGGTGCCGAACAAAATTATTGCTATCTACTAAAAAACACATATCAATGAATATTCTTACCAGCATCAATTCTTCCTATTAAAATATTAAAAGCCTGTTTGTAAGGCGCTCCTTTCTGAAGAGGCCAAAAATGAGACGTTTGGCGTAATCCTCTTCTAGTAATTCGCAGTTTATGATAAATGGTGGCGCTCATACCCTTAGTACAAAGCATTAATGCATTGTTTTGTATCCTTCCATACTCATCCAACCAAGCAGCCTTTTTATGTAAGGCGTAGTAAAAGGCATCGCAAGTGCTGTTACACATTACCAGTTTCCTAAAAATCAAAAATATATATTTCATTTAAAAGCAACAACTGACATAATTCGTTAAAAACCCGTAACCACACACATATTTAGCGGCCTCTAAAAACGTATTTCTGTCATCGTCATTCAATATTAAATGTTCCCCAATGTGATTTTTATAGTGGGCAAAAGCGTCATAATTTTGGTACTAAGTTTAAATAGCATATATAGATCATTTTAGATTCAACAAATTCGTAAAATCTAATGTGGCCCAACATATTAACGAAACGGATATTACGGAAACTGACTTCAAAGCTGTGAAGGCGATAACTTCAACAAGGCAGCAAAATTCTTTTGAGACTTTTACCATTTTTAAGAATTAAGATAATAAACTTATGAACAAAGATGGAGGACCCATCCCCTACTCTGTTCTCTACGCTCTATTAAAGTTGACACCTGATTAGCAGCTCAGAACACGGCTTTCGGGTCAAATAGTATAAACAACATTAGAATGTATGGGACTACTGACTTTCACTGGTGATTTCGTGAAGAGCTTATCCTCGATCAACTTTGTCATGTTAGTTTCTTTACAAGCCTACTGACGATGACAGCTTAGCTGTCGAAATACGTATTGAAACCTCAAAAGAATGGGACATAGGTTGGTCATACATTTCTTAAGTTACAATAAACCGAATAAACCTAGTATACCTCAGTAAAGTCCCTCCGGTAAGCAGTTATATGGCCTGGAAGTCAGATGAATTGTCTAAAATGCTCAGCAATAGGGTATTTATTCCAAAGCTTTTAGTTTGTTACCTGGTACAGGTGCTATACTGTAGATGGGTGTGGGTTCTATCTGTTGTTGAGACTTTTTCAGCTTTTTATTGCCTTTATTCTCTGGTGCACTGGGTACTAAACTGAGTGTTACTTACTAGCTGCTTCAATAGAATTTCTGCACCATTATTTTGACGCAAGTAAAAACTGCTGTTACCCCGTTCATAAAACGCCTGGCCCCTTGCTTTAAATGTCCAAGCTTGACTAATTTTTTATTCTAGATCTATCTGGGTATCAGATTTCTCTTTATAGTTTGACTAATACTTCTTCTTTATTCCAATATGTCTGCTCATTTAAAATATAAAATATGGCTGTATCTGTGTATGTATAATCTGTAACCTTATTTACCTTGCGGTGTAAAGGCTTGTGGTTTATGCGCTGACATCTGGCGGTACAATGCTCAATTTTCCCCGGATTCAGGGTACAGAGTTGAAGCGCGCCTTTGGTGCTTGCGCAGCAACCATTCTGTGAGGTGTGTGTCTTGGTGATGTGTTGATCTTATTACTATATCTCTTAGGTCTGTGGTTCTAAGTAGAGCACAGTTAATTTGGTGCCCAACTGTGAATGATCTCACTGAACCCGATTCTAATCACCAAGGATACGGAAAAATTCCGACCCCAGCGGGATTCGAACCGAGGACTTGCTTAACGCAAGCCTGGCGCTTACCCATTTGCGCCACGCAGCTTCTACTAAAATATGGATGTACATATACATACACATTTCGGTAGATATACTGAGTACCCAAGAAAATTACCATACCCTTATATTTTCAGCCGCTGGGCTTTCAGTTTTCCTTCTGATTCTACGCGTATGTATAATACAGAAAGGTAGAGAATATTTAATGCGATTGCCGGGATATTTGACATTGCTCCTTTTATACGAACAGTACCGATTACAAACAACCATCTAAATATTCTAAATTATCAATGTATTTTATCGACTTTGGATTTTCAAGCAGAAACCAGTTAGCATTTCTCTCATAGCCTGTTGGAACACATTCCTTTATGACATGGTGAATAAAATTACTATCTGTTTCTGGTTTTTCTGTTATGTAGGTCATGTTGCGGTGCTGCTGTTAAGAGTCGTCCGTATATTCTTGTGTCTATGTGTCAATAACGTTTTCTGGTTTTCTCTAGCAAGGTGGGATATTGCGTTCTTCAAAAAGGTCTTCTTGGATAGGTACCTACCAAATCTGAGTATTCTTTTGTAGGTATTCCATAATGATATCATTTGTCCTGTGGACGTGTGGAGGAGCAATGTGGTTCAGCTCAGGAAACCAATGGATCAAGGTTCATGCCCACTGACAATGAATTCGTGGAAAAGCCGTCGCGATTAGACTAAGAAACTGTTAGGTCATTTTGGCAGCTTACAGCAATATAATTAACCATTTATGCCTTTAGAACAGCCGGTCTGTACTTTAAACCTGTCTTTGGCTATTTAACTTTTCATCGCAGATGTTAGTAATATTGAATTCGAACACCCTGTAGCGTAGCGTAGTTGCCCTGAGTTGGGACACCCTTTGAACCCCGATCCTTGCACGTGGCTGTCTGGGTTTAGTTCCGCAACACTAGTTTCAGGCGAGTTAAAAATTTCGCCTGTGGGAGCAACTGCGAGGGCCTCTAGTCTTTTCTATCGCTCCAACATTATTTTGTTTTACCCTGCGAGCGTTCCGCTTTGCGATTGGCTACGTGTTTTCCGGCAGTCAGTCTGTGACGAGAGGGTCGTTGTGACACAAGGAAGTTAAGTGGTGTCGTGCTTTTTCACCGTTGGTGCGTGGGTGCTTGCGTACATGGATGGCCGATAGTTCTGCTACATTAACGTAGGGCCGATAAAAAGGGGATCAAACTCGCAGGACTCCTGGTTTTGTAGGCCTCACTGTCGCTTTGTCCCGCAAGGGGACGTGTTCCAGTTGTCGCCCTCCTGGGCGGATTCTTGCAAGCATCGCACTGCCTCCCACGATTTCGTTCCGACGTCGAGACTGCAGGCATGCCACCAGCAACCGTTTCGCCCACGCCCGATGAACGTCCATATTAAGGTAGAATGTGTAACCATTTGTAACTACTTATTTGTCGTTTAGATGGCCTCAATTTACATATTCTGCTCGCTAATTTGATGTGCTTTGGCCGCAACCTTTGTAACTAATTACTTGTCATTGTCATGACCTAAATTTACATACTGCGCTCGCTAATTTGATGTGCTTTGGCCGCGAACTTAACGTATTTCGATCATTGTCATTCCCAATCAATCAGCTGTTACTTGTTTGGCCTAGTTTAAAGATTGTTTGTTTTTGGTTCACGAATGTGGCATATTTAACTAATGTTACGCATGTATTGCACTAGTGATAAATAGCGCCTCTCCAGCTGAGGCACTTTATTTAAGTGTCGTCTCATCTTGTAAATCACTAATTTATTAACGTCCGACCAATAAACGAATATTTGCACAACGGCCTTATCATTGCGGCGAATCTGTGCATGCTATTTTCAGGATAAGTTTTCTGTGTAACGATTGATATACGACGAAGCTTGAGCGTTGGAGCGACACAGGTAGGTTTGACGACGCCTGCCGCAGTGTCGACGAAGATTGTGAGGCCGAGATCCGGTTCTCTCGGGAGTACTTCCCGTTAAGCCTAACAGTCCAGGTCCGGTTGGACGTGTATACCCCGAGACAGACCTGGTGGCGGCCTTTTATTTCGACACACCCTATATATGTCACTCCACGCTTGCCCGGTGACGTACCGTTTGAACCACGCCCATCTCCCTGAGCGTACCAGCCGAGGCCTTTACCCTGTTTTTGACGATTCTCAGGGCGAGCGTGCCACCTTTTCCCGGACTTAATTAGTCTTTCGATACTCACACCACGTGGGTGTCGTTTTGATACCGTAACAAAACGTTACAGCTTGTCAGCTCAAGGTTGATGTGAGATAGTTTAAACTGCATTATTCATTGAAGACGAGAAATGTGGGTTCAAAACTGTTGTCATTTATTAGTACGCTGTAAGATCGAAACTGTCCTCCATTTGACGCCATTTTATGGCTCCATACATGGGATGATTTATATTTCCAAGCATGCTATATTTACGGACCTTGCTAATGGGTTCATGTGGATTTAATAACTCTCGTTAGTAGTCTTATGTGTTTTTCAATTGCACATCGACTAGTTTGCATGTTAGCTTTTTATCCAGAAAAGGGCAAAGTATTCTGAATAGGAAAGTATATATAAAACTTAAATTTCAAGAACGCAGAGTGAAAGGTTAGTTTTGCACAGCTTTCCAATAATGTTGTTACTTGTTTTTAGTTCCTCTGTTGTTTTTCCACAGATGCAGCTTCACAGATAGGCTTCTGTCAAGCGTAATCTCTATTCTCTAAGCTGTTATATTCAAAACGCGTGTTAAACTCTCGATCTCGTGGCCAGTGTATTGGATTTGATCGAAATTCTGCTTGCCTGATGAGAGATTTTTAAGTATTTTTGGTTAAATCCTATTGTATATTAATATTTTTCGAAGTTCGTAGTTCGAAGAGGGTAAAGTGATTGGAAGGTAGTTTTTCGAACAAAGGGTTTCAGTCTGAAGAGTGTTTGGGAATAGCAGACTAACCCTTACGAAAATAGATGGTTTTCATTAATCATCAGCAGGTTCTTATTTTTTATGCATTTTGCATGGAGCCATTATAGTAATAAGTACCACGTTATTGTGAATATAATTACTTGTGAAGAGAGAGTTGCTATACAAGATGATTTGCTTTCATACTGTGGCAGTTTGAGATTTCCATTTAGGAAGTTTTTAGTGAAAAGACCAGAAGCTCCCTGGCCCAGAAAGATTGGCATCTGGGAGTTAAACTTGCAAGCTGCGCTCTGAGCAGCAACACACCAACTTGTGCGTAGAACCGAACTCTATAGGTTCGTGGTAACACGTCTGATTGGCATTCGAGAGGTCGCGGGTTCGATTACCAAGGCCGCCTCCTCTGATTCAGGTTTATAGGTTGTTTTCTGGTGTCAACAGAGTATCTTCTCGGAGGTAAATGCCGAAGAGTAGTATTTTTCCACCTTTCCTAGTCCTTTTTCCGTTCTCTACCCCTCCCAAACTTCATATTATTGGCGCAAGACCCTATAGCAATCCCTCCCTCCCCTTGGGAAAATTGAAACTACAGTGACTTTATAATCACATTGTGACCATATGGTCGTCATCTTTTCTATTGGATCAACTCAAATTAGCCTGTAGTTTTCCAAGTCATTTTTATTTTTAGTAGTGTTCATAATATTTAATTACAAAAAGTTGCTACTGTCAAAATAAGACATTGATATTTTATAACTTGTCAAAAGCAGGAGACGGCGCAAGTAACAATTTATATTGTATCGTCATATGGTAGCAATTTTTTCTATTAAATGAAGGCATCTTATTGTATTCGGGAGATCAGTCATTTTTAATAGAGTGAATTCACTTCAGCAAATAAATTGTCAAATTTTATTTTGACTTTAATATTTTTTGTTACGCAATAACATTTACACCGTTATAGTATTTTACAGTAGAAGTCCGTTAGGATAGCCTTTACATAATACTGGCGAGGCAGTAAAGGCCCTAACGGACGTGTATTGTACAATAGCTTTGGTAATACCTACATACAATTCGGTCATATCTATATTTTTCTAATTTATTTTCATCCAAACGCTAGGTTTGTGTAATGACATTTTAGAATGATTGAGAGTGCGTAGAACGTTGCAACTGTTGTTTATAAATGTCAGTTATTTCCAATTTCGTGTATGGTTGTAAGCAGTTTTAAGTTGTAACCAGCTCGTAACTTATGACATCTGTAGAAAATGATGAAGATATTCCTAAAGACGTTAAGAATCTGAATGAGCAAGTTATTTTAGCTTATGTTCAGGAGTTATAGCAGTTTTTTGCGCCTTCTTCTATGTGGAGTTGAAGGCTAGCTTGCTGCTGGATTTGTGTGACAAACGTCACTTTGACGTTTGGCACACAGTTTAGCAGGCCGTGGTCTTTACGGACACTTTTTACGGCCGGGCCGTAAAGAGGTTGCTTACGCAGTAGTAAACAGTCCTTAAAGAAATATTTAACAAGTAGGTTTTACAAAATAGTAATTTACGTTATAAGTCCGGTAAACGCAAGTTTACAGTAGCGAGTCCAAACGTTTCGGGACGAGGCGACGTAGGAGCCGAGTCTGGAATGTTGAGACGAGCTACTGTAAAAGTTTACCGGACGTATGTCGTAATGCGTTTTATTTCATACTGCAATTATTAGATTTTTACTTAAAACTACAAAAACATTTTTTTTTCAATTGAAAATGATAAATAGTTTGATTATTGATTTATTTCATTTGAGTCCGGTAATAGTAATTTACGTTATAAGTCCGATAAACGCAAGTTTACAGTAGCGAGTCCAAACGTTTCGGGACGAGGCGACGTAGGAGCCCAGTCTGGAATGTTGAGACGAGCTACTGTAAAAGTTTACCGGACGTATGTCGTAATGCGTTTTATTTCATACTGCAATTATTAGATTTTTACTTAAAACTACAAAAAATTTTTTTTTCAATTGAAAATGATAAATAGTTTGATTATTGATTTATTTCATTTGAGTCCGGTAATAGTAATTTACGTTATAAGTCCGGTAAACGCAAGTTTACAGTAGCGAGTCCAAACGTTTCGGGACGAGGCGACGTAGGAGCCGAGTCTGGAATGTTGAGACGAGCTACTGTAAAAGTTTACCGGACGTATGTCGTAATGCGTTTTATTTCATACTGCAATTATTAGATTTTTACTTAAAACTACAAAACAAAATTTTTTCAATTGAAAATGATAAATAGTTTGATAATTGATTTATTTCATTTGAGCCCGGTAATAGTAATTTACGTTATAAGTCCGGTAAACGCAAGTTTACAGTAGCGAGTCCAAACGTTTCGGGACGAGGCGACGTAGGAGCCGAGTCTGGAATGTTGAGACGAGCTACTGTAAAAGTTTACCGGACGTATGTCGTAATGCGTTTTATTTCATACTGCAATTATTAGATTTTGACTTAAAACTACAAAAAAAATTTTTTTCAATTGAAAATGATAAATAGTTTGATTATTGATTTATTTCATTTGAGTCCGGTAAAATATTTTACCGGACCTGTTTATTTCATTTGAGTCCGGTAAAATGTTTTACCGGACCTGTTTATTTCATTTGAGTCCGGTAAAATGTTTTACCGGACCTGATACCGTAAAGCCTCATTTTCCGGACTAAAATCATTAACTTAAACATGGGTTTTACGATGCAGTATGAAATAAAATATTTTACCGGACCTGTTTATTTCATTTGAGTCCGGTAAAATATTGAATGTGCTGTCACTGCGACTAGACGTGTATACGTGTGTGTGCGCAAATAGTAAAATTGGCCCTCGTTGCTAATAAAATGCCGGTTACTACGAAACAACAGGAGGAACTACAAAGTTTGATATCAAATAAAGTTAGTGAACTAGTGCATAATGAAGACTTTCTAAATGCAATCGTAAAAAGTGTATCCGAAGTGATTTTAAAGGATTTTGAAGCGGAATTCCAGCAATTGTCAGGCAGAGTTGAAGATATGGAGAAGAAACTGGCGACACTTACAGAAGAAAATAAGCTACTAAGAAGTGATTTGGATCGACAAGAGCAATATTCCCGTAGGAATTGTTTAAAAGTGTTTGGATTGCCGGAAGTGGCCCAGGAAAATACAGAAATCGAATTGTTAAATTTATTCAACAAGAGAATGAAACTAAATATCACCGCAAGTGATATCGAAAGGTCACATCGAATTGGCCGGCTTGAAAATGCAAAAACGCAGCATGGCGTGTCGATAAAAGGAAGGCCAGTTATTGTCAAATTTATGAACTACAAGGTACGTGATCTGGTGTTTAGAAATAAAAAACTGCTTAAAGCTACTGGATTTACTATTCGGGAAAATCTTACTGAAGCACGGACCAAATTACTGCGAGATGCTACATCTCACTTCAATTATAAAAATGTATGGACGGCTGATGGAAGGATCTTTATTAAACACAAAAATACCACCCACATTGTTACATCGATGGAGGAGCTAAATAAAATAACAGTATAAATAAGTTAAGCACACACACATTACAACAGTCGAGTCATTTGTTAGATAAACATAGTGCATTGCGTTTGCTTTTTTAAAATATAAATTTACGTTTAAATACAATTATATTTGTTTTGGCTTTGGTTGATTTTTGTTTTTGCGTGTACTTTAAGGAAGCACTTTTGCAACGGGAAACACAAATAATACTAAAGGATATATAATTTTAATTGATTAAGTTAGTTCACCATAACAAAAACACTTTTTTTTCTCTCTTATTTATATTTAATTGATCTAATTGTTCTTTGTTTTTTAGGTACCTTAGATGTACTGGATGCACTGTTAAACAATTAATGATTTGCATTTACTATCAAAATTGTAGAGGACTTAGGAGTAAACTGTCTGAGCTGTATAAAGGATCGTGGAATCATGAGTATGATATAATATGCTTGACGGAAACGTGTGATATAATATGCTTGACGGAAACGTGGTTAACTGATGGAATTGTAGATGGCGAAGTATTGGATAATTCTATTTATAATTTGTATAGATGTGATAGGAATATTAATGTTACAAAGAAAAGCAGAGGAGGAGGGGTCTTAACCGCAATAAGGAAAAAATATAAAATTTTAGAAAGTAAAATGGTGGAAGATGCACATTATGAAGCTCTGTGCATTAGTATTAAATTAAATAACACAATATTGTATATAATTAATGTGTATATTCCACCAGATTCAGCTCACGGTGTGTACTCTAATTTTTTCAGTTTCATTGAGCAGATCGCAATTATTAATAATAACATAAATATCTGTGTAGTTGGTGACTTCAACCTGCAAAATATATATGGCCCAAATACTCAGTTACAAACTTTAGACGTCAAGCATAAAGAACTAGGCTTATTTATCAATTTATACGGACTTAAACTAATAAATAACATTAAAAACGTTAATAATAAAACTTTGGATCTTGTTATTATTCCAGAAGATTCTAATTTTAAGTGGGTCGTGAAAAAAGAAGTATTGCCTCTAATTAATGTAGATTTACACCATCCACCACTTCTAATAGAAATAGAACCATTTTGGTTAATGCTAGAAAAGTTAATATTAATCGTTATTCGAATCAAACAAAATTATACAATTTTAGAAAATGTAACTTTTTAAATATGACTTTAGCAATAAGGGACACGAATTGGCAACCTGTTCTAGAAAATAAGGACGTCAATGAGGCTACTAAATCTTTTTATGATTTAATATATGATATTTTCGATTCTAATATTCCTAAGTTTTTAAAAAAGCTATCAAAATACCCACCCTGGTTTAATAAAGAAATGATAGAATTACAAAAACAAAAAACCTATTATAAAAATATTAAAGATTTATCTGAATAGAAGCAGGTTGAAGTCATTAACTGATTCAGAATACAGAAAATATATTAATTCAACTGAAGCAGCTGTTTCGGAAAATATCAGTACGTTCTGGACCTACATCAAACATAAACG
Source organism: Agriotes lineatus (assembly GCA_940337035.1). Classification (NCBI taxonomy): domain Eukaryota; kingdom Metazoa; phylum Arthropoda; class Insecta; order Coleoptera; family Elateridae; genus Agriotes; species Agriotes lineatus. Next base: position 3,113,939 of record OW679194.1, on the reverse strand, counting down.
TAAAGCCAGTAACAATGATAATGTGCATATTAAAGAAAATGGTGTTCCTCTTGATGATGACAAGGCAGCAGATGTTTTTCGTCAGTTTTTCCAATCGGTCTATGTGAGTGCCTCAAACAACTATAATACAAACTCATTAACTATCGACAGTCCCTTAGACTTATTCAATATTCCAAGCATAACCAGGGATGATTTTAAATTTGCAATCAGCAAGCTGAAGCCAAAGAAAGCGGCAGGACCGGATCTCATTCCACCATATGTTTTAAAGGGGTGTGCACAGTGGTTTGAAATACCGCTACTTCATATATATAACTTAATTATTAATTCTGGAACTTTCCCTAACGTGTGGAAGGAGTCAATAGTTATACCACTGCATAAAAACGGTTGTAAATCCGATGTTAGTAATTATCGGCCGATTTCTTTGGTTTCAGCTCCTTCTAAATTATTTTAACAAATTGTTTACAATAAACTGTATAACCATGTTAAACCGATCATTTCCGGTGCTCAACACGGTTTCATGACTCAAAAATCAACTGTAACTAATCTGTCAGTATTCACTAACCAGATTTATGAAGCACTAGAAAGAACCGAGCAAGTAGATACAATTTTTACAGACTTCAAAAAAGCTTTTGATAAAGTCAACCATGGGGTACTTTTGGGAAAGCTGGCCAAATGTGGGCTGTCATGCAATATGCTAACGTTTTTTGCTTCGTACTTGAATTCACGAAAATTTATTGTTAAATTTAATGGCAATACTTCGGGCAAGTTTACAGCAAATTCGGGAGCTCCGCAAGGCTCAAACTTGGGTCCTTTATTATTTTTGATTTTTATTAATGACTTGCCCGATGTATTGGTATTTTCTAAATCTCTATTGTTCGCAGATGATCAAAAAATGTTCATAAAGATCAAATCAGTTCAAGACTGCATTAAGCTTCAGTTGGATATTGATAATCTGCTTGAATGGAGCGTTAAAAATAAACTTCCGCTGAATGTCAATAAATGTTTAGTAATGTCGTTCAGTCGCAGCAAAGCTCCAATACTATACAAATATAAGATCAATGGTGAAGAACTAAAAAGAAGTGAGTACGTTAGGGACCTTGGTGTATTGTATGACGGCTCACTGTCTTTCAAGAGGCACATACAAAACATTGTTGCTGATGCATATAAGACTTTGGGATTCGTTATTAGGCAATCTTATGAATTTCAGAATGTAAAAACTGTTAAAATCTTATATTACACGTTAGTGAGACCTAAATTGGAGTACGCCTCGACAGTCTGGTTTCCCCATAAAATAGGAGAAATTAAAGCAATAGAAAGAGTACAAAATAGACTATTACGTTTACTATATTATAAAAAGTATCACAATTATCCTGACTACCATTTAATCAGGTCCATGAATTTGCGTAAAGAATTCGAAGTTCAAAGTTTAAGTAATCGCAGAAATATGTCACTTTTACAACTTGGTTTCAAGCTGTGGAATAACTTGCTTCATGAAAGTTATTTATTATCTTTGTTTAATCTGCGTGTGCCTGTAAAAAGTACTCGAGCTGTAGCCATGTTTCACATTCCATCAGTTAATTTTGCATTTAATATTCCCTTTTTAATAATGTTTAGACTCTTAAATGAAATATGCCTACTAACAAATTGTGATTTATCATTCAAGTATAAAAAATTCGTAAGCGTAATTTTAAACTATTATAATTTTGATTAAAGATTGTCATTCTGGTATTCTGGTTTGTGGTTAAAATACAAATGTCATTGTCAATTTGTAAATCGGTTTGATTATTTTTAAGTCTTCTGCAGTTGCCAACACATTTTATTCTTATAATCATTTTGTTAACTAGTTAAATTATTGTTGAACTAGTGTATCTTGTGCTTCCTACCGTTGCAAATGTTTGTTATTCTGTTATACCGTATTATGTAATCTTTGTGTCTTTTGTTGTTTTTCGCACAATATTGTTTGTCTTTTGGATATTTGTGATTCATGTAATTAGGTTATTTAACCTGTATGAATCTCTGTATATATAAATAAATACCAGATCAACAAATTATTGCTATACATGGTAGGGTTCGGAATAAGAGAAACAGATAGGTAAGTATCACCTAATTAAATGTTCAGTTGTTTACGTTGATATCACCACGGTTTAACTAATAACGGTCGGTTCTCGTCACTGCTATTTAAATAAATGTCTTGCAAAAATTTACGTTTTAACCGCGTGTGGATTTCTCTTCTTCTTAGTTCGTAAAAAGTTGCACCCGCGCTAGTGTTAAGATTTATGTGGAAGATTTTGATCAACTTCTTAGTGTGTTCTCGAATAGTGACTATGCCAAGTTCGTAGTGTAGTTGTTTCTTCGCTATGTACCAGGGTGCTTTAACTGCCGTCCCGAGTACTTTGTTTTGTAGCACTTGAATTCGGTTTATATTTGTTTCGGATGTGTTCCCCGAAATTGTACATCCATATAATACTAATGGCCGTATCAATGATTTGTAAAGTAAGGTGACGCATTTAGCTTGCAGAGACGATTTTTTGTTGATCAGCGGGTAGAGTTGTACCAATGTAGTGTGACCCTCTTTAAGTTTTCTAATAATGTGATATTTCCACGTGAGACGAGTATCTACAGGTATTTCACAGGTTCTGCAGAATTATTCCATAGTATAACATGCTTGTTAATGTGCAGTATCGGCAAGACCTGTACCATCTTGCTAAAGTATTCAGTGAGGTTTGGAGTTAATTAACTGCCACTGACAGGTTTTCGTTTTTGGTCAACAGCACAGCGTCGTCTACATATAACGCTAGGTTTTCAGCGATACTGGGAATGTCATGTAGGTAGATGTTAAAAAGGATAAGCTCCAGGATGCTTCCCTACGGCACAGCTCCTTTGATAGGTCTGGTTGAGGAGATGGTTGCCTGTATTTTTACTGCAAAACATCGGCTTTTGAGATATGAGAATAGAAACTGCTTTTAAATATTCCAATATGTGTGATCGAGAAAGTTTGTATTTGAGGCCTTCGATCCACACCCTCTTAAAGGCCTGGCCTAAATCGATGAATACTGCAGCAATGTATTGTTTCATTTTGTAGCGCATCTCTATTAGTTCGACAATGCGTTGCAATTGATGACAGATGGAGTGTCCTTTTTTAAACCCAAACTGAGAAAGGGGGATTATTTCCAGTCTGGTAACTTCGTCATTTAGTTTGATGTTAATTGCTTTTTCGATTACCTTGGAGATGGCCGTAAGAAGACTTATAGGTCGATATGTGCGAAGTTGTTTGTTGTTTTTGCCTGGTTTAGGAAACATCGAAATAACTGACTCTGAGGTAGGCATTGAAAAATGATTATAAATAAGCCAACGCTTTTCTTATGAGGTTTTTGAGTGTGAAGTTGGTTATTTTGTTTTCCCCTGAAGTTTTATTGTTCGGAAGGTTTTTTATTATGAGAGCAAATTCCTAAGGAGAGATCAGTTTTATATTACGTCCTACTCTTAGAACAGAAAATAGACAGGAAGGAGCATTTGTAAGAAATCCGTGCGACCGCGATGGGTTTTCAAAATGGCGGATGGTTGTTTCCTTTTGGCAGTGGCGTATCATATCGAGCGGGTGCATGTGCAGCAAACAATTTCAACAGTTTTATTAAGTGCACTTTACACTATGTGATTTATAACTATATGTGAGTTTGTGTGACTTTAGTCACTGTCTGTAATTTAAATTGCTTCCTCAGATTGTGTGATTACAAATAATGACCCCATTATACGTTTCCTTCTATGGCCATGACTATTGTTGTGTACAAGCACGTATGACAAGTGACATGTTCAGAGAAATGATCTCTCTATTTGAAGTAAAAAGTAATATTAATACTTACTGATGGAATGTAATGCCCAAAGTCCTGGTATTTGGGGTCTGAGCATAGCCAAAATTAGTCTCAAATTAACTTAAATCCACAACTGTCAAACCGGTATCACACCTCATTAGTCATACATGGGTTTTCAAAATGGCCGTTTTCGTCGCCTAGATGTTACAGCCAAGTTAAAAGAAATGCGCCTTCCTGTCTATTTCTGTTCTAAGGTCCTACTATTAGTTGGTGTGTGTCAAGATGTCTACCGATCAAATTGGCATACCCTAATGCATTGTGTTGATGCGGAGTAAAGGTTTGTGCTAGAATCCTCCTTGTTGTTTTCCAGAGACTTGGGTTGCCGGATTCATAGGTGTAAATGTATTTTTGATAGGAATCAATTCAGTACCTTTTTAGCTCACGCTTGATACGATGGCTCAGGTTGTTGTCACTTGGTTTCTAGAGCGTTGCCGTTTTCTGCGAAGTTGACTTTTTTGTTTTATTAGATCGATTATGTGTATCGGAGGCGTTTTTGAGCTGGCATGCCTAGGATTTTTTTATTGAGTGTTGCTGCATGTAAACTGCAACTAGGTTTCTTGTAACATGATTAACTGTTTTTTCAATGTCCTCTGTGGTTTTCAATTCATTGGATATTTCAGGTTTGCATCAAGTGTTTCTCTAAAGTAATTCCAGTCATTTTCATTCCAAAACTTAGTTCAAGGGAATCTTAACGTTGGAGTGGCTATAATGAGACCATAACCAGTAAGTGATCAGAGTCAAGTTCGGTGTAAACCTTTTGGAAGATTTGTTTTTGAACGTTCTTTTATACTATTACGTCCAAGCTATCAGGATGGTGGTCTGCCCGATATGGGAAGTAGGTCGGATCTTCCGGGATATGAATTTGAAGGGCGTGCTTTTCAAAGTAGGAGTAAAATATTAGTCCAGATGGATTGTCTTTTTTGCATCCCCAAATTGTGCTTTTGGAATTGAGATCACCGATTAGTAGTGTCGGTTCATTCGAATCGAAGATCATCTGAATGTTGGTTTTAAAAAGGATTTTGTTAGGTTGTCGGTAGGCACTTGTTACTTTAATGTAGGTTCCTTCCTGTGTCTTGACCTTGACGGTAATGGTCTCGAGATTGGTAATTTTAATCTGTGGAAACTCGTGATGATCGAGTTTATGCTTGACAAGTATAGCCACACCTCCAGATAAAAACATTTAAAGTTTTAAATGGCTAATAGTGTTGATATTGTTATGATCCATTAAGGAGTACAGGTAATAAGTTTTTTAATAAAAATTGTTTGATTTGCCCGAATGAATGAAATTGAGAATTGCTTTTAAGATTGTGTTGATTGGTAAATCTGTGTCAGGATTTGACGTGCTCCAAGGTTGGCTACGGTTATCTGAACTATTCGTTTTGAGAAGAAGTGGAAAGTTGATGTTGTTGTTTGGAGGAGGTTCCTTTCGGTTGTCGGGTGATCCTCGTTGTAGGTAGATTGTATTGGGGCAGTTCTTTTTGAATATCTGCTTCTGTTAACAAGAGGAGCACGTTTTCAATGACGACTGACAGAGGCCATTCATTTGGATTTTGCAAGGTGTGAAAGGCTATTTTATTAGTTAGGTAATATTTAGCAAGGGTTCTGCAGTCTGTTTCCGAATTAAGGATGATCTTCAAAAATGTTCCGCTGAAAGCAGTGGTGTATTTATCAGTAACGATTTTACTGAGGTCGTCAATTACCTGTTTATGATTTACGGGTGCGTGGAAAAAAATTAGCGGTATCTTAATCTTGTTTACTTCTTTGGAGGGTTCTGGGGGTGTTTTGCTGTTTCCATCATGCTTATCGGCAGTGATGGGATGAACGTTTTCAGGCAGATAGTATTTATTTTGCGCTAGAAGTGCTTCATGTTTCCAAAGTTACTTCTTTTGTAGGTCACTGATTGGTAAGGAGAGGTGGTCATTTTTTTTGTGGTTGACATTGAGCCACCCCCTCTTCAAGCTACACACAAGCGTTTCATATGAGGAAAGATATTTCTGGAGCAGATCGGATACTTTAAAATCCGTGGAGTGAAGGAGCAGATTTTGAATATATACCAACTTAAAGCGAAATTAAAGAATATTATTTCTCCATTCATGTTTTTGTTGATTATTGCAAGGCTCTTAACAGTGTAATAGTAGATTATGCAATGAGGGAGAGAAATTGCACTGAAGCAAAATAGCATTCTTTCTGAGTTGCATATACTATTTTTTTCATGTTGCAGGAAGATTTAAAACGAAAAACCTGTATTTTATAAACGTCATTTATGACATTTTAGTTACAATTATTTTAAAATTAGTAGCCCATGGTAAATTTTAAAGTTGGTGGCACTGTAAGTCATTATGATAAGTGCTCACCATTATGTCAAATTCGAGGTTATCAGGTTAGGTTTTTTGTCAGTTTTGACACAAACTGACGCAAAGCTTACCTGCTAACCTCGAATTTGACATAATTTTTGTGTCAGTCATAATTAAAACTCCTAGGGAATTTTTTTTCTTATTTAGTCTCTAGGGAGTAAATGTTTTACTTCTGTCACAATTTTGATGCTATAGAAACCGACTTCTACTACCGGTCGTGAAAAAATTGGTCTAAGTATTTTTAAAACAAGAACACCAAACCATTTGATATATCTTATTGGCGGTCTCCATGAAGAAAATTCTGCCATGGTCATGGTCGACCACGTAGCAGCTGACAATTTTGTTGTTCGCAAAGTGGCTAGACAGGGATGTGTTCTCTCATCAACATTATTTAGCATTTATAATAAATTTGTAAAAAAATGTGTTATAAAGGAAAAGGGGGTAGCGTGGTTCAGTTGCTTAGCTTGCTGGAATACTGATCCACGTTCCTCTATGTGGCAAGGTTCGAATTTCGCTGGGGTCAAGTACTTTAGCATTTTTCGTGCCTGAAAATAGTCGTGGAAGGCAACGGGATACCACCACGATGCCGCCGAATCTATCCCCAAGATGTTTTCACCCCATTCAATGGTTGAAATCGTCAACGTGCTGCAATATTTACATTACAGTGGCTATATAAGGACAGCGTGGTCAATTTTGGTCACGTTTCTGATTGGTTGTTTTAAAATCCGCATTGAGAGTCGTTTTACGAAATTATACATAGTCACACAAAATTGCTTATAAGTCTTTTATTATTGAAAGTAGCCCCAATATGAAGTGGAATGAAATAATCATCATAAAATTCTACAGTGTTCTGTCGAAGCCAATGCCGAATTTTCGTTTGCATAAGTAAATGTCAACGAGTTAAAGTAAAATGCTTTTGGCGAAAATTGCGCATTAGTCCAAATCAAAAGCTATAATAAACTATATAAATGTCTTAATGCCAAAGATTATTGCATCAAATTAAAGAGAATTGATGGGCTACGTAACACTGAATATTCTATTCCTCTAAATTTACTGGTGGTATAAATAGAACGGTTTGATTATGAATATCAAAAAAATCAGTTTTTGTTGAGCTTTTGTACTTAGTCTCTGTGTCGACCAATGCAAAATGTTGTAAATTCTCGTTTTTTATCTACAAAAACACAATAAATAAGATAACAAAGGACACATTGACTTATAGTCCGATATTAGGTTGCTCGTTAACGAGGATTTTTAATCGCTGGCAGCGATTCTTTATGTTTCACATCGTCTCTTGCCGTTTAATTCTGTTTAAGTAATATTATTGACATTATTGTAAAATTAATGTTACACTGCACATTTGACCACCTCACATTGCACACATTTTTTCGATCGTGGGTATACACCGCTCTGTAAAGCATCGCGGAACTTCACATATGTCCAGTCCGTATAAAATAACGTTTATGTCATAATTTAGCAGGGTGACGTTTGCCTTACAATTCAGCAGGCCGTGCACAGAACAGTACCTAAGGGCGTGGCTGGTTGTTGTAGAGACGACTCTTAATGGTTGCCTTTTGTAAAATTGACCACACTGTCCTTATATAGCCACTGTAATTAACATCAGAGTCAGTAGATATAGGAGAGTGCCGTCACGTTCGCCATGTTTGTTCCTCTGTCATATGCGTCACTTTGAGGTTAGTAACACAATTCCGTCAATGTGACATTTATTGGCAATCCGAAATTATACTTAAAATTGGCAAGACTGTAATCTATGTCAAATTCGAGGTTAGCAGGTTAGGTTTTGTTTGTTATTTGGCACAGACTGACGCAAAACATAACCTGCTAACCTCCAATTTGACATAGACTTACAAGCTTGCCAATTTAAAGTAAAATTTTAGACATAACTCAATCAGTTATTGCTGATGGGAACAAAAATGGCGGCAATGGCGGCATTTTTACGGATCAAAGAATGGCGGTACTCTCCTATATCTACTGACTCTGATTTACATTAGAGATCCTGTATATAGTTTACTAAGAGTTGGGCAAACAGCCTGATTTGACATACATTTTTGATCCAAATTAGATGTTTGACATATGTCGAACAAAAAGGTTATGAGAACCAATCTTGCTAACTTGCCTTTGATGCGGAAGTTTTCAGAATATTGATCATTCTTAGGATCTCTAGAACCGACTATTAGGAATATACGTTCAATTTAGTTAAGATTGAGATTTGCATGTGTGCAACTATCGGTCGTAACATGTAACAAAATATGTAAAAACCGCACGTTTATCACACATGCCTTGCAAAAAGTGATCCAAACCAATCAAAACGTATCCCGTTGTTTGCCCAACTCTTAGGGCCGGTTGCAGAAAGCAATGTTAAGTCTGGTGTTAGCTAACATCGCGTCAAAGTGAACAAAATCGCATCAAATTTTGTTTACTAATGTATTAGTTACCGTAAGCATTTGAGATTTGATTCGTTTTTGTTCACTTTGAAGCGATGTTAGCTAACACCAGACTTAACATTGCTTTCTGCAACCGGCCCTTTAGTAACCTATATACAGGGACGCTAATTTACATTTCCCATCAGCGCCACCTTCCATGAAGTAGCAGCACCAAGACAAACCAATTGAGGTTTAGGGCTCTACTGGCTCTACTTAGTTCTAAGTATTATTGTAATATAAGTTAGTGCAATGTAAAACTATGTAAATAAAGCATAAGACACCTTAAGAAGAATAAAGGAAAAACACGGCGGAATAGCTGTGGGTGGGAAGAAAATAGGAGATACCGAAACTCGACTAATAAATGTTCTTGTATGTCCTATTTTCTATATTCTGTCGAAACGTGGACTATTGTAAAAGCAAATAGGCAGCACATTAACATGTTTGGAACATGATCCGCCTTTCCTTATAATAAATAGAAGCTCCAAAGCGTATTTCTAGTATAATACATATTTATGAATCTTAACCTTTTTCGAACATGTGTATAAATTAACGATAATCTTACACTTCAATATAAGTCGGATAGCAAGCTATGAATACACAAAACAGTTTCGTAACAAATATCGTTCAATAGGCCAGTGAGCTACTCCGCAGGATGGAGTGATTTAGCGCTAAAATTATCAAAACCAAATATGGGCGCTAGAACCTTGTTTATTCAAGAACTCCCTAAATCTAAGTTGAAAGACATTTCCGTGATATAAAAATCACAACTTACATTGAAGCGAGATATCTCCAAATTACATCTGTCAGACGCAGGCTGTTTGATAAGCTATAACCTGTTATAAAAAGAAAAAAGCTTAAAATTTATATTTATTTTAATGCCTACATGCAGACCTAAGAGGGTAGCTTCTCGTACCGAAATAAAATATTGTATCTAGAGTAGTTAAAGACAAGGTACGTACGTAATTGGGCCAAACTCAATATTAGCCCCGCAAAGTGCATAACGTATGCAATTTCAAATGTAACTTAAATGCACAAAGAAACAAATATGAATCACTACTCGATTACATAAATCGTGAAACCGGCATAAGCAAGAAAATTTCAATATCGTCAGTTGATACACTTGTTCGCTCGGAAATGGGACCTGGACATACCGCTGCATGGACACAACGCCGAATCTTATTTTAATGCCCAAAATTCCGAATCGTACCCAAAACGCCGAATTCTCTCTGTGGACACATTACCGAAAATGGACAAATCGCCAAAATAATTACCGTAGACAAAACGTCAAAAGTGCCGAAATCGCCGAAATCTGTCGGTGAGTATATCACTGAAAATAGACACAGAACTGTGTAAAACGGTATCGCATAGATCGAAAAGTTGGCGGCGCTCGATTTTGTTCAAAACTCCGATTTGTGTCGGTGGCCATATCGACGAAAATTGACAAATCGACGAATTAGCCTAGACGAAGCCGGAAAACTAGACCTACTTGTAGATTTTTTAGGAAATTAGTTTTATACTTGAACAAGTCCTAATTCTCATTGCATTTATTTGCTACGCCTTCGTATGTTCAGCACTTTGCCTAACATGGGTAAAATCTGGGAATATTCCATTACTCCAAAACATATGCGCATGTCTCTGTGGAATAATTTTAAAGTCTATTTACAAACTAAGCCATACAACATAGGTACATAAGCTAAAATATATCTTATGTATTATGCGTTATAAAGAATTAATAACATACCAGTACTACCACCCCAATATGTTTGTAATTACTTGTAATAAAACAAGTCCCCCTTCGCAGAAAAAATGGAATGTAAATTAGATAAAATGCGTCCAAGTTTTAAAGTAGGCCTGTTTCATACTAGACTTATTTAAACTTTGCTTTCAATTAGTTACTTACATCTATAATATCGTATATATTAATATTTTGAATATATTCAGGGACAATATAATAAGTAGTACGCCTATTATCAATGATTTTTTAATGAATATTATGAGTTATGATCCCAACGCAAGAAAATACAACGAGTGTGTAAGACGAGTTGTATTTTCAGTTTTGAAATTAATTGTATATATAGTATTCCCTGTGAATGCGGGAAATATTATATCGGTGAAACATCCAGACCTTTAGAAGTTAGAGTTAAAGAACATAAAAGTATGATTAAAACATTTCAATTCAATAAGTCTAAGCTGTCAGAACATGCTTGGAATAACAACCACAAAATACAATAACGTAACACAAATATCTCGTCTAAAGAATCTATGTCAACTAAACGTAAAATTAAAGAAACGGCATATATTTTACTCAATGAAGAAAAATGAGTTTCGTTTTTCTCAATATTTTTAGACAAGAGTTGGCTATCGATTCTTAAAGATTAGTTCAAGTAGGTATACGTAATCAAAAAATGTCAGTGTCAAGCAATTCATTGGAGGTTGGTCGTTTTTTTGTCCCATTGAAAAGTTTCCTGTTCATTTTTAGTTTTAATTTTCAATTATTAATCGTTGATAACGAGGGCAGATGTACCTAGAAACATTCGATATTTAATATTTTTAATTGGCGAAATACTTAAATAATTATAAGTATGTTGTACCGATAAAAATTCAATTCACTTTAAAACCTGTTTACTATTTCTCCTCGATACTGCATAACAAAATTTACAATTCAAGTAGCAATCAATAATGTATGTTTATATAATCTCCTTTTTAACACGCGAAACATTTCTACGAACAGGAAGAGACCATTATAAGGACCAAAATCTATTATATACAATTTAAGTAACGGTCAACAATAAAGGAATTCATATTTCCTATTCTTGTTAATACATCTGTATTAATAAGAAATAGTATTTCACATTACTAGCTTGGTAAGAGGGTTTTTACTGGCGAATAGCCAGTAAAACCTGTTAACTTGCGTGTATTATTGAATATTTTATTTGTTCATCACTTGTAAATAACTAGAAATTTACCATTTATTCAAAATGTCAAACTGACAAGCAAATAATTTCATTAATATGACACATACTAAGGACGACAACTCTGGCTTTGCACGCTATCATTTATCTATGAGCACGCTTGTAAAACTGACAGTTAACTTGTAAAGATTTTACAAGTTAGTAACTTGTTAAAATACACTTTCTTGATTAATACAGTGACTTGACAACTTGATGTTTACAGGAGAGGAACAAATAGAACCTATTACATATTAGGTTCTAAATTTATTCTTTAAATACTCTATCCTTACAATATTCACAATGTTTAGATTTAAAGACTCCACCATCTGTTTTGTCTAAGATGTTCTACATAGGATGCCCATATTATGTTACCTAAAGCTAGTACTAAAAATCTGTAAAGAGGTTTCCTCAGAACTTCCTTCGCAAACGGCCGTTGTAACACTAAACAACTGTAAATATCAAAGAAAAATAAGGGTAAAAATATCTTCACTTTCTCAATAATACTGAAACAATAAAAGGAAACACTTGGTAATTTATTATTTTATTAATAGTATTGTCAAATTACTAGTAGATGGAGAACTAATTTTTAAAAGTTAATTCCTGCGGAAATATTTTCTAAAGGTCCGCTAAATTTTGAACAATCATTCTGAATTTAAGATAGTTGTGACAATTCTCTAAAAGAAATATTTTCCCAAAGCGTGCCGCTTCTCATCGTTCTACTTTCCCTATGTGTCCCATAAACATTGCATTTGCAGATTTTTAAAACTACTTTATTTTTCCATAACAAAAAGTTGAAGTAATGTACTAGAAAATTTTACATCATTCCGACTCGTGGCTATGGAATTGAATTTTACCAAAACTCATTAATAGAAATTATAAAAAAGCATTTACAACTAAGAAATTTTACGAATTCCTGAGACAATAACCACTTTATAGAGTATAAATAGGGCGTTATAATAAGCTAGTGGCCGTTATTAGCGCAGGTAGCAACTGTTGATAACAATAGGATTACCTTTACTTTACACCTGCGAATTTTAAATGTCCCTTTAACTAATTCTCAAGTTTAATGTAAGAGTAGGTACTTTTAATTTAAAACTTGTCCATGAACCAGCAATTCTACGAGTATTTGTGTGTCTGCTTAGTGCGCCGTTTTCCGATTACGCCTTTACTTTTTTTCCGATAAATCGTTTGATAACGCTGACTCTAATGGAGTCGAAAGATATTTAAAATTATTTTGACTTATACAAGGTGCCCAAAAAAGTTTGGCTAGAAAAAGTATTGATTTTTTAATGGAATTTCGTTATGGATATCTATGCCACGACGGGTTTTGCGTTCAAAGTGTTTCCCTGTAATTGCTTTTGGCGGTTCCAATTTATGAACGTTTTTACATTTTTTTGTCAATGTCAAGCTTTCACTTACGTTCCATTTTCCGGACTTTTATTATTTCTGCTCAAAAAATTAAGGGGGTTGTCAACTAGGATACAAAAATACAAAACTTTTATAAAAACAAGATATTTTAATACAGGGTTTTCTCTCTCACTGGTTTAAACTTTAAGGACATTTTTAGTATACAGGGTGACACAACGGACATGTAATAGCCCATAACATTTTTTTTATTAGAATTAAATTCTGAAATTTGGGTAATGCATCTATCATGAGGGCAACCTTTTGATGACTAAATAAAACTAATTTTTCCACTTCCGGTTTAACCGGAAGTAACCCTGAATTTTAAATTTTAAATAGCACCCTGTATATATTTTTAGCCTACCTGAACCACTACAAAATTCTCTTTTCAACCTTGTGTCACAACTTGACATTTGATTTTAAAATGGCTGCCAAAATTTCTCCAAAACTCTTAGTTGGCCATGACATGACACTTGCAAATTATCAGCATGTAAAGGACGCTGAGATGTAAAAATTAAGGTGTAAACACATTTGTGATTTTGATACTTTTTAGCTAATTAATAAGAGTTAGGAATAAAAGACCATTTTTCAAACTTTAGAAATGCATTTATTTCACGCTTAATATCTCAAAATACAGAATAGAAAACTATTTTTACAGAAAGGTAAAATAAACATGTACATTTTCATACAGTTTATTAAAGTTTGTATGAACGGGGCTATGACACAACGCCCACTGGTCACAAACCCCAACTCAGAATTTGGTCATAACGCCTAACTTCGATTCTGGTCACAACGCCCAACTTGGTCACAACGCCCAATTTTGATTTTGGTCACAACGCCCAACTTGGTCATAACGCCCAAAAACGATTTTGGGCACAACGCCCAACTTGGTCACAACGCCCACCGACGCCTGTTATAGGAGAGAGCTATCTACGCCACTTAAACCACCGTTTTGGTCATAACGCCCAACTTCGATTTTGGTCACAACGCCCAATTTGGTCACAACGCCCAATTTCGATTTTGGCCACAACGCCCAACTTGGTCACAACGCCCAATTTCGATTTTGGTCACAACGCCCAACTTGGTCACAACGCCTAAGTTTGATTTTGGTCACAACGCCCAACTCTGATTTTGGACATATCGCCCAGGCGGCACAGAAAGTAAGAAAAATGTGTATCTAAAATGAATAATAATAAATTAAACTTTTAAGGTGAGGTAGTAGGTAGGAAAATTTTCAAGTTCTCGTAAGTAGTATTAATATTATTTATTTTTCATAATAATTCAGTGGCGTAATGCGTTGTCCAAAAAGTTTCTAAATTCGGATTATCTTATATATAAGAATAGAAGTCCTGACTTATTCACTCACTCATCAACGCCCAGCCCAAACCCTTGGACCTAGAAAACTGAAATTTTGCACAGAGGTTTCCTTTTTGATATATGCAAGAAATAAGAAAGGATATTTCGAAATTCAACCCCTAAAGGGGTAAAATGGGTGTTCCAATTTTGTATGGAAAAATAATATTAAATAGACATTTCGACTTGAAACTTCGTAGGAGTATTCCTAAAAACAAATAAGCAAACACGTATTTCGTGATTTTCCGAAAATCAACACCTTGGGGGGTGAAATGGGGTAAATACACATAAAAATCGACATGGGTGTCGTTATTGGGGTTTTTGGGACGTTGATTGCGAAAATGGCATTTGAAATTTGGCAGGCAGAATTCTCATAGGGAGTACGTATCCGCTATGAAAAAAAATTTGAAAATTCAACCCCTAAAGGCGTAAAAAAGGAGTTGGAATTTTGTAAGATCAAATTTTGAACTAAGTCATTCAAAGTTTTTAAAATTTGTCCCTTGAAGGTGAAAATAGAAGATAACGGGACGGGACGGGATGGAACCGGACTGGAAGGAAAGGGAAGGGAGGGAATGGGTGAGGAGGGAAGGGGGCAGGACGAGACGGGACGGGACGGGACGGGACGGGACGGGACCGGACGGAGACGGAGTCGGAAAAAGAGACGGGGACGGGAAAAGAGACGGGAACCGGAACGGGGACGAGATGGGATGGGATGACAGAAAATAATTAGTCATTAGGCTATATAATACACAAATAACGAAAATGGCATTTATTTTTAAGTTCAAGATGGTGGACATGACATAAGGGAAAAGACGGCGAGGAACGGGACTGGACTGGACGGGACGGGACTGGACTAGACGGGACAGGGCGGGGCGGGACGGAACGGGACGGGACGGGACGGGACGGGACGGGACGGGACAAGACTGGACGGGACGGGAAGGGACGGGACGAGGCGGGACAGGGCGGGGCGGAACGGAACGGAACGGGACGAAACGAAAAGGGAAGGGAAGGAATGGGATGGAAGAGGAGAGAACGGGACTGGACGGGAAGGGACGGGATGGGACGGGATAGACGGAACTGGACGGGACGGCACTGGACGACAAGGGAAGGGAAGGGACGGGACGGGACGGGACGGGATGAGACGGGACGGGACGTTGCGGAACGGAACGGGACGTTGCGGAACGAAACGGGACGGGACGGGCGGAAAGGGCAGGGATGGGATGGAAGGGGAGGAAACGACACGAAACGGGACGGGACGGGAAAGAACGGGAGGGGACAGGACTGGACGGGACTAAACGGGACGGGAAGGAACGGGCAGGGACTGGATAGAACGGGACGGGAGGGAAAGGAAAGGGAAGGGATGGGATGGAAGAGGAGGGGACGAGACGGGACGGGACGGGATGGGACGGTACGGAGACGGGGACGAAGAAAGGGGTCGGGACGGGGATAGGATGGGATGGGATGACAGAAAATAATTAGTCATTATTTAATACACAAATAACGAACCTCGCACGAAGGAAGTCACGGGTAACAACTAGTAACATATAAAGTTGTATTTTTTATATGGAACTCATAGTTAGCTGTGGCATTATGAGAAAGAGGATTTTCTCCCATTTCAGTGACATACGTCGTATGGGATCGATTTATTCATTTTCACTACTTTACAGCAACAATTCACAATTTTTAATATTTCGTCGTTTTCTAGTTGAAGACTTGTGCCATTTAGAATATACGTGATTAAACAAAGTTTTTGCGTTGTTACAATACCACCGTTTGATTGACAGAATTAATCACGTTTGATTGTTGCTTATAATATTATAGTGTCCTTCATATATTCATTTATCAGAACATTTTATTGTCTATTAAAACCTCTGCAGTTTCTCAAATTAAAAATGCATTTGCAAAAATGTAAATATCCTACTTCTATACGAAGGAGGTTCGAAAATATGAAAATGATTGAAGAAAAAAGTACTCTTATTTTTCAAAATACACAAAAATGTTAATTGGGAGTATTTGTTATAACATATCTATTAATAGTTATTTAACAAACAAGTATGTTAATGAGAGCGATTAATAATCGAGACATTTTAATGCGCGAGATCGTTAATTGTAGATATTATTAATCGCCGATTAACATACTAGTTAAAAAATCATTCATTAATAAGGGTCATTAATAGACGATTCTCTATACATTAGTGAAACCATAATTCATATTATTTTTTGGGTATTTCGCCACTCTGCAAATTAAAATTATTAAATAACGTATTAAATAACGAACGTTCCTAGGGACAATCTGCCCTCGTTATCAACGAATAACAATTAAAAAGGAACAAGAAAACTTAGCTTTTTCACGGAGATTGAAAACCACCAACCTCCAATAAATTGCTTGACATTGACGTCAATTTGTCTTGTAATGTGTATTCTGAATTTCCACCCATTGAGTTTTCCGTCGATATTTTAATGCCTCTTACTGTATTCCAACTCATTTGATTACCTTTGTTCACATTTTCCGCCACAAATATAAAGATAACTAGCAATTTAAATAATTCTGTCATTTCAACCCAACGTGCCTTCAGCGAGAGAACATTAGAGGCATTAAAATTTCGACGGAAAGCTCAATGGGTGGAAATTCAGAATACGTCATAGACATTACAAGACTTAGCAAATTCTTACATTCGGATACCAAATTATCTTTTCTTTTGCTAAGGGGGCTCAAATTTATTTTCGTGAACAAGCGTGGTCGCTGTCGCAGAGTCTACAGGTTAAGGCAATTTCGATGTTTTCATAGGGAATCTCGATAACTATAGGAGCCATGGAAAAATGGAGTGGCGGAAAAAAGTGAAGCGGAAAAAGTGCCTGGAAAACAGTGCCGACAGAAAAAAGTGCCGCGGAAAAAAGTTCCGCGGAAAAAAGTGCCGACGGAAAAAAGTTCCGCGGAAAAAAGTGCCGACGGAAAAAAATGCCCCTGAAAAAAGTGTCGATGGGGGAAAATAATAATAAAGTAATAACCGGACGTTTACAAAATTTAAAAAAAACTGGAAGTTACCCTTTTATTTTTAAAAATCTCTGCATTGCAGTATTATGCAGTATTTGAACATGTATTGCCCTTACCTGTTCCCAAATCGACAGGAATATTTATAGATAATACATAGAAATATTTCAATTTGAAGATTTTTATCTAAAGTGCTTGTGGATTATGTCCACCATCTTAAGTGCAATTAGCGCCAACAAATCTTTTAAGGTAAGTAACAAATGACGAAATATATTATAAAATACAAAATTGTTATACAGTATGTCCCCGGATTGCAGGGTTCCCCACAGTGGGCCCAGCCCGAAAAAACCCATCGGGGCCCACGTGGAAAAACCCGCTAGAAAAACCCACTGAGTTTTTCGATCCTGGATTCACTCCAGGGGACTAGTAACTGCTGACTTATTGTCCGAGTTCTTGCAACAATTTGATAAAAAAATGAGACAGCTAAAACGGAAAATACTGCTTTTCCTCGACAATGCTGCCTCTCACCCACGTGATATAAGATTGCCAAATATCATAATAAATTTTCTTCCCCCAAATACCGCTGCATTTTGCCAACCGTTAGATCAAGCGATAATCAAAAATTATATAACTTGGTATCGATCTACAATTTTGAAACATATTTTATCTAGAATGGACTCCGTTGACTCAGCAGAAGAGTTACAAAAATCCATTAATTTATTAGATGTCGTTTACTTTATTAAAAAGGCATGGGATCAAGTGAACCCTACAACCATAAAGAATTGGTTTAAGAAAGAAAGCAGGATTCACATTTTCAGATGTTCCCGAAGTTTCTACAAAATTTGAACCCGATGATGAGTTACCTTTTACCTTTGTCTATTATTTCTGAAAGGTCTAAGATGATATAATAAACTACAACAAATGACGTGGATTTTGAGACGTACGTTGGGATATATGAAAATTTAGTGTATGAAGGTGAAAGTGTTGATATAAATTTTGAGAGTGTCGAATCACAACAGGAAACAGATAGTGAAATTGAGGTTGTAGTACTGCAGTATATGGTATCAAATCAAATAAAGAAGTTTTGTCAATTCTGCAAACAATCAAATTGTTTACCACCGAAAATGGAAATATAAAAGGATATGAATCAATGACCAGTTTAGAGGAGTATTCTAAAAATGTATTACAAGAAAAAAACAAATTGTGTCAAAAAACAATTATAGACTTTTTTCAACCCTCTTAATCACATGTGTGTGTTTTATGTTCATTTAAATGTGTATTTTTTATCTTTAAGTATACCTGCTCTAATTATTTATTGTATCTACTTTATACATTATGTACTAATAAATTTAATGTAAAATAACTGCTGTTGATTATTAGTACAAATGTCTCGTGAACGGACACCTGCTTTAAGCGAACAAATTTTCAGCGACTGTGGGTGTCCGCCTAACAGAGAGTATACTGTACATATATCTACACATTGTGAATTTACGTGCCTTGCAAATGTTCTAGATTAGAATGTCCGACCACTCAGACGGCGGAATTCTACTGCAGCTTGTCGAAAAAAACCGATGAGCCCGGGATGACGGGAAAAACCCGAAAGAGCCCGAAAAAACCCGAAAAAGCCCGAGAAAACCCCCCATGGGCCCAGTGGGTTGGGTTTTTCTGAAAAAACCGGGTCTTTTCAAACCCTGCCGGATTGAGTTACAATGAGGGAAAAAAGTTTATTTTTAACTTCTCAAAAAAAAACTCTTTATAAAAAAAGCCTGCTTGTTCTCAAACTACAAATGCACTTGTCAAAATTTAAATATCCCTTTCCGTATACGGGGGAGGTTCGAAAATATGAAAATGGCTCAAGAATTAAGTACCCTTATTTTCCAAAATATACAATAATGTTAATTGGAAATATTTGTTATAACATTTCTATTAAAAATTATAATTGCTTTGAATTGCTATTGATGTTTGGATCGCGTATTATTAATTTATTTAAGATACTTGTGTCTTTGTTGACAGAAATATGAGATTTTTAGCGCCAATTTCGGGCCACACAAATTTCAGGTTAAGCGACCGAAACTCAAATTTGACATTAATTAACTTTGAAATATCGTGTTTGGTAATTCGCAGGGTAGTAGAAGAATAAGAAAAACCAGTGGAAATTGTTTTTTAGAGCAGGTGGCTGTAACTTTACATGTGACACCTACTTTTAATTCTAAGCAACTTTTTCAAATAACATTATTGTATATTTTGAATAACAAGGGCGCTTTATTCTTGAGCCATTTTTATATTTTCGAACCTCCCCCCTATACGGAAGAGGATATTTAAATTTGGAGAAGTGTATTTTTAGTTTGAGAACAAGCAGCGTTTTTTATAAAGAGTGATTTTTTTGAGAAATTAAAAATTAACTTTTTGTTCCTCTTTGTAACCCAACTATACAGTACGTCCCCGTACTGGATAATTCCACAAATTTATCATAAAAAGTGATTATTTCACTTATTTTTAGATTTGTCGATTCTTTTCAACTGTTTGCTAATCCACCACAATTAGATGATTTAGTTGATTGCTTTGACTGCACGTACGTGTCAGGTACCGTTACGGCCAACTCAAAGTGCACGGCAGATTTTTAGCTTGTAATACGATATTCTAATCATAGACGTCGAGTTTTGACGTTTACGTTTGTCATCAATTGTCATAGAACTGACAACTTAAAAAATTCCCAGACATTTGTCAGAAGCAGAAAAAATGCGAGCTATTTCAACACTGGAACAGAACTGGTCGCTGAATCGAGTCGGAGCAGATTTGAATATGAGCAAGAGCTGCATTTTCAAAATTAAAAATCGTTGGCAGCAGAGATTTCTGCAAGAAAAGTTTTTTTTAACACCAGAGAACAAAGAAAGAAGAGTACAGTTTGCAACCGACTATTTGAATGAAATCGACGAAATTTTGGAACACAACTGTTTTTTCAGATGAAAAGGTATTTCAATCATTTACCAGTATAGTAGTATAGACTACAAAATTCAAGATTTGAGGAGCAATATTATGTTCAACCCTTAAGGAGTAGTGGACCATTCTTTGTAAACGTATGGAGATGGATCAATGCTCAAGGATCTGGGGCATGCTATAGAATTAATGGTCGTCTGAATGCCGAAAATTATCGAAACATTTTGCAAAATGTGATGCTGCCATCTGTAAAAGACGTATTTCCTAATCAAATTACTTTTCAACAGGCAAGATATTACCTAATTAATTTTGTTTATGTTAACGTAAATGATAACATTATTTTCACAGGATACCGGTCCTATGCATATAGCAGGGATTGTTCATTGATGGTTTGATGAGAATAATATCAATTTATTACCATGACCTGCAAGAAGTCCGGACTTGACATCGAAAATGTTTAGGGGTATTTAACAACAAAAATTTATACCAGGGATTTTGCACCAAACAACGCAGATGAATTATGGGAAAGAATAAGAAATGTTTGGAAGGAACTGAGAGAAGGATACAATATGGAAACATTGGTCAACTCTATGCGAAACAAACTGCAAAGCGTAGTAGCAATTGAATTTTGATACATATTTATTAAATACATACATATTATTATATAGTTTGTTTACTTGTGAAACTTTGCTAAAATACAAACATTGAAAAAGTAATACCTACTATTCTTATAATCACAAGCAACGCCACTGGAGAAACCCTCATTTAATAAGCCGAAAAATCGTAAAAATAACCATAGTAACAAAAAACCGTGCACTTTGAGGTGTCCGCAACTGTACATTTCGGCGAGTTGGGGGCAATGCAGACGACATGCTGAGACTACGAAATATTCCGCCTATGTTTCCGCCAACCCTATGGAACGTGCGAGAGGCCACCATAAACGATCAAGACCGGACCAATAATCAAACAGAAGGTTGGAACCATAAATTCTCAAATCTCGTAGAACATAAACATCCAGGTATTTGGACACTAATTGAAAAATGCAACAAGAAGTTGCAACAGATGAAACCAAACTGTTGCAACACCAAAATGGAGTGCATTCAAAGAAGAAAAAAATAAAGAGTTCGAAAAAATGCAACAACGTTTAAAAAACTTGTGTATTCAACATAAAAATGATGAACACAATAATGAAACTCTTTTACGTGCCATAGGACATACCATTACATTCCAAATGTATGAATAACTTAGGGTTAATTATAAAATATTAGTTTTTTGTGACGATTTATAATAAGCTTGTATTTTATTTAGCAGTTAATAACTATTAATAAACATAAATCCTTAATATTAAATTCTAATTTTATTTCTTGCGTAATTATTTTAGAACAAAAGTGTAATAAGGGACTTGAATCATTCGAATTTTTTTCGCAGCATTTTTTCCACCGGCACTTTTTTCCGCCGGTACTTTTTTCCGCGGCACTTTCTTCCGCCGGCACTTTTTTCCAGGCACTTTTCAAGGGCACTTTTTTTCTCGGCACTTTTTTCCTAGACTCGAAAAATGGACCCCCATCCTCGAACTATTTTTTCGAGAAAAGCTTAATGGTTTAAACCAAAATGGGCTACCGTCGTTTGTTTTCGAGTTATAAACAAAAATTAAATTTTTCTATTTTTAGTTTTTTGACAAAATCTTTGACGTTCTTCTGGCACCTTTTCGATACAAATGCAGTGGGTAGTCAGTTATTCAAAAAAAGTTTTAAAATTCTAGTTATAAAATAAAATTCTATTTTTGTAGATGAAATCCATACTTGTATGTGGTATCATGAGTAAGAGGATTTTTTCCCATTCCAGTGTTATATATCATAATATACAGATTGGTGGCGGAAAATATGAACGTAAGTAATCAAATGTGTGTGAATACAGTTTATGGACTTTGTATGCGTTAGACATAAACAGATCTATATGCGATTAACATCTAGTATTCGCAGAATCAAAAGGTTTTGTTTTTAGAAAACACTGAATTCTAGGAAACTAGATTTTAAATAATATATGTCTATTTCTGTCTAACACATACAAAGCCCATAAACTGTGTTCTAGCTCAATGGACTGCCTATGTTCACATTATCCACCACCAATCTGTATAATATAACATATACTGTCCCTCGTAAATTTGTAACACATGGATTTTTTTATCATCTATTTATCAGAGTGTTTTATTCCTGATACAAGTTTTTACATCTTCTCAAACTGAAAATGCACTTGCCAAAATGTAAATATATTCGTATACAGGGGAGGTTCAAAAATATGAAAATGGTTCAAGAATAAAGTACCGTTATTTTTCAAAATAGACAAAAATGTTATTTAAAGAGGTTAAAAGTAGGTATCAAACATAAAGTCGCAGTTACTTGCTCCGAAAACATTTTTTTCTGGTTTTTCTTATTTTTTTCTTACCACGCTGTGAAATACTTAAAAGTTAACTTATCAACCGATACGATAAACGTGTACTGTCAAACCCAAAGAACCTGAGTTTCCCCTCATTTAGCAACCATGCTATTACGTGATTCGAAATCAGTGCAAACAAATTTCATTTTTGTGTCAAATTTTTAAATAATTAATAACAAACGGACCAAATAACAATTTAAAATCAATTATAACTTTTTCCGTTGATCGTTTATTTATGGGTTTCATTAATGTATAGAGAATCGTCTATTAATAACCCTTATTAATGAATGATTTGTTAACTAGTATGTTAATCGGCGATTACTAATATCTACAATTAACGATCTCGCGCATTAAAATGTCTCGATTATTAATCACTCTTATTAACATACTTGTTTGTTAAATAACTGTTAATAGATATGTTATAACAAATACTCCCAATTAACATTTTTGTGTATTTTGAAAAATAAGAGTACTTTTTTCTTCAATCATTTTCATATTTTCGAACCTCCTTCGTATAGAAGTAGGATATTTACATTTTTGCAAATGCAGTTTTAATTTGAGAAAGTGCAGAGGTTTTAATGGACAATAAAATGTTCTGCTAAATGGATATATGAAGAACACTATAATATTATAAGCAACAATCAAACGTGATTAATTCTGTCAATCAAACGGTGGTATTGTAACAACGCAAAAACTTTGTTTAATTACGTATATTCTAAATGGCACAAGTCTTCAACTAGAAAACGACGAAATATTAAAAATTGTGAATTGTTTCTGTAAAGTAGTGAAAATGAATAAATCGATCCCATACGACATTGTTACAGTATTAATTACTCAAATCGACAGTGATCATATCTTTTGTCCAAAATCGGGTACAAACTACAGGGTTCGCCGGCTTTACCAAGAAAACACAGATCTCATTGTGACGGAACAGGTGTTGTTGTCCCAGTTACCCGCACTTAGTTCACTCGGGAAGGCGTAGTTCGAAAGCTCAAATAAAGAAACCTGCGGCACTTACCCTATGGCTTGCTTAAGATAATTGCCTAGAGCGCCACTCGTTCTTAAGGGATGAATAACTTGCGTGATTAGAACGAGAGACCTCGCGCGAGCTATGAAGGGGGTTCCCCAGGTGCGCCGCTATTCACCTCAGCGTTGTCCACCGGGCTTCCTACGAGTCTTCAGATTTCAACACACAGGTGGCCACGAAGCAAATGACTTACCTTGATTGGCCACCCGCCTGGTTTAACATAAAAATGCAATGACTGACACTAGCCCCAATTCTTAGAGTTCACTTATCAACAAGGGCATGCTGTCGGCTTTACAAATTAATTACATCTGGCCTTTGCCATGTTAAATGGGTTGAAGGCCCATACCAGGCAGGTTTAGCATTCACTAAAAGAATAAATTAACCTTAATAAAGTTTATTATTGAAAGAATTAAATTGTCACAAATATTCGCATGAAATATGGGGGCCCCCCAAAAAAAACAATTACCCTATTGTCTAAAAAAGGAATATATAGTTACACACAGGGCAAACCAAAGTAAATAACCGGGGTGAAGCCCCTGATTGACAACACATACATCAAATCATAGGCTTGAGTGAACGGGCGCAATGTTTATGAACACACGGAAAACACACAATAAAATTATAGACGCCACTCAACTCGGCACGTCAGTTACGCTGTAGAAACAATAAACAGATCCTACCTGAGAGCTGTCAGCATGTTATTTGGGGTTGGCGATGGTTACGAACTCCTCCTCGGCGAAGCCAGGCGAGACGCTGCAGAGGTGTAGCGGGCTCCCCAAATGGGAACGAAAGAGTTGTACAGGGGCTAATTCGGTACGGAGGAGCCAGAGGGTTGATTTACCCCACGAAGAAGGATGGCAGCCAGCGGCGGGCAACGGATGACTTCGAACTTAAACACGGCTTCACAGGATTCGCAACAGATTTGCCGAAACTTTTTCCACTGATATGAAAAGTATTGTAGGCTTATGAGGAAACCTTTGTTGAATGTGCAAAATGGTGCAACTTGCTTTTCCACTCCTTGCTGGAGGGCAAAAAGCGATAGAAAGCGCCTCGCCGATAATTTGAAGCCTCTTAACGAATCTTCGCCCTTAACCCGCGCTACCGAAAACTTTTTGAGTTGCAGCCAACTATTATCGGGGTCTAAGCTAAACTAAATCTAAAACTTAATTGCCCAAACACGGAGAGCCTCCCGGACCGCCAGCACTCGGCCCGAGAGCGACGTCCACTTGCACGTTTGATCTACTTGAAGACTGGCTGCTAATTCGTCTCAAGGCTCGTTACTCATTCAATTCAGATATGCACGGGCTCGAAGCTCGCCCTCCGGAAGAAAGTTTTGAACGCCAAAATTAATGATCACACATGCACGGTAACCAAGGGCTTATCGAAACTTTCTTTCCTTTGCCCAAAGCTTGGCTCAAAGCGTAGGTAGAAAAACAAACAAAGAAGGACTTCAACGACTGAGGTCATAACTGACTTAGCAAAATTCGGGGGGGAAGCCCCGCTTAAGCGATACTGCATATCGAAAAGTTCCACAAGGCTCAAGTTTCAGATTACAAGGACAATTCTAAAGAACTTCAGCAGCTAAGTTATTAAAAGAAACATTGAGCTTTGAAATCAGTGTCCACACATTCGTGACCAGAAAGGATTCATCAAACCTTATTTTCTTAAAAGCTTAAATACATCGGGCAGTAAGCAAGTTAAAAAGTTGAAACACGAAACGGTCTTATCTCTAACATGGAACAAAGAATGACTTTATAATTACAATTCGTAGAAATATAACCTAAACGAAAATAACTGCAAAAAAAAACTACGCAGTCCCAAAACCGCTTACCCAGCTTGTAGGTCGTAAAACATCTGAATATTCGATCAACTAGGTTTGGTTATAATTCCGGGACGACAGGGCCGTACTCAAAATTATTGGATCGGAATAAAATTAACATTATCTTAAGTAGAACGAACGAGGTCGAAATAAAATTAAAGTCCCATTACAACATATGTCACTGAAATGGGTGAAAATCCTCTTTCTCATGATGCCACAGCTAACTATGAGTTCTATATAAAAAATACAACTTTATATGTTATAATCCGAATTTAGAAACTTTTTGGACAACGCATTACGCCACTGAATTATTATGAAAAATAAATAATATTAATACTACTTACGGGAACTTGAAAATTTTCCTACCTATTACCTCACCTTAAAAGTTTAATTTATTATTATTCATTTTAGATAAACATTTTTCTTACTTTCTGTGCCGCCTGGGCGATATGTCCAAAATCAAAGTTGAGCGTTGAGACCAAAATCAAACTTAGGCGTTATGACCAAGTTGAGCCTTGTGACCAGAATCAAAAGTGGGCGTGTTGTGACCAAGTTGGGCGTTGTGACCAGAATCAAAGTTCGGCGTTGTGACCAAGTTGGGCGTTGTGACCAAAATCGAAATTGGGCGTTGTGACCAAGTTGGGCGTTGTGACCAAAATCGAAATTGGGCGTTGTGACCAAGTTGGGCGTTGTGACCAAAATCAAAGTTGGGCGTTATGACCAAAACGGTGGTTTAAGTGGGGTCGATAGCTCTCTCCTATAACAGGCGTCGGTGGGCGTTGTGACCGAGTTGGGCGTTGTGACCAATATCGTTTTTGGGCGTTATGACCAAGTTGGGCGTTGTGACCGAAATCAAAATTGGGCGTTGTGACCAAGTTGGGCGTTGTGACCAAGTTGGGCGTTGTGACCAAGTTGGGCGTTGTGACCAAAATCGAAGTTGGGCGTTATGACCAAATTCTGAGTTGGGGTTTGTGACCAGTGGACTTTGTGTCCAGGCCCCGTATGAACAACTGACTTTTTGACTAAAAACGCAAAATTACACATATCTACAATGATTCGTAAATACTTATAATAGGTATAAGTACATGTAACAATAATGCCCCAAGATAGCATAGTAATACCCTACCATAAGAATAACAAAAGTGTTAAACATATCTAGAGATCCATGGAATGAAAAGTAAATTTTTCGGTACAGCACAAAGAAACTTAATTAAAAATTTAACCTACTATAACACAAAGCTGAACTAAACAATAATCATACCATCAAAATTACAGTAAATGTTCAAAATGTTGTCCGTTGTTATATCTACATAGACGAGTTCTCCTAACCGTTGCTCAAAGCACGTTTTCAAGTTGCTGGTGTGTTATATTATTAATGGCTCTCCTAACTCTTAATTCTAAGTCTTGTCGATCTACTACTGGAGTCCTATAAACCTTTTCCTTAAGGTGATTCCATATAAAAAAATCGAGTGGGTAAGATCCGGCGATCTTGGAGGCCACCTATTGGGACCATTTGTACCAATCCAATTTTTGCAAAACCTTTCGTTTAAATAATTCACGATATTTCTTGCGTTATGCGCTGGGGCGCCATCTTGCTGAAAAATTACTTAATCCACATTAGGAGGTAATTCTTGCAGCAAACCTTCAACTTCTGTTTGTTAAAATTCTAAATATCTCTCGGACGTTAATCAATCATCGAAAATTATTGGTTCAGTTATTCTTGTACCAATTACTCCTAACCAGACGTTGAGCCCAATACTGGGTATTATTTCGATTAAATAGACCCAAATTAGTAAACCAAGATTCGTCAGAGAAGAGAATTGAGTGATGGAAATTATTGTTTAAGTCATACCTATTTAAAAACCAATTGCAATAATTCACTCTTCTTTGGTAATCATTATGATACAAATGCTGGTGTATTTGGTATTTGTAGGACTTATACTTGTGTTTTTTTTTAAATACGGCTGGCCGTTTTTCGATTAACACCAATCTGATCCTGAATCTGTCGTACAGAAACTGTTGGATCAACT
The DNA here is from genome assembly GCA_940337035.1 of Agriotes lineatus. NCBI lineage: Eukaryota > Metazoa > Arthropoda > Insecta > Coleoptera > Elateridae > Agriotes > Agriotes lineatus. The sequence continues at coordinate 3,086,326 of OW679194.1, read as the reverse complement.
TTAACTATTGCTAGTACATTTACTTCCGTTTGCGCGTCGATACTAAGGTCATTCTGTTCTAAATCTGGTTCTTGTCTAAATTGTTCTTCAAGTTTCCAAAACTAGTTATTTGCAGGATGGTTTCTTTCCGGAAATATTTCCGCATACAGTCGAGCAGCTGCTCTACCATTTTTTCTTACCTCACCGTAAATTAAGAGCATATCAACTTTTTCATCTCTAGAATACATAATTTAAAACAATAAATAATATCAAGAATATTCTTTTAAAAGCCAAAATACTTTAAATAAATTGACAGAATAAAGGTAAACGAGAGTAAACAAAACAAATGATATAACTTTTGCAGCCATATTCTATCCATAGCCCTCTAGAATTGTTTAAGGTTTTTAACATCAATAATATGCTAGGATGTTACACAGTGTAGATATGTATCATTTTGCGTTTTTAATAATAAAAAAGTTTTTATACCAATTCTGATAAATTATATGAAACAGTACATATTTGTTCTACAGTACATTAAATAAAAATTGGAATTTCCTATTTTGGATTTTGAGAAATTAAGCGTTAAACAAATACATTTCTAAAATTTGAAAAATGATCCTTTATTCGTAACTTATTAATTAGATAAAAACTATCAAAATCACAAATATTTTTACACCTTAATTTTTACATCTCAACGTCCTCTACAGTCTACATGCTGAAAATTTGCAAGTGGTATGTCATGGCCAATTAAGAGTTTGGGAGAAAAATTGATTTAGGCAGCCATTTTGAAATCAAATGTCAAGTTGTGACACACGATTAAAAAGAGAATTTTGTAGCGGTTTAGGTAGGATAAAAATATATACAGAGTGCCATTTAACATTTAAAATTCAGGGTTACTTCCGGTTAAACCGGAAGTGGAAAAATTAGTTTTATTTAGTCATCAAAAGGTTACCCTTATGATTAATGAATCACTCAAATTTCAAAATTTAATTCTAATAAATAAAAATGTTACATGTCCGCTGTGTCACCCTGTATATGAACATACGGCTAATTAGCATTACTTTCTCGATCCCGAATTTACTATTTTGCATGTATCTAAGCATCTCTAGTCGTGCGCTTGCAGCCAGCAGTTTTAAACACATTCATGCAGTATATCGTTTTTTTCCGCCTATTGGTGCGCTAGAAAAACCCATGTGGGCAATCGATCCGTCTGGCAACGTGACTTCTTGTACGTTTCAAAGCGAGAATTTAAAATCAGGCGCTGTGTGTTAAAGAAAGCGCGCAGGAGGTTTTGCACCCACTAATTGTCGATGGCGAGGTAGTGCGCGCGTTTTCGAAAGAGACCTGATCCAGCGTCGCAAGAAGTAACAAGTAGTTTTGAAGTTGTTTGTCCCTCCCGTGCAACCTTAAGGCTTGCGTGGGCGGGGCTTTGCGGTTGTTTAATGTGTGACAAACGGCGCACGTTGGACTTATGTGAGTGCGTGCCTCTAATATTGTACCAATATTAGATATCTCATTTTAAGGTAGAAAGTTTTGTGTTACACATTTAGTAACTTTTCTGCATGTGGTTGTTGGTGTCAGTCGGACTTGGTATTGTTGTTTAGTGATGTAAGTTTTCAAGTGTTTTGTTTATTGTAGAGTGGCACTTCTATACACGTCGTTTGACGGATTCCCGTGAAAACTCAGCGTCGGCTTATCATGTTTCGCGAATCTCCCGCTTTCTGTTCCGACAATTGCCGTTGCAGGCTTCAAATTTGCCTTTGTTAAGGTTATCATCCCAGGTTCCGTTCCACCAGCAGCTTTCCCTTGATTTGGTGCAGCTCCTTTATGTGTCTTACGGCAGTATATGGAACGCAGCGTTTGCAGCAACGTAGGACTTCGTTTACAGCTTAGCCAAGCTTCTTACAGGTATCGTTCTATTGTAATAACTTTACAGTGTCTAGTTTAAAGTGTACAGAGTGTTTTGCCTAACTGTCAGAGAGTTTACGTAACGTTGCGGTCATTGTAGCATTTTTGTTTGTACCATTGCATTTGCTAAACCATTATAGTTGTTTACCTGTCAGTTTAATTCATTATTGTTAGAATTCCTGAGCCTGTTTAACTTTACGTCGTGGCAGTTGAAGTATGTGTCGCAATTGTACTTTGTTTAGTTGATTACGGTTTATTGAGTCAGTATTTTGATAATTCAGTGTTTATACCGTTTACAAGTCATTTCGATAGCATATGTCAAGTTTACCGCTTCCTTACTAGATTAAGACGTTACGTAATTTTACATATTTAACAACTGCCAATTCATTTCATATTTTTATATGGTATGGTGAGGCACTAACACCCCTTGAAGGAGCTTGGCCTGCATGACCCAACCTTTATCCATTTAAATATTTTGCTAATATATTTCACGTCTGTTTAACTGTGGTGTTGTTTTGATGCTGTGCATGCGATTTGTGCATGCACTTTTCTAGTGTAAAAAAAGTTTAGCAAACTGCTCAAGTGAGTTCTCGAAAGGTAAGTTTCATAATGTTGCACGTGGCTTGCTGACCAGGAGACTGCCAAGGTTATAGTTGAAAGGTGCCTCCATTATGCTTCCACTATTCTTCGGTAGGTTCACCTATGCATTTTTTCATTGTAGGAGTCGTGGTGACGCCTTGGCGTTTGTTTTTTTTTTTAAGTTTATTGTTTTTGTCAGATCAACATTACAGGTGTTATACATGACATTTGTAATTTATTGTACAATGAACACAGTGAATTACTGACATATGCATGAGGATTAACTGGTCGAGACTTACAGTAACGCCTCGAATAATCTAAGTAGGTGGCCTTAGTTGTTGTCCTCTTCGGATATTACATCTTGAGGAAGCTTTCTCTTAAGTCTTGCATGGATGTTGCGCTGGCTTAGGCTGTAGTATAGTGCTCCGTCACACTTGTTGATATTTTTTATAAAGTTTTTGGTGCAAATTGTAATATAGTTTTGGATTGTTGATATACCCAAATCGTGATGCAATTGTGTGTTGCGGACGTACCATGGAGCGTCTACTGCAGTACGGAGTACCTTGTTTTGAAACCGTTGGATCTTCGAGATATTGGTTTTGGATGTATTACACCAGACAGGGGAGGCATAGAGTGCTAAAGGTCGCAATAAGGATTTATACAGAAGAACAGTGCATTCCGGTCGTAGCGGGGTTTTTCGATTAATAAGTGGGTAAAGTTGTCGTAGCCGATTGTGACATTGTATTAATTTTTGGTTGACGTGGTAACTCCAACTCAGTCTTGCGTCTAAATATACCTCGAGGTATTTGACTGCTGAGTCTTTGGGGTTCCAGTGTAGTACAGATCCATTGATGTTGATAGATGGTGGATCAACTATTCTTCTTAATGTAAAGATTTTACATTGTCACTTGGTTGGGTTGATTTGGATATTCCAGTTTCTTAGCCACTTGCAGAATTTATCCGTTGCAGTTTGTAATTGCTTGACTGCCGTTTCTAAGTCTGTGCTTTGTGTGAAAATAGCTGTATCGTCAGCGAACATTGCTATAGATGCGGGGATTTCAGGGATGTCAGAGGTGTAAATGTTAAAAAGTAGCGGGCCAAGGATACTGCCCTGGGGAACTCCCGCCCGTATGGATTTAGTTTCGGAGATGACAGAGTTTACTCTGACAGCAAATGTACGCTCTTCTAAGAATGAGAAGGCAACTGCTAGTATGTATCTGGGTATGTTATACTTTAGTAGTTTATTCTTGAGACCTTCGACCCACACCTTGTCGAAAGCCTGCGCTATATCCAGGAAGATTGCGGTAGTGTAGCATTTATGTTCGAATCTTGTTTCGATTAGTTCGCTGATCCTTTGTAGTTGGTGGCAGGTTGAGTGACCTTTTTTGAAGCCAAATTGAAAGGGTGGGATGATATGCAGTGTGTCTACTATTTTGACAAGGCGAGCGTGGATTACTTTTTCTAGAAGTTTAGAGAGGGTAGTTAAGATGCTGATGGGTCGGTAGCTGGTCATGTGTTCTTTCTTTTTTCCTGTCTTGGCGAACATAATGACGTGAGCATGTTTCCATGTTCTAGGAAAGTAGCCTATCCGTAGGCATCCATTTATGAGAGATGCTAAATATGCCAAGCATTTACTAGTAAGATGCTGAAGAACCAAGTTAGGTATTAGGTCATGGCCAGGTGTTTTGCGTTTAGGTAGTACAGCTATAATTTCCATTAGTTCATTTGGAGACGTTGGTTCGATGTTTCCAGTGCTGACAGGGTGGTGGGTTTCGATATGATTGATTACGTGTCTCACTTGTGTAGGGGTGCAGGTGATCGCCGGTGTGAAAACCTGCTCTAGATGGTGGGCGAAGGCTTCAGCTTTTTCATAATCGGTGCAGATGGTATTATTGCCCGATTTGAGTGTTGGCAGCTCGTGAGGGATTTTTAGAATTTTTCTGGTGGTTTTCCACATCCCCGGGTCACCGGGGCCGATGTCTTCAATGTGTTTACGGTAAGACTGGATTCTGTAATCGTCCAGCTCTCGCTTTATGCGATGTGTGAGGTTATTTAGAAGCCTTTTGGTTTCCGGTCTTCTCGTTCTTTGCCAGAGCCTTCGAACTTGACTTCGATGCTGGATTAGGTTGATTATAGAGCGGGGAGGGAGGTTATAGTCAGGGCGGCGATGTCTGGGTGCAGTTGTAGTAGCTACTTTTACTGCATCTGTTATTGATGTGGTGATGGTGGAAACGGTTAAATCGATGTCTTCTTGATTTCTCAGAACTCTTGGTTTTGTGAGGTTGTGGTAGAGACTTTCTTGGAAGAGATCCCAGTTAATCGGCCCATTGACTAGTCGAGCAGGGAGTGGCTTGGGTTTGGGTGAACTGAGAAAGGATATAAGTACGGGTAGATGATCAGAGTTTGATTCAGTGATTACATTTTGGGTGATTTGTTTGGAAAAGTTTTTTTGAAGAACAATATCCAGTATGTCCGGCTGGTGGTCAGCTCTATACGGAAAGTAGGTATATTCATCCGGGGTCAAAACTTGAAATCCGTGAATAGTAGAGTAATGCTCAAGTTTTACACCTTCAGGATTTGTCGCCCTGCAGCCCCATGTAGTGAGCTTGCTGTTTAGATCTCCTATTACCAATACTGGCTCAGGTGTATTAAAAATAGTTTTAATTTCATCTTCTTTTAATTTTTTGAAACATTACTCTTGTCATTGAGTTTTACTTTCACTCCTGTGGTTTCTAGGTTTGCAATTGGAAGTTCTGGAGTTGGATTGTGGTCAAACTTGTGCTTAATGATGATAGCCACTCCGCCAGAGGCTATTTGGGCGTTTCTATCTTTGCGGTATACTCGGTATCCAGGTATTTTAAAGGTTTCGCCTTCGACCAGATGAGTTTCGGTAATGCAGGCTATGTCGACTCCATATCTGGCCAGGAAGGCTATAATCGTTGATCGTTGATTGGCTAATCCATTAGCGTTCCAGTTAAGGATTGTTGAATTTTCGAGTGTCCGTTGGCAGTTATGGTGCATTGAGGAGTAGGGGTATAATGGAGTTTATTAGGAATGTTTTGATTTGAGGAAGGTATGGGGTTATTAGATCTATTAGAAGTTTAATGAGGCTATTAGGTTGGTTGGTTGCTGCATTTGTAGAGGTGCTTGGGGAGGAGTTAAAATTATTTTGTACTCGGTTGGCGAATGTTTGTGTTTCGTTAACGTAGGTATTGTATGAGTTAGTTCTGCGAGTGTTGTTGTTTAAACGTTTTTGTTGAAGTTCCTTATGATGAGTACATCCTCGGTAACTGGCTGCATGTTCGCCTCCGCAGTTGGCACATGTTGGCTTTTCGGTTGATTTTTTATTGCACTTAGTGTGGCAGTGGTTTCCTGCGCATTTAACGCATTTCTGAGAAAGTGTACAATAATTCTTGGTATGCCCATATTTCTGGCATCTGTGGCATTGCGGTACATTTGTGGCCTTTTTTCTTACTTCTACAGTAACAATGGAGTGGTACAGCTGTTTAAGTTGGAAAATTTGTTTTGCTGCATCGTTGTTCGTTAGATCAACTGCACAAATTGGTAGTGGTCTTTTATCTTTGGTTAGTAAGCGAGTTATGTTGATTACGGGTAAGATTTTCAACGCGTCTTTAATTTCTTCTTTGGTTAGTGATGGCGGAACATTTTTTATTACTACCGATAAGGGTTTGCTATTTGGGTTTTGGAAAGTGTAGTAAGGAATTTGATTTTTTGTATAGAATTCTGTAAGGGTGCGGTAGTCGTCTTCTTGGGTTAGGTTAATTCTTATTGTATTTAAATTGCACATTGTTGTAAAAGTGCCTTTTATCATGGCTTGAATGTCTGCCACGAGCGCAATATGATTTATTTGATTTTGTAGGTAAATTGGTGGTATCTTAATTTTATTTTCAGCCGGTTGCTGGGATTCTTCTTTCTCGGTTTGCTTATCACTGGTCTCTTGTTCGGCATTATGGGATAAATTGAAATATTTATTTTGTTTTAATAGTTCTTCTGTTGACCATAGATAACGTTTTTGCACCTCATTAATAGGTGGTGATAATTGGTCGGATTTGCGTTTTAACGCTTCATTTTGCAGGTGGGTTTCATTGTTTTGGGGTGGGTTGGTGTCCGTATTCGTTGTTTATAAATCAATGTATAATTATTGATAGATTGTACTCACAGCTGGATATGGCTATAACTATTATCTTGAGAGGTCAACGTTTCACTGCGATAACATAGCACACGCGTCGCGTCCACTCTGTTCCACTGCTTGCGTTCGAATTCGCCTTGGAGTTTAAGATCTACTTTTCGTTTATTAGGCCGTTGCCCTGTGTTATCTTGTGTTGGATCCCCCTCGCTCCACTAAAGCTGGTCGGCATCCCTTTTGTAACGGGCTGGGACAGCGGTCCTATGTAATCCAGCCCCGAATTTGAGTTAGTTTGGGAGCTTGTGTTAGAATTGTGTGGTTTGTCGTAAAGCCCGGTTCGCATAGTTACAAAACTTTAATATCTTCAATATTTATTTTCTCAATTTTTTTAATGAAACACCTTATTAATTACTGAATGGTTAGAAACCACAAGCGTCAAATTTCTGAATAACTACTTACCTAGATGCCTTCGCAGTTATATTTGATCATCTAATATAAGCTTTTTATCCATTATTTAGGTTATTAAGAAACACTAGTAAAACATAAAATTTTGTATGCACTACGGACATAACTTGATGTTTACACTCTCGGACGACTAGAAAACTTGTCATGTGGGCATGAAAATTTTCGTAATGCTCTTGATACATAAATAACTAACTTTAAATTTTTTAATTCTTATTTAACACTAAAAATTTACCATAGAACGTAGAAATAAATCCAGGTATCAAGTAGTTATTTTTATTGGACCAGATTTCCGCATCATTCCAAATCTTTCTGTTGGCTGGTGTCTTCTCACCATTTCTAAAGCCGGATAGCAGACACCAGGTTTGAGATTTCCTCTTCTTGGAAGGGTAAATACAACTTGGCTCCAGCCAATCTAGTAAAAGTACTTTACCACAGAGTGGATCACCGTGATGTCGCTTTTAGGGAATTACCCGCCCATTTCCCACTGAAGTGAATCGTGTGAATCTTTAATTTTCTCATATGTCGTAAATGAGTTTTCAAGAGTAACACCGTGTAGGGTATAATTCACATAGCACTTCCACTTCTGGAAGTATGATAAAGCAACTGCCATCAAAACTCTATTTAAATAATCTTCAGTGTGCGTGTTCTGGTCAAACCACATCAATGCAAAAACTTAGGTTTCCAAGCGTAATTACAATTAGCATAGCTTTTCTAAATTCTGTTACTAAATATTATTCTAATTCAATCCGGTATCCCCTTTTGGAGTAAGATTTTGTCAACGTTACATTAATACCCTTTGATATATTTATATTAATAAGCCACTTGTTTCTTACTGACACTATTTCCTATCACAGTTTTTGTAATGGTGTTTGGCGTAGATTCATGCTTATGACATGTAATAAGCTTAAAAAGGGTTCCGCTTTCTTAGTGAAACTAGATGGGATTCGTAAACTAAAATAGAAAGGAGCTCGCTCAGCGTCAGTTGTAACCTTTCCAGATCATTAAAACTGCTCATTTTACTGAAAAACTGCATTGCGCTTTACAAATGGCAATCATACAGTATATTTAAGAATTCTATTAAGATAACACTCATAAAAGCATTTAAGAAAGTCACCATTGCAGCTGCGACGGAAACAAAAAAGGATTCCCATTCCTATCCGCTCATGACGTTACGTCGCGCTATGATCAGAATTCCAGAAGTCTGGTAACAAGTCCCTCGATGGAAAGCAATATCAATAAACTTGACGCAGAGCTCTGGCGGCGTTACTCCATTGCTAACGGTATAAGCCCTGAAACCTATGTCACAACAGTAAACTTGTTTATACACATATACAAAATTTACACAAACAACTTAGGGGTATATTACACTTGCTATACGAGATAATGAACCATAACTTAGCTGAGTGCAGTAATCTCAATCGCCGGCAAGATACGAAAATAAAGGGAACTCAAAAACCTCAAACATCTTTCAGCATAGATAACTCAAAAGATTTCCACGTGTGCAACAAGCGTCAAGTCTACACGCGATGTAAGGAAAGCCCCTTCAGAGCTTCATCAGAAGGATGGACAACGGTAGTTCAAATAATGCTTATGCACAATTAGCGTGAATCTACACCCTGACGAGATGTTCCTCCAGGATTGCGCCTGAATGAAGGATGATTACGAAACTCAAAATCAGGACGGAATACCGGATAAGTAGACTTTTGGGAAGCCAGATTTATTAAAAAAACATCAGAAATTTGTCAAATCGGCACGGTAAGAGGATTTCCAACTTGCTACATTTACGGAACAAGTAACCCAAAACGCGCAACTTCCTTGCTTGTCGACCCCTAGTCAACTGCAGACTTTTCACCTACGCTAGCTTAACCTGCAGGGCTCAACGAAATGCAAACTCCTTCCTACTTTTTGTGCAAGCCAAATAGAGTGGCGCAATTATTATTAAAATGCCCTAGCAGTGTGTCACTTCATATTTGCAACTATTGCATTTGCATTAGATAATAGTACATTGATTTCGATCCAGCCTACTCTGCTTCTGCTCACTGTAACCCCACAATTTTCCCCTCACATATTCACTACGATGATAAAAATCATTAAGTCTTTAGACCTTTGAAAAATATAAATCCTTACCTAGTATCGATGAAGATATTTTTACCAAATTTTTAGACTTCTAACGTATGTCTACACGTATGCATGGTGTTGCATCTGCATTTCACATTTAAGCATGTAATATACGATACCTAAATATTAATAAAAAAACTTAAATAAGTACTTACCATCCGTTCAATACACCAAATGGCCACAAATGGAATAAGATAATATTTCGGATACAGTCTTGCTATATATACGTCGTTGCTGTCTATTGCATATTGAATCGTCATGTTAATGAGATACAGTATTTCCAATGCAATAGAAATTAACAATAATAAAATTTGCCAACCAAATAAATCGTTTAAGATCGTTACCAGGTTTATCGTCTTGCAGTATAGCTTACGTAAGAGTATTATCCTTTTCAATACTTCACATCCTAATCCAATACTAAAATCATCCTCATGCGTGTCACATGCTATTTTTTTCTGTAGTAAGTACTCGTTTACATGGTTTTCTAAATTACGATTTATGTATGTTAGACGCAATTTCACACACAAGGTATAATTATACATTAATATAACTACGAAAAAAATATAATATTCTGCTATCTCTCGTACAATATAACACAGATAAACGTCAATTCCTTCGAAATGTATGGTAAAAAAAGCGTCGTAGATAAAAAAAAGCAAGATCACTAAATGAGCCATAAAAACTTCCAAGTAAAACCTTTTGTTGTTATTTAGTACGTTCTCCATTTTAGCATCAATTTCACGAAAAATAGTTCTTAATAACTTGAACTTGTCTGCATTAAAACATGACTTAACAATAGTAATGCAAGCAAAAACTTGTGATAATCCACGGGATATCAGCTCTAAGCTTATTTCTGTTGGCTGCATAAGGTAATAACTCTTTAGAATTTTACCATATACAGAAAAAATAGATGCTAATACCACAAAAATTATTGTAAACGCAGAATACCATGTATAGCCTACGAGGTTCGAGCAATCTGGTGGAACAACCGCCAAGGCATTAGCAATACGATCAAGAGCTTTCACAAATTCCATTCTATTTTTAACAATGAAAAATTTCATTTTTGCCTTATCACCGATAAACCAATTAGAACTGCACCACCGCTAGCTCTATCAACTTAGCTAAAAGGGTATCGACGACATTAACTAGATTAAACGGATTGAAGAGTTGCCTTATTACCTCCTCGAAATAATATTTTATAACAAAATGTTTGCGAATAGTACTAATAACTTGCTTAATCCAATAAAAGGAACGCTAAACCAAAATCGATTAAAAGTAATTTTAAAAACAGATACCGGGAGTTCAAAATAAACTTGGTCGCGGGAACCATTGAAAACAATAAAACTTGCCCAATCTGTAGCATGCTTTTTGTTGACCTAGAACTGTAAATGTTTTCAAGTTTAAAATTGTTTTCAGGCTCTATTTTAACTTATCCACATGCTATTTCAATGTCACCTATTTTATTTATAAATTTGGTGTAAATGACATATTTTTGCATACTTGTGTAATTTATTATACTGTTAAAGTCACATGAACTAGCAATAAGCTACCTGTAGCTCAAATGTAGCTTAATAAAGTGCAGTGTAGACAGTGGTCATACTTTTCATGTGCTGCCGCTATCAACTTAAAAATAATTATTACTTATATATACAGTGTAGTAGTGTAGTCCATTTATAATGCAATATGGCCATATTGCAAGCTAAATGGTCTTCCTACTTTATCATTGAAATATATACAACCCATTATACATTGACCACATTCATATGACACAACCGCAGTTTAAGTATTTTTATATTTTGTTCAAATGAATGAATAAAAATTATTTGATGTGGTTAGTAAAATAAATTAAAGAGTAATTAGTGTAGTAGGAAATTAGGTAGGTGGTATCTAACAATAATTACAGTTTTACAACTGTTGTATCGTCTGAATGCGCCCATTCATTACCAGCTAGTTAGTTTTATCTAACCGAAGTTAGTCCCAAACTACCAAGAAAGGTTAACCTCAAAATAAAGCGTGTTCATAGTTACAAAGAATTATATAATGACGAAAATGAATTATATAAATATGAAAAAATGGGAACATCAGCAACCAATTACAAGTATTATAATAACTGCTCGAAGTGCCCACCTTGCATTTCCAAACGGAAGGCTTAACGATTGTTAGATTTTGTGATCGAATTATTAACGAAATTAACAGGTAAGTTTTGACATTCATTAATTAATCTCTCTTTTAATGTATGGATGTTTTCAGCTGGCTTTCCTATATACATTTTATTCTTCAAACAACCCAATAGAAAAGTCATTTGGAGAGAAATCGGCACACCTCGTAGGCCAATTGATAATGGCCCGTCTTCCAATCCGCACAGCAAATGTGTCGTTAAGATAATTAACTACCTCCCTGGTAAAATGAGGGCGCGCTCCATCCTGCTGCAATGTGATGTCACGCAACTAGATATTAATATTAGCATCTATGCTTGCTTGAGGTAGCTGCACTTGTAATAGATGTAAGTATTTGGCACTATTTAGAGTACCATCTATAAATATTGGTTCTATAACCTTGCCGTTCATAATAGCACACCAAGTATTTACAGATTGTCGATACTGTGTATGTGATTCTTGAAATGCATGCAAATTCTCCGTTGTCTAAGACCTAGGATCCGGGAAACAGTCGGTAAAATTTAAGGAAAACTGGATTAAGAAGACATCTACCTACCATTTTGAGAATTTACGATCTCAAATAAATGAAACGTGCATTCCTGTGGTCCAACAGAATGTTTTCATTAAATATTCTGTTCATTAGTGTTTCACAAATCACTGTTCTATTTTCAAAATCATTTTGAAGAAGTGGTTGATAGTTGCCATATTTATAACTTTTGTATATGTGTTCATAAAGTATACGAATCACGGATGTCTTAGAAAGAGATCTAATGCACGACGACTTGTTATCTTCAGGTTTCATTCGGCTATTGGTCGGAACGCTCGTCACCTTGTTATGTATCGGCGTTCTGCGGAACGCTACAGGTCGGCAGGGTAAAGCCGTAGAACCTTATTGTGAAGATGAAACAGTGCTACATTCGCATGTAGGTCGGATTTGGTTTATTTTAGGGTGTTGGTAAGAAACCATCATATTCTGTTTCTTTGAGCAGGGGCGGCACAAAAGGTAAAGACTCAAGGTAATTTTAATTCCCCAACTGGAGGACGCCTGCTATAGAGACTTTGCATCCATTTTCCGCATTCCTGTGAATAACAGGAATTATAGGGTAGGTGAGAAAAAGAAGTCATGGAGAATGGAATAGAGGTCATGAACGGTGGAGAAGTACTGTCTCGGCATTCGCCTCAGAGAAGGCACTCTGATGACTCAGGAAAACTACTTAAAAATCTGAATCTACGATATCAACCCGATCATTCTTGGAGAGATAGATAGCAACAATGGCACCTTTCTTCCGAACGCTTTGTTTGATTTAATTATCAGTGATCAGCACGATCTCCTTCCTTAAGTTGTGTAGTTGCTGTATGCCATCCTCGTTTTATGAGGGACGGCTAGTACTCCACAGTCCACTTCTTCCAAAATCCATCAGCTAAGCATTGGATGTAGCGCTATCCTTTTCGATAAGTGTCATATACATTATATCTTCTCAGTAAGCTAGGACTGTCTATACATATCATAGTCTTTAAGAAACCCTCCAGAATCTTTCTTGCACTTCAAATCAAATTCTCCTAGCTCCCTATCATGTGAGGAGCTACCGGAGGATTAAAGTGCCAATCGATCCCTTTGACACTCATTGGTGTAGCAATCTTCTTTACGTCTAATGCTCGGAGAACTTTTTGTTTTAGTTGTCGCTCCAGCACTCAGATGGTTTCGATAAATCGGGATGAAGCACTAGTGATTTCATCAGCGTTTATAAGCTCCAAATGTACGACTCTTACTGTGAGTTTGCGATATGTAGCAATTTTTTCAGGAATTTTAGAGAAAAAATGAATGCCACATGGCTGAATAGTACACTTTCCATTTCTGTATGATACAAAGAATCTTCTATGCGTAACATGAGCCGGCAGTAACGCTGCATATTTTTTAATTAAAATTACAGGATTGACATCACCCTCAGACACAATAGCAAAAAACTTTTTTTGTAAGTTTTTGAATCAGGAACAGTAACTTCTCAACGTCATCGGTAGACATCTTCACCAATTCATTCGTTCTGCAAGCTCCAGCAAGTCCAATCAAGAAAGCTACTTTTATCATCAAAAAAGGTTCATCTGGAGCTGTACGCAAAAATTCATCAACTTGTTCTTTCGTCAGTACTGAAGATTTTTTATGTCGGTATCCAACATTCTTCTTTTTGATAAATTTGATCAACGAACCATATTTGTCAATTTCGATTCTTTCTTTTAGTTCCAAACAAGCTCGTAGCATGGAATATTTCGGCCATAATGATGAAGGGGAATACTCATTTGAAAGTTTTGCGAAATACGCCAGCAAAACCGTTTCTCCAGCACCTCGAACCTGTTCCTTGTCTCGCCACTCACAAAAATACGATATTCTTTTTCATATTGAATTTTCGACTTATCTGGCAACAAATCCATTTTCACACTTTCTGCTAACTTTAAAATACGTGCGGAGACACCAAAATCTTCCATCACTTTTATCAGGAACGACCAAACGTGGCAAAACTTTTGACAATTTTTTTTCAATTCAATGTAAACAAAATCAGTGTTTTGTTTTGAAATTACTTGCTTCGATGATACGATAAAGCTGAAAATATAACGAGAATATTTGCGATTTAAACCATCTCGGACGTTGCTACGCGACTCGGCTATCGCCTCGTCGGCTAGCAACGTCCTCGATTATTATAAATCGCATAATATTCTCGTTATATTAATAGCTATAAAAATAAAATCTAGATTGCATTATAAATAGCATGTTGAATTACATAACTTTGTCCGTGTCACTAAAAAATAGAACATAGTGAAAGCGCTCCTCAACTTAACTGTCACCGGGAGAACACAACTGTTAAAGAGCTTTCTTTTTAGGTTAATGAGAGTACCTCTATTATTTAATATGTGTTTTAGCGCAATTCCTCTCTTGATCTCTGCAGTTTGATTTTCTTTTCCAAGGTAAGAGCATGCTATTTGCTGATTTTGTATGGTTTAGGTAGTTTCCGTCGATGTTTATTTCAAATGTTTCCCAATTTAGCTATTTGAAGGTATCTTCTAGGACTAAAGTCAAAGTTTAGAGGATGTAACATTTCTCTCTCTTCAATTTAATTTGTTCTGTTTTCAAATTGTCGTCAATTTTAACATGAATTGTGGAGTTCTCATACATATTTTTGATAATTATGGAGTTTTTAGAGTCAATCTTTGCATTGTTCAGAGTTTTATGATAGTACTAACTGTTGCCCGCGACTTCGTTCACGTGGTTTTAAATATTGGAATTTTACAATCAAGACCACTTGTTATGTCACACACGAACTGATCGTTAATTTCAATTTTTAATATATTGTGTAGTAACTTTTTTTATTGTTTCCACTTGTAGAAGTGTCCTGCTGTTCTGGTTCCTGAAGAAAAGGTTTTCTGACGCTTTGATGTAGCTTTGTAGATGCACAGGTGTCACGTGACATTGAACTCATTTTTTTAAGAAAATCGTTTTGTTTCGTGCAGCTGCTAGCTTCTTACTTGTGTTCTGCCACATTTCCATGTAGGTGACTGCTTCATGCCCGTACTCCCTGCTAATCTTCTGGTAGAATTGCATCGTATCCTATAACAAAGTCCTTTTCACAGCCCGGTGGTTACTACACAGGATGAGAACTTAGACTGGGAAAGGAGTTGAAAAACACCGATCTCAGTACTTCGTCAAAAGGTTTATGAGCTATAATGGTTTGTTGAAATAAAACCACTTGATGTTAAGGCCAACGGTTCGAATTTATTCTTTAATTCATTAGACGTATAAAGAAGAATTTTACAGGTAAGAAGCGATGTTCATACAAATTATAATTGAGATCTTACCTAACAACTTGTGGCAAAGAACCAGAAAAGCACATGCATTACACAAACATGTGACAATATTTTAAATTACAATTAAAGCAGGTGAGCGAAGCTTGCATGGTATTTTTCTAAACACTTATGTAAAGCTACATGTAGCTGGAGGTTATATTCTGTAACTATCTCTATTAATGTTGGATTTGTTTAGAGGTGATCTATAGTACTATAACTTTTTTAAAACCCTGCTTGTTCATTTGCTTGATCTGTGTTAATCTATTTGTTACTATTCTAGAGAAAAGTGTGTAAAGATGAAAGAGCAGACTGATGGGCGGTAGTTTTCAATGTCTGTGATATCTCTCTTCTTAAACAATAGAACCTTTGCTTTTTTCCAAACACTTGGTATTTTATCTTCAATTACGGAACAATGTAACAGAGTTTTTAATGCACATTCAAGAATTTCATCAACCATTTTTACTATTTTATTAGTAATACGGCTTTTACTTGAGGTTTTCCTATTTTTTAGCTGTTGTTATTTCTGGTAGTTCTTCAGAACCTGTATTTATATATTGTTTTTTTAACTCCGACAAATAATTTGTAATTTTTTTATTGCTTGCCAATGTTATTCTCTTGCACCTTTGTCTCTGTGCTTCTCTCTTCCATTTCAGCTTGTTACTTCGCAGCCCACTTACTTCGTTTCGATCTACGAAGTCTATTACGTATGCTATTTGATCTTGGTGCCCCGACATAATATATACAGGAGTCAGTTTATCGAAACAACTTTTTTGCGATATTATTTACGGGCATCCTTTCTGTGGTGAAAAGGCGAAAAGGTGTAAGTCAAAAATTATCATTTTACAGGAACACCAAAAAAATATTTTGCTGGAGATTTGAGAACATTTAATTTTTTTCGCTGGTAATCAAAAGAATCAAGTCGATTTATTGACTACAGCTTGCTTTGCTATTGATTCTAAAACTATTTCTAGTAGAAAATAAATAAATACGTAACTTATACCTTATCGCATTTCCTTTTATTCATTTTATGAAATAACAAAAGGGTATAAGTTGACATATAGCTTTTTGCAATTTCTCGGAATATGTATTTTTTGAAAAATAATTACTATGACAAAACAGCATATGTAGACATAAACTAAACAAGAATATGTGGTTTCGAGTTCGAATAATGTGAGGTTATGTGTAAACTTACCGGTTAAGTTCTTGTTACTTCTGCAAAACTTCGTTCGCACGAGATTGTGTGTCCATTTTGGCACTTATTCGTTAAACTACACTATAATAACTAATAATAACATTGGAAAACTGAACCGCTAAAACACGCTATTGCACCTGTATGGAAATGCACTCGTAGTATAAGTGTATATAAGTTATTTGTTTACAACAAAAACGAAAAGTTATGAAATTGCAAAACGGTATAAGTTAACATATGCTGTTCTGTCTTTGCAGATAACTTTACGACAAGCTTTGACTCGGGGTATTAGTACCCATGTATCTATTTGCCATTGACTAAATTTGTTTTTTATCAATTTTTAGTGAATTTTCGGGGAATAAGTCTACATATCCAATTTAGAAAACTTGCTGTAACAAGGCGGTTATGGTATGTAGACTTATATCCTTTTGCATTTAGACGCCCGATATTGCTCTGGGTACGAGGCATCAATAAAATAAAAAATGAGATAAGTCGACTTATACCCTTATGCCTTTTTGCCACAGATTTGTTATTACACTTCCCGTTCAGTTTTAGCAAGATTAAAAAATGTCATTTGTGTTAATTGTCTCGATTTTTTGTGTAACAAACTACTCGAACATTATTACTTTATTAAAATATGAATTATTTGTGGTAAATAATATGGCTGCACAATTACAGTTACATAGTTAAAGATGCTTGAATATCCATGTACATATAATTATATTTGAAATGAAGCACGTTCCACTTTCGTGATTAAAATAATCTTTAAAAGTACAGTTTCAAACGACTTAAATAGTACACTAAAAAGTTATTTAGACATTGAATTTTACACTTACTTGTTAATCTGAATAAGCACAATTATATAAGAAGTTACAGTTCCAAGAAAAGCAAAAATCATAGCACGATCAACTTTGAAAAATCCTGCTGCGGAAAAGTGCGGACACTCTGTTGCCTGTTGTGCAAGTAAAATCAAGTCCTCTCTAAGAATCCGATTTTCGATATTATTGCTTAATAAGGGAACATCGTGAAGTAATGTGTAACATACAGTTGCTGTTCGTCGTGCTTCTGTTGTGGTTTTGTCGCAAGTAACTGCCGTTATTACTCCTATTACCTGAAAATTGCAGACAATGTATACAAATACATTACAAATGCAATTACTGCAGCCGCCGTTTATCTTAGAATATTGCAAAACAGTTTATAGGAATTTAAAAATAAATTGATAATTTACATTAGTTTAAAGTGTGATGGGTTTGGTCTTTCTATATCATAGTACTACGTTTTACTTCCTAACAATTGCTCTTCAGTCAAAACTACTAGTAATAACAACATATTTAATTTTTACTCAAAACGCAAGTTTACTAACTTACCAGTGATGCCGTAAACCACATAACGGTAAATATAATTGTTTCAGATATTGTTTCTTGGAAGTGTGCTAGGCGGTTTTCATATGAAAATATTAAAAAGTTAAACGTTTCCAAAAACCGCATAAAAATGGTGCCGTAGAGGAGAAGTATCGGCCATCCAAAGATAGCATTAAAAATTTCAGTAAGTTCAACCAAATTACTATAAAGCTTTTTGGTGCCCAAGAATCTGTTCCAACTTTTAATTTTTAGGAAACTGTCTATCTCGAAGTTGTTTAAGTTATGGGAAATAATAATTATGTCAGGTTTATTGTAAGAAAAGAAGCTGTTTTGGACAGCCTCCCTTAAGCAACTGTGTAGTTGCATAAAGCGTATTTTTAGAGCGTGTGAGTAATTGCAAATTAACATTGCGATAAATGTATTACAGTAAATCAATAATTCCCTTTGAATAAAGAAGCAATACGCTACAATACCCTCGGATCGTATTATCATAAAAGCTTCAACGGAAATAATAGTTAATATCAGGCACTGCACAATTAGAAACTGAATCAGAAATCGTCGATGTTTTTCTTTGGTTACTTGAGTATTTTCTAAAAAGACGTCAACTTCAATAAAAATCTTTGAATACTTCTGAAATTTTGGTGGGTTCATATACGACGTTGTAGAAATAGTTACTAAAAACGATGCTATAAGAACACCATCCAGTAATGTTTCAATAACAGTAGTTGTGGCAGATATATTGTACCATAATGCTTTTAGCGAAAATGAAATAACGTAAATGCAGCTCATAAAGAAAATTGCTATAGCGGATCGCCATTTATATCTCGTAATTTTATATTTTTCTGAAATTCTATAAGGTGGTAGCAATGTTAAAAAGTAAAGAAAGTCGTAGAGCGGTTTAATGAAAGAAATACTACTTTCACCCGAATCTATCATTATTTAACACTGCACTGAAGTGAGAGACAACGTTATATCAACCGCTGGTAAAGTAATAACTACAAGGTATCAACATTGAGGATCTACTGTAATAAATAGGCTTCATTCCAGAATACTGATTTTTGTGACGGCAAGGCTATTTACTTAATGGATAATACCAACTTTGTCCAGTACTAGGTTATTATCATTATTAGCTTAACTCAAGTGGACGCTTCAGCGGCAATAATTATTTTATAAGTATTAAGTTGCAATATTGTAGAGCTCATCCTGAAAATATTTCTGTTTGGTTTTCCACAAATTCACACGCTTAACATCGTGCCGCAAATATATCTTTGTCAGAAACGTCTGTTGCAAACTGTTCCTGTGTGCATTTTCAACGTTAAATCGTGCACCTCCAAAAATTACTTGATGTTATTAAACGATGACTTTTTTTCCTTCAAATTTTACCATGTGCACCTCAAATAGACATGCAATATTATATTATCTAGGACCTTTTTAACTATTGGTGTAAGAGTGCCCGACATAATTTCGTCTTCTTTGTATTCGCCTTTAAGCCTGTCTTACGTGCTCTATTAAAACACTAGCTTACATAAAAACCGGTAGTTATTTTATTTTCTGTGCAGTAGGGTACATCTCTTGTGCTTGTAGTTCAAGGATGCGTGTTTAAAGGTTCTCTTTACTTTAAAAATCACTCCATCGTCTCCAAATTATTTTGCCATACAATCTTAATTCAATAAAAGAAACCATGACTGTTCCACGTTATTAATTAAAATTACAGCCTCATGTTTTGCCACAATTAATACACCATTGACACCGTTCTTATTATTTACATAATTGGAATTACCTGAATTTTGTAATATTTTTGACATTATAAACGTCTTGTCTAACCAAGTAAAATCTTTCAAAATTACTATATCCAATTATTATTCGCACTTGCTTTAAAGGAGTACTTATACACTAGTATCATAATACTGATGTGGTAGCATCTCAAGACTGGTAGTTTGTTTATGAAAGTTAATCATACATATGGAGTAATTATGGAATGATAAAGTACCTAACAATTAAAACGTAAAAGGATGAATTTAAGTAGCAAAAGAACAGCACAACTATTCGAGATTTATTTAATAAATAACAGATTGAAAACAGATTATGTAAAGCAATCAATATTTAAATTAAATAATGTTTGAATTAGTAAAAACAGTTGTTTGGTAATATCAGAGTTCAAGTCATAATTGATATGATAACAATCAGAATAAACTATAACATAATTTGAATAAAGGTGATAGGCAAATGTCGAATAATTATTTGAAAAAGTCATTTAAAATGTCAAATTAATAAACTGCATTGAAATTTAGTCCAAGAGCGTTCATTTAAAAAAACTGATAAATTTTTATTACTATGCTGAATTGTAATTTATAATAACAACATATGTTTCCGATAACAGCTAAATTAAAAATAAAAACCCTTTTAGCTAAATGATATTTATTATTTAATTGGTATTAATGGTTAAATTAACGAGATGAAGAAAAAGTGAATATTTAAACAAACTGTAAAATAAATGAAGCTATAAATGGACTAACGGATAAGGAATTGGGTGGTGGTAGTATAAGAAGAGGTTGAACAGCTGCGATCAGCAAAATAATCTTTATGGATTGTTGAAATATGAGTTGAATTTGGGTAAACTGCATAAGCGTCACTATTGGGTATCCTGTTTGATATGAATATGCATTGGAGTTTCTGCCAGGTGAATGCATCTACACTTAAGTTGGATTTGGATGCGCACTGCATGGGAATATCCTGTTGGATTTGGACGAGCTGCATTAGAGTTAATAGTGGTTGAATGTAAAAGCATCTGCATTTGAATAAAATTTTGAGGTGGACTGTATCGAACTTCTTGTTGGAAGTCAGTAATATTCTGTTGGATTTGGATAAAGGGCATTACTGGTGGGTAGATACATGTATACCTGAGTTGGACTTGGAGGCAGTTGATGTATGGAAGCGTATCCGTAGTGTGGCAGTTTGGATTCCTGACAGTTTTTAGTCGCAGAAGAAAGTAGGGCGATTCCCGCAGACGAGGAGCTTGCAGTTTCAGGAGCTGTATTTATATGGGCGTCCAAGGACATCGGTGAGCAGGTGGCGTGTGCTTGGTTCGTTGGAGAGCCTGAAGTAATACAAATTTATGTTAAAAGATCTAAAAGTAATAACTTTTAATAGTAAGTGTGTAACATATTTGAAGGAACTACTTACCATTGTTGATGTTTTAAAAATGATAATAATTGTAACCGATATGATTTCCACTAACTTTTCACTTAAAATTGTTGACGTTGACATTTGAGAACTGTCATTTTTGAAATAATTCTCATAATACTATCAAGCACTATCAAGGGTAACAATTTTGATAAACTATAGCAATTAGTAATTACATGAGGATAGTTTGTCATATTTTATAAAGCAGGGCCCTAACCTGATTTGAGAGTGATTGTTGTACCAGAGCTAGAAAAAGAAATAAAACTCAGAATAAACAAATTTGAATAAGGTCATATGTCCTATCGCAGCTATTTTAACGTAAATAAATAATAAAGCATACCAGCATTGCGGTACATAGCATAAAAATACTATTAAAATAAGAAATAATTCTACAATTAATGATTTTAAGATAAGTAAACTTGGTGTAAGCCACCAATCTGGCAGCTGTGTGATACGAACTGCACGGTGGCTTCTCAAAGTAGATTATCGATTATACTCAAGCATGCGCCGTGTAGCGGCGAAGGATGGAACTAGAGTATCATCATTATCAGAACTTTTCAAAGATTAGGCCACAATAGACCCGCTCAGAGATTCAAAATGGGTCTACACATTTGTTCTTCCGATGTATCACAACTCCTTCTGCCTCTTAGTTTATAGCGGATGGCTTGCTTGGGTAGTCGTATCTCATTCATCGTTTCGACGTGATATTTCCACCGTTGTCGAAAATCGTCAATATCTTCTACTACTACTTCCATACTGGACATGCCACTTATTTACATATAGTCCGCGTCCAGTTAACTGGACGCGTTTAAACAGCAGGTTTATACACTTTGATTTGTTTTCGGGCCACGAAAATGAATTGAATATGTTTAGTGCGGGTTATAGTCAAATAATAAAACAGAGATTTGTCGATTTTGTTTACAATCCCATTTCCATACATTTGGCGTTAAAAAAAATTGTATAACCCAAAATTTGAAGTTAGTTTCTCAGAGTCGTTAATTTAGTCCCGCAATGGCACTCAAAGTGTTTATGGTCTTAAAAATCAAATTTGTGCTGCCTCTATCCGTTTTCTTTCTCTTTGTTGTTGTGTCGAATGCTCACTTTCGAATTTTAGTATTAATAATAATAATAATAATAAATTTGTCTTCATTGAACAAACAGATTAAAAATTACTTTATAATTATATATTGAAAAGAAAAAATAACCATGCATTTGAAGGGCAAAGTTTAGCAGGAATCAGTTAAGCCATCCGCTGCTCTTACACTTAACCCACTTAACCCGTTGAACCTCCAGTTGTATTATGTGGTCTTACAACCAGTATTATAAAAAAAATTATTTGAGATTAACTTTATTTCGTTGTTAAAATAAACAAAAGCGCATCAAAAATTGTTTACTAATGAATAAAATTTTATAAGCACTAACATTTTGATGCGCTTTTGTTTAGTTTAACAAAGAATTGAAATTACTCTCAAATTAGTAGTCCTTATAGGTATGGCCTTTCATTAGTTGTTTAGCTGGAGACATGTGATTTCCAAAGTGTCTGCAAATTACACCATTAATTTTATTGTAAGGCATTCGTTTTTTATTTATCTTCTTTTACTTTGTTGGATATTTTATTTCCTAGATAGTTAAAACCGCTTACTTGTTCTATTGGTTTTCATCTATTACAATTTTCACCTCTCTAATCTCTTTTCCCTGTATCGCCATTGATTTTGCTTCTTCTATTTTTTCGACCTTGTAAGTTCTTTATCTTATAAGTACAGATCCTCACGTTCCACGCTCTTATGGTAATTGTTCTCATTGTATGTTCTTCTTGGGTGGGTCGTTTTCGATAGTATCCGTTCGGCTATTGGTTACAGTATGAAACTGATTTATCGACACTCGCGACTGTGTGAGTGCCAAATAACTAGACAAGTCCAAGAAACGTGCACGCTCACTCTGGAAATCGTAAGAACAGGCTAAAGGCCTCGGCTGAGATACGCTCAGGGAGGGGGCGGGGTCCTAAAACTAGACACTACAGGGCAAGCGTGTTGATGTATATATAGGGTGTTACCGAATAAATGGGCGCCACAAGGTCCGACTCAAGGAGACTAACGCTAAGTCGTACCTTAAAAGTCAAACGGGGTAGGATTCTCGAATATTGACTCTGGGGAACAACAGTGTAGCGACAGCACACCGACCTACTTGCATCACTCAAGAACCTCTCCCCAGGCCTCACTTTACATCGATCTTGACATGGAGACGAAATCACCCTGTAAACAAACATGCAGACAAGCCAGGGGTAATCATACGACAATTATAATAAACCCATCTATTAGGCCAAAACCCTGTCCGACAGTTACAAAAAAGGCCGACGTAATCGGCTCACACAATATTACAGGTATAGTGGCAGAACAGCCTTATCCTAAAAGGACTACATAAAAATCCCAGCTGGGAACGCCCTAGCTAACATCAGCACTCACCTAAAAAGAGGCGAAATCAAGAATGCGAGCCCAAGGCTTCAGTCATATACTAATAGCCCAATATACTTAGCTGAGCTCGCAAACGTGAATTATAGAAATGAACACTCTGTACTTTATTCAGTGTACAAAGATTAATTGCAACAGTGGGCGCACCATGCTTGGGTTAGTTACAGATAGCGACTATACTTGATTAAGTTCGGTCAAGTGAAATGCAAAACGTCAAATGTAATTTAGCAGCGTATTTAATGAGTTGTACGCTAATAAAATGTCCGAATGAACGCACACAGTGCGGCGTTTAAAAGTAATTTGGCGGTGTATTTAATGAGTTGTACGTTAATGAAGTGTCAGAATGAACGCACACTGTGCGACGTTTAAATGTAATATAACCGAGCATTTACTTAGTTGCACTCACAAATAAAGTGTAAAATACCTTGTTTTAAGCAGCTCGGCCCTGGGACAGAACGTCGAAATGCTGCAAACGGCGGCGACCTGTCACTACAGCTGTCAATCATTAGGCTTGGGGAGGGGCGGTGCAATTCGAAAACGTCCAGAGAATTTCCCTGTATTTATTCGGGCACGGCGGTGTAACACCATCTCGGCGATCATACGCCTAGGGAGCCGTTAAATTAGGCTACTCGCATAAATAATCCCATTTCAAGAAAACGGACTTGTGAGCTAAACAGCTCGCGAAAAACTGTACTAGCGGCCACGGCAATTTTCGAACCTTCTCCTTTAACCTCACAACGGTACACACCACTCACAACGTCTATTCGTCACCGTTTGTTTTGAAGAAGCCACAAACCAATTTTTTGCCTTCGCTGCCGACCTTACGCCACCAGATGCGTTCAATCACAGCGCGAGCTGCGTCGCAGCCGAAAATATGGAAATGTTAGCAAGCGACAGAGGTGGAGGCTTTCCTACTTGAACTCACTGGCTAAATTTTAAATAATTTAAAAACAGACGCTCTTACAATAAAAGGGGACGTAGCTGCACGAAGCGATGATGTAAAGATTGGCGCGGCGTGCTAGACCTTTAAATTAAGTCGAAAGCCACGCTCGTCTCTGAATTTTTGTTTGATGCGGAAAAAACTGAGGCATTATGCCACAAGCTACGATTGAGATGGCCCTGACATACAAGCAGGCTCGCCAACTCTGTCCCAAAACTATGCGAAATGGTTAAATAGCTATCGGAATTGCAGAGAAATAAAATCGCCTGACATTATCTTGCATCTTTGGACTAATTATCAAAGGTCTGCGGCCAAATTTTTTTCTTTAAAATAATGGGCGATTTTTATGTATTTTGGTGCGCTGAGTTCGGAAATGCCCTCAGTTTTTTCCCAGCACGTAAGCATTTTCCGCAAAATGCATTTTTCTGCGGGATTGCCTACCTTAAGGCGTATATTTATGAATATGCTGAAAAAAGTTGTTTTTCCTATTCGGCTTCATAGTTTTATATTAGAAACTATGAAATATGATAAAAATTAGTATATTTAACAGTATTAGTCAGCGTATGAATCATGGAAACCCATTACCTTAATAGTATGCAATTAAGGTTTATCGCTTTTCTTCGGTGTTTTCAGATTCCAATGTTACTGTAATAAATGTTTTTGTTATTAAAAGTACATAAATAAATAGGAGAAATTCTTTCTGGTAATTAGCGTAATTGTGGTGAACATTATTGACAAATGAAACCTGGATTTTCCCATTGCCCTATATATACCCCTCGTAGTCCTTCGATTTGTTCATTTCAATTTAAATATTCTTAAAGTGTCTTTTAAAATGTCTTCAAGAGCTTGTGTTAATAATCCTGATAGTTTCTGTTACATTTGTGGCGAACTTGTATTAAAAAAACAATCTCGAAGTATTGCGGAGTTTATTAAAAAAGTGTACTTTGCCTATTTTGGTGTGAAGATCGGAGATCAAGAAAAATCTTGGGCCCCTCATGGAGTGTGTTCAGGCTGTGTTGAAGGACTTCGCATGTGGTCTAAAGGAAAGGTGAAATCTTTTCGTTTTGGGGTGCCTATGATTTGGAGAGAGCCGAGAAACCACGGCGATGACTGCTACTTTTGTTCTTGCAACATACAAGGGTACAATGCCAAAAATAAAAAAGATATATGTTACCCAAACATGCAATCTGCACTTCGGCCTGTGCCTCATGGACCCGGTATTCCAGTACCAGTGCCCCCACACAATTTTGACGATTTGCCAGAGTCATCAGAGAGCGAGTCAGAGCAGTTGGATGATGAGTTTCAAGTCGAAGACTGTTGACCCCAACAGTTTTCACATGAAGAATTAAACGACCTCGTTCGTGATTTAGGGCTTTCTAAAAAGTCTGCTGAATTACTGGGCTCTAGACTTCAAGAAAAAAACTTGTTGAGATCTGGAACTTCATTCTCTTGGTACAGAAGCAGAGAAAAACAATTTGAGTCAAATTTTTTTTTTTGTATATTGTTCTGATGTTCCCAAGTTGATGTCAATGTTTAACATTCAACATGTGTCAGATGAATGGAGGCTTTTTATTGACTCGTCAAAAAGAAGTTTAAAAGCAGTTTTGCTACACAACGGCAATAAATACGCTTTTGTACCCGTGGGGCACTCTGTGCATCTAAAAGAAAAGTATGACAACATGGCTTTTATCCTTGATAAATTGAAATATAAGGAGTTTGGATGGCCTATCTGTGATGATCTCAAAGTCATCTCTATGGTGCTTGGACAACAAGGTGGCTATACGAAATTCCCCTGTTTCCTATGTGAGTGGGATAGCCGGGCAAAAGCACAGCACTGGAGCCAAAAGGTGTGGCCAACGAGAACTTTAAAGGTTGGAGAAAAAAATGTTCACTTTGAGTCTTTGGTTGATCTCAAAAAAGTGCTTTTACCCCCACTTCACATCAAGCTTGGACTGATGAAGCAGTTTGTCAAAGCATTGCCAAAAGATGGCGAAACGTTCAAATACCTTGAAAAGAAATTCCCTGGACTGTCTGAGGCAAAGTTAAAGGAGGGTGTTTTTGTTGGCCCGGACATTCGGAAACTAATGAAAGACAATCAGTTTGAAAAGGTGATGAAAAAAGCTGAGAAAGAGGCGTGGATATCATTTTAAAAAGTTGTGACTAAGTTTTTGGGGAACAATAAGGACCCGGATTATGAAGAAATTGTAAATAAAATGCTGAAATGTTTTAAAACCTTGGGGTGCTCCATGAGCTTAAAACTTCACTTTTTGAACTCCCATTTGAGTTATTTCCCAGAAAACCTTGGTGCCGTAAGTGAAGAGCAGGGCGACAGGTTCCACCAAGACATCAAAGAAATGGAACGGAGGTACCAAGGACGATGGGATGTGAATATGGTGGGAGACTACTGTTGGATGCTTCATAGAGAACTTCCAGACATCCCACACAAACGGAAAAGCTCAAAACGGAGTTTTGGGGGAAAAAGATGTAGATATTATAAATAATTATAAATCCTTATTGTATATACTACATATTATTTTTATCAAATTGTATTTAAAAATGTAAATAAACCACTAGTAATATTTTTTTTATTTCAAAATGCATTTTTACCTATATGTACTGCGGGTTTTTCATAACTTTCTTTTTCATTTTGCAGAAAATCCCTACGTGCTGGAGAAAAACTAAGGTCATATTTGGACTCAGCGCACCAAAATACATACGATTCACCCATTACGGTGAAAAAAAATCAAACAATTTCAATTTGCAGGCCTGTGTTATCTATTTTCTCCTAAAAGATTACAAGCTTCTCAGGGTAGACCGGAAACAAAGACTACCTTAAAGCATCCAAGCAAGCTTATTCATGCACAAACCCCCATGAAGCGGAGTTTAGAGCTCCTGATGGAGCTTTCCCTTACCCTCGTTTGTCGCTAGGCTTTGTCGCCGATTGGATTGATTACCAATACTTTAGGAATGCATCTAGCTTAACAGGGTCTACCACGAGAAGATGAGAGTCGAGTTAGAGTGTAGAGGTTAGAGCGTTTATAAGGATACCATTTATGGCTTATATTGGTCCTTGGCAATTAAACCTTTAGTATAGATTGCCGTCCCATTTTACACAAATTGGAGTGCTTTAATGCTGTTTTTAGAAGTTATTACGACCCTCAGAAGAAGGTTCTTTCGTTATGCGGGGTTGTCTTAGTCTTAGTAAATTCGACCTAAGAACTATTTTTGGTAAAGAATGCGTCAAGTCAAATCTTTCTTTTTTCCCCAAAGAGGTCTTTGAATAAATCCCCAAGTGCCTCTCGGAGTTACCGCTGTATTTGGAGATTATGCAATTTACTACAAGATTTACAACCGAGTTTCTGATTACCAATACCGGTTTATAAAGGGTTGCGGAAGAAAACTAACGGCAGATAATTAACTTATAAGCAAGAATTGAGAGTGTAAAATGAGGATCTAGTTTCAATTAAAGTGTCGGACTAGCGGCGAGAACGGAGGGCGGTGTCAAGTCAACAGAGCTCTGGTTAGTCCTGCAGCGAGCTGCAGGTGTTGGAGACTTAAAGCCTCCTCGGGACTTTTAAGCTGGGATGCCGGGTTCAAGTTTGCAGCTCGCTTAATAGTCCAGTCAAATTAGATATTTACTTGACAAAAATACTACCTGAAAAGTGAAAATGTATTTTTATAGAAAAAATTTAGTAGAATTTAATGAACTACAAAGTAACAGCTGAATCAGTAGAGAATTGATTCAAAATGGAGGTCAAAATAATAAAAAAACTGTTTTTTGCATACAAAAATGCACAAATCAATTTATTATTTTTTAAATATACGTTTATGTAGCTTAAAGAAACAAATAAAACTAGCTTTTGATGGTCAAAATCGATTAATTAAAAAAAAAGTTATCGCCAAAAAACCGCTAAAAATAGCCGATTCTTCAATTGTTCTTAACTTTTACAAAAAAAAATATATAATATTGAAACTTTTAAAAAACATAGTACTCAGTGAGCAGAAAACGCACGTTTTTTAAATTTTCAAAAATTTTAATTATTTTTTGTATAAATCAATTTTTTCGAAAAAAAAACGTGTTCGCAAAAATGTGCTTACTCAGGTTGCAGAAGTCCTACAGCAATCAGCGTAACCTTTTTTTATAGTTATACTACCACACACAATATGAGCGCGATTTTTTTTTGCACTTGCAATTATGTGCAAATTCAATTTTACGAGTGACCTTTTTACGCGCACAAATGTTGAATATTGTTGTCAATTTTAATTGTACCGAAATTACATCAGCACCATTCGATAGCCGTCAACTTTCTACGACTTTCAATGCGCTTTTGTTTATTTTAAAAACAAAATACACTTAACATCAGATTAGTGGTTTTTATAAGATTGGCTGTTAGTGTAATTATATATATTACACTGTGTCAAAGAATACTTGGTTGGTTTTTTGTCAGCCTATGTCTGGGTGGGCAATAAACTGCAGTAATAGTTATCTCATACGCAAGGGCTTGTACTTTTATAGATGTTTTATTATGTAACAATTTCTTGTAAATAATTTGTTTAAATATTTCTTATAATTCTATTGTTAATAAAAAATATGTTTCATGTTTAATGATAGTTTAGAAATGAAATAATTAGTTGCTATAATTATTCTTCATAATTAATATTATGATTCTTATAATTATTATTAGAATCACTATAAAAAAAATAAAAAAAAGGAAGGATATTCTGAGTACATTCTCCCCAACTCACCACGGCACCGCTCTGACCGGAACATGCATTTTGCGACGCCTAATGTAAACCGGTTTGTAATAAATAATACACAGTCAATAATTGCAAAATAATTTTTATATTACACTAGAAATCTTCAGCTAAAATTTCTGAAAATTTTAGCCGTTAATACTAATAAATGAATGTGCAGCGATTTTTTGAAGAAAATGTACCTGGGCTTCTATGGGTCTTACAGTAATATACATTATATACATTATTTACATAATTATGTGCACCTACGCTGGGTAAACACTGTTAAAACTGTGTAGTCACTAATTG
Organism: Agriotes lineatus; assembly: GCA_940337035.1. NCBI lineage: Eukaryota > Metazoa > Arthropoda > Insecta > Coleoptera > Elateridae > Agriotes > Agriotes lineatus. The sequence goes on along the minus strand of OW679194.1, from coordinate 3,056,956 downwards.
TCACTATTTGGATCATCTGAGCTAAGAAGCAGGTTCTGTGGAAATCTTTTTTTTTAACCGAGTATGTCGAGATCGTCGTCCGAGTTGATAGTGATTGGCACCGGCACTTAGTTGATTGTTTTCAAAGAATTTCGTTGCTGCTCGTTTAACGTATTCTTTTATTGTCAGGGTACCTAGTTCATAATGAATCTGACGATTTCTTATAAGCCAAGGCGATTTTGCAATTAATCGTAGCATTATGTTCTAAAACTTTTGAATTTTGTCCATTTGTGTATCTGAAGCTACTCTCCACACTTGGCATGCGTATGTTATTAACGGTCTTATGATCGAAGTGTATAATAACAAACCACATTTTATCTTAAGAGGTGATTTTTTATTTAATAATGGGTATAGCAAACGTAACCTAACGTTTGCTTCTTTTAGTTTTTGGCCGATATGTTGTGTCCAAGTTAATCTCCTGTCGAGAAGTACCCCTAAGTATTTAACAGTGCTGTTGCGTGGGTTCCACTCTATTTTTTTATTATTTATGAGTATGTTGGTAGGATTGGGTGGTTTTCGGAGGGTAAAAAATTTTGTTTCACATATATCCGAGTTTAGCTGAATTCTCCATCTTTTCATCCAAGTACTGATAATATTTAGCGATGATTGCAAACGGTTTCTGGCTACTACAACACCTTGATGTTGAGTGAATACGGAGAGTTGGGAAATCACTTACATATATATTAAATAATATTGGACCGAGTATTGACCCTTGTGGAACACCAGATTTGATGTATGTAGGACAACTGATATTCTTTAATTTGTAAAGTAGACCATTGTGCCATACCTTATCGAACGCTTGTGCTGCATCCAAGAAAGCGATCATGTGTGCATTTTTTCCTCGAAACATTTTACTATAACTTCAGATATTCTTAATAATTGTTGTGTGGTTGAATGGTGTTGTCTAAAACGAAATTGAAAAGCTGGTATTTTATTGCCGTCATCTATGTCCTCTGGTAACCTTCTCTGTATTACTTTTTCAAGTAATTTGGATAAGGTGGGTAGTATACTGATCGATCTATAACTGGATACTAGTCTTTTGTTTTTTCTGGTTTCAGTATTACAATTATTTCTGCGTGTTTCCATTTACTTGGAAAATGTCCAGTACGAAGACATGCATTAAATATTGTGCATAAGTACGCTACAGCTTGCGGTGTTAGTTTTTTTAGTATTTCATTAGTTATTCGGTCATATCCTGGAGCTTTTTTATTTTTAAGTTGCTTGATATAAAATTTAATTTCTCCATGTGTAACTGGGTTGATCTCTTCTACCTCAATTTGCATTCCTTCTTGTAAACTCTGGTCAATGCTATTTTGAAAATCTTTATCCTCGTTGTCATTCGTGTGATCTTGAAATACGCTTTCGTAATAATCTTCAAAAATTTTATTTGTTTCTTCGTCGCTGCTGAAAACTCCTTGATCTGTTGTTATCGGTGGCATTACATTTGTCTGTCTTGGAATATTTTTCGTTGCTTTCCAAAGGCTGTTATCGTGTACATCTATATCAGATATGTATTTCTGATAGTTACTTATGGCATACTGATGAAGTTCCCAATTAATCTTGTGAGTTAAACGATTTAGTTGTGTTTTCACATATCTGTCTCTAGTAATTTGCCAGAGCCTTCTCGTTCTATGTTTTTGTTTGATTAGTGTAGAGATATAATTAGAAATACGTGAATTGCGAGTATACTTGTTTCCGTGGCTTTTTGAGAAAGAACTGTCTATTGCGGTGTAGAGTGACGATTTATAGTTCTCTACTGCTTCGTCAATCGATTCTATCGATATTTAAATTAAAGTGAGTAATTGGGACAATGATTTTATTTAATTCTGTTTGAAACATTTTCCAGTCTATGCTTCCTTGTATTAGTTTGTCGATGTACCGATTTTTTTGTAAAATAGCGGAAAAGGTAATTAAGACCGGTAGATAGTCGGAGTCTAACTCGCATAACACTTCTTGGTGAGCGGGAGAGCAGAAGTTTTTATGTAGAACCGCATCCAATATATCCGGAAAATGGTCTGATCTGTGGGAAATGTGTGTTGGTTCAGCAGGTGCAGAAAGCTGAATGGCATGATTTGTTATCACAGACAGTAATCTGTTTCCATTTGGGTTATTAATTCTGCAGCCCCATTCTATGTGCTTGCTGTTTAAGTCTCTGCATAATAAAGTTGGAACGTCCCCGAAGAGAGAAGCAAAGTCCTCTTCTTTGATCCTTTTGTTAGGCTGTTGATAGGCTGCAATTATTTTGAGATTTTTATTGTTTCTGTATTCCACTACTATTGCCACGCCTTCTAAAATGTAAAAGTGATGGCAGTTGAAGTTAATAGTGTTTGAATTTGTTTTTAATAAAAATTGCTACTCCTCCCGATTCAATTGGAGCGTCACGATCGCTTCTATAAATTTTATATCCCGGTATTTTTAGTTTTTCATTGGGAACTAAATGTGTTTTCGATATGCACAGTATGTCTACATTGTCTCTATATAAAAAGTCAATAGTGACTGCTCTTTTTTCTGGAATGCCATCAGCATTCCAGTTCGCTATTTTTATATTTTCTATCGAGTTTTTATTTATCATTTTTAATTAACAACGAAACAAGGGCTTTTGAAATGGTATCCTCTATTTGAGGAATCAGTTGTTCTATGACCTTTTCTAATAAAATCTTAATTATATCTTCACTTTTTTCTTGCGGTTCTATTGGCTGATCTTCTTAAGAATATCTGAATAACTTACGTTGGGGGTTACAGTTGCTATTACATGTTCCTTTTGTTCTACGGTTGCAGTAGTGTTTTGTCTCCAGGTTGGGAACCTCTTCTACAACCTGCGTAAATCAATTTCTGCGAAAACGTATTTTTATGCAAAAAATAAGCAACATTTTTGCAAATTTCAAAAACTTACATTTTTTACTCACTGAGTACGATGTTTTCTGAAAGTTTCAACATTATATTATTTTTTTTTGTAAAAGTTAAAAACAATTGAAGAATCGGCTATTGTAAGCGGTATTTTGGCGATCACTTTTTTCCTAATGAATCGATTTTGACCACCGAAAGCTTGTTTTATTTACTTTTTTAAGCTGCATAAGCGTATATATTATTTTCAGTTTTAAATTGCTGTTTTGCATTCTTGTATGCAAAAAGCCGTTTTTTTCAATACTTTGACCGACATTTTGAATCACTTCTCCACTGATTCAGCTGAATTCTACAGATTTTTTTCTATAAAAATACATTTTCACTTTTCAGATAGTATTTTTGTCAAATTTTGTAAAATACTATTTGTTGTATTCTAAGCGGCCTGGGGGGGGGGGGGGGAACTGCATGGTAGTGATAAAGACGCTGGCGTACGTGGGTGTACGACGTTTATTTCCATTGGAATTTTGCCTTGACCAAAAAGGTCAAGGCGGCACCCATGCAGAATCAAGCGTTTTACCTTCTTTGAAATCTTATTATGTCGCAAGAATCAAAAAACGTCAAATGTGACGAGAGATTAGCTACGTGCAAATTTTAAACCAATAATTATACGTTTTAACTCATTGAGCCAGGCCAACATCACAACTTCACTTTGGCTGATAAATACATATAATATGCTATGACCAGCCTAATGCTACGAGTTAAAACCAATTAAATGTGCTAGTAACCCGCAATTGATTTTTGAAATAAAGCCTCAATGCGATAGCCCCTCACACGAGGTGAATACATTTTAAATTTTACTTTCCTTTACAATAAAGGAGGTATCTGATGCACCCCAAAAATTCGAAATTTAGTTTTCAACAGATTTTCACGTTTTAGAGTCCTCTGAACCCAAAAAACAAGTTTTTGTTCATTGGTCTGTCTGTCAGTCTGTCTATCTGTGGGTCTGTGTGTGAACAGAAAATGGCTGTAACGATTTTTTCAAACTTTAGATTTTTATTAAATTTTTAATGTGTATTGATGTGAGATAGGTGCTTTTTCAGTTGAATACCTCGAAAATTGTCTCTCTTGTTTTTTGAATTTTTTATTAACTCCTATTTTAAATAGAGCAACCGGTATATTATTAGATTTTTTAATTCGGCTTAAAATTTTAGAGATTGTTCAACAATATAATGAACGAACCAACAAAAATTGTTCAATTTGTCAGAAACGGCCAATCAAAATTGACTGTCTTTGAAAACACCTAACGTCGCAGTGTTTTCACGAGGGCTCGATTGGTTTCAATGATTTCAATTTAGTAAGTAGCCTTTGACTGACATTTCGCCAAAACGTCAAAGTGAAGTTTTCAAATCGGCGTCGTTCTAAAAACTCATAATAATCTTGTTCCAGCTCCAGTATTGAATTAATAGTGGAAACCGTTAAAAATGTGTGCTGTCGGACGCGGTAAAAGTCATATACTCATATGGTTGAATAATCTTTCCAAATACCACTCAAGGAAAAAAAAATTACAAGAACTTTTTTCTTTAAAATGCAAATTATTGTAATTTGCTCTCAACAAAAACTGCTCAAATTCCACTCGACCTGCGGTCTCGCGGAATTTTTAACCCCTTTTTGGTTTCGAGAAATTTAAACACAATAATTTGCATGCCAATAAAAAAAATTCTCAACAAATTTTCACGTTTTGTGGTAGTGCCTTTGAAAGTTTGCCTTTTCAAATAACGCTCTATTTTGTAGGGTTGCGGTAGAATTTGTATTTTTTGAAAATTTTGAAAAATGCTTAAAAATTAAAAATTAAATTTTTGGGTAATTATAACATCACTGTAAATGGAAGTTGTGTGCGTGCATCACACCAAATGTTTTACTTTTGAAGTGATAATCGTGCAAACTTTGGACGTATCTGGACCACCGCATATTTATCAAATGCATTTACACTAAAATAGGATTCTTTCTCAAACCATATCAAGGTAAATTAAAAAAGTATTACTACTGCTCTCACATTTTAATAGTCTCGCAGGTTCCTACGGGCTGGACAAACTGATGAAATGTAACATGCCATCAAAAATGTTGCTGCTCAATGAGTCAAATCAGGTAGGTTTTACAAGAAAAAAACCTTTATTACGAGCTGGAAATGACACCTGTTTGTATGCTCCTACTTGCTCTTCAAAGCCGTTCTTCAATAGATTCCTAAAATAAAAAATTTGTCAGAGTTTCTCAGCTTGTTAGCTTTCTCATTAAAATCTCTGAGTTGAAGCACCAGTTGAGGTAAGTTCATATTTTGTTGAAATTAGAGCTGTGGAAATAAATACACAAGTGGTAGTTAACCACTTTTTACTAATGAAGAAAAACAATAGCATACATGTTCTTAACCAAAGTGGCGTGGACTAGCTAGCACGATAAAATTTTATCTTCTCGGCATATTCTGTGTTTCCAATATTTATATCTTCTTGCCATAACCACAGAAAACATTTTTCGATTGTTTATAACAAAAGATCTGATTGACTTGTTTAAACCTGTTAATATTAAACGGATTAAAAGAAAACTCATCAGCTATATACAAAATTAGAATTAAAATTACACAACAAACTATCGTTTAAAGCTTAAACCTAATATTATGTTTAGGATCAGCGCATTCGAAAGCTCCTACGGTCCAAATTTTACATGGGTATATAATGTTGTTTTGTCGAACCGATTTTTGCTCGTCCTGCAGCGTGGCCGTTATTTCACCTTTGCAGTATTACTTGTTTGTGTAGCTTGGGAATTTAAATTAAGCAAAAATCCAATAACTTGTAGATATTCCAGGTAAATTGTCACATTTAACAATTTTAACTGTGTTTGTTGCACTGTTTGTGTTTGTTCTTACGTCATATGGACCACCTTGGAGTTGCAATCGTATTTTTTGTGCAATGAATCCATCCTGCAGAGGTTTCCTAAAGCAAATCTCGTTCCGGTATGATCTTAACTTCACAGTACCTGTTGTTTTTATGAATTCAACTATTGAAAATCAGTCTGGGGACCATGAGCTTATTGCACTAGTCGATCATGTTAAATATACTTTTCGTAACACAACGCCCACGTGAATTTTAGTGTTTAGTTTACTGTTATTAGGCACACATTTGCAGATGACGTTATTCTGATAAGTGACGTCCCAGAGAAACTAAAACAAATGCTATCCGAAATGCTTGGAGAAACATAACATATTGGCTTGAAAATAAACGTCGAGAAAAACCAAAATTCTAAGTACAGACGAAGTAGACATTACCATTGCCAACATCACTCTAGAGACAGCCCAAGAGTACATATATCTGGCACACAAAATTAAACTCGGAAAAGAAAATCAAACTACCTAGGTTTCACGCCGAATAAGCCAGAGTTGAGCAGCATTCAAGAAACTAAATCACATAATGAGAAATCATGATCTCCCTCTATGCCTAAAAAGGACTGTTTATGACACCTGTGTACTTTCTGTTGCGACAGAGAGTGTAGAGACGAAGACGCTTACTAAGAAGAGCATGATTAAATTTAGAACTTCCCAGAGAGCTATGGAGAGAACAATGTTAGGTGTGAGTCTTCGGGACAGAATAAGACACGATGAAATTTGACGCAAAACAAAAGGGACCGATATATCCGGTATACATATATACTCATTAAAGATGAAATGGCAATGAGTTGGATATCTAGCTCGTCAAGATCCAAACCGCTGGGACACAAAAATCGTTTCATGGAGAGCAAGATTATCTAAGAGGAGCGCAGGAAGACCGCAAATACGTTTAATTGATGACATCAAACAAACGTCAGAAATAAAATAGTAACAAGTAGCGCAGGATAGACAAAAGTGAAAGAAGCTGCAAGAAATCTATATCCAACAGTGAATAGACCAAAGTTGAAGAGAGAGAAAGAGAGAGGCGCACACATGTTACCAAGCGTAGAGTTCACTGTTGTCGAATCAAGTTGTTGCCATTTGTAAAACAAAATACCCTATTTGAAGTTCTTTACGTTTTTGGCTCATTGAGCATACAGCTATTAAAGCTGGATTTTCCAAATATGATCATCTTTCTAAGTAAAAACCAATCCATAGTCCCTCGACGTTATATAATTGCTGTGAGCGCAGAAGAAATTTGTCTGCTCTTTTGAATTATTTTGATCCTTCCTCTAGTGTTTATTTCATCACTTGCGACATTGATGTAAATACTATATTTTATTTTGTGACTGAATTGTTTTCTGCAGATAGATTTATTATTGTTTCACCCATGCTATAATATCATCCCGGTGTGCACAACCATGTTGAAATAACTTTGAAACGTAACTTTGGACCAGGCGTTATATTAATGACGCATTGTCGCGTATATCCACCAGTTTTTCAACGTTACGTGGTTGATTCTACGTCAGCTTATGACGGTCTTTTAACGTTGAAAACGTGACCAAAAAAGACCATTATGTGTGAACGTTACAATCGCAATCCAAAACACGTAAATTTTTCAACATTGTTGCTGACTATTTGAAGTGTTTTTACGTTTAGTTGCCACTCCGACGTCTTTTGAACTTCAGATTATTGCACGATTTTTACCGATGTGTTAACGTTGTAATGTCGTTGCCTTTTCAATCAAAAATATACGTGCTTCATACGTTATTGTTTAGTTAAGCGTTAACGTTATAAGCACGTTACGTGTCAACCACAACTTCTACTTTTTTTACGTTGAAACGTTTGTTACGTTTTAATGGATACAAAACTAATATTTTATTTAGCTCAGATATTAACTACAGCAGAACAATACTTTTGGTCTAAATAATATATCTATTGCCCAACGCAACTAAATAAAACGAAATCTCAAAACAGTTCGGGTAACTGCTCCAACACTATGTAGTTCCATTCAAAGTCGACAGCCGTTGCACTTTAAATGGGAACAACATTAAGTTTAGTTGAACATGGGGCGTACAACCTACCATGTATTCTTCTACGGTACATATACTCGTGAATAAACGATCAAGTGAGAAAGACGCGGTGAAAGCTTATTAAAATTAGTATCAGCATTGCAAGGGTTGTTAAAAAAGAAAAGAGGGTAGAAAGAATATAACAGATTTTGTGTTCAAAAACCAGTGACACAATTTAATTGTGCAAAAGGTTTTCGTGTTAAAAAAATGTAGTAAACTCATAATTTCTCGTGTTTCGGTGATAGTATGTGGATAATGGCCGAGCGTGCTTGAAGCAGATTCTGAGAACGAGTGTCACTTTTCGACGGACGGAGATCCAAGTCATATTGACGATTTAGGAACCACGGAAAGCGTTGCATAGTTTGTTGCCTGTTAAGTACATGGTATGTATAAGTAGAGGGAAATGGATGGTTCTGGAACCTCCCCCCACCACTTAACCTTGAGTTAAAGGCGAGACCACGTTCAAGGCAAGCCACGTGCAAGGCGAGGCCACGTTCGAAGCGAGGCCACCGACAGTAACCTTGAAGAATGAGTATAACAAGAGATGTAGTTTTGTGTTCAGTAGTGTATCGTGTGCTGTACTAGCAAAAACAATGGAGCAAGTACAAAGGGTTGGTGAAACTGTGAAGCAGCGAGTGACAAACAAAAACGTGAAACTGTCATATCCAGTATTGTTAAACGCAACAACTTATCCGCTGAATAAGTCAAGAAATAAATCTGTGAGTTTGGGCTTAAACTGTTATAGATCGTTTGTGCAGGCAGTCGTAATTAGCGGGATTAACAAAGATTTTATACTGTTAGACGAAGGAGAGTGGCTGCTTTTTGTTGCAAATAAAGATGTGATCAATAGGCGTTTTAACTATGCAGGTGAAGAGTCAAAACCGGTGGATATAAGTCCTAGCAAAAGAATATATTTCAAAAAAATTGGAAACAAAAAAGTGACAGTGCTGCAGGAACGTAAGCGATCCCAAGTTTATCTCGGAAACAAGTCTGTAGCAGAATTGTGGGAGTTGTTGCCGCTGCTACAGTCCAAAGCCGAACTATTAAAAAGTCAGATGTTTGAAAAATTTTACATTAGTGTAATCGACGGTGTTTGGAATTTACCCGGCGACTTTAAATGGAGTATCGAAGATGCTTTGCCACCCATACAATCGGAGAATGTGCGCTGGATGTATGAAATGCTAAAGTTTGCTTTGGACATCATTACATATTATGATATTGCGTTTAAGAAATACGCACAACAGCAATAAGTGTTTCTGTATGATGTAATTATAACGATGTAATAAAAAATTTTAAAAATGAAAACGTTTATTATACAAACTAACTTACTAGCTAACTCAGTAACTAACCTAACGTAACAACTTAAAAACTACTCTTCGACGGCTCTCTCGAAGTTATAATTGTCTTCACCACCACTGTCACCGTCTTCCGCGCCTTCGCCACCACTGTTACCGTCTTCCCCACCCGAAGACCAAGCCTCCGTAGAGATGTCGAAAATGCTATCCCCAACAGAAAACATGGCATCGGATAGGTGCCTAGGATCGTTTGGATTCCATATCAAATTCAGACTCGACGGTGTAGACGACCTATCCGACGGCATGTCTTCATCAGGCTGATCTATGCTGGCCGAGTCCACATACTCATTCAACACCCTAGACGTGATGTCATCCAGTTCTGGAATGTTGAATGTTCCGATGTCTTTACCATCCGACAACCATACGTGCTTCTCCGCGTAATGGAAAAAGACACAATTGTCGGTTGGGTTGACTCGACTGCGGAGTCGGTCAATCAAGGCGTGGGGTAGTTCTGGGGTCCAGCGGTAGGTAGTAATAGGGCCCCACACCAAGCCATTGGTGAGGTTTACTACCTCCTCGTTGGGGGCAAAATCGATGTTATTTGTGCGGAAGTACCACACAAACCGCATACTATGTTGAAAGAAATTTTCAGATTGGAGAGGTTATATTTACAACTGGTAACATACCTGTAATGCAGGCGGTTTAATGGTGTGGTTGGACTGTGGTGAGATGTTGTGGGCGGCCTCATTATAGCTGTAGAAAGACATGTAATTTCTCAAAAAGAGCAAATCAACTTTTACTTACATAAACAGCCCACAGCATTTCTATCAATTCCAAGTCTTTGTACACTTTAATATGACGTCCCAGAAACCACCTCGACTCTAACAAGATGGCTTCCGAGACGTAGTCGCAGTTGCTGAGCGTTGCTACGTCATCCTAAAAATAAAAATATTGTAAACCAGATTTAGGAACATAAAATTTTCTTACAGTGTGATATTTCTCTTTCACATATTCGATCAGCGCTTTTTCTAAAATTATAAAAATTTATTATATTAACTATTAAAATTTACAAAAAATTACCGAAAGGCAACTTGACTGGGCCGCAATTTACGAATTCAAGAAACTGATCTGTAAATTTCTTATATGTATACTGTTTAAAATAAAAAATAAGCGTCTTACCCATTCTGTTCGTCTGGTTTAATCTGAAAAATGTTTTAGAGCTTAGAATAGTAAAGTAGATGATGCTAGGAACACAATGCGAAAAACCTCGATCAAATACCTTAATAAAAACCGGAGATATGAGCGTTTTTAGGATTCGTAAAAAAATTATAATGTACATGACAGTAGCAACACAAAAAAACCGCATCCAAAAATCTTAATGAATAACGAAGATACAAGCATTTTAAGATTTTCGTAAACAGCATTAGAAAAAATTAGAAATAATAGGAATGTAGTACATGACAGTAGAACCACAATGCAAAAAACTGCAAACAAATATCTTAATAAACAACGGTGATATGTGCATTTTAAGATTTTTGAAAACACCATTAGAAAATTATTAGAAAAAGGAACTTTTGTGTGCGACATTTTCCCCTTGTTTTCTCAGAAATTTTCCTCGTACTGAGTTCAAAGACATTTTCAGAGTAAAGATGAGGACAAAATAAAAACAGATATTTACAACAATATCTTTCCTGAAGTGTAGTTGCAGTGGACTAGAGAGCTGACTGTGGTTTCTTCAAAAAATTCTTGATTATTATATACGCAGTCCCCCCCGATTGCCTCTTGACGTAAGGGAAATGGTAGACAACTCATGCTTTAGAAATGAATTTTAACTCTATATAATTTGTTATTAGAATTAGAAATATATTTCTAACAGCATTAGGTTTCTAGTTTAAAAAGGAACAGTTTGACACCAAACAGCGATGTTTTAGATGGAATTTGATAGTTATTTGGGTGATCTACTGTTTATGCATAAGTATATACAATAAGATGTGATTAGAATTATAGCAATAACATCATTCGATTTTTGGTTAATTAACAATTTTTTTGATATGACGCATAAAGTAAAAAGTTTGATAGTCATTTAGGTAACTCCAGCGTTTTAGATTATTAGGCGAAAAGTAAAACGTCTTTCTTATATTTTGAATTATATACAATAAGACGTTGATATGATGCATAAAAGGCTTCTCTATAAATAGAATTAGATGGACATCACACTATTGAAATAATTGGAACCAATCGTTTTATTCCCAAAATACAATAAGACGCATGATATAGTTGGAATGGCTGCTCTATACAAACAGAATTAGATATAATGCATTATTAAAATCTGCTCACACTGCGGCACACTGTACTCCTACATTTTTTGCATTAGTGTTAGGTAATATTTGTAGGTTTTTAAAACACAATAGTTTCGCTACAGATGACCTTTTGGAAAATCCGATCCGACGCCTTGTAGTTTACAAATAGAAGCTCGTGTATTCTCTAAATATTTAGTGTATTAAAACACATAAAACGCATTGTCAAAAGCAGTTAAACAACTGTAATTTCGCAAAACACTTCAGTTACCCTCGACTTTTAGCGTAACTAGACCGTGCTCCCTCTACCTAATACGATAAAGATTATTATCGACATTCAAGGCTTTAAGACGTCCGATAAGCACTTTAGCCCAAAAGAGTTGGCCTCTTACGACGGTACCTCAGTATCTCACTACATTTTTAAGTCCCCGTTTGCCTTCACTTCCTCAACACCTCATTTACAACAAGCCCACTGGGTAATGACTAATCACGATTGCATCGACTGGAATGAGGGATTTACTCCAGCATACATGTTTCCTGCAATCTTGCGACGTCTTCTGCAAGGTGCCACCGAAGTATATGTGAAAGGTCGAGAAACGGCAACTTTTCTACGCCGCTTTACTACCATCCCAATCATCGAAGTGGAAGTAAGACCGACCCTCACCCCATCACAACGCGCTTGTTTATATAATTCCAAAACGATTTGTTATTGCGCTTTATCTAACGTGTATCATTTTTATAATTACTACATAATGGAATAAAACAATTTTTTACATTTTTTTATTGTGGCTTTTTTTTATTTGCATACTATACGGATTAAACATCTACGTACTAGTGGAAAAGCGTTCTACATAAATTGTCTGCCTATGTTCGGTGCACAAGACGTCTCGCAGTACTTCATCCATAGTAAGTATCCTCCGATGGAACCGCAACCTATCTACACCTTCTCGTTCCCACCGTCCTCCACGAATTTCTCGATACGCATACGGCCACGTATCCAAATTGTACATCTTATTCTTCGAGTCGTCAAACTGCACTCTTTTCTTCATTTTCCTTCCTTTCTATAAAGGCTTTTACTTCACACATATGCCATTCTAGGCCGAGACTATCTATTAAATCTACAAAGAGGCCTTCATTTATGACTCCGTCTAAAAATAGTCGACCGACAGCTGCACCATTTTTGTACTGTTTTTCTTTTTTATACAACTCTTCCTCACTGAATCCGGAACGTCCTAACCCATATACGACTTCGTGCGACGCTTCGAAAGCTAAATCCTTTAACGAACTCACTAATCGTTCAACTGCGCTAGGTACGTCTCTTGCAGCTGGTCGAGCAGCCTCTCTATATCTCATCCACATGACTACACTGCCAACTGACAACTCAGTGCTTCCACTTCGATGTCGCACTTTGCCATAGAACTCGCGAACGTTAGCACTTCCACCATACACGCAGTCTTTTCAGAGTCCTCCTCCAGCTGATCCACTACAGACCATACATTTACTAAACAGTCTCCACAAAGGTTTGCTACACCCTTCACTATTTCTTTATAGAAACTCTCAAAGTGCAACGCTTTTAATTGTGCGAATAGCACTTCCACGAGTTTCTGCAAGCGCCACAGTTCTTCTACAGTTTTGCTCGCTAAACGCACCTCTGACAAGCCCACTTCTTCCAATTGTATTATTTTCTCTGTCTGGATCGCTTCAAATACAATCCTCTTCCTTCCTATTTCCAGAGCTGGCCACTCACCGTCGAGGGAATACAAGTAGTTAGAAATCACTCCTTAATTTGCAATCACGGCTGTCCACTTCCATTCATCTAACTGTACCCAGTCATTTTTGACACCTCGTATTATAATACTTGGGGTAAATTCCAATCAAACCCTACGCTGACGTATTTAGAATTTGATTTATTTAATTTGTACGTTCTACTATTCAGAAGTTCCGGACAGAACAGTGGTTGCGGCTTTCTAGCTTTCTTACTCTGAAGTACCTCGATAGCTTTCAATAAGGCTTCCATTTCTGCACGACTATCGGATGCTACTACCCTTGCGGACTCTTCTACGCGCTTTTATTTTCACATTTCCAAGGTTACATGTGGTAGGAGGTGGCCGTAAACGCGACCTTGAAGTCATGTTTACTGTACTACCTTTTTGGACTCAACAATTATGGGAACCTTGAGTTGAAATTCCACATATAGCATAGCTGGCTTGACTGCTCAAAATTTTAGCACATCACCCTTTTTTAATACTATCCTCATCATTTCGCGAAAGTTATATAATCCTTCCATGTTGATATAAATTTGGGTATTTTCGGGATAAAGTAAGACATTTGTTATTTCAGCTTTACGGAAGGGAATAGTATATTTGATGTCACCATGCGCTAGGACTTACCATTTATCTGAACTAATGGCACTGGATACTAGCTGTAAATCTCGTTCATAATATATAGGTTCGGGTAGGTTTTCTTCGTAGTGTATAAGTTTGCGTAGATCTTCAAACACATACACCTGGGGATGTGATCCCGAATGTGTATGAATATGTTTGCCAAATTTATCGATAGGCATTGCTAATCTCTCAAGCGTCGAACTGGATATGAATATCGAAAGCGTGAGCTTCTACTTATAAAATATCAATAATCATAGACGTCGCTAGGATTGCAATAAAAACACAGACACCTGTATACACATATATTTAATCAAACCAACAATAAGTAATAGCGAGAAAGCGCTGGATGGGGACCTCTACATGCTGCCTCTACTACAAGAATGGGTCACCCTCATATGTGGTAGGTAGCGTCCTCAGGAGGGTCGACTGCCATAGACGCTCGCTTCTAAGACTCATCGAATAGTCTATTGTTACGGCAGCCTGGAGTTGACGAGCTGATGGAGGTCGCGGTTCGGAGGTGATGAAGTATTCAAACTCCTTGTAAAATGTGGGAGCATCTTCAAAGAGTGCATCCACAACAATATCAGGCATGATGACTGGTAGCTGTAGTGCAAAAACGTTACGCTTTATATGCGAATCTCAAGGTAAGAACCTTGACCTTCTACGCCTCCATCCTTGACTACGCTCCTATATTAAGTTGCCTGTTTTCTGGAGCAGTTGCCATAATCCTCCAGCGCCTACCATAATCATCAAGCAGCTATGGCAACTAACTTCAAGAACGCCGAACAATTTTACCGTCATTTTTGCCGGTTTTTGGCTAGTTGCCCTCCAGCATCCTCTCAACGGTCTCTCCAGCCAGTGGTCACAATGGAGTACGCCATAAACCTACACGGAGAAATCCTAGCGGAAACGACCACCTTACGGACGTGGCCTGCAGCCTTCGACGGATCGTCAGCTGTGTGGTGGCAGACCCACATCTTCAAGCCAGTGAACCGATACCTAGGCCTACTGGAGGATGGGGAAGTTACATATATAACTTATACTTGGAAATAAATAAATATATTTACAAATATTTCGATTGTTTTATTTTAAAATTTTTATGGTGTTATATGCGCTGTTAGCGGTTGCTGTGATCTTCGAGAGTGTGACCTTGAATTGTAGAATATAAAACTTTTAAAAGCGTGCACGTAGATAGTTACCACCATGAGCTCAGAACCTCGATATCCAGATTTTGCGAGCTACTCCAAACGGCTACAAACGTTCAGCGATTGGAGTCGGGGTCAAACTCCAGAATCGCTAGCAAATGCCGGTTTCTTTTGCATCAGCGACACGATTAATTGTGTACAGTGTTGCTACTGCGGAGTTCAGATATCTGGCTGGGAACGCAATGACAAACCCCTATCTGAACACTTCCATTGGTCACCCAACTGCAAAATTCCCAAGTTATATCAGAAATTACAGAACCTGCAAGACTTGACTATGCAACTTATCGACGTGATGCATATTTCCCCCGGAGTAGATGTAGCTGGCAACAATGGAACGAGCGCGGCCAACAAAACAAAAGCTTGCTGTTGCCATAAGTGATGCAAAGTGCGGCACCGAATCATTCAGCGCTTTCCTTCGACAAGTTCAACATGATACCTATTAAGTTTTTGATCGCTCTTGCTGCAGTTTATGATGGGGTTGAATATGTGCTTCAACCGCCTCATTGCAGTTCAGCTTCTTTAGCCTACAATCATGGAGTACACAACTTGTCGTGGTGTAAAATGGATAACAGTTCATTGGCGACTATCCCCGTTTTTAAAATACAAGTGAACAACTTTACTGAACATAACTTTTTAACGTTCAAGATAAAATGCCATTTTCCTGCGTATGCTGTAGATACGAATTGGCAAATGATTTCGCTAAAAAATAAACCTGATGTCTTGAAGAAGCTGCTCACACCCGCGGATAATTCCTGCTGTATATCCACCATTGTTTTAAGCACTATTTTATTCGCTCTAATGTGTATGTCTGTAACGTATTTCTTAATCTGTTGGTATTATAATCATTTAGTGTAGCCACTACTGTAATTAGTTTTTGTATTTCCATCTTAAATAAAGCTTGCAGATTGCGCTGCGGATATACAGGGAGACCTAGGTTCGAATCTTAGTTGAGTCATAATTTAGACATGAAGTATCCTAGGCTGTGCGCTTACGTCATGCCTACATTTTTTTTAATAACTGTGTTAAGCGCAGTCTGTTCTAAGCACGACTTAACTCTTTCTATGCCCTTGGACGTAAACGCAATTTTGACCTTGAATTTTTTAACGTCACGTAACCTCGAAAATGGGTTTGACCTTGATCGTGGCCTCGCTTCGAATGTGGCCTCGCCTTGAACGTGGCTTCGCCGTGAACTCAAGGTCAAGTGGTGGGGAGAGGTTTCAGAACCATCCACTTCCCTCTACTTGTATAGTTGTTTTTGCGTCTACTTGATTCTATTTCCGTAATTCTATATTATAGCAACAAGTATTAAACGAAAGAAATGCAGTAGTTTGGGAAGCTCCTCTTCTGAAATTCGTTACGAAGATCTTGTGATTGGTAGCGGTAGATGACAACTGGTGTTTAGTGGCTGTCAGACTGACAGTTGGGGAGAGGATTGACCTGCGGAGCGGTAGTTACAGGTTTGCTTCTTAGGGGCAGATCGTCGATGCCACAAGTATAACAACGTAACAGATAAACAAAGTAACGACAATCTGATGATATTTCGCATATAGCCAAAAATAAGAACAGTGTATACACATTAGTAATATTGATATAAGTTGGTGGGGTACTCCGTTCGATTCTTTTGCTTAGATAAATAATTGTCTCTATAACATAATTTTATAACATGGAATGTTAACCAAAACAAATAGTGTTAATAAATGTTGTTAAAGTATTGCTTCTTTTATTTAAACTTTAAAGGTTCAAGGATTGTATTGTGAATATATAGTGAAGTTTATAAGTTTCTTTACCTCTATCAGTGTCCTTGAGATTAAACTTGTTATCGCTCAAATTTGAACATCTCATTAATAAAGCGGTCTAGGACATTTGGGCGCGGCCGTTTGGGCGCGGCCGTCTGGGCGCGGCCGTTTGGGCGCGGGGACACATGGGCGCGAGACACTTGGGCGCGAGACATTTGGGCGCGAGAAAGGGTCAACATTGGGATTCAGGAACACATTAAGTGTGAATAATTTCAATTTGGCATAAATAAACAAACATTTATTAAATCATTATTTATCCTGAGAAGTTAATGTAATTAATCAAACAATATTAAAAGAATAATCCAATTATTTATTGAAACCGTTATGAGATTAATTTTAAATAAGGTGGTAGTATGTACCTATATTAGATAAATTTTGAAATAAATCCGAATAAAAATAAAGAAGGTAGAATATTAGATTAGTTTTGAAATAATTCTGAATACATAAAGAGGCAGTACCTATGTTAGATATGAAATAATAATAATTCTGAATTGAAATAAAGATGAAAATAGATTATATATAGGTGTTGAAAATAATTTTAAATAAAAATTCATTTATTGTGCTGGTAAATGAATAATGCTGTGCTATATTTAATCGATTGATGGTTTTAATGTTTAATATGTTTCTAATATGTGTTCTGTTTTGACCGAAACTAGTCGACTTCGAGTTTTGTTTATAATGATAATACTTAACAATAAACCTTAAATTTTAAAGTAATCAATTATATTCGTTGTTATGAACCGTCTAACTGAAGATAAACGCAGAAATAAGAATAATAATAAATAATCATATAAAAAGATTAATTTTAATAATCAAAATTTATTTTTGACATTTTTACCATTATAATACATATTATTCTTAAAATAAATATATACAATTTTTTAAAATATAAACAAGAAGCATCCACGCATTTATTTCATAATTGTACGAAATGCCACTTAAAAATTCTAGAATGTCCCTATTGTTTACGCCGTCTACATGATTATATTGATTATTATAATCTTTAACCAAATTTTTTATTTTCTATCAGCCTGGATAAATTTTTGTTTTTTTTTCAGCGGGCTCATTTCCCGCAAGTAACTGTTCATAAGCAACATCTCTCCTTCGTTGAATAGTTTTCAGGCTGTCGACGAATCTCCAAATGGTTGGATGGTTCATCAATAGCTCTGTTTGTACCCAATCTCTATTCATTTATTCTTTGTTACTTATTATTTTAATGTAATAAATCTCCGCAAAAGATTTGCTAGTATTTACCGGAAAGTTAAAATTTTTAACTTGCTTTAATAATATTCTAATTTTTGACAATTAATATTTCTATACCAAATTTTTGTCGCCCGCCATTTCCTTGAACGTGTTTTAGGTAATTTTCGTTATTTAAAATAAATTTTCAGACCTATGAATAGTAAAGCTAGCTAATACTAATATACGTTAATTAATTTCCTCGCGCCCAAATGTCTCGCGCCCAAGTGGCTCGGCGCTCAAGTGTCTTCGCGCCCAAACGGCCGCGCCCGAACGACCGCGCCCAAACGGCCGCGCCCAAATGTCCGGCTCCGTTAATAAAGACTACACGACGTCTTTACTGTAGCTAGAGAGGAGCTTCAAGTACACTTTTATAGTAATCAATGTTTGAAAGTTAAAATATGAAAAGCTGACCTAAAGATAGGTGAAAAGCTAAAACTGTAACATTCTACTATGATATTGTGGTATAACGCGTTTGAATTGATGGGCGCTATCATGTGAGCAATGACTTTGCGCGTAATAGTTGCGCTGAGCACACGCACTGAGGAAGGGTACAACTTTCGTACTTTTGTGAACGTCATGTCAACTTTTAACATTAACCGCTTTTCTAAAATATACTTAAAATCAACGACAAAAACGTTATTAGCACGTTGTTATAACAACGTTGTATCGACGTTAAAAGTCGACTACTAATCTAAAAGGTGTTTTATATTAACGTTACTTTAACGTACTATGGAAAATTTTCGTGTTTTATAAAAGTAAAATCTACGTTTTAGATTAACTGCTAATGTAAACATCTCTTAACATCGACGACATCTCGGCGTCATAAAATCACCCTCAATAAATTTAATACCTTAAAAGATTAAAACAATTGACAATCAATTTCCAAAAGTTAAAATTGTTTCAGGAAATAATTATATCAATTATTATAGATAAAGCATGATTTTTTTGTAGTATGAATAAAAAATAATTTTGTCGTAATATATAATTTAATAATTATACGTTTCGCCAATAGTATTAGTTTTTAATTATTAAATTATATGTTACGACAAAATGATTTTTATTCATACTACAAAAAAAAGCACACTTTTCCTATAATAATTGACATAATTATCTCTTTCAACAATTGTAACCTTTATACCCAACACGTTTAATTAACGGAATAATTAGGTAAACAGTAAAAAGAATTACTAAAAACCATCGCCTATTCACGTTGAGAAAATGACGTTAACTATTGGACTCAAATTTAACGTTTAATTTTCAACGAAAAACGTCTTTTTAACTACGTAAACGTCTTTTCGACGTACTTTAAACGTACATGTGCCTGCTGGGATTGCTCGAAGTAACTCTTACATAATAACAATATTTATAAATAATTGTAATATATAAGTTACTTTTTAAGTTTGAGCCCTGGAAGCTTATCACAAGAAATTGCAATATAAAAGCAAATTGGTGGTTTAACAATGCCACCGCTTTAATCCGGGAGTGGGAGATATACGTAGCAATTAAGGAATACTTTCCTATTAGCTCTGGCGTATATTCCCTAAATGGCAAAGAAAACTCCAGATGGACGGTCGGAATCCTAATTTCTCACTAACGTTAAAGACTCAGAAACAAACAAATTATAATAATAAAATTCAGAAGTCCTGCCATGAATATTTAAAATAGAATTTCAAGTAACAGGATTCAATAAGCAAATTTAATGTATACCTAATGAATGAATTTCTATGAAAATTACTAAATTCAAATACATATGTAAAATTGTAAGTAAATCGAAATACAAGTCTTTTACAATACAAATATTGTTTAATAGGGTAATTTCTCAAGGTAAGAGGATAGGCCTTCTTTGTGTACGTTATTAATTAAGTTATAACTCGAGATCTGTAACCTATATGGGCGTAATCGCTTACTACCCACTTAAATTGTTATGTAACAGTTGTAATAGTGTGGTAAATTTGAATTGCGTAAAATAATTTGCGCTCTTTAATAATATGAAGGATATTTTAATATTTACAGAAAGGCAAGTACTATTTTAACTGATTTTCGTATCTCTAAATATTACTTTCACAAACAAGTTTTAAATATATAGGGGTTAATTTGTACCACTGGAGTTCAATTTTAAAATAAAACATGCAAAATTTGGATATGTTACTTAACATAACTAGTGTGACTTAAGTAACATGGATTATAATTTTAATGCTAAATCACCAACAAGCATATACGTTTAGATACAATTATTTAAAGGCTACATTTATCATTTCACTATGACTTGTAGATGGTGATAGCGTTAAATGGTGCAATTCGACAAAATGTAGATTACGGATTATAAGAACCGTCTAACCTAGTACCTGCAGAAACGTTGGATCACAGTGCGAAGATAGTACGCGTTGAAATAGATTCTCGACGTGAGCAGTTAGTACTTCAATTATTGACAGTCCTACAGTTTCTGTTAATCTCTATTTCTTAGCGATACAGAAGTCGCTCCTGTACGACCAAAATTTAAACGGGCAGCTACAGGACTTCAATTTTGATCCAAAACAAATAACTAATACAAGCGCACAAAGGCACAAGAGCAAATGCAACCAAAAGCGCAAGGTTGAAGCTGAAGGTAATTAAACTGAATTAGCAACTAACTGATTAAAATATAATTTTACGTTACCGAAAATGTTATTATCCCATTATGTGTTTTCAGAATTGCAAACATACTCAAACTTAATTTCTCACAAATTAAACTAATTTTTTGCACGATCGGTCTTGTTTGTTTACTTACTATAATTGTTGTCAGGACAGTAAGCTGCATTTGCTGGTTTCTACGCATAACAAAACGGTAAGTAATTTACTTACCGTTCTAGAAAAATTCATATATATCTACTGTAATTTAATGAAACAGCAGCAAATAATGAACAAATCATTTATTAATAATGGAATTAAAGGTAATAATACTACTTAGTGTTGAAATAGTATATGAAGTATTAAGAACGGAAAGGACATTTTACCGAGCGAAGCGACGACTCCAATTATTATCTGAAACCAATAATTCCTTAACGTTCGTGATGCTTTTTGAACGATAGAAACGTATTTTTCTTCAAACGTCGGTAAAATGTAACATTATACCACAGAATAAAATTTTGATGGCACTGTAAGTCTATGTCAAATTCGAGATTAATTTCTAACCTAGAATTTTTACTTACCGTTCTAGAACGGTAAGCTTAACTTACTGATTTGGCAAAAAACGTATTTTTTGCACGATATAACGATTTTACTTAGTTACCGCGTTTATTTTCAAATCAGTAAGTTATGCTTCTAGAACGGTAAGTAAAAATTCAAGGTTAACAGGTTTGGTTTTGCGACAATTTATGTCAAAACTGACGAAAAATCTTACCTGCTAACCTCGAAATTGACATAGACTTACAGTGCTACCAACATATTATTCTGTGGTATAATGTCACATTTTACTGACGTTTGAGGAAAAATAATTTCTAAACGGCATAAGCATCACGAACGTTCCTCCTCCAAACAATTGTCTTCGATCGGTAAAATGTCCTTACCGTTCTTAATACTTAATATACTATTTTGTATAATAACAACAGCGTCCAACAATAAAAAGGGAAATCAACAAACAATGGAACAAATGTATTGCGCAGTGTGGCTAATATAACACTAGAATGAAATATTGATAACTACTTCAAAGATAGTTTTTTACAAGCTTATTCGTCTACCAGTACCTTGTAAACATAATAACTATGGTTACCTTAGCTGTTGCAGTCAATTTATAAAAAAATTAAGGTAGGCACTTTTTCATTTTGAAATATATTTATTAAGTCAATTTTTTATTCCGATCGTGCAAAACACGTTTCCTGATCGAAGAATACCTAATAACAAAGTGTGCAGCATGTGCATCGTCATTTGACAGAAAAAGGTAATTTTCCTAAAGCTACTGCAGAACGTTTCGTACAGCAAGAACTTGCCGAAAAAGAAGCTATTTTTAACATGATCGAAAATAGTCCCTCTACTGGCGTACGAAGAATATATAATCGTGTTCATGTTAGTCGAATGAAAGTGTGGACAACATTACACAATTTTGGTTTGTACCCACAAAGAGCATATCTCAATAACAACATTGCTAACTAGTAGATTGGAAAAGGAGGTCCTGTTCTCTGGCCTCCAAGGTCACCAGACCTAACGCCTCTCGAATATTATCTTTAAGAACACATAAAAAGTTTAGTGTATTCAAATAAACAAAAAACCAGAGATGAGCTCGTTCAAAATATTATGTCTGCAGCTGCATCCATACGAGACGATCCAGATACTCTTCAGAGAGCTACGTCTTCAATTATTAGAAGAGCGAGAATGTGTTGTGAAGCAGCGGGGGGACGTTTTGAACCAAAACTTTAAATAAATTTGAGTTAGTAATAAAAAGATTCTTAATTAATAAAACATTGCATCACTTTATTCAACATGCTCTTTACTTTATTCTACACACTCTGTTAAATTTAATATTGCTCATAACTCCTTAACTATTGAGTTTTGGACAAAAGTGTATAAGGCACCTTCGACTTAAAATTGTCCAAGGAATACCCTCTTAAGCCATGGGCATCGAGTCATGGGACACCCTGTATAATGAAATATAAATAATAATCAAGGCTATTTACGTTATGCCGTAATATTTCTTTCAGCAAACGTATCTTGAAGTTATCTAAGGCGTGCACGTTACTTTGGGAAGGATGGCCCAGTGTTCGACTACAAAAAAAGCTTGCAGAAACTGCTAATACAATACATTCCAAGTTTAACTAACGATATCGTCTGGTATGCAAATCTTTACCAAATATACGTGTAATTAGAACTATTTTCGGCAAAATGTTCCCGCCTTTTATTTTACCAAACGAAACACGAGTCGCTTCCCCTTTCAGACTTCGTCGGAAAGAACGGATCGTGTTGACTGGCAAAGGAAACGCTACCAAAGTCCTCGAATATATTATTCAATCATTTATCGGCCAAAATTAGAAAAAAAAATGTTTTATATTATTATACCCCGCAATCACGCAGTACGCTACTGTTATCTCAAAAATAAACCGTAATACTAACGAGAATTTCTCGTGTGACGAGCCTGTGGCGACTTCTTCGATCTCACGCATATATCCTTTTGACGTTAGCGTCGGCCCAAAGTGAATCCAGAACGCAATTAGTGTGTTTGAAATGTGAACGACACTAAATTCGGTCACATTTGCTGTTCAACCTCTTCAGCACAAACTGCGATAAACACGAAGAAACATCTCTGTGCGCCTACTCGCGTAAGAATCACTACGACGTAGTTCCACCAAACAGCACTAGAAGGTCGTCAAGCTGATAGACGCAGCCAAAGCAAATCGGAGCTCATTCTGCTTGAAACCGTCCGTTCGCGAGTTTCAAGTTCGAAGACTTCTTCCTAAGGTTAGTATACATTTGGCGAGCCGCGCGCGAGGCGCGCTTGAGTCGCGCCAAAAACGAGCCTAATTTATACCGGGCTGCGAGTCTACTACGAGCCGCGCGACGGAGGCTCGCGGCCGATCCATTTTCTGTCGGTTTTTGTGGCGAGCTCAAAGGTTTTTTTCGCGTGTAGTGGAACGGGTTTGTGGCAGACTCGTGCAAAAATTTTGTTTTCAGCGAGACTTCGACCGCGATAATTGTATATTATTATATGAATATGGAGTGGTCCGAAGAAAGTATGTTAAATTTAGTGGGGACCTACAAATTATTTAAAAATGTGTGGAATCTCAAAGATTATTTTAAAAAAGAAAAGAAGGTTGACGCTTGGAATGAAATTGTGCCAGCCGTCGGGAAATCTGCGAAGGCCCGCAAGAAGAAAATATGTTTCTCTTTTGGAAATAGCCGGTCCTATATTGTTTAACAAATACTCAAAATCTGTCCGAGACATTCTGGTAAAATTTTTGTATTGTCCGCTAATATGCTGGAACTTTAAATCTGCTAGCATTTCCGATCCTAATCGCTTTTTATACAAAGCAGTGCGCCACCATCGCCGAAGTTTTCGTTTTTTATTTAATAAACTTGATAGTAATAGAGCACCACTACACAAAACTAACAAAGCTGCCATTTGTTCTTCGTCGTCTGGCATGGCAGTTCTACCTTCTTCGCTCGCCTACTAAACCTTTAAGTTTGTGGGAAGCTCGCGTGGTGCTCAACTTGCAATGCGGATCAGATAAAATTCGTAGGAGGCTCGCGGCCGGCTCGTTGGTCAAAATGCGCGACTCGCGCGCGGCTCGCCAAATGTATACGTACCCTTACAGCCAGTCTTATAAAGGCCACTAATCTGACGTTAACTTTAATTCGCTGTTAAAATAAACAAAAGCGCATCAAAATTTGTTTACTAATGAATAAAATGTCATAAGCACTAACGTTTTGATGCTCTTTTGATTATTTTAACAGCGAATTAAAGTTAACGTCAGATTAGTGGCCTTTATAAGACCAGCAGTTAGAAACTCGCCTTCCCGAGCCAAGCCGATTCTTCGATGGTATAGATTTTTGTTAAAACAGTTTTTCAGGGCCAATTTGGAAGCCCCACATGAGTACTGCCCGCTACAGCGGCCCTACCAATTTAAAACGTCGAAAG
This sequence comes from Agriotes lineatus, assembly GCA_940337035.1. Taxonomy (NCBI): domain Eukaryota; kingdom Metazoa; phylum Arthropoda; class Insecta; order Coleoptera; family Elateridae; genus Agriotes; species Agriotes lineatus. The sequence goes on along the minus strand of OW679194.1, from coordinate 3,032,264 downwards.
AAAATACCTGGTGCCCTGACTTGTCATCCAGAACCGATCCCGACACCTGGACAGGGACCCCACTGCGAGTTACTACGTTCTACGTCGGCTTCTCTCATATTTGAAAAGTGGGAGCTTTGGCCTGTAAGCGACGCCATAAATAAGCACGAAATCGAATTACCTGAAAAGGAAGCCTCCTGCAGTCTTTCCGGTAAACATATATCATCCTACAGCCACCTGAAGAATCGAGGTGGATGTCGTGTAAAACAAGACGGCGAAGCGTCCGCGTCACTGACCGGACCCCGTTTGACGTAAATCGCCGCTTTGCACCAAGCCCGAGTGGCAGTGTATTTGGCAAGCTGCTAACTTTATCACTGACACAGCTCCGCACAACGGGAGAAACATCTCTCGGGATGTTAATTACTTTCAAATTAATATATAAAAAACACCGGCCGGTCCCATATTATGTGTGCAAACGGAGCCATTTGCATTTAATAAGTTATAATTCTACAGTTTTCGCCACGCATGCAGCGCTGTTCAGGAAGCGCATTACCAAAGAGTCGGACATTACTCCAAGATGTGATATTAGTTGCTTATTCCGGAAGGAGCTTTCAAACGTAAATGCAGCTTTTTATTTGCAGTTTTGAATATAAATTTTATTTTTAAACTATTTTGAATTGTATTTATAAAGACCGAATAACAAGAAACTCTTGGCTTACTGACTACCCATTAAGGGCAAGTTATAGAGAAAAGTAATTTGCTAAATTATTCTAACCAGAACAAAAATTTAGCAATTAGAAATATTACGTTTTATCTTCAAGACGTGGAGAATGGGAATTGATGGTTCAGTAGCCTTCACACTTCTTCGCATTCGGTGTTTTAAGATAACGCGGGCGCAAAAACCGTATAAAAGCAATCGCTCCGGGCAGAATGAAAAACTCTTCGAGTCAACCTGTCTTAACCAATAACCTTCACTAAACCCGAAGAATCTACCTGGATTGTTCACAAGGCGCCTGTTCAAGTACCCTGCACAACCACTCTTATCCGAAACCCTGATTGAACTTCGTGCTGGAGTCTGAGAAGTGTTCGTGAAAATTGGGTTCGGAAATCGAGTGCATTTTTAGAATGGTCCCGGTTTTCGGGAATCAGGGGGCAAGATAAATGATCAGTTCGGCGGGAAGAAACGCAGAGGTTTTGGTATTAAGTTACGTCTATTCAGGTAACTTACATTCTTACGTTTGGTGCTCTTACTAGTTTTTCTACTGTTTACTGGTGATCTCAGTTTCGTATAACCCTAATGCGACTGCCTCGAATTTCTTCATCCGCAACGCTTCGCCGCAAGGAAGCCATATACGGATTTTCTGCTCTCGACGTCCACAGTGACGCTTGGGTTTCTTCCTTTGCTGTGTACTGTGAAGAAGATCTGCTATATCTATAGCTACATGGCGTTGGAGGGATGACTAGCATGCACGTAGTGTTCTTTTCTGGAGATAACGGCACCTGAGCTGCTTCGATCGAAATTGCCGATGGTTTTGCTGGCTAGGGTTCTGGCGGAATCGCGGACTTGGCTCTCCAGAAGCTATTTTCTTCAATTATCTTCAACATGATAGGTGATGGTGTCTCTGGAGTTTCAGGTGGAGTGACTGGCACCGGGGACATACCGGACACTTACGAGTCACCTGGAGCACTGTGAACTAGCGGCGTCACAGGGAATTTCCCGAAGAGCTTCTCAAACTTCTTCTCCAGGTGCAAGACTCGCATGTGCTCGATGAGTTGATCGGGGCTCTTATGAACGGGAGGTGGTGGTTCATGCTTAGAAGATTTCTCGCTGCCCACACTGGAAGAATCTCTAGCTTTGCATCTTCTTCCTTTCAGCGTAGCTGGCAAAGGCGAGATAAAAGCTGACACGGAGCTCCAATGAGGCAACGGTTCCTATTTCGACGGCGGATTGAACATATAGGCCAATGCGTTCCACGGACGAACACGTGTTTTACGCACACGATTGTAGGGCTTAAAGGGGCACATACGTATATCTTTTCTCTCGCGGACTGGCGGCATCCTTATCACTGAAGTCTTCAGGTACGAATGAGCTCTAGCTCTTAGATAGGTACTAGTTTATGTACCTGCCAGCCGGTGCTTCTAATTTGTACTCTTGCTCGATTCCTTTAACTTAGCAGATCGCATTTACACAGGGTACCTAATATACTGGAAAATGCAAAAAACAAAAAACCTTCCAACACGCACATCTAAGCTTCGACTGCTTAAGTCTATAATCTCACATTAAAATCCAGTTCTACGATAATGTGAGTACGCGTCAAGATGAGAATGTAAAAAACTGGTTGGCTACGGAGATGGCGGCATCGACTTACACATTTTTTACTGGATCCATTCAGCTGGACGAATGCATTCTTACTACTGGACTAATTCACCTAGACAAATGCATACTCCCAAGGTACGGAGAAAAAACGGAGACTGCGGTTTTGGCTTGCGTGCTTACAAAATGGCTTTAACTGGGTGAATACACTCTTACTACTAGATTCGTTCAACTGGTTAAATGCATATGCTAGAATTCGGTTTTAAGGTAACATAAGCACTCTTAAAAAGAGACACAGACACTTAGGTGAGTGCGAAGGTTGTGGTAGCAACCTTACGTATTATACTCGATATATTCAAACAAGAAATTCACTTTTACAAGATACATGAAGCAAATGCAGAGGCTGCGGCAACAGGTTACATGCTTCCAGGATTGATGCAACTGGGCGAATGCTGCGATATCAGCCTCCATTTTCCTAGATACTTTACGGTCGGATGCCCTGTTAATAAATTACTGTTACAAAAATCCTGTAAATGTTCTTTTACAGTTGTCTAAATGAGGAGACTTTTCTTTACCCAATTTACAAGTTTTAAAGATCTCCTCATTTAGACTAATGTAAAAAGACATATACAGGATTTTGTAACAATAATTTATTAACAGGGCTAGATTCGAGTTTCTAGAAAACATTTAAATAGATATTAATTAGAACTGAAAAATACTTCTCCTCAAAAGCGCCTTACATAAAAAACGTAAAAATTATGCAAACATACTACTTTTCGGTAAATTATAAAAATCTAAAGAAGTAATTAACATTTTATATAATTTTTTCCAATTATAACTCTTTAGTCTTCACATAAAATTTTTTTTAATATTAAGTCTTGGTATCTGAAATTTTAGAAAATATTTAAAGAATTTAAAAATAAATTTTTAGCTAAAGTTACAAAAATTGGTGTTTTCTAGCCTTGATATTGTTAAGTTAGCTAAAGATAACACACTATAAAAAAATCTGATCGAAATCTTACTTAATTTCCGAAGAGCATCACTTCCTGGAATTTGACAATTTCGAAAAATAAGTAAAAATCACTCGGTATATACGTATTACTATGATATAGAGCAACTTCTTTAGTCGAATTTCCGTCTTTAATAACAGAAAGCAATTGGAAACGGATGCTCCTAATTTCATGTATTAGATAAAAATAGTGCTGCCTGTGCACGATCTTTAGCCTTATTAAAAAATACAAATATTCTAATGCAAAAGTGAACGATTTTGCGCCCTTATTTTATTTTAACTATATGCAACAATATTCGGCTGCTCCAGTGAACATAATACCCTGTAGGTTAGGTCGCTAAATTAGGAATACTGGGTAGAGCAAACCAATTGTTAGTAGCTCCAGTTTAACTCGGACCTTATTTGTGAACGCACAAAAAGTAAATCTGAAGTAGCTAACCTCAAAAATTGACATAGAATATAAAGCGGTGTACACTCGTAAAAATCGCAATAATTAATTTAAATCAATGCCAAAATCAGCAAAATACCTCAGGTAAGCATAATTATTCTCGCATAGCAACAGTACTAACGGCTTTTGTTCTAGCGAGACCTACAAGTGACGCATACGTCAATTGTTTCAGCTTACAAACGAATGGACAAATTTCCTTGAGATTCCTACAAATTCTAATGACTCCACATCGATTTCTGGGTTTTGGAATGCACTGAATAATCGGGAACTGCGGAAATGCGTAACGGAAACTCCGATCTTGCAGGCCGCAAAGAAATAAAAAGGCTCTGGACGATGAAAATTGCGCAAAATACCTGGTTTCTACTCCGAAACTGATCGCACCTCTCAGAAGACGCTAACCCGTTTTCTTAGCTGCTAAAGACCTGGTGACTCGGATCTCTGCCTGAAGTTCTGCGTAGAGGTCTCCTCTAGGTGCTGAAGGCACCAACCTTGGCTCCAACTAGCTCCTGCAGGCGATATTGACTCTCGAACGCAGCCCGTACTTGGACCGCAGCTGCGTGGATTTTGTTGACGACGAATCAGCACAAATTACACCACTTGAAGACTGACAAACTGGTTCCAAATGTGCCCAACACTTTTGTGGTTAAATAAAGCCAACACTTGCACTAAATAAATGTGTTTTTATTAACAAAAATTAAACTTTTCTGGGAGCTTTCAAAGCTCTCTTCTTTGGTTGTTAAACAAAAGAAGGTCTGGTATTTTAGCAAAATATCACCACAATTCTTTAAGAAAATAAGGTTTGATACTTAAAATTTACTTATAGAATAAGATTTTGATAATATATCTAATTCTTACAGACTAAATCAATGTTTTTCTTAGGCTATAATGAACCGCTTTGAATCTGCTCTTTCACTGTGTTTTTAACCGCACTGTTATGTTCTGTAGTTTATTATGCACTTAATAATGTCCTTCGTTCTATTTCTATGCTATTCGTAGGTTGCTCTATTGCAACATTCCTTGTCGGTTGCTTCTTACAACGTTTCTAATCTTCGTACTGCATTGCTATACCCTTCAGTTACTTTGCCATTCTAGTCCTAACTTTCTGACCACTATAATGCTCATAACTTTGTACTTGTGCAAACCATTTCGTACAATAATAAACATAATACTGCAAACGTTAACGTTACCATCGTCAGATACAATCTAACTGCATTCGCACTTCCAAAACCTCGTCAATCTGAGCCCAAGAACAGCTTCCTCCGTTTCGTTCTGGCGGCGGTTGGGCTGTTTGGCGCGGTTTCGTGATTGAGCTGGCATCCAGCAGCAGAAGGCTTGAGTTGAGTTTTTCAGGTGCTCGGCAGGCGGCGTCGTCCCTTCGGGGTGGCATCTGCTTGGTACTTGCGAGGAGGTTTTTTTTCCGTTATTAACATTTAGTGAGTGTGTTCCCGGACTTGAAGCGAGACGATCGCAGCAGTGTGTGTGGCAGAAGTTTTGTGTTGTGTTTGCTCCTGTCGAATTGCCAGGTGCTTCTCTGTTTCGTCAAATGGGTCATTGTGCCAATATAACCCCTGTATGTATGTGGGATCAAATTGAGAGCGTTTACCTCTGGTCAAATTTTACGTACGAGCCTTATCGATTATTCCGGTCGCATCGTGGCTTCTGGTTAGGAAACTATGAGACTTTATCACCAACGCCTACGCTTTGAGCTGCTTGGAACCCCTCGCGCCGTTTCGTAGTCTTGGGCCACTCGCCGAACTCCAATATGGGATCTCTTCGACCGCCACAGGTAAAGTTAAGTTAAGGTTTTGTACTAGACATTAGTGATGGGACTATTCGAATGCAAATTACTACAGTATTCGATTCTTGCAAGATCTCGAATGCATTCGATTCTTTTGAGTGTATTCGAATGCTTCGAATCGAATACTTAATCGGCGTTTGTAAATCTCGCCGGACGTGATCTCGATTTCGATCTGAATGCTGAATTCGGCGTGATCTCGATTCTTTTCCGAATGCTGAATTCGAATGCATCGGCGCTTGCCGGCGGTTGGTACTCGGTTTTGCACTCGAATCGTTTCAGATTCAGTTTTCACTAGCACAGCGCTGCGTATCATATGAGTTTAGACTAATATTACCACACAGACTGAAGATTGCACACCCAAACGATATAGCACCACCAAAATCACTAATGCAACTAAAAATCTACTAAAAATTTCAACAGATACATGGAAAGGAAAGAGAAACAAACGCTGGGGTTGTCTTAATAATTTATGTTAAAGAAATACATATAGGCCTATAACAACAATAAAAAACTATTTTATGAAGGGTCCCTTTCTCATATTCATTTTAGGTACTATAAATTTAACATTTAAGTATTACAAAACAAATATACGTTATTAATAGGGTAAGCTGAACCGCCTACAATCAAAACAAATTTTTATTTTTGTTTTGTGCACGTGCAGCGTCTCGGTATCCGTGGTTGTGCGTGCCGCCGAGTCGAGGTCACACCTCACCACTTCCCAATACGAGAGCGAGCGCACAACTCGATTCTGTATTCGGAAGTGCGATTTTGCATTCGAATTGCTTGCATTCGAACTCAAGAGCGCACAACTCGATTCTGTATTCGGAAGTGCGATTTTGCATTCGAACGATCATTCGATTCTCAAAAGTATTCGAATGCGATGAATTCGATTCTGAAAAGCATTCGATTCTGCCCATCACTACTAGACATAAGCATTCACATTCACATTTGCGTACTAACTAATGTCTGTTTATCACATTTTTGTACTAACTAATGTTTGTTTAAACACCCCATTTTCGTTAAGCAATGCGAACTAACTAATGTGTGTCTACCTTATTTGTGTACCGTATGTGTTGGAAGAATAATAGACCTATTTGTTACACGCTTCCGCTGTATCTTCTTTGTGTTACATGTTGAGTTTCAGTTTAAGCAATCTGTAGTGTCGTCGCCCGATTGGCGACTGTTGTATGATTGGTGTAAAGCGGGTCCTAGACGAATTTGTGAGCGTCAAGGTAGATTCTAACGCTCCAGCTACCGGTTCCGGGGAGTCCCAAGGCTACACTCATTCCCTACCCCGCTTAGCTTTCGGGTTTTCGTCAGACGTGGGCTCAAATTTCAGGTCCATAGCGCCCTAATATTTTTTAACACCCTGTATATGTCGTCACGCTTGTCCCTACGGCGTCCCGTTCGTAGGACAACGCCCATTTCCCTGAGCGTATTCAACCGTGGCTGTTATCTGTTCTGGAGAATCCTAGGGCAAGAGGTGACGTTTCCCAAACGTGATAAGTTTGGTGGCACTCTCGTACCCCGAGATGTCATAAAACAGCTTCATACCGGCTAATTTTAGTAGTCCAAAGTGTCGGGCTTTATTGTCTTTTCTCGTCTGTTGTCTACGTGGGGCTTTGTTTTTGCCGTAGTATTTTTTTGGTCATTAACTATCCTTTGGCGTTGTTTTGTCGTTCAGACTCTTGAAGCATTGATTTTGCAATTGTTTTTTGTTTTTGTTGACTTCTCGAAGTAGTACGAATTGGTAACGCGTTTTTTTATATAATAACGAATCATCTCGAGTTTTATTTTTTTTGTCGTATCGATCATTTATGACCCCTACTTTGTATTTAGTGTTGTTTTTTATTTCATAGTAATTTTCGAGTTTTTAAAGGATTTTCATATTCAAATAGTTTGGGACCGTGTTTTTTTTTGTTTCTATTTGTTTTTTTCAGTTTTCTTTGATTTTGTATTTGTTTTTAGTAGGCCTACTTTTACCGAAAACATTTATCAGAAAAAGTTGCACAGAATCACAAAACTAGTCGAAATTCAAATTTGCATCAAAAAATTATTAGTATTACGATTTCATCAAATAAATGTCAACTCTCAACTTTACACTCCTGTACAATTTTTACTTATTTTCTGATCGTTTTCAAATTTCGTTCAGTTATTCTACCCTTTAAAAGTGCTTTTTTTACATTTTTTAAATAAGGTTAATGCAAATCAGTAGCCTACTGCGATCAAAAATAAATACTGTAACGACCTTGAAGCCGCGTCTCGTGCGACGCGTGAGTCAGTCTTCCAGAACGACCTCGGGGTTAATGCACGCGATGCGTCATGCATTTGCCGGAACAATCGAGGGTGTCTCGACGTTTCTAGAATGACTCACCCGGCGGATATAAATACGCACAACGGAAATAACAAAACAGTCCCGAATTTAGCTTTGAAATATGCAAAAGCTGCCATATAAATAACGCGTGTGTGTAAATAAATCTAGCGATATAAATCATTTATGTTAAGTCGTGTAAATAAATAAATTGTATCTGTTGTTAGAAATAGTTCTTGTGTTTCTTGTAAATCGTAATTAAATGGCTGTAAATAAATGCTTAAAACAAGAAGCGGCGTATAATTTAAAATAGCCCGAAAACGTAAAAACGTAACAATACAAAGAATCATAGCACTCTTAGTTTTATTGAAAAAGGTGGCTCAGAATAAAAAAAGATAGTGTAACTGGCTAAAATTTGAAATCAATCAGCACAAATAAGGAAGATGTATGGGTATGAGGGTGAGAAGTGAAACATTTATTATTATTATATGAAATTGTAATAATAATAATATATTTTTTTTATAAAAACCTCTTTTAATAACCTGTTTCAATAAAACTAGACCTACTCTGATTTTTCAATTTTGCGCATTTATATTTGATCGTAGTAGGCTAGTGATTTGCAATAAAATTTTTAAAAAAATCAAAATCCTACTCTTTATCCTCATACCCATAACGGCAGGAGTAAAATTTCTTTTCGTGTTACTTTTAACAAAAATATATTTTTGATGTTTTTATTTTCTAACTGTAAGCTTCTTCATGATGCATGGATTGATGTTGTCTTGTTAAATATCAACATGTCAATCGGTTACGGTCTGCTCGTCTAAAACGAGTTAGTTTCCATATGTTGCTCAGTCGATGACTATCATCTCGATTAGAAATTGTTGAAATTTTTCATGATGTCCAGAGATTCTTTAATTATCCTTGCATAATGACGGGTGCTAAGGTAAAAGATGAACCCCATCACAATTGATTCTGTGATGATCATTCTGCTGTTAACGCTTGGTTATCACAGACTTTCTTTATATTTATTTTCATTATAGACACCTTTCGCTTAGTATCGTTACAAAGGATTTTTCTCGGAAGAAATTACTAGTTCTGTTTTGGTGAGACTTACAAAGCCTACTCCAATGTACTGAACCTATCACCCAGTTTTCCTAAGCAACTTCAATAATCAACGTAAATGCAACAAGTTTGTTATAGAAACAAAAACTAATTGATGCTTCTCAGTAAAATCCATTCAATCCTGCACGTCAACTGACAACGACGCATTATTATAATGGACTTATATAATACTGTAATAAACAAAGTGGTATGTAATACTTTATGTAGGTAAGCAATATCAATTTCGCAACTATCATAAAACGCAATTGTACTCGAAAATTATTGATTAATTATTAAAAAAATAATAATTTAGGATAAATAATGTTACTGCATAATTGGAATTATATTATACCTTACAGAGCTAAATATGTTTAATGTATATTTATAATTATATTTAGTGAGTTGTAGCTGTTTCTATTGAAATAAGTTTTAATAATACAAACGACTTACATAATACACTAAGAAGTAATTTAAATATTTAATTTTAAACTTCTTTGTTAATCTGAATAACTACAATTATATAAGAAGTTACAGTTCCGAGAAAGGCAAAAAGCATAGTATAATCGACATTGAAAAATCCTGCTGCGGTAAAATTCGGACACTCCCCTGCCTGTTGGGCAAGTAAAAGCAACTCCTCTCTCATAATCCGATCTTGAATATTATTGCTTATTAATGGAACATCCAGGAGTAAATTGTAACATATATTTGCTGTTCTTCGTGCCTCTTTCGTGGTCCCGCCGCAAGCAACTGCCACTAATACACCTATTACCTGAAAAGTATAGAAAGTTAGAAAATGTTCACATAATCGATAGCAAATCCTATTATTTCAGTCATTGTTCGCTCTAAATACATAAAAGGAAAAACAACTTTAGGAATTAAAAAAAATACCCTACTTGTTATTATCGTTTGGCTAATCATCGATCTTCAGCAAAAATACTAATGATTACTACACACAACTGTCACATGACTGATATCATTCAATAAGAACCTTGCATTTTGTGCTCACTAGTGCTGATTATTGAAGCCGTAGATGGTGTCATAATTAGAAATAGATATGCAAGAAACAAGCAATTTGAGGTTTTTGGTTCATTAGACCAATTTTAAATCATATTTCGTATACGGGTTTTGTGTAATAATCTTCAGAATATAAACGCGGGCAACACACTTACATATAATTTTGCCGGTGTCAAGAGTCATCGTGCTGGTTACACTTAGAAAACTGCCCGCGGGCAAGCCCTCGAGACAGTTTTCATTGCAACCAGAACTCGACCCTTGGCGTGTGCAAAATTATCGGCAAGAATGTCAAGCCAGTTAAATAAAAAAAGCCGTCGAAACGACTTTTTAAAAAACACTTTTATTTTACAAGGGCAATGCTACACATTGGAGCTCAAATACACAGTCAGACAATTTCTTACATCTAACAGGTGAACTTTTTTTTATTTTTTTTTATTTAACTCCAAGGCAATTTACAATCTGTCCAAGGGACATTAAGCAAATGAGATAACACTATTAATAACATAATCAAAAACATATCATGTAGGCAGGTCATCCATTGATTAGTGCCTTTACAACTACGTCTTATCTACGACTTGATTGCTGCTACTGGAACCTACTTGCTATGTCCGCGGGTTTGAATCGCTTAAGTCTACGAGTGTCATTTGATTCGTCGAGAAGTCTACGCGCTAGTTGATTTGGGTGCACTGATAATTTAGCACTGTATGTCTCACTGAGTTTAAACGAATACTAACAGGTGAACTAGGAACTAAAGATAAAATGCCACATTACTAACTTATATAGCATTTTTTATTTACTAAGATAAGCTTATCTTCCAAGGCTGCATGTGACAGGATGCTCGTGCAAACAAGGTTACAAGGTAAGCACCTTTAAACAATAGAGGATTGTTCTATTACAACGTAACTCGTCCGCCGAAAAAATTATCCAATAAGGGAAAATTAAATTTTCCTTGTTGAATCTTGCAAAGGTAAAACTAAAATTAAATTTACGCATTTACGTTATTATAATACATACGTATATAGCATAAAAATAATTATTATAAGAATGGTTAGCAGCGTAAATATAATTGCAGACACACTTATAGTATTGGATTCATCATAATTTACTGGTTTTAACTAATTTTCGTATTTATTAAGTTTGATTCTGTCTTCAACCAATTTTTGAGTATCGACGGGAATCAAGTAGCACTTAAGTGCAAAAGGTTAGAGCCAGATATTGCTTTTCTAAATTGTGTTTATTACATTTAACGTCTAATGTCCAGTGACTTATTTCAACGGGAATACTATTTTGAACATTGAATAATAAAGTAGGTAGCTATACGATTTTTATTAAATTGTTTCTAAGTGTGTCATAGTGAATAAAAATAAGGGTATAACCTACATTTCTAATAACCGTCTATTTGCTTTGTTTAACAACTACATTGCCTAAATTTAAAGAATATAGTTCTGGATTATATCTAAGCTATTTACAGTATTATATCGCCATGTATAACAGGTGATTGAATAATCAGGATACAGACGATGAGGGTAGTAAGCCTGAAAAGGCAGTAATTCGTTTGCGTGTCTTTTGATATTAGAAGATCTGTTATGCGGTACTAATTCATATGTGTCATGTTCGAGAATTTGAGATATTGTATAGGGTCCTATAAATTTCGGTTCATCTTTACTTCTGGAATTTGTTTTAACAAATACTTTTTAGTTTAATTGAAATCTTTGATGTTTCCGGATTGAGTTTAATTTTAAATTTCGCTTTTCTTTAGTATCGATTTTTTTGCCTTCTAATATTTTATACATATTTCTTATGCGGGTTTTGTGACCAGATAAATAATCATGATAATATGTTTTGAACAGTCTAATTCGAATTGACTTCTACATTCAGTATGACAAAATACAATCTCAAAAGTGGTTAAATTAAGATTAGAGTGTATCGTATGATTATATGCAAGAATACAATATTGCATTTTTTTGCTCAGGTACATCCATCAATAGTCGATAGTTTTTAATTATTGTCAAATGCAATCGTTCAATTGGGGAATTTGATTGCTGGTGATAAAAAGCTTTCGTGTGCACCTGGATTTTATGTAAAGCTATAAAGTCTTTAAAAATATTCTGGTTAAATTCTTCATCAGCTATAATGATAGTTGTAATATTTGGTGTAGTAAAAGTACACATGTAATTAAATAATTTCTCAATGACAACTGTTAAATTTCGAGTTTTAATATAGTACGCTTGGACGAATTTGAAAGACGAGTCGATTATTGATAGATAGCTTCTTTTGCCTATCTGAAAAATATCCAAGTGTATAGCATGAAATGGTTGGTTTTGTGTAGGAGTAAGCTGTAGAGGCTGTTCAATTGGGTTTCTATTATACTTTTGCGTTTTACAAATGTGACCATTATTAACATAATCGTTAATATCTTTATTAATTGATTTCCAGTAATATTTTCTTTATATATGTTCAATTGTTTCATTGATACCACGGTGATTGGTATTACCTAGATGATAATTTTGGATTTGACATTGGCGAACTTGTGGATTTAGAACGTAAGTTACTTATGACATGCTTCGATGAAATTTAGGTGTGTTATCGTTAATTATATCTTGCAAAAAATTGGAAGAGTCCAAACAGAGTTTGTCATTAGGAAAATAACAATGGTAATGCGTGTTAGGTTTGCAATGTTTGATTAAGAGTCTATTGAATACTTCGATTTCATTTGTATTATTTATAAACTAGCAGTCCAGTGAGACAAATGTCTCATTTAACGCGCCTTCAAACCTCGATCGGTTAGGCAACCACCCAGACCTGGAAGGTGTCAAAGTGGTTGCCTAACCGATCGAGGATTTAAGGCGCAGAGGGTCGCAGCTACGTTTGGCGGCCGAACCAGTTTTTATTTAATACGCGTTCTATTTGAAAAACGGTCTTTATGTGATTTCTCGAAAACCGGAAGTGTCACGTGACTGAAATTCGGTTCCTGACCTGACATGACCATTCCAAACATATAACTTTCATAACTTTTTTCTCTATCTCTTACGGTTTGGCTGCTGAAACAGCGTCCCGGACAAAACAGCGTCCTGGACAAAGCAGCGTCCCAGACAGACACGTCTATTAGATAAAGGATACTGAGTAATGTGTGATTCAATCGTACTTAGTAATACGTATGTCTCGTGATAGCTGGGAATTTACGAATTCGATTTAATTTTTAAATTGCTGTAAGGGTTTTTCGGCAATATCGATTACAAAGGCAGATGATTGCTGCGAATGTATTATTTCGACATAAGAGTTATTGTCGTCATTAAAATTACTAATATTTGGTGGGCTTATTTGTACGTCAGATATAATTTTTACTTGAAGTTTTTCTGGTTTTTGTGGTTCAATGGTCGGTACTGTGAAAAAGTCTTGTATATCAGAAGTGCTTGCTCCAGTTGCCAAAAAATTTTGATTATTGTTATTAGGTATCGGTGTTTGAAGTTTATCGGGTGTTTTTGGGGTGAATTTGAACGCGTGATAAAGCGTCAGCGACTTTATTTGATTTTTCTGGTAAATAATTTATGTTGAAATCATATTCTTCTAATTTAAGTGCCCAACCGGTTAGTTTTGAATATGGCTCCTTCAAATTTTTAAGCCATACTAATGGTCATATATTTATACTACTACATTGCTAGCGGCTATGAGTGGGGAGGTCACAACGTAAGTGAGACAGACAACCAACTCTTCGATGTATTTCATGAGCTGTGCGTCGTCCGCGCGGGGGTGAAGTGAACCTCGCGGTCAAGTGTAAAATTCGCTTCTAAAAGCGGAGTTTGAATTCTCAGGCATGCGCACGAGACGCGTAGTACTCAGAGTGAGAGTATGTCGGCGCCCTAATGTTTTCGCGCGTTGCCAGGCCCTACTAGCAATATAGTAGTATAAATATATGCTAATGGTATATGATCGGTGTACAAAGTAAATTTTACTCCATATAAATATGGACGAAACTGTTTCGTTGCCCAAATTATAGCTAGAAGTTCTTGTTCAATTGTAGTATATTTTTGTTCTGCGTTATTAAAAGTTCTGGAGGCATAACAAATGAGTTTTCCATTTTGGGATAATACCGCGCCTATTGGATATTTAGATGCATCAGTTGTTTTTTAAAGTCGTAATATTGAAGTACAAGTTCATTCATTAAAATTTGTTTACAGTATTCGAAGTTTTTCAAAAATTCAGGGGTGTGTTCAATTTTGTTTTCTTTTTTTAGAAGTACAGTTAAATATTTAGTTATTTTAGCCAAATCTTTGACAAATTTTCTGTAATAACCAAATAATCCTAGAAATGATTTTATCTCTGTTCGTGTTTTTGGTGCTGGGAAATTTTTAATTGCCGAAATTTTAGTTGGATCAGGTTTTATTTCTTATGAAGTTATTTTATAATCTAAATATTTTACTGATTCATGTAAAAATTCTGATTTGTCTAGTTGTATTTTGACGTTGGCGTCTTTATATTTTTGAAATACATTTTTTAAACGTTGCATGTGTTCTTGAAGAGAACTTCAAAAAATTATAATATCGTCTAAGGATACTAAACATTGTGTTGCTGTGAGTCCAAATAAAGCTGTGTTTATCATTCTTTGAAAACTCGATGTGCTGTTACGCAAATCCATAGGCATTCTTTTGAACTGAAAATGCCCTTCTTCGGTCGAAAAGCCTGTTTTTTTGCGATAATTTTTTTCAATTTCAATTTGGTGAAAACCCGAGACAAGATCTAGAGTTGTGAGATATTTGGCTCTGCCAAGATTATGTAAAACGGTTTCAATACGGGAAAATGGATATTTATCTTCGATGGTCTGTTCATTTAATTTTCGGTAATCAATTACTACCAATTACGACCCAAATATGAAAATTATGCAGTGATTGTGATGGCTCTATAATATCTTCGTTTAACATTTTATTTACTTGTCTTTTGACTTCTTCGAGATAAACATGGAGATAACGGGAGGTTTTAGTGAATATACGTGCATTGGTTTTAGTCCTAATGTGGTGTTTTGTGAAATTTGTTACAGATAAAGGTATCTCGAGTAAATAAAAAATATATTTATCCGCAAACGTCAGAAAAGTGACAACTTATTTGTCTTTATTGACAAGGTAAAAGTGTCACTTTATCTGCCTAAGCAGATAAAATAGCGACTTTTGCATACTTTATCTGCCTAAGCACACAAAATTGTTGCCCTCTTTCTTTCTATGTTTGTTCGTTATCTCCTCCGAGGATACTGGACCGATTAAATTGTATGATGGCTTAAAATTTTGCTAATTTCTAGACTTAGATCCGTATGCCGGTTTTATTTTCAAAGAGTACGAAAAAGTTTTAATTTAAATAAACCTTAAAGCAGCGGATCGGAGCATCTGTCGCCGTGGTTTATGGTGTGACAGCTGCTGTGGCCGTGTGCTATTAGCTCGGGTGATTCAGTATGTTCATATATCATTACAGTAGCGCGTTATTTGAATAAGATCGGTTGGCGCAGAGGTACAGTGTTCGCCTGTCACGCGGGTGGCCTGTGTTCGATTCCCGGCCGATGCATTCTTTTTTATTTAAATTCATATTGATGAAATTTACCGAAATACGTTTGCGGATAAAATAGTATATGTTATTCGGAGTAAAAGTGACTTTATGTGGCTTAGCTGAATTATTTGCCTCACTAACGTTCGGCTAAATAAACTTCAGCTTCGCCACATAAAGTATCACTTTTACTTCTAATAACATAATCTACTATTATATTCAAAACATAAATCGGTTAAAAGAGCTGTTTCCTCTTTGTTTAAATGGTCTAGTCTTAAAATTTTCTTTAAGTTGTTATTTAAAATACTTTTGACGTTTGGAGTTGTTGATTTATTTACATTAGAATTATTAATTCTGATAGGTTGATTTTTGTTATCGGTCTCATAGTCTTCTAAGGATAAAGGATTATAAATATTATTTTTTTGTGTTCCGTTTGAGGTGTTAATTACGCTTGTTTTAAATCAATTATTGTGCAGTTTCACTAATGCTGAAGGCATAATAAATTTTCATTAAATTGTAATTTTGGGGCTAAGTAAGTTCCATTATCTCCTACTACTGGTAAAATTACGAATATTTCTGTACGCGGAGGTACTATACGTTTTTTGACAAAATCTTTATTTTTAATTTTGGAAAAATTGCATTCATTTCGTTTTTGAATTTCTTGCTGAGTTTTTGAGAGATTGTAATAAAATGGTGTTGTAATTCGTTCTGTCTGAATGTGCATCCATTTATAATCTATTTGTGAGAATAAATTTGAAAGTAGGTCGAATCCAATAAGGCCTACGTAGTCTTGGTGAAAATTGAATAAATCCGTTTTCACAAATAAAAATTGGAATGGGTAGATCTGCAGCAAGGTTATATCGTGAAGTTCTATGAGATGTAACTATCTCAAAATCGGATCCATAAATACAATTTGGAAAATGTTTTTGTACGAATTCTGGGGAAATTGTTGTTTGTGAACTACCGGTATCAATTAATAATTTATCTTCAGTAGCGGGAATGATAATATACGGAAGATTTGACTTAGGGTTAAGATTAAAATCTAATTTTTTTTTCCGAGGCTCTTAATGAAAATTTACGGTATCGTTTGAATCAGGAAATTTATAATAATCTGGTGTTTCATAATAATCCGGGACAGTACTCCAGATTTAAGAATCGTTAAATTGTGCTTGGGGTTTATCTTGAAAATATAGATCTTCATTTTTGGACTACCTGTGTCTATTAAAAGTTTATCGCCGGTGGCACGAATTATATATAATATACCGAAGCTTTGATTGTGGATTTATATTAAAAGTTTCTATGTTTTCCGAAGCTCTTAATGAAAAGTTACGATATAATTCGGCTCTGAAAATTCATAATAATCTGGTGTACTGTCTAAATCTTGAGCTTTATTAAATAGTACTTGGGGTTCATCTTGAAAATTACGATCTAATTGATTGTATTCTGAAAAGTCTTGATAATTTTCGAATACATTTTCAATTAGGTTTTCATCAGCAGAATTTTCTTATTGATCATTACTGTGCTAATATAAATACAATAGAATGATTAGAATTTGTTCTCTGAATGTCATTTTTTTGGCAGTGCTCTATTATGATATGTTTTTCGGACTAGGGTGTAAATCACACAACATTTCGGGAATTTGGTCTACTCCCGTCTTCGGGTGTTCCTGGTTAGTCCTGAGAAGAACTGATATTGTACGTTTTTCTACGTAAATTTGTGCCTCCCCCGGGGTTTGAAACCGGGGCCGCTGATCGCTGTGATTACTAGTCTGCCACTCTAACCACTAGGCCACCCAGGATGGAATAAAATAACTTGATTGATACAATCGTTTGAATTTCTGTACAAAATTTACACTCTATGATCCCTGCGGATCTAATTAATTCTAACAAAGTTGCTTGATTTCCATCGTATCACGGTATTTCGTTTAATAATGCTACACTAAAATGTGGAGGAAACAATGCTGTGCCTTGCTCAACCATATTTGAATTGTTAATACTATTATAATTATTTAAAGATAAAGGTCGTACTGTACGACCTAGTGGCGATCTTGAGCGATCCCTTGACATGAAAACTTTGCAGACACTTGATTTTATATTTTTGTTTATGTTAGTAGACGATTTAATACTAGGGGAATCCTACACAGGGGTCCCTACGCACAGAACGTGAGTACAAACACAAATTAAGCACACCTACTATGTGCAGTGATTTGTCACCCTTGCCGAATTCTGCTTAGTCTTATAAATAAATATTTATTACTATGTTAGTATATTTAAAATTTGATATTAGTTAGTTTCACTTTCTTGGAAATTATTACTTTGCCTTCTTTGAAGCACAAAACTGATTTTCAATTTGAAAATTCACTTACTGCATGTTTTATTGACGAAGGGACTGCTTAACTACTAAGTCCTGTTGTCTTCAAATAGACTGCTATACTACTAGATTCCAATAATCAGATGGTCCCAATGACCAAGTGGTTACAATAACCAGGGGTTGACTGCAGAGGTTGGATTCGACGGGGAAGCTCTTCGTACGAGCGATGTTTGTCCCTGAAGGTGTCCAGAAGATCCGGGATAAGATGGTAGAATCGATGAACAATTAAGGATTGAAATCTCAAGGTGCGAAATTAGTTTTAAATTTTCTAAAAACTCCTTAAGCCCTTTTGTTCATCCGAACGACTGCGCCAGTAAACGACTTTTTAAACAACACTTTTATTTTACAACGATAATGCTACACGTTGCAGGTCAAAGACGCAGTCAGACAATTTCTTACATCTAACGTGTGAACCAGGAATTGTCACACTACTAACTTATATAGCATTTCTTATCAACTAAGATAAGCTTATCTTCCAAGGATGCACGTGACAAGATGCGCGTGCTTAGAAGGTTACAAGGTAAGCACTTTTAAACAATAGGGGATTGTTCTATTACAATGTATCTCGCCCTTGTTATATTACTATTGATAATAATGAAAAGCAGATTATCACGGGTATGGTGTAGTGTAATATACCGTCTAACCTATTGCTTCATTATGTTTAGTGGCGTAATTATGAGGAGGGGAGGGTGATGTGGGTGTTGGATCCCCTCCTAACGGCTTTAGGAATAACGACCTAGATCAAATTCGTCTTATACAAAAATCTAAAATTACAAAATTAAATAATTGAGTGTGAACTATTTCATTTCTCATTATAAT
This sequence comes from Agriotes lineatus, assembly GCA_940337035.1. Classification (NCBI taxonomy): domain Eukaryota; kingdom Metazoa; phylum Arthropoda; class Insecta; order Coleoptera; family Elateridae; genus Agriotes; species Agriotes lineatus. The sequence continues at coordinate 3,013,572 of OW679194.1, read as the reverse complement.
GAGGTCAGTTTAAATGAAATTAATTAAGTTCCCAAAAGCAGTACAATATCCCTTTCAGATCACCATTCAGAGCAAAGTCTTAGTTACGCCACTGCCTATGTTGATACGAGTAGTATATTCATTTGGAGCTGAAGCTTAATACATCTGCATTGGAAAATTCTATATTAGTATGCAACTTATGCCGTAACACAGAATTAAGGAGTGCCAATAACATGTTTTTAAAGTTTACTGTAAAATTTTAAATTAACAGAGGTTCGTCTTTGAGTATCACCCGTCGTGGTAACTATGATCTTACTCGTTAAAAGTATCTTCTATTTCATCAATATTTATTTTGAGCTTACGCTCTCAGGTTTATATCACCAACTAGTTTTAAAATTGTTTCGACAATTTTACTGATCTTCCCAATTTCGTTGCAATATACAAGATTATTTTTTCTTTCTTAAATTAAGTCAAAAATAAAGTATATCTTGAATATAAAACAAATTATTATACAGTGTGTTTCATTCCTCGCTTGTACCCTTGTATCTTCCTTATTTATTTTCAGATTTATTTAAAACATTTATCAGTTATACTACCCTTCAAAATAGTATATAATGATACTAGTGCATAAGTACGCTTTTAAAACACGTGCGACGAGTTTAAGATTTAACGTCGCTAGTGCTTTAATGGAACTTATACACGTGTATCATACGCTGCTTTTTCTACGATTGTAACAGAAATATAAAAACTCTCTGACACTTTTTCCGTCACACTGTGTTAGATATTCTAGGTTATGTTGACATTCAAACGTCACTTTTGACGCTTTGTGTCGTGCTTTTAAACTCGTCGCACGTGCTTTAAAGGCGTACTTATACACTAGTATGTATCATAATATTTTTTTTCTACAACCGTCAAACAAGAAATCAATATTGTTCCGTGCCGTAGTGCGCGAAAAATTTTGACGTTTTAGTGCGCAAAATGCTTTTTTCACGTCGTCAATTGTAACGTAAATAAATATCCTATTTTTTAACACGTTAAAAAATGGCGAACTTCGCGCATTGATAGCGATGTGCGAATGTCCTTTTTTTGCGGTTGACGAAAAAAGTTGTTTTTACAATTTTTATATAATTTTAGAGTAAACCAGTACTGCAAATAAAAATAAATGCAAAACCTTGCAAATTTCGCTTTTGAATATCAAAAGAAAACTCAGGTTTGTGAGGTTTTGAGTAATTGAAGCCAGTAGCGCGGTTGTACTAAAATTTGGCGTATTTGAGCTGCTTTGAGTTAACTATTCTAAAGAATAATTTTAAAATAAAACTCAAATTTGAACCTAACCTCAGATATTAGTCTTATGTTTTGCCAAAGCAAGTCCAAAGAAATATTGCAATTCGATAAAATATAGAAAGGGGCAATTTACCATTTTATTAAAGAGTAATAAATACTTTTTTCATTTTGATTAGCCTAAGATACTGACACGCAAAGCTTTACGTTTTTTTTAAAATTTAATATAACTACCCAGAGTATTGTGTGGTGACTTGCCCTATTTAATTATTTATATTTTCACTAAAACCTTGATTAGTTGAGGGCATCATTACAATATATATCAAGACCTTTTAATTTGTTTTGATCGTACTACATGCCGTGTAAGTATTTCAACATTGTTTTGGAACACCCTGTACAATATAGAAGCACCGTTCAGCTATTTTTTGAGCAGTCAATATAAATAAATCCTTGTCGGTCCGCGATAAACCACTGATATATTTTACCGGTCCTCACAGTGATTTGGGTTGAGAAACACTGGCCTAGACCAGGGGTTGGCAAACTACGGCCCGCGGGCCATATCCGGCCCGCCGTCAGTTTTTAATCCGGCCCGCGGGTTAATACTGTTTTTACGTGAAAATTTTTAAAATAAATCAAATTAGGCGTTGTAACCATTGACATATATAAATGGACTAACTTAAGTAATAGATTTTTTTCTAAATGAGAAAAACCCCACAACCACTATTATCTGACAATGAATGGCTATGGAAATTAGCATTTGGTGGAGATATGGGATATCAAACGAATTTAACTTAAAATTACAGGAAAAAACAATGCTCATATGTGAAATGTATTCTATCGTAAAGCCATATCGCCAAAAATTGGCATTGTTTTAAACACTAATCACATTAACCAAGTTTGACCATTTTCCATGCTGTAAACATTTTCAAATATTAGCGAAATCCTCATTTCCAAAAAAAAATGCGGCGGATATATTGCCTGAACTTAAACTACAGTTACAACAGCGTTTTTCGGATCTTGATGCAACTGCAAAAGACATTTCCATATTTCAAAATCCATTTAGCTGTAGAATTGGGGAGCTTCCGTCAGACCTTCAATTGGAAGTGATTGAACTGCAAAATGATGATATGCTAAAAACGATGTTTAAAGAAATGGATCTATCCCAATTCTATAAATATCTTTCGGAAGATAAATGCGGTCAATTAAAATCATATGCTCCTGGATTTATATCTGTATTTGGGAGTACTTACCAATGGGAAAGGACATTTTCAAAAATGAAGTACGTAAAATCGCAATACAGATCATTATTAACGGATGACCATTTGCAAACAACTTTAATTATATTAATAGATGGAAATATTTTATTCGTTTTTTTTGTGTTAGCATGTATAGTATATATAAATATTATGTAAAAATATCACTTCTTAATAAGAAAAATTACCCTGTGTTTTTTTTTTGTTGCTCTATGAGTAGAATTGCCCATGTAAATGTCTTCGAGTTTGCTACCTGGCCCGCCGAGCCTACATGTTTTACGTTCTGGCCCTTTCCAAAAAAAGTTTGCCGACCCCTGGCCTAGACCATACTTCTTCTGGTCAAGTCCTGACTATTTAAAATTAATGTATTAGGACTAGGGTTTCCAGTACCGGGATGCGGTACCAGGGTCTTCGCGGGATTCTACAAAGGAAACCGAGTCCCGGGACCACAGCCACCATAGGCAAAATTCCGGGACTATGTTAAGATGTATACAAGTATACGATATCAGAAAATTAGGACGGGTATTCACCTGCGCGGCGTCTGGCATATTACTCATGCCTCGTGCACATTGTGCATTATTTGGTTTTTCGTGGAATCCGAGAGAGCATTTTAAGTGGCAGGATCCTTTCTACGAAAATCCGTTCGGAATTAGGGGTTGAGTCCCTAAATTCCCTTGTAGCTCTAAGATCCTATTTTATGTCAAAATAGTTTATTTCTTCGTTATTTACACTTGTTTGCTATATAGTATACTATACTACCAATATGTATTTAACTACCAGTGATAAAATGACACTACCAATGTTTATATAATAGTAATTTATTATACAAGACGATAAAGTTAAATTTTATCCACGGTAGTGGATAGAAATAACTTTATCGTTGTGTATAATACTATATTTTTTTCTATAGCAAGAACTTTAACAATTTCAAAGGAAAATAAGGACAGTCAATCACATTTTAAAATGCCATTAGCTAGATTGGGTTGCTACGATAATACGAAGCTGTCATATTTAATTTAAACAAAAGTTAGAAAATTAAATTACTTTTTCTACTCCTGTAACTAAAACGGCATTTAACATACTAACATACACGTCGCTAAGTGACCTTTTAGCGATGCCTTCATAAGCTATGACTAAAGATCCTCTTAGTCACGAGCTGAAGTTGGCAACGACGTTTTAGTCATGGGGTGAAGTTAGGTTCAAACAGTATTTGCTTTATTAGCCACAGCCAAAACTAAAATCAAGTTAGTTTTAAATTTTGAAAAGTCAACTTTGACTTTTGTCAAGCATAATTTAACCTAACATAATTTTCAAAATCCTAATGAAATAATGTTATATTGTCTAAATTTGCGGTCGTAGAAAAAGTATAGTATGCAACTCGTTTTATAAACTTATTAGTCACTCTTTTATTAAACACTCGCTCCGCTGAGCTTCGCTCGTGATTAATAAAATTCGTGACTAAAATGACGTTTATAAAACTTGATACATAATATACTATTATCTATCCTTGACGTTAAAGTGGTAGTTTATCTACCCTTGCTGTTAAAGTAAAACTTGACCTTTTGTTTTGAGTTGATAAAAGCACACTTTAACATGTGCTATAGAAAATAATTATTTTACTTAACTTTTTCGGGACCATTTTAGGGATCTTCGGGACTAGTTCCTGGACGTGAAATTTAGCTTCTAAGTCCCAAAAGCACTTTTCTTCCCAGGATTTGGAAACCCTAATTAGGACCTTTTATATTAACCATCTCTCTCTCCAGTCGTTTATTTCATAGATGAAATGTCGTAATCTCAAGTTGTCTTGTCATGTTGCTGAGTTGGCTATGTCTCTCCAGTTATCCCTCTCGTAGCCGTCCTTATATTTATTTAAAAGGAAGTGCAGCCATTTTTTTGACCTGGTCTATCCATCGTTTCGGAGAGCGTCCTCTGGGGCAGGTTCCCTCTACTTTCCCTTGAATTAGACGTTTTTCCAGGTTATGGTCTCTCCTTAATGGTATGTGTCCGAAGTATATTCAAAATTATTCGCCTGGTGACAGTTGATAGTCGCTCTTTTATTATGTAACTCTGCAAGAATGGGACCGCTAGGTCTGTGAGCCGTCATTGGTATTCTTAAAAGTCGTCTCCAGCACCAGATCTCAAACGCGTCCAATCCTGCTCTGTCTGCTTTTTTTAGAGTCCAAGTCTCGGCCCCATATAATGCAACAGGAAATACTAACGCATTGACAAATCTTATTTTCGTATTATTCGTTACTACTACATCGCGATTGTACCAAGTGCTATCCGTCTTCTGATTTCGGTGGGCGTATTGCCATATTTACTTATGTGTGCGCCAAGGTATACTATTTCACTGACGTTTTCTATATCTTGTATGTTTGGTATATGTTCTATGTTATTTCTTCAATCGTCATCAGTTTAGTTGCAATCCACATCTTTCTTCTTCCACTCATTTCTTGTTCGTTTTCTGCGATCAAAGTCGTGTAGTCTGCGTAGCGCAAATTGTTGATTCTCTTTCCTCTTATTACTATTCCTCCTTCCCAATGTTTCAGAACTCTTCTCAATATGAGCTCACCATATAAGTTAAACAACAAATGCGAACGCACACAGCTTTGACGGACACCTTGTTGTACGCTAAATGATTCACAGTCTCTTCTGTCTATCCTGACAATTGCCTTGTTATTCTCGTAGAGTTGCTTCAGTAAGATGACCAGATATTGAAGAGTTTCCATATCTAACAGAGCAATCCATAGCTGGTTCCAGTTTTGCTGAAGTCGAGGAAGTAAAGGTGGGTGGGTTTTACAAATTCTCTTGATTTTTCTATGATTTGTCTTACGTTCATCATTTTCTCGCTCGTTCCTTTATTCTTTACGAATCCAGCTTATTTCTGAGGGATTTGCCATTCTAAGAAGTGCCTGAGACGTAATATGATCCAGAGTAGAACATTGCTAGAATGGGAGATTAATGCAATGGTTCTATAATTTTTACATTCTTGGCTTGACCCTTTCTTATGGAAGGGATGAATGTTGATGTAGTCCCGTCCGTTAGCCATTGGCCTGATTGCCACATTTTGTTACATGTATTGTGTAGGTCAATTCTTTTCTGACTAATTTGTTTTAGCATTTCTCCGTTTATATCGCCTGCGCCTGTGCTTTTATTACTTTTTAGTTTTTGGATGGCTTGAACCAGTTCCTCTCTTATTATTCCAGGTTCTTGTTTTATTTGTGTGATGGGAGAAAGTTGGATCGTTGCTTGATTTGGTTTATCGTCCTTATAGAACTCGTTGCAATATAGGCGCCATACTTCTACTACATCCGCTATTTCAGTGACGACTCTACCTTCCTTAACTTTTATTTTCCATTTCTTGGGTTTAAACTCTCTGGTTATTTCTTTAATTTTGAGGAACATTTCTCTTATTTTATTTGTGCTATGTAGCCTTTCTATATCATTGCACATTTTTCATAGGTGCTAATTTTTATCACGTTTGCTACGTCTTTGTATTTCTCGATTGAGTCTCTCGTTCTTTCTCATTTTCTTATTTTTTCATGTCCATTTGGAGTAGAGTCTTCCTGCGGTTCACCAGATAACGGGTTTCATTGGTCATCCATTGTTTGTTCTTGATCTCTTGTGTGTACTCCTGTAGCACTTGTTTCGTGGTTGTTAACATGGTATTTTTGATGTCTTGCCATATTTGTTCTTCGTCTAGCTGACTTGTCTCTCTTGGCAATGCGGCTATGTGGTTTTTCAGTTTTTGCCTGAAACATTCTATGTTGTCGTTGTTTTGTTTTGAAAGTTTCTCCACGTGTTTCCTTGTTTTGATGTGTATTTTCATTTTTATCATGAGCAGTTTATGATCCCCGCCACAGTCCATACCCGGAAGGGTTCTTGCGTTTATCACACTGGTTTTCCATGTGTTCTTTTATCATGATGTAATCTATTTGGTTTCTGTGTAGTCGATTTGGGGATGTCCAAGTGTATCTTTATCTTGGGTGGTGAGGGAGCAGACTGTTTGGGATTGCGAGGTTGTTCTCTGTACAGAATTCCACTAGCTTTTTACCCGGCTCGTTCCTCACTCCCAATCCGTAACGGCCTATCAGTGATCGTAGTTGCTCATCTTCTTTTGTTTGCTCAATCTTTGTGTTAAAATCGTCTTGTAGCTGTATTATTTCTTTATTAGGTATTTCGCGTAACGTTCTATCTAGCGTTCTGTAAAATTTATTTATACCTTCCTCACTGTCTGTGAATGTGGGAACATATGTCTGAATGATATTAACAATGCATGGTTTAGCATTTAGTTTTATTGTTATTATCCTAGAGTTTCCGGGATTATATCCTAGGATACTTGAAGTTAGTTGTTTCGGGATTATGAATGCTGCTCCATGTACTGATTCGGTTTCGTTTCCCGAAAAACATATACTGTTTCTCCTTGAAGAGGTGAAGTGACCACTGCCTTCCAGTGTGTTTCACACATGCCTGTTAAATTGAGATGTTTGACCTCTCTTTCAATTATGTCTGGTTTGCCAGGATTTGAGACTAGACCTTGGACGTTCCACGTGGCAATTTTAATTTTTGTTCGAAGAGATAGTTTAGGTTTGGTCTGTGTTTTGTTAGCGTCAATAGATCTTCTCATTGCAATCCTCCCCAGAGATCCGATTGAAGAAATGTTTATACTCCGGATATTTTTTAACATGACAGAATCCATGAGATTTTCTTGGGAATTGAATTCAAATTAAACCTAGGTAGCTTCCCACTGCTTTTCTATGTGGGAATAGGGATGTGGTAGGAATTGGTGTGAAATGGTTAGGATTTATAAGGTAAGGACGTGATTTTCATCGGTATACGGAGGTAAGGAAAAACACATCTCGCGTGGGCAGGGTCGCGTACCTGAAGTAGACCTATCTACGCTGGGATCGCACAGAGTGTCTACCCGCCACCCTATTAACCCTATTAACCATTCAAGTTTCACAAAAATTGCAGTTTCTCGATATCTTTATCAATTCTAGGCCAGCAGAAGTTAAGTACGTCTAGCGAATATACGACTCCAGGTCATTAGCGCTACTAGTTAAGCGAAGCGATGTCAAATTATGGACATCCTCTTCTGCATTACTGATTTGCTCGCAATAAAATCAACAAGTAAATATTTAAGATTGTTCGTAATGCTATCTTTGTTTGACTGATCTCTTCGACGCAGATGGAGAATTACCGGCTTGTCGTACTTGAAACTTGTTTGACCAGTTCATATTAAATCCACCACGGTTCGTTGTTTTACTTACCCAACAGACCACTTGCACAGTTTCTATTTATGTTTAATTCAAGTTGCAATGTTTTTCACATTTCAAAAATTCTAATTTACTCCTTTCAAATCAAATAAAAAGAAAGGATACAGTTAAGAATAGTGCATATTTATTATTTAGTAGCATTATAGTACCGTCAAACTATATATTTGAAAGTAAAAATACAACACATTCTATTTATTTACAAATCATTTAAATTAAATTGCGATTTAAAATTATATTACTGTAGTTAAATAAATGTCGTTGTAGTCTATTATAGGTATTACATTACTTAAATAAAAATGTGTACAAGTACTTATAAATAATTTATTGGCATAGCTTTCGGCTGGAAATATAGTTACAAGTTATTTTCAATAGAAAATAAAACTGATCAGAAAAAAACTAATATTCTGATAAAACGTAATAATTAAAGAAAAAGAGTTTTATCTTAGTAGTAGTTCATATAACATGTGAACAAATGGAAAAAACCAAGCTTGGCTTAGCAAAAATTAGGTCATATGCTCTATTACAATGTTTTTAATTGAAATATGGCAGTTATTATAATAGTAGGATTGTCAAGTGGTTTAAATGATCAAATTTTAAATTACACATGTTTAATCAACAACAAAAGTTCTTATAATTGAAATGATTGATGTAGCAGATGTAACATTGTTTAAGTATTGGTTTTTAATGTTAATTTTGAAATAAAATTGACAGTCGGTGACAGTTATGCAATGGTTTAGGTTATGTATGTATATTTCATTATAGAACATCAACATAATGTGAATTAATAATCGACATATATGTTTATCTTTACTTACGAACGGTTAAATAAGTTACCCATATCAAGTACCGTCAGAATAGTTTTCAGAATCAATAACTTGTTCTCGATATCGGTATTGTTTAATAATGTTGTCCGTATGCTTCGCACAATTTAGTTCAAATCTCTTGCGTTACTGTATTTAAGGAATCTTGCCACGTTATTAACACTTGATAGCTATCGTAACCATTTTCACCAATATGGGGTAGACCCAGCACTTGGTAGTCGTTTTCTTGGGTAATGTTGTCGACAACATATTTGTTCGGTTCTTTATATAATTTAGCGAGTCAGTAATTTACTTTTCAAAGAATTTTCTGTAAAACTGATTTGCTTTTTCCGTGGCCAATTAATTAGGTCCCCTTTTTTCCAATTTCTCGTAGGTTGATTGTTAATCGCCGCTGAATGACAAGGGGCGTTATTCATGGCAATAACAGGTGCCTCGCTTAAATTAGACACTTAACTGATTTTTCAACCATTTTATAAGCAATTCTCCGTTCTTACCGTTATGATAACCTGAACTCTTCGAAGTTGAAGAAAATATTAAGTTTACACCTTCCACAAATCTATTAGTTGTCTCTGCATGTAACGCGTTCCTACACCACCATCATTTTTAGAGAACTAAATAGAATCGTCTTGTCAAGATCTTTTTAATATACCTCTAGAAAAAATCAGGTTTCATCCAAGAGCAGAAATTGATAATGTTCGTTGCTGAACTTTATGTAATTTCTTAAAAAGGCCATTATTTCTAAAACAATATTACTTCTCTCGCAGAACGCTCTTCTATTATCATCTTTCACAAGACGAAAACCTATGTTACGTAGTAATATAGCTAAACTTGCGCGACTAAATCTAAAATGTGTCTTTCTTTTAGTTTATGCATTCAAAGCAATATGTATTACGTGTCCCACTTCTGCATTTTGACCCTCTGGAACTTGTAATGGTTTCAGACATTTACGTTTTTTATATTTCACCAATTCCTTATCTTCTGACTTTTTACCACTTAGCACACTTTTTCATTTAGATTCACTAATTTGTAGAGCATCTGTGACACGCTTATGCACATGCACTACTGGTATGAGCAACCCGAAATTATATTTTTCAGACTGAAAATAATCGAAGAGGATTCAAATCAACTCGTCAAAATGGCGAGGCATTTTTGTTACCATTCAAAGTGCTTGACACCAAATGTTTGGCGAAACTAATTATTTGAAATACTCAAAATTTGCAGTAATTATCAGTCATTAATCGGCTCGTATTATTGCTCTATGTTTAACTTTCATAAAAAAATATTGTAAGGAGGTACCTAATGGCAAATATTCAAAAACGTTTCCTTAATTGTAAATTCTAAGAATTTAAAACCAACGTCATTTCTGTAACATAAGCGATAAAGTGCATCAACACATTTCGTGCTTTACCTATAAGTATCATCAGTATACAGTAATAGTTTTATGTTCTCTGAATACAGTGATGGAAACGAAAAGCGGTGCAGTGCATAATTTAGTCTAATAACCGATAGACCAAGAGCCCATAACACCTGAATTACTAGTCATAGCGGCAAGGTCGGTAGGTAGTAAACCTTTTTATATTGCCCAAGTAGCTGTCAAAAACGCAAGTATGGCAGCCGAACTGCTGTTAGAAATATTAACGGCGGCTTTGGAAAATTGTTAATAAATTTAAATATATTTTTTTAAAGCGGCAAGGCTAATTTTTGTTTTAATCGATAGACAAGGTCCCTAAACCCAGACGAAAATTTTGTGCCATACTGATACGAAGGGTATAAGGGGCCGCCATATTAGGTCAAACTGATAATTTTTTCGTTGAGAAAATAATAATAGCGGCAAGCTTCAATTTTTGTTTACTACTTCATTTAAACGCCAATTATCCAAAAACATAATTGCCATACCGCTCGGATGGTTATGTGGGTAGCCATACTGGTACAAACATGTATGGTTTTTTGGCCAAAATTAGTGATAGCGGCATGGCTAATATTGAAGGTGTAGCTTATTTACGGTGTAAATAACCATAAAATAACATTGCCATACTAATAGTGTAGTTGGGGGGTGGGGGGAGGGGGTGTTATAAGGTTTGAAGATTATACGCTTTTAAAAGTTATTTTAGTGATCGAGGCGCATAACAATCTTCTTGAGACAACTGCTGACAAAATGACAAAAGCATATACAGTAACGTATGGGCCAACGCACATTTAAAGCATCCCACAGAAATAAATTTGGTTGGAAAGAAGAATATGGAAACTATACATTTCATTGGTTTGACGGTGAAGAACTGCCAAACATTGTCAATGAGGTGTAATACAACCAGATGAAGACCACTTTCAGTCGGGTTTTTATTTATTTTATTTTATTTACAGCATCGTTTACTTGTACAACATTTATAACAATATAATACACTTTCAGATGTGAATATAGAAAATAATGGTGATGACAGCACTGACAGGTGTGAAAATTATGAGGGTGTCAACGACTACCATGACGAAGATAATGATGACGACAATCCATATAATACAGAGGGAGAATCTGAAAATGAAGATGAAGAGGATGATTGAACATAATTACAAAACCTAGTATAAATCTTCTTCTTCTTCTTCTTCGTCTTGTTTTTAGGTCTAAGACCTGTTTCTTCTGGTATCTTCTTCTTTACTGTTGGCCGTTATCCTGGGATGTTGATTGTCAACTATCTCGTCAACGTTTTGGTGGCCTGGCTGTTGGTTTTCCAGTCTCCGGTCTTCCATTTTGTGCAATTTTGACTATTCTATCGCCAGTCATTCCATTTATGTGTTCATTCCATATTCTGCGTTTTTATTTCGTATCGTGTCGAGTAGTGTTTTTCCACATATTGTTCGTAGAGTTTTCATTTCGCTAGTTCGTAATGCTCTCTTTGTCTTTGTTGTGTCGGGTCGGGTCTCTGCTGTATATGTAAGAATCGGTCTAATACTATATAATCGAAAACTTTTAACCTCTAGAGGGCTGTAGATTTTTTAAAAATTTTATTTATGTTGACAGTGATGAGTAACAGTTATTTAACCAACAAGAATGTTAATGAAGGCGATTAATAATCGAAACTGTTTAAAGCACGAACGAGCGATAGCGAGTGAGTGCCTTTAATAGTTGAGATTATTAATCGCCCATTAACAAACGAGTTGATTACAAAATTCTTTCGTTGACCGCAAAATCTTTTTCTGTGGCGAAAAATTTGATTAATACAACTAACCTCCATGCAAAATATCATCCAAACGTCAAAATCACAAAAACAGTTAATTAATGAAAACGAGTGTATTAATCAAAAACAGTGTATTAATAGATCTATTAATCCATCCTTTTTTAAAAAACAGTTAATTAATGAAAAAGAGTGTATTAATAAAAAACAGTGTATTACTGACGTCTATTAATTCATCCTTTTTTAGGAAAAATAATTCATTAATATTGAAATTAACAAGCGGTCAACGAAAAAGGTACTTAATAATATAACCTGTACAATTTTGACAGAATCACTCACCTTTTACAGGATGTTTAATACAGAACACAATGTGGTGATGTGTATCGAAAGTGCAGGAAATCGTTTTGAACAGCTGTAGTGGTTTTTGTTACTGACATCTTTATGTATTCAACAAAAATGTTTGTATTTGTTAAAATGACATTCTTGATATAACCTTAAACTGACAGATATAAAATGCCAATGTGACTTATTACCACGACTGCCAACAACATTTTTTGACAAAATAATTCCACAGCCCTCTAGAGGGTAAAAGTTTTCGATCATACTGTACATGTTTTATAAATGTGTTAAGTTTTTGTTTACTATTATTTTTGCTGTATTGTTAGTGTTTAGCTTATGAATGATTTGTATTATCTTTTTATTATAACTTACTTATATCAAGAAGTATTAAATCATTGTACGACGTCCTTGTAAAGACTAATTTAGGTCTTTTTTCGAGTATGACAAGCCTTTATATACTATTTATTGGTATGGCAACTATATTAATTTACTAAATATGTTGTTAACTATATAAAAAAGCCTATGCAATACTTGCCGCTATCACTAATTTTGGCCAAAAAACCATACATGTTTGTACCAGTATGGCTACCCACATAACCATCCGAGCGGTATGGCAATTATATTTTTGGATAATTGGCGTTTAAATGAAGTAGTAAACAAAAATTAAAGCTTGCCGCTATTATTATTTTTTCAACGAAAAAATTACCAGTTTGACCTAGTATGGCGGCCCCTTATACCCTTCATATCAGTATGGCACAAAATTTTCGTCTGGGTTTAGAGACCTTGTCTATCGATTAAAACAAAAATTGGCCTTGCCGTTTTGAAAAAATATATTTAAATTTATTAACAATTTTCCAAAGCCGCCGTTAATATTTCTAACCGCAGTTCGGCTGCCATACTTGCGTTTTTGACACCTACTTGGGCAATATAAAAAGGTTTACTACCTACCGACCTTGCCGCTATGACTAGTAATTCAGGTGTTATGGGCTCTTGGTCTACGAGTCACTTCGAAATTAAATCCATTGCAATGGAATTTCAAGCAGAGTTGTATGTTAGCTAGACGGCTAGACCTACTTTAGCTTGATATTGCATTACGCCAAAAAATATCTTTCAATTCGTCAAAATTTTATATCGTGTTGTAAATGTCTACGAATGCTTACTTTAAAATACGTGTTATTTTGTTTCTTCTTATGAATTTCGTTCTGACTCAAAACTCAAGTCATAAAATACACACTAAATACATAAATCACTATTATATATTCGAGTACGAATATAGACACTTGGTAACTTTGTTATTTTAAGTAGCATTGTTAATAAAAATAATTTGTTTTATTTTATTCTCGAATTTGTGCTGCTTTGCAGAGCGCTTATATTTTGATTTGTATTGTTACTGTTACTACATGTACAGTCACGGAATCAATATAATCTACACTTTAGTTTTTCCAGTTTAAGTTAACTAAAAATTTAGTAGCAAGCAATAAATTTAAATAACAGGTAAATAAGTGAAAACCATTTTAAGAAGTACTTAAGTTCACTTAAAATGCTTCGAAAGAATTTAAATGATAAACAAAAAAAACTAATTATTGCCAGATGTAAACCATATTGATTCCCCAACTGTATATATTTTATATCTATTCAAGTTATATCGTGAGCGTTGCTACTTACCAGCCATACTGCCAAGCACACAGAAGCAAATATAATTACACTAATTTTTGCTTCCTGGATATCTACTAAGCGGTGTTCATTTAGTAATAGTAAACCATTGACAGCTACTAAGAAAGTCGTAAAGACAATACCGTAGAAGAGGAGTAGCGGCCATCCAAATATGGTATTAAAAGTTTCAGTAAGTTCAACCAAATTACTATAAAGTTTTCTAGCCCCCAAGAATTTATTCCAACTTTCCATTTTTAGAACCCTATCTATCTCGAAGTTCTTTAAGTTATAGGAGGCCAGTTTAATTGTTTCAGGTTTATTGTAGGAAAAGAAGCTGTGTTGGACAGTCTCCCTTAAGCAATTATGTAGTTGTATAAAACGTGTTTTTATAGCGTGTGCATAGTTGTAAATTAACATTGCCATAAATGTATTACAATAAAAGATAAATATCCTTTGCAAAATCAAACAATAAGGTATAATGCCCATGAACTGTATCCATACACAACCACCAAGCGCAATACTCGTTAACATTAGACATTGCACAATTATAAACTGAGCCCAAAATCTACTATGCTTTTCTGTGGTTACTTGATTATTTTCCAAAAATACGTCAACTTCAACAAAAAGTTTTGCAAATATCTGCAACTTCTGTACGTTTCTATACGTTGTAAAAGTAGTGACTGAAAACCAAGCTATATTAACACTATCTTGTAATACTTCAATAGCAAGGACTGTGGCAGGTAAAAAATTGAACCGTAATACTCTTTGCGAGGTTGAAATAACGTAAATACAACTCATAATGAAAATAGCTATAGCAGCTCGCCATTTATATCTTCTAATTGTATGTGTTTCTGAACTTCTATAAGGTGGTAGCAATATTAAAAAATTAAGAAAATCGTGCAACGGTTTAATGAAATAAATGCTACTTTCACCCGAATTTGTCATTATTTAACACTAGATTACTGCACTTATATGTTTTACCTAAGCTTCTTCGTTAAGTGAGAGACAATATAGTATTAACCGTTGGCAGAATAACTACCAATTATCAAAGTTGGAGATCTGCTGTAATAAATAGACGTCATTCCAAATAAGGGATCTTTGTGACGATAACGTTATTTGCTTAATAGGTAATGCCAACTTCGTCCAGTAACGCAGTTATTATCATTATTAGTATAACTACAGCAAACGCTTCGGCTTTACTAGTCATATTCATTTGAAGATCAGTGTTATTCTTTATTTAGTGAAAGACCACATTAATAAATACGAGTCGAATTTAATTCCTCCTATCTCAGCCGCGATGTTTACTAATAGCGATCTTCCATTAAAATACAATGTAATACCATTTAAAATGTTGATTAAAATTGTTATTTATTTATCCTCACGAGATAGGAGGGTGGAACAAGATGAATAGAAATTTAATGTTTGAACATTCCTATTCTCTCATCTTCTATTCAAATCTGAAGTTCAAATATATCATATTTTATTAAAATTCGCAGTTGGACAAATACACATATCTAAATTTGCTCGTTATTTTGTCCATGCTGATTCTGCAGACATGCTTATTTTATTTTGTATGTTTTATTTAATTCTGAGGTTAAAATGTAACAATTGTGAAAAAGGGAACACATCAGACAAACAACGAATCCAAATACAACGCCCTCTTACGAAATTGACAATTCTATATTTACTTGCATTTAATGGCAAATTTGGAAATTGTGTTTCTTTGAAAAAAAATTATAGCTTATCATTTCATGGAAATAATAATAAAACAGCCATAGAAAATGTTCGCTATTTACGATCGTGCTTAAAGGGTGAATCAAAAAAAGTTATTTCTTGAATTCCGGCAACTAGTGAA
Source organism: Agriotes lineatus (assembly GCA_940337035.1). Taxonomy (NCBI): domain Eukaryota; kingdom Metazoa; phylum Arthropoda; class Insecta; order Coleoptera; family Elateridae; genus Agriotes; species Agriotes lineatus. The sequence goes on along the minus strand of OW679194.1, from coordinate 2,997,948 downwards.
AATTATGCTACTACATTAGATTTACTTATAAAGCGATATTACAATAAACGTTTAATTATTAAAACACAACTTCGCTCTTTGTTCAATTTGAAACCGATAATTAAGATTAAACATCTTCTCTTAGACGATTGACGATTGCGATTGAAAATATGTCTCCTTTCATTTACCAACGGAAGAATGGGATATTTTGATCATTCATATTATAACTTCTTAAATGGATTTTACCATCCGTAAAGAATGGGAATCATACAATAAAAGGAGTAAACCTCCACTTAAATATATCATGGAATATATTGCACAGAGCTTTTATAATCTCTACATTAAGAAAAATTAAACAATAAAAAAATGTGGCTACCTATGAAACAATATATAGTAAATACATTCAAATAAATGGTTCTATATGGCACCAATTTACAAACAAACCCCTCTAATTGTCAACTTTCCAAATAATCGGCATATTATACACCAATGTCAGACCTGTTTAAGCTTACCGATTGCGGCTCGCATTACGAAAATATCCATTCGCAAACTTAGTAAAGCGTTATTATACTCTGATTCATATTTCAAACGAAACGAGGTCTCAACCGACGCAAGACCTAGCATATACTCGGCATCAAAGAAGTGTTACAACGCAATTAGCGACTCATTTGAATAACATTTCTTTTTTCTACTGATGTTGTTTTAGTTAAAGACAAATTTAATAACCCATCTAGCACCCACGGGTTGATGGCGGTAGCCTTCGACCTGGAGTAGAATATAGATTTCGGCCGTGTATGCCAAATGTCCACAGGAGCGGCCTTCAGATTACCGTTTTGTTTACCTTTGGTGTTCTGTAATTATACGCGGAAATTAGGACCTTCCAGGAGTGAAGGTGCAGTGAAATTGGGCCTAGTGAGGTTCTCTTATTTTAGCTGGGCAAATTGAATTGACAGCTCGATCTTTGCGTGCAGCAGGATTTCCAGGTTCGGGCTTGATTTGCCTTTGGGTTTCAGGACGACGTCGGCGGACGTACGATGCGGTCTCTCCAGATAAGTTTATTAAAAGCGGCTATATTGTTTGAGCCTCCTTCAGGCGGAACGTAAAAAATTTTTCCTACACGTCAGGTAATAAATTATAAGGTTTTTGACGCCTTTAATAACGTCGAAGCCCTGTGGTTTTCAATTAATAGGAAGTAACTGAGGAGACAGAGAACGCTAGTCACATGCTGAGGTGCAAGTCGGTATAGGTAATGCCCCAGGAAACAGAAAACGCTAGCCAATGCTGAGGCAAGGAAAGAATGTAGGAAGGTAAGTCCAGATACTCAAGACGAGATGAACTCAACTAAAGTAAATTAGTCTTCTTTTGTGCTCTTCGGGCGGTTTTATTGGTACGACGGCTCTGAGGAACATTTCGTGGGAAGCGGCGCAGTCGAACATCCAGCGCATGGCGGGTGCCCTCGCGTTATCGTAAAACCGAGCGCCAAACAGATGTAAAGCTCGATTACGGAATGTACAAATTTAATACATTTTTAATGGTTAATTAAAATGTATGCAGAAGCTAGCGTTACACATGCCCTTTTCTTCGGAGGAAACCGGTGTTCGATGGACATTATCGCTATGGAGGTTTCAAAAACGGTGTAGGGATACCCTGGAGATCTCGTGGTTCTCGACGCACAACACAGAAAACATTCATGTTACGTGACGGTGGTGGAACTTTAATTGGCGTTTCATCTAGTAGTATTTCCAGGGTGAGTAAATTTGTATACTAAACTTTCAACTAATTGAATATACAGGTTGCGGTTTCAACTTATATTCGTTTCAGGATGCAGGTCAACATTCCAGAACATTATTCTTGATACATTCCGGAATATTCTTCAGAATACATTCAACAATCATTCATTTCTGGCAATGGTTGAATGCCATTTCACAGGGTGCATTCAACTGCACAAACATTTGCACTCTATGGAGCGAACGTACTTTCTTGTATGCTCTGAGGTGAATGTAACGTTCTCAATGCATGCAAAAGGGTGCACACAAATTAACGTTGCAAATGGATGCGAAACTACAATGTCAGTTGGCAACTTGTTCGTTCAGACATTCACAAACCACGGTACAGATGAATGTAGGAATCGTGGTGCATTCATCTACACCAACACATGTACCCTTTATCGAGCGAACGAGCTTTCTTATATGCTCTGGGCAAAATCCTCGCTCTGGGTCCGTTCAGGGAGTGCACACGGACTTACGTTGCAGGCGGACGCCAAAGGGCAGTGTCAGTTTGCAATTCGGCCAACGTTCAAACTAACATTCAATATTTAAACCAATGCAGGCATCGCGGTATCGACGTGCATTCATACTTATAATATTCTATGGAGCGCATTCAAAACTACACTCTATGGGACTGTTGTAGCTGTCGCGGTGTCGACTTGCATCCATTCTGGAAGTATTTAATCGTGCGAAAACATTCAGGTTGTAGGATAACCTACTTTCACACAACTGTTCACTAGGGAGATTGTAGAGGCGGCGGGGACCCGGATACAACCTCTGGAAAACCGCAAATAGAGTTCTGGTACAAGTAAACTCATTCTTTCCTCCAACCTTCGACTGTTAAACTAGAATCTTCTGCCAACATCTGGGTTTACGGCGAAAAAGAGCCCGCTTCAGAAGAGAAAAACATTCATACTAACAATGGCGGCAGGTCATATACATTCACATTCATAATTACAGGTACACCAAGCGGATCTACGCGGAAGGATATCTGGACGGTCTCGGGCGGTTCGTAGTATCTGGTTCTGGGCAGGAAAGAACCTGGACGAGGATCTGGGAATTCTGGACCTAGACTACTGATGACATCTCTGGTTCAGGGTTCTGGTAAATTTCTGGAGTGGACAGAATTTCAGAGGGATCTACATGGCCAAGGCTTTGGTAGATTTATGGACTGCTAGGCTGTAACAGGTTTTGTACATTATTTAAACTACAACATTTACTGGTTCTGGCTTTTTCAGGGTTCTTTGGTGTCGACCGCCATCTGGATGCCATATACACTTGAGTTTTTGTCCCTGCTCAGCGCATCATCTAACGTTTTGCCCTCCTGCATTTAACTTTCATCCTGGTAACTAATTCTGGTAATTTACGACTTCATTTTCGAAAGGCTCAAACGTTTATTAATTTTCTACATTGAGTAACTCAGTCGGAGTATAATGTTCACCAATTCTCAAATGTATACGGTTTAGGAAAAAACACAGTATATTTACCATCAATATATTGTCGTTAAATATGTTTACAAAATAATCGCTAATACTAAATAGACTAAATTGTATATTTACAAAAATTTACAAATTCTTCTGGGGTCGTGTTGCGTCAGTTTCTTATTGTTTCGCAGCCCATCTAGCATCCACGGGTTGATGGCGGTAGCTTTCGACCTGGAGTAGAGTATAGATTTCGGTCGTGTATGCCAAATGTCTAGAAATCAGGTTCAGATACCTGTTTAATGGAAACATTTTCTTGAATTTCTAATCAAATCTAAAATTTTGAGTCTTACGTAAAAATCTTTAAGTCGTTAGGTTGACTGTGTCAAGTTTCCACGAAAAAACTAAAGCTCCTACAGGCCAGATTCTTGGATCAAGTAAATAATACAGCAAGGCATAAAAAGTTGGTTTTTTGCAGTATAAGACATCCGCAAGCCAATCCTAAACTGGTAGTTTTAAATAGTAGAATTTTATAATACAAAACAGGAGCGATAAAATAATCGTCAGCATTTTCTTCAGTTTATCCGATTCGGCATATCGCAAAAACAAACACCTTCTTTGTTCTTGTGTTAGCACCTTGGCTAAGAATGTTATGAATCCGACGCCACAGCACTGTATGTTTTAACTACATTTTTCAAAAATAAAAAGCAGCTTAAAATATTGCTCCTAAAAGGAGTGGTGCTGTAGTTTTATCATTGGAATTTCGATTTCTTACAACGGTAGTCCAGTTTTTGGTTGCAACGAGCATAGTTCTAGCAGAGACTATAGAAGATATAAACAGACAGTAATATTAATCTAAAATTAAATTAACAAAGTTGTTAAACGCATGATACAGGCAGTTATTAATTACTTAATATATACAATTGTCCTATATCCGGTATTCATGGTTTATCTGATTTTAATAGTCGAATAACTAAGGTTATTACAATGCTAAAGACTGTGCGCAAAAACGTAAGATATCAAAATTTTAAAATAAACTCAGAGAATAAGAATTAAATAAAACAAAAGCCAAGTAAAAGCTATTAGATCACTGCAATACTCTAATTAATAAGGATTCTATACTCAATGGTAAGGGACAGTATAATTTTGCCGGATAAAAACTTATCTAGATTGGTTAAAAATCAGATGTATGTATAAGAGAGAATCTCAAACTTCTTTAAAAGCATTTTGTAACTAAAAAATCACATTTGAAATTGTGTAAATAAAGCTAAAATTAGAAGGAGGAGCAAAATTTGCAAACTATAGAAATACGTGTCAAGACCTGTGGATGTGAGTCATCGTCTGGGAATGTGCAAGGTTGCTAAAAATGAACCGGTTGTCTGGAGTTTATGCACAGGTCAGCGCGAGGGTCTGCGCGGGGGTCTGCGCGAGGGTTTGGCGGTAAATTCAAATTCTACACATAATTTTTGGTGGGAAATTTAAATTCTGTACAGGGGTTTTGGCGGGAAATTCAAATTCTGCGCAGGTTTGGCGGTAAATTCAAATTCTACGTAGGTTTTGGTGTTAAATCTGGGAATGTGCAAGGTTGCTAATACATGTATGGTTAAGAAATTTGCTTAAAATTGACTGAAAATTTACAGACACTGTTTGTAAGTACCGTATGTAAATATTAAGTGTTTCTCTTATAAATACACAAAGTTTAGAAATTGGACGATAGTTATTTATTTCGGTTGGATTTATGTACAGAAGGACAGCATTCCCTCACTTTAACAATAAGCAAGTTCCTAAAGAAATATTATTTGTTTTTAATATAGGTTCGAAAGCACTGCTGACAGACAGACAGACAGACAGACAGACAGACAGGTAGACAGCTAGACAGGTAGACAGGTAGACAGGTAGACAGCTAGACAGGTAGACAGCTAGACAGGTAGACAGCTAGACAGGTAGACAGCTAGACAGGTAGACAGCTAGACAGGTAGACGGGCAGGCAAGCAGGTAGACAGGCAGGCAGGCAAGCAGCCAGGCAGGCAGACAGACATGCAGGTAGACAGAAAGAGGTTGAGAAATTGTACGGTGATGGGGAGATTGGCTGTCTCATATGGATGAACTCGAATTAAGATATATAAGTCCATTATCGACTTTATCAATTGTCCCGGATACCTGATTAATGGAAACATTTTCGCGACACAATATTGGGGGGCAACAATATATAATTATACTAAGAAAATTCAAATTCTGCGTAGGTTTGGTGGTAAATTCAAATTATGCGCAGGTTTTTGGCGGGAAATTCAAATTCTGTGCAGGTTTGGCGGAAAATTTAAATTATGATCAGGTTTTTGGTGGTAAATTCAAATTCTGCGCATCATTTTGACGATAAATTCAAATTCGACACAGGACAAATGAACCAATTTAGATTTGACAGAGGGGCTATATTTGCGCATCGCCAGATGTTTAAGTGGCTGTAGGCGTCTGGCCGAATCTTATTGTCTGGGAGATGTCATTGTCTGAAAATAATGATAAAATTTTGGAGGGCTAAATGTCTAATTTTTACAAGATTCCCATAACGAGTTTTGAGGCTAAAAGTCTAATTTTTTAAATTTTTACAAGATTCTCTCGCTTAATCAAGTTTCATAAATATTACGGGTTTTCCAGTACTTTATTAAATATACAGTTTCGAAATTGCGTCGATAGTTATTTATTTCAACCTGTTCCACTCTTACAAACATTCGAACAC